>CM055912.1:15974403-16717003 GCA_029582155.1 Panopea generosa
GCTCGAGTAACTACATTAAGTTCGATTTATTTTTTATTTCTAATAAACATGCATGCGCGCTGAAACATGCATCTTCTCTCAGGCTTCCCAAACACTGAAATGATTTAAAACGCATCAGCTACAGCTCAAGAATAAATTAATGAATAAATAAATAAATGACTTATAATACAATGTTAGTGAACTTATAATGATCTCAAAATATCATTTTCTCCTTGTCTATAAATAAACGCCATTGAATCGATACATGACATATTACTAATGGTCTAACCAATAAGTAACTCGTTCAGAAAAGGAACAAATCACGTGTACACAAACGCACTAAATGGTCCTTGCTAATATGAAGTGTTCCCTATTAGGGAAATATCGCAATATTCTATCCTATATTACCACGCAATATTGCCCTCGCTGACGGTAACAACCGCCGCGGATCAGTATTTAGGTCTTCCGCTCCCTTGTTATTTCTCTCTGAACATCTGTACAGTACAGGTTCGCCGAACTTGATATTTTTTACATCACCAAAATCTAATGTTTAACGACTGGATGAACTGGAAGTACCGCATGTTTATCCGAATGTGCCACGTGCTTAACCGGTTCGATCACGTGCTTTACTGGATGCACTACGTGCTCAACTGGATGAATAACTTTGTCTAGTGTTGCCACGGGGATCGTTTCAACGACTTTATCAGCTGTAGTATGGACAGCCGAATGGACATCCTGTATAACTTTTGTAACGTCTGTTATGACGTCAGTTATAACCGTGTCTTTAACAATTGCATCAGATTGTACAGGTTTGGCGTCGACAACAGATGTTGCACTTTTGTCAGCAACAGTTGCTTTGGAGACTTTAGCGACATCTTTTGCTGGTTTTACTTTTGCATCAACAACAATGTTAACGTTATCGGCGTCCTTTACAACAGTTTTAATATCAGCTTTAACTTTTGCAATCTTACCAACTACCTCTTTCTTTGTGACACCAGCTGCTCCTTTGGTATCTGCTGCTGATTTAACATTTGCATTAAGAGCAATATTTACATTATCTGCATCTTTAACAGCAACACCAATTTTCGATTTCACTTTTGCCGATGTTTCGACAGCGGCTAAGTTTTTCAGATCACTGACATCCAGACCAGACTTAACGGCAGCTGAACCAACGGCATGTAGTGCATCTTTAACGAGATCAGCAATGGGTTCTGCAGAACCTTTAATATCTGCTAGTGATGAACTTTCGGTTAGAAGCTCTTCTGTAACTGACGCTATTTTATCACCCACTGCTGCCAGAGCGCCTTTACTAGAATCTAATATATGGGCTGTTTTAGTTTTAATACCAGAACTAACAGATCCATGCAAAGTTTTGCCAATATTTGACTTTTTGACTATACCCTTATCCAATGTGCTTATCATTTTACTTGTGACAGGTAAACTGCTCAAAATGCTACCTGTTTGTCCTCGTCCCTTTGTTCTAATGACTTTATTGCCGATAACAGAAGACGCGCCGCTGGCAACTGGTAAGGCTTTGGCAGATTGTATAAGCGATCTAGCTGCTTTCATTTTTTTGCCATTGATATTCCTTTGAACTCCTGCTGGTTTAACGTTGGCATCAACGATAATGTTGACTGAATCTGCATCACTAGCCACAATGTCTAGATTGGATTTAGCTATTGGCTGTTTAACAACTTTCTGCTCGGTAACGGCGGCAGCTATTGGGGCTGCAATAGTACGCTTATTTGAATCATCACTACGTCTGTCGTGTTCGTCGACTGCGAAAATAGCTATGACCTCTTCTTGATTTGGTTGACGTTGACGTAATCTTCGTGGGGATGAAACAGAGGTAGTTCTTCTCTGTTGGCGTATCTGACGCCTGGTGGTGCCTCTTCGGCCGTATGTTTTGGATAACCTTTGTCTTGTTCGCTGTGAAGAAATGCTACGGCCGACAAATTCCGAAAGTACTGGTCGTGTCATAAAGGTTCGTCTTCCGCGAACGGAGAGCCCCTGTCTGTGATGAATGCCGAGCGATGGAAAGGATGAACGTCGGAACATTGATGGTCCATAACGGCTGAAACGGGTCCGCGGTCGATATTGGCCGTATAAAGTCCGGCCGAACTGTGGTCTCATTCCGTAACTCTGTGAGCCAATGAATCGACTACCGGAGTGATAGTAGGACTGCTGTGGTTGTCGGTATCTTCGTCTGATTGCATGTTGTCTTGGATAGTAGGTCGGTATTTGTCCATATTTATAGTTGATCGGTCGCCAAGAACGCCATGTCGGTTCACCGATCGAGCCATAGCTGCCCAAACTCCCCTGAAATGGATACAAATGAAAATATGGAAATAAGTTAATTATGATAAGAAAAAAAACTAAATCTTAACTAATAATTGAGATTGATTGATTAAAATAAATTATTTGGTACACGGTGGGTTTTTTTCATATACAATCCCGCATATAAGAAATGTGATGTTTTGCAATCGTTTACAAGAGGTGTGCCCAAGTCTAAAATAGAAAATAATTCATGTCCCATCACGTATGCCTGTTATTTGGGTAGTTCTTATTTAATATTTGCATTATGATTAATTTTCAGAAAAAAATACTTAAAATCAAAACTTTACGAATATTACTGTGTGTCCATAAAATATTGTAGGTAAGGGGTGCGTTTCACAAAAAAAAAACTTACGACAAAAATCGTCGTAAACGTAAACCAACAATTATTCATAATATTTTTAATTTTCATGCAAATGAAGCCAAGTTGGCTCAAAGCATGCAGAAAGTTACATATTTTCTTAAAATACAATAATTTTAAATGTCGATCAAAATTTGAGCACATAACGGTAAAATTGTCAAATCGACTTACGTCTATTTTTACCGTAAATTATTTTGTGAAACGCAACCAAGGTACTTTGAAATATGTTTATCATGAGAAAATTATCTGATATCAATAAATATGTACTTACACACAGACATACACAGTTAATTCAGTAATATAGGCCAATGGCTTAAAATACAATTCATATACTTTATGTTAACAAACACTGGATTGAAAATCAAATAGAATGGAACAAACTTGGTAAATTACATTAACAGAGTTATATTTTCTAATTCTAGTTTCCTTTTATCAAAAGCATTTAACAAGTACAGTAGAACTTCGTTGGCTCGAACACAGATGGCTTGATAGCACATATTACTCGAACTACCTATCTGGCCCTAGCCGAGTTCCTATTCCGATGTGCATGAAATAATGCAGAACAACCCGTAACTCGAACTTTTTGTCAAGTCCTGTCGGGTTCGAGCGATCGAGGTTATAATGCACTTTAATTTAGAGAAAATATGTCAGATCTTATCGAAGTATCTTTAGAATATAAAATCTAAGCTGCTCATAATGTTTAAATAGGTACAAGTTAAAAAATTATTTTGATTTTTTTTCCATCTCTCAACATTTAAGCGTGTCTTAATTTTTGACTTTCCAGTGTTCGAGCCTAACACAGTCAATAACACGGTTGACTCATTCAAAGAGTCATGAGTTCGAATTTCCATTCTGCCCACAGTCTTTTCGTTCTGCATCCAGAAATCTCCAACCTTACCTGATAAGTTATACCTAGTATTCGTTACAAAATAAAATATTATATCTCAATGTCGATTCGTTCGACGCAATTTTCGTTCATTTATTTGCATGTCGGACAACGCTCGTGTCCTTTTTATTATGCTCAATGAATTAATTAATAAAGTATTTAACGATGTAGTGCATTCAGATGTCAAACAAATAAACAAAATTGGTGAGCTCGTTAGATTTGTTGATTTAACGAAAACATAATTAATACTGTAGTGAAAGGCAAAACTGATATATCTCAGGAGCTTAATACATTATTTCTAAAGAAACAGTTATTAGTTGTGAGGTCAAAAACAAAGTAAAATTGCTGATGAATTGTAATTTTAAAAGAAATTAAGTAAACATGGATTTGTAGTTATAAAGGATCTTTTTACGTAATTCTTATTTTTAATTTCACATTTAAGTAGAATTAATGTTTAAAATTTGTTTTTAGTCTCACCACATTGAAGTATGCATCTCTCCAATCTCGGAGGGAAGAATAAGTTATGGTTCTTGGTTGCATATCGAAATACTATCGAAAGAATATCGATAGAATATCGGTAGAATATCGATAGAATATCGAAATAATATCGAAAGAATTTCAAAGAATATCGAAAGAATATCAAAGAATACCGAAAGAAATATGAAAGAATATCGAAAAAAATACCGAAAGAATATCGATAAAATATCAGAAGAATACCGAAAAAATATCGATAAAATTTAAACTTATTTATTTTACTAAGATTGTGAAACAAGTGCTTATAACTTAAGCAAATCACGCTCGAAGTCTTCCTGGTTAGAACCAGTACTAAGCATATGCGGAAAAGTGTCTTGCTCAAGGACACCACACATAGCCGTGGCAGAGTATCGAACCCACGACCCTCCGACCATGGGTTTGGTGCTCTACCACTGGACCACGCGCTCCACTATCGATAATATATCGTAAGAATACCGAATTAAGTATTAAATTTGTATCGAAAGACAAAACACAAATATTGAACTTACTTCAGTATGGCTATAAGAATGTATCAATTAAACAAAACAAGCAGTTTATAAATATTCGCCTTCTCGGGAATAAAACGGTTCACAATTTTTTTCTAGTCAAATTTTGTGTCAGTATTGAAATATTCACTCCCCCTCTTTTCGAAACTGTTACATTTTATTTTAACACTGAAAAAAAAGGATTACCCTATATTTTACATACTCATGTTCCACCAGTATTGCGTTTATGGCGAGAAATATCAAAATCTTTGAAACAATAAGTTAAGTCAATAAAAAACAAACAATAAAAAAAAAAACATACCGTTGAATGAAGCACAAACGAAGACACCGTTGAGAAAACTCCCAAACAAATTAACGACAAAGAAGTTATCCGCCTCATCGTAACTGACGTAACTGCTTCGTGGTGGCAAGTCCAAAATGTCGTCTGTAGAGCTACAACACTTGTGTGAAAATAGCACGTGCTGGACAGCAACAACTCATTTTAAGGTGACGTAAAGCCTTAGGCATTGTGTGTTATACATAATACATAAGGTGATTTGACAGAGTGTCTTTGCCGAAAAAATAACTATCAGACTGACATGTATACTAATAATTCAAATGAGGCAGACGGCGCGATTAAAGACGCGTTCATTGGGTTCTTGCATATTTTAAACGGTTACTAATTACTTTGTCCTTATAATGATACCAAATAGATAAGTGCGGTTTAAGTGCGGCATAGTTTCTGTGTTTAAAGTTTTTTTTTTTTCTCTCAGTATTTTGACAAAAGAATTTATCACTAATACGTTGATCACCAAGACGTTTTAGCTAGTCGTTACACTTTCTGTTTGTTGTGACGCTGTGCCACCCAACTACGTTTAGCGCCTTTAGGGAATTTGTTCTCCAACCTATTTTAGGTTGGCAGAACTCAGTGTGACCCAATCCTCATGCTTATAAGTGTCTGTAAATATTCATAGTTATACTGCTATTGTTTTCAATTGTATGCTTATAAGCGACAAATATGCTTGAATTAAGTTTAGATTAAACCGGAAATACGTCTGCAGACCTTCAAACAAATTGAGCATATTTGAGATACGTCTTCCTGTCCGAGATATGCCGAATTCGAACTCACGACCCCTAGATTGATAGTCAGACGTGTAATCGATTGAGCTAATCGGGCCCAACACAACTAATAAAATGATATCACCTACATTTATTTCAACTAATTGCTACTTTCAAAATTAAGAAATTATATGGCATCATTTCACTGCGATTTAACATGATTCGAATCTCTAACACATTTGCTGATATGACGTTTCCGTATTATATATTATATGTTGATACTGGTCTAATAGCATTCGATTGAACAAATAAAGTAAACAAACAATTTCATTTTTATATCATGAAAGTATAAATATTACACAAAGATATTATTTACACAACATTTTAAGTATGATATTTTGATAATAAACAACATCTGTAATATAAACACTCACACAAATGTGCTGAGTACATGATCTCGGCGACGTATAGTATTTTGGCCCCCGTTTTAATATGACCCCGTGGTCTTTTTACAGCTATAGTAAAATGACCCCCCCCCCCCCCCACACACACACACACATACACACACACACACACCTAATCACTATTGTAAAATGGCCCCACCCCAAATCACATTTTAATCGACTTTATGATTATGTTAAGGGCAACATACTCACTTTGCATCATCTCGGAGTACTTATCGGAGAAAAAAATAGCAAGATGGGGGTGGGGGGGGGGGGTTAATTTACTAATTAGTATACTGACACCCAACTCTCATCTCTTCATGTTTAGTGAATTAGAGAATCATGGGTTAGACCCCCACCTCCAACGCCACGATAAAGACCCCCACCCTATGCTGTATCATGGCTTAAATCATGACAAGTTATTCGCGTATGTTCAAAGCTGGTTTTGCACAGCAAAGCTTCACCAAGTTTATTTTTAACCTGAAATTTATATTTAAGAAAGTATTAACATTTTATTTCCTAATAAAACTATCTGTGCCACTCAAGTTTTGAAAACATTATAACTTTTCACAAATAAGCATTTCCTTGGAATTTTTTCTACTTTTATGATATGAATAATGAAAATTAAATACATGTATATGTATCCAATTTAATCATCACATGACAAAAAAAAAGCGAAATACGCTTCCTTTTAACTGTTTAAAAGACAGTTTTGCACATATACGAGGGTTGAGCCAGAGTTAACGGGAAAAAAACAACACATGGCATTCATTGAAAATTTAATTGCGAATATAACGCTGTTTCTGGAGTGTATGTGTAAAGTTTTATGATCATATATAATTAAGTAAATGAGTTATCAAGAATTTAGTAACCCGTGTCATCTTATTTCGTGTGTGTGTGTGGGGGGGGGGGGGGGGGGGGGTTCATATGTGCTTGGTGTAGATATATAGAGGATCTGACTTGAGTACTCATTTACAGGTTGACCATAACTAGAACTATCCTTTCAATGTTGCGCGCCAAGCGATGGAGCTTATTGTTAGCGCTATTGTTTAAATCTTTGGTATGACCCAATCGGGGATCAAGCCCACGACCTTCCACATGCACTCGTGTTGTCAAATTATTGTGTTTAAATTGTAAGTGGTTATGTTTTTTTTATTATACTGTTTATGTTTGCTTGATGGCTGAGCGCTTTTAATGATGTATCTCCTGTATGTCATGTGATTCTTAGGACATTCTAATTCTAATTGCCTTTATACCAAATACAGCGACATTCTTCCGTTATCATAGTCTCAAGTTATATTCTTATTTTATGTAAGCAATTTTAGAACTTCATTTTTAGGGATTAGTTGCTTTCGAATACAACTGATTTATACTCCTCAATAGTAGAGATTAACTTGTTATGTTTCCAAGCACTCGTTAACTGATTTACTAAAGAATTTGAATATAAATTGTTATACTTAAAAAAAAACTGAAAACACATGTTTTATAAAATTTAAGAAGTAGGTTATTCCTTTGTGTTTTCTGATTCTCAAATATAGTTAAATTTTACTAGGAAAATATAAAAAGAACCAAGGTATCTTTGATATTTTTTAATGTCTTTTCTTCTGACTTTCGGTAATCACTATAAATTAATACTCAGAAATTTTGTGTTTAAACACCATTCCAATTATAAATACCTCTAATAAATATTAACACACAAAAACAACCCCAATTTAATAAAATTCATATAATTATTTTCACTATATCTTTTCTGTAAAAAGGGACATACCAAACTACTAACTAAATATTCAATAAGGTTCAGCACCAAACCAACCACTATACACTCATGAGAGAAAAATCTCCTGACATCATTAGACAACATAATTTTCTTATACTATCATCTGCTATGTCAAATTCTATTTTATTTTCTGTTTGATTTTTGCTTTGGTTTATTAACATGTTTCATAACAAAACGAAGCTCAAGCTACGGTTTATACTTTGTTGAGACTGGTGTGTCCCTTTAAGATTAATACATAGATATGTATTTATGTATATGTATATATATATTATAAATTGACTCATGCATATATGTGTACGGTTTGTTGAGGGATGGCCAACCCCGACAATCGCAGACCTATTACGGGTAAATTAAATGGATCACTTTTTAGTGAATGAAATTAAAAAAATAAAAATAATAATTACATTAACTAAACATAAATCTTCCCATTAGAGCATTAAGGTACCAAATGTATATGAAATAAGAAGACACCGGGTACCGTTTTACGCAAATGGGGCAAATTATAACGGTGTTAGTTTTATGACTTTCTGAGAGACACCATAAACTGGCGATTGGTTTGTATAATGATAAATGAAATATATGTCACGTGATAAATAATCAACTGATCGGAAGAAATAGATTTGTGCAGCAAGAATACCTTTATAATCAAAAGACTATTTAAATGGCACAAACAGGATAAAAATGGGAGAGCGGGATTAGTCATTCAATGAAAAAAATAGTAAAACAAAAAATTAAATATATATATATATTAAAAGACTAAATATATTTGATACAAACACACCAAGATTTGCTGAAAAAAAAATAATTTAAAAGAAATGCATTTTACAGGGCCGATATTGGTGCTTTCTGAAACCTAGTTGGTTACTGTAAATTAATTTGAGTGCTGAATAGTGGGAGCCATTATCTCGTGTCATCTCATCTCCCTTCCTCCAGTACTTTATGTTATTTTTTTTTATGTATCCTTACAAGTGAACTGGTACTTTGACTACAGACACATTTTTCGATGAAAAAAAAGTAGTTCGCGGTACAAGATGGTAAAGTAGTTTTGAATTGAACCGGGTGTGGGTGTAAACGAGAGCCATGCACGTCAGAGTTATCAAGTACTATACGACACTCATTGCGTGATTAATGCTGCTTTCTCTTTATGTTAGATTTAGCTCTTCGACTAATATTTAGCAATAATTGAATGTCCAGACGACGTAACGACACCACTTGATATCCGGTGACACTTTACGACACCACGTGACAAATGTCTGACAGTTCATGACAATTGACGTGTGGGTATGTTACATTTGTGAAGACATTAAACACATGCAATTGTTTTGCTTGACAGGAAAACTAATTGGTAAAAATGGAATGATTCACACCAGACTAAGTTACCTGTCATTGGATAAATAATGCACGCTAATGTTTCACACCAGGCAGTGCCCTGGATTGACATTAGATGCAAAACAAGCCGATGTCTTATTGGCAATCAGCAAGCGACATTTCTATTTTGGTTTAAACATATTTTATTTCTTGTATTTACAGACAAACAAGTACACTATTTAAAATATAAAGTATTAGAACGAAAGAATACAATTCTTGTAGTGTCCTTCTCCACAGTAGCACCATTTAAAGTAATATTTACAGTGTGACATGGCGGTACATTTAGAGATACGATAGCAGAAAACTTGATTGTTACTGAACAAACAGGTATGTATATAAGAAAAAAGAAGATTAAATCAAATTAAGATCGAGAGAAACTTGTAACATGGATGATATTTATATTTTACAATTTAATTTTAAAAAAAAAAGAAGATAACTTTAATAAGAAAAGTTTTAGGGACTTCTGGCGAGAGGATCTGTGATAGCCCGGTTCGATGGTGTATTTGTATATGCCATTTCTTGTAGTGGCATTGCGTGTGATGAACTTTTTTGCACACTATAACTGATGTCGCTTAACACCCCATCCCAATCGATGTTACTGATAATATAGGCATAGACGTATTGACTGCTGAGTACTGAATGTTATTTTAATGAAAGGCATCGGGTTGACCGGGAGATCGAACCCGCGACCTCTGGCGTGAGTGGCCAACACTCTATCCATTACACTACCGCCCGGCTTTGTATTGATGTGTTGTATTCTTGTTAAATTCTCCCATATGACAGATATACATATCATGTCTGTCAAAACGAAATGAATTACAAACATAGCGTGCGTACGTAACTCATACAATTTGTTATAAATAATGATAAGTACTGTAGACATTAATTTGCGGAATAAATCATTTTATCTGGTATCTTATATTTTTTTAAAGTTATTTTAGCTGATATTGTCGAAATATTGTTTATATCGTATATAATATTGTACCATTAGAGTGTCCCAAGGAAGATTAGTTTTAAACTAATTAGGCTACCATCTTTATATAAAGACATGCATTCCATTCCATTCCTTTCCTTTCCATTCCATTCCTTTCCTTTGCTTTCCATTATTTTCCTTTCCTTTCCTTTCCTTTCCTTTCCTTTCCTTTCCTTTCCTTTCCTTTCCTTTCAACTCTATTCCTTTCCATTCCAACGTAGCGCGACCCACGTAGTATTATAAAAACAAATTCATGTGAAATTTCAGATAGTTTTACTAGGAAACAATTATCTACATATGGGTTTAAAGGGAGTATATCAGGAAAACACGACAGAAATGTCTTCTAAATAAAAAAACTATAAAAATATATATAAAGCATCTAATTATCATTCATAAATCAAATCCGAACGGTTTGGTATTTCAAATCCACCAAAACGTTTGTGATCACGCATACGTAACTACGTAGTGAAGAGTATGTGATCACGCATATGTAACTGCTTTGAGAGAACACTGTGATCACGCATATGTAACTACGTAGTGAAGAGTATGTGATCTCACATATGTAACTACGTAGTGAAGAGTATGTGATCACACATATGTAACTACGTAGTGAAGAGTATGTGATCACGCATATCTAACTGCTTTGAGAGAACACTATGTGATCACACATATGTAACTACGTAGTGAAGAGTATGTGATCACACATATGTAACTGCTTTGAGACAACTATATGTGATCAAGCATATGAAACTGATTTGAGAGAACTATATGTGATCACGCATATGTAACTTCTTTGAGAGAAGTATATGTGATCACGCATATGTAACTATGTAGTGTAGTATATGTGATCACACATATGTAACTACTTTGAGAGAAGTATATGTGATCACGCATATGTAACTATGTAGTGTAGTATATGTGATCACACATATGTAACTACGTAGTGAAGTGTATGCGACAACGCATATGTAACTACGTAGGAAAGCATATGTGATCACGTATATGTAACTACGTAGAGAAGTATATGTGATTACAAATATGTAACTACGTAGTGTAGTATGTGATCACACATATGTAACTACGTAGTGAAGTGTATGTGATCACGTTTATATAACTACGTAGAGAAATGTATGTGAACACGCATATATAACTACGTAGTGAAGTGTATGTGATCACGTATATGTAACTACGTAGAGAAGTGTATGTGATCACGTATATATAACTACATAGTAAAGTGAATATTTAACAACGTAGGGTAGTATATGTGATCACGCATATTCAACTACGTCGAGAAGTTATGTGATCACGCATATGTAGTTGCTTTGAAAGAAGTTTATGTGATCACTTATTTATAACTACGTCGAGAAGTGTATGTGATCACGCATATGTAATTGCTTTGAAAGAAGTGTATGTGATCACGCATATATAACTACGTCGAGAAGTGTATGTGATCACGCATATATAACTACGTAGTGAAGTGTATGTGATCACACATATGTAACTACGTAGTGAAGAGTATGTGATCACGCATATCTAACTGCTTTGAGAGAACACTATGTGATCACACATATGTAACTACGTAGTGAAGAGTATGTGATCACACATATGTAACTGCTTTGAGACAACTATATGTGATCAAGCATATGAAACTGATTTGAGAGAACTATATGTGATCACGCATATGTAACTTCTTTGAGAGAAGTATATGTGATCACGCATATGTAACTATGTAGTGTAGTATATGTGATCACACATATGTAACTACTTTGAGAGAAGTATATGTGATCACGCATATGTAACTATGTAGTGTAGTATATGTGATCACACATATGTAACTACGTAGTGAAGTGTATGCGACAACGCATATGTAACTACGTATGAAAGCATATGTGATCACGTATATGTAACTACGTAGAGAAGTATATGTGATTACAAATATGTAACTACGTAGTGTAGTATGTGATCACACATATGTAACTACGTAGTGAAGTGTATGTGATCACGTTTATATAACTACGTAGAGAAATGTATGTGAACACGCATATATAACTACGTAGTGAAGTGTATGTGATCACGTATATGTAACTACGTAGAGAAGTGTATGTGATCACGTATATATAACTACATAGTAAAGTGAATATTTAACAACGTAGGGTAGTATATGTGATCACGCATATTCAACTACGTCGAGAAGTTATGTGATCACGCATATGTAGTTGCTTTGAAAGAAGTTTATGTGATCACTTATTTATAACTACGTCGAGAAGTGTATGTGATCACGCATATGTAATTGCTTTGAAAGAAGTGTATGTGATCACGCATATATAACTACGTCGAGAAGTGTATGTGATCACGCATATATAACTACGTAGTGAAGTGTATGTTATCACGCATATGTAATTGCTTTGAGAGAAGTAAATGTGATCACACATATGTTACTATGAAGTGTAGTATATGTGATCACGCATATATAACTACGTAGTGAAATGTATGTTATCACGCACATAAAACTACGTAGAGAAGTGTTTGTGATCATGCATATGTAATTGCTTTGAAAGAAGTGTATGAGATCACATATATAACTACGTCGAGAAGTGTATGTGATCACGCATATAAAACTACGTAGAGAAGTGTTTGTGATCACGCATATATAACTACGTAGTGAAGTGTATGTGATCACATATATAAAACTACCTGGAAAAGTATATGTGATCACTAATATGTAACTACGTAGAGAAATGTATATGATCACGTATATATAACTATATAGAGAAGTGTATGTGATCACGCATATATAACTACACAGAGAAGTGTTTGTGATAACACATATATAACTACGTAGAGAAGTGAATGTGATCACGCATATATAACTAAGTAGAGAAGTGTATGTGATCACATATATAACTACGTCGAGATGTGTATGTGATCACGCATATATAACTAAGTAGAGAAGTATATGTGATCACATATATAACTACGTCGAGATGTGTATGTGATCACGCATATATAACTAAGTAGAGAAGTGTATGTGATCACATATATAAAACTACCTGGAAAAGTATATGTAATCACTCATATGTAACTACGTGGAGAAATGTATATGATCACGTATATATAACTATATAGAGAAGTGTATGTGATCACGCATATATAACTACGCAGAGAAGTGTTTGTGATAACACATATATAACTACGTAGAGAAGTGAATGTGATCACGCATATATAACTACGTAGTGAAGTGTATGTGATCACGTATATATAACTTTGTAATGAAGTGTATGTGATCACGTATATATAACTACGTAGAGAAGTGAATGTGATCACGAATATATAACTAAATAGAGAAGTGTATGTGATCACGCACATATAACTACGTAGCGACGTGTATGTGATCACGCACATATAACTACGTAGTGAAGTGTATGTGATCACGCATATATAACTTCGTAGTGAATTGTCTGTAATCACGCATATATAACTACGTAGAGAAGCGAATGTGATCACGCATATAAACTGTGACTACGAAGTGAAGTGTATGCGATCACGTATATATAACTACGTAGAGGTATATGTGATCATTTTTATATGAATTTTCAGATAGTTTAACCAGCAGATTAATATCCTCATATTGTGTTATCACACGTGTATAGATTTATAAAAGAAAACAACAGCAGTTAAATATAAGCTTTTATTACTTTTATTGGCGAATCTAGGCTTCAGTAAGTGTACGAGATAATACAAATATTTATTTGAGAAATAATAATACAGACATGTATCAATATTATTAAACTACTTAAATTGACTATTTGCAGTTAAATCTAGTAACAGCAATTGAAAGTAATTTTAAACTAATCGAGTGCATTCTGGGAACAGGCGATCACCCGATCAGCTTGAATTGAATTTACAAAATAGATTTTCCTAAATACTAACACAAATTACATTTAAAAATGTATTTACTGGTTAAACTGTTTATGGCACTGGTGACAAGCTGTAAAGCTCGTCACATGGTATGAATAAACACACAATGCAACGATCCACAATGTCTTTATCTTTTACTATGGTACTCTTGACGAGCCGCAACTCCCACTTTCACCGGTGCCAACCACAGAGATGAATATATGCTCCATCTGGTACTGAAGCCATGACGGAGTGAACTTGTTTATGTGTGTCTGAACTTTTTGTTCAAGTATGGCGAAGATTAAAACAAAGTCTGTTCCTGAAATTATAAAATAAAACAGCAGCAGAACATATTTTATATGGGAGTAGGTGGATGGGTAACTAAATTCTCTTTTAATTTTCAATTTAAACCGGAGCAACAATTTTTACTTTCCACCACGTGCTTATCAGAAATTAAAAGGAAGTTGGTAGGGAATAATTTCTATAACTTTTTGTACTTAAAATTGAATAATGAATGGTATCTTTAATAAACTGATTTACTTTAAACAAACAAATCGTATTATAAAAGTAAACTACAGAAGATGAATATAAGCTTTGATTACTTTTATTGGCGAATCTAGGCAACGGCTTCAGCAAGTTAATGAGAATAATAGTACAATTATTTATTAGAAAAATAATAATACAGACATGTATCAATATTATTAAACTACTTAAATTGACTATTTGCAGTTAAATCTAGTAACAGCAATTGAAACGGAGTGAACTCTGGGAACAGGCGATCACTCGATCAGCTTGAACTGAATTTACAAAACAGATATTGCTAAATACTAACATAAATTACATTTAAAACATGTCTGTAATGGTTAAACTGTTTATGGCACTGGTGACAAGCTATAAAGCCCGCCACATGGTATGAATAAACACACAATGCAACGATCCACAATGTCTTTATCGTTTACTATGGTACTCTTGACGTGCCGCAACTGCCACTTTCACCGGTGCCAACCATAGAGACGAGTATAAAGTATGTTCCATCTCGTACTGAAGCCATGACGGAATCAACTTGTTTATATGTGTCCGAACTTTCTGTTCAAGTATGGCAAAATTAAAAAAAGTCTGTTCCTGAAATTATAAAATAAATAGCAGCAGAACATATTTTATATGGGAGTAGGTGGGTGGGTAACTAAATTCTGTTTTAATTTTCAATTTAAACCGGAGCAACAATTTTTACTTTCAAGCAAGTGCTTATCAGAAATTCAAAGGAAGTTGGGAGTACATAGTTTCTATATTTTTTTGTTTTAAAAATTGAATGAAGAATAGTTTCTTTAATAAATTGATTTAAACTTTAAACGATCAAATCGTATTATAAAAGAACACTTCAGAAGCTAAATATAAACTTTGATTATTTTTATTGGCGAATCTAGGCCATGGCTTCAGTAAGTTTATGAAAAAAAAATACAAACATTTATTAGAGAAATAATAATACAGACATGTATCATTATTTTTAAACTATTTAAATTGACTATTTGTTGTTTAATGTAGTATCGACTAATCGAGTGAAGTCTGGGAACAGGCAATCACCCGATCATCTTGAAATGAATTTACAAAACAGATATTGCTAAATACTAACATAAATTACATTTAAAACATGTATGTATTGGTTAAACTTAAATGGCACTGGTGACAAGCTGTAAAGCTCGCCACATGACAAGATATGCACTACCATTCCAGCCTTGCAGATCTTGTCACAGCCACCAGTACCATAAAAAGGAAGCCGACCAAGAAATGCCGATTATTTAAATGCTATGCATTGGAGCTGCTCAGCCAGGGGCCGGTTTCTCCACAAGAAGGCGAAACTGAGCAGCAACACCTTAGGAAACACTGTAAAGCTTGTTGAAAACGAAATAAAAAAATAGCATTATCTAATTTGAATAAATGAACATCGTCACAGTCTAAACCTGGACTCGATTCGTGTATTTCTGGTTATTTGATATACCTGCCACCTGGACGAATTAGCTCTGTGGCTACCCTACTAATTATCCTAATTCTTGCTCTTTCAAGAGCACTATGGTTCAATTTTTCATTCCTCCGGTGAAGACAATGAAGGATTTACGACCACGCAATGATAGTATGAGGCAGTAAGATTTGAATCTTTATTAATATATCAATAACATTGATACGTAAAGTTACTGTTGAAACATAACCAATATCGTTCCCCCCACAATGCATAACTAATAATTTAGGTGTTTCTTCATAAGACAATATTAATTTGACTGTCCCGAACACCTGATTTCATTTCATTCCGACTCTAACCTGCCACCACACGCTGTTTTTGCCGCTTCTTAGATCCAAGTTGACTTGAGATGATAGCCAAGCCGTGAGTAAAAGCTCTCTTTATAATTGGAGAGGCTTTAACCCATATGCGAGACTACGCATCTGAAAAACATAACTAGTGTACTCGGAAACTGAAAAAAGTCCGAATAGAAACAATCAAGTTCACTTATAATGATAAAAGTTCCTTATGTAAGACTGAAAGGCGTTCGATTCCCTCCTACCACATACTTTAAATTCTTCATTTGACAATCCATGCATTGCAGCTACGGTGGCTGCTCCGATACGGAAAATGCGTTCTGTACTTAGTTGTTTAAATACCAACCGCTGATAATGCTCTCTTAAGTACACAATTAAACTGAAACCACTTAAATGACAAAACAACGGACCCCCAACATTTGTGTCAAACCGCCAGGAAAGCCTCGACTAGATTAACTGGACATATTGTTGATTTTATAGATGGTATTGCGATAATTGTACCCTTCCTTCTTGGTCTGTTTTGAGGACATCAACCTTAATTCTAGATTTTCGTCCTTAAAATAAACATCTGACAATCTGATTACATGCCTACAAACAATTTTTAAGACTACTTCTAATACTCTTCTCCAGATTCTAGTGAACCAACACCATGCATACTTTGTGTTTCCACCACTGTTGTCGCAGTCTGCCTATTCCCAACCTTCTCCACCACCTTGTTAACAATGGCTTCAAGGTCCCTGGCCGTAAGAGTTGGTTGTGAGTCCGGTGCGACCAGCCTGTGTGGACCCTATTGTGTTGTATCAAGAACCTGTTGTGCCGTATCCGCCAGACGTCGTTGCTGACTTGTGCGCCTCTCTGCCACCTGCCTGGCCAGTGATCGCCTTGGTTTTACATTAGGTGTAACTATTAAATGTACCATAGTAGACATTGAAATAATTATTTTATAATATACAATAATATCAATCACAATGTTTCAATCTTCTAGTATTAAACTATTTTTTAACCTTATTAAACAGGTTAGTTCCCACAAAATTGATGCATTAGAGCTACCTATACAATCAAAACACAACATTTATTTTATATGTTACTTTAACAGGTTACCTTTCCCACAAAAGGGTTGCATTTAAACAACCGGTTCAAAAACCACACTTTAAATAGGTTACCGTTCCCACAAAAGGGATGCACCTTTCCCACAAGAGGGTTGCATTAAAACAACCGGTACAAAAACACACTTTAAATAGGTTACCGTTCCCACAAAAGGGTTGCATTAAAACAACCGGTACAAAAACACACTTTAAACAGGTTACCGTTCCCACAAAAGGGATGCACCTTTCCCACAAAAGGGTTGCATTAAAACAACCGGTACAAAATCACACTTTAAATAGGTTACCGTTTCTACAAAAGAGATGACTAAAGCAACCTTTACCAACAATATACAATTTATTTTATATAACTTTTAAACAGGTTACATTTCCCACAAAAAGGGACGCACATTTCTAACAAAAGTGGGTGTATTTAAGCAACCTATACAAAAACAGATATGTATTTGTTTTAGTTTATTCATTTTATTGTAATTTTAAACAGGTTACCGTTCCCATAAAAGGGATGCACTATAGGAACCTATACAAGCAATACACATTATTGTGTATGTTACTTTAAAAAGGTAACCTTTCCGGCAAAAGGGAATACACCTTCCCCACAAAAAGGATGCCAAAAGACAATATATACACAAACACACACACATGTGTATATATATATATATAGGTTTATGTTACTTTAAACAGGTTAACATTCCAACAAAAGGGAGGCAAAACAGCAACCTATACAAACAAAACATAATATTTATTAAATATATATTACTTGTCCGGGTAACGTTCCCACAAAAAGGGACACAATTAAAACAAGTAACGTACCCTTTACTCTTATTACCTAAATTACTTATACTTGGTCACTTCTTGCTAGCAAAAAAGGCAACACACAACTGTAAATTCAAAACACATTAAATAAAGAGTTGTATTAATCAATGACATGTCACGTTAACTGAATATGGCGCTTAACTTAAATTGTTTATTTCAAAATCCTATCACTAAAGTACAATTGTATTTATCTATTTTTGTTTTCTATATTGACTGTAAGCTTATATTTAAACAATTTCAAGTGGGGAAAATGCAAATCTAGACATCCGTCATTTTAGGGATTCGAATCCACGGCTCTGCGAACTTAAGCGTCTAGCACATTCATTGAGACGTCTCCACAAAGTGTACTACCAGAACGACGCCCATGTCAGGGACGTCTATCACTTCAACACACACCCATGCAATGGCTTATTTATGTCATTTTAAATTCGTGTCAGACAATTAAAATTTAAACACCAACAATAAAGAAGCGTTTTAAGTAACATTTCGATTTCCAATCATAAATATAAACACAAAATGTGTATCATAATTGTTCCGACAGCTTAAGACTTTTGAAAAATGAACGCATATACTGTAAAAGGGACACACTGACCACGCGAAAAGCCATGACAAAACATTTACGACACAATTTACATGTAAATAAAACCTCTACAATCTTATGGTAATCTTTCAGACGCTGAGCGAAGTTATTCGCAATATAACTAAACTTGTTCCTTAGTTATTACTAACTAAATTTTATTTTAATTTTCAATTTAAACCGGAGCAACAATGCTTACCTTTCACCATGTGTTTATCTGAAATTAAAAGGAAGTTGGTAGTGAATAGTTTCTATAAAATTTTGGTTTTAAAATTGAATAATGAATAGTTTCTTCAAAATATTGATTTAATCTTTAAACGATCAAATCGTAACTTGCACCTCCTGACTGAAATTTTATAAAATAGAACATGAAGATTAATAATTTGGCAAATTAATCATTTACAGGCAACTGATAAACTATAAATTGTATGTAAACTTAGATGTTTTAAAAACGTGTTTCGATCATACACAATGCTCTTTAATTAAAGCTATAGAGGTTTGAAGGAAAGCATCTCGTAATGTATCGTTATTTTAGCTGCAATATACACATTTTGTAATCAAAAGTTCTTCAACAATTTTAAACATAAATTCTAGGAATGCTATTGTTTTAATGAGAATTTCATTCTGCAATGTAAGAATTTTGATTTGTGTTCCTGAGATGAAACTTAAAAGGAAGTGAAAATAATTGAAAACGAGATATTACGCCGTCGGAGTGTTTGCGTTAATACAAGAGCGTTCACAAAACCTCAATAAGTTGACTTTCTTTCTCTATATAATTCCGTGGGATTTTGCACCGGCCGCTCACTCGTAGAACGCAGAGCAATAAAAAAACAAGTGTCATTATGTCTTAATTGTCTGTACATAATCAACCATTTTGGTTATCGGAGTAAAACTGTTACCGGATCACCTCTAACCTGTTGACCCCGGGGCACTATACGTCAACACATATATGGTTATGTAACCTCGCCATTGTTTTCTTTCCTATTTCAGTTTTACATATAATGTGTATTGCGCACTGTGCGAACCAGAGCTTTTGTGCAGTTAAAATGACCTGAAACATTCATGAGATATGGACTTACATGAATAATGAGTAGAGTAATTGGTCCATGTACATCGCTCGTTGCCTGTTAATTCATATCTTCTTCTATAAATCCAACGTATAAAGTTTTGTATTTGTTTTAATCCTATTTATTTTACTTCGATTGTGGAACAAGTTATTAAAACTTAGGTAAATAACGCTCGAAGTCTTCCTGGTTAGAACCAGTACTAAGCATATATGGAAAAGTGTTCAAGGACACCACACATAGCCGTGGAGGAGGATCGAACCCAAGACCCTCCGATCATGGGTTCGGTGTTCTACCACTGGGTCACGCGTTCCAAGCATTTATATTGTTGATGCAATATATATTGTTTATCATGATGCTGCACCTTACATAAGCAAATTTATAGCTGTATCGCAAGAAGAAGAAGAACAACAACAACAACAACCATGCCTCATTAGCGCTCACTCGTCCATTATTGCTAAACTGACTTGCTACAGTTGAAACGGAACACAGATTTACCTATCGTAATATCTCGGATATACTGTCGTTATAATTGATTATATGGGCATACGTTCGTTTTATTTTATATTTTCAATGCAGGTAGGTACGTGATGAATTAAATATATTATCATATCAAACTATATCTACTTCTTATTTACATGTGATGTATGGTGACAATATGAGAGAGAAAGAGAGAGATATATACGGACATACGGATGGACAGAAAGAGAGAGAGATACGGACGGACAGACGGACGGGCAGAGAGAGAGAGAAGGGAAAGAGAGAGGGAGAAACGGACGGACAAACGTTTTAAATTGTCGAGAAACAGCCACATATTTTGTCAACTGTGTTGAAACCCCGTCCAAACTATTGTTTACCCTAAACCAGACAATTAAATACCCATTTGTGTATGCGGACAGACGGACTAATATGTACGCATTATGCAACAACAAAACTTAGCCATACGTCACGTTTTATATAACAGTTGTTGGCAACACATAAAAAAAGAAAAAACAACTTGATTTACGTTTTTCTATAGTTTACATGATTTTCTTAAATGGCCTAATCCTATCACACATCGAACGCGGCGTCTCACGAAGCACAATCCGCTACGATAGTGCATGCCTGTTTTTTTGGTTTTCTTTATATCATCTGAAAGGACGGACGGAAATTAATCTTGGCGCCTATGCACATTGAAAGGAATTAACAATTTGCTAATTATAAGGTATCAATTCGTTTGTGGCTTATCAGATTTCAGATAATACATAATGGAAGACAAGATATATTGACAACCGCTGAGTCGCCGTTGTTATTTGAGACGGTGTATTAGATAGCATGCGAAGTTTTTTTTTGCCATGCGCTGTTTCAATTAATTTAATTGGTTTGGTATTTTCTAAGCAATATATGGATCCGCCCACTACACTTGGTATACTGTTTTGTTTAATTGAACGTTATAAATAAATGGATTATCGCTTTACACGTTTAGTTAGATGAAATATATTTTAGGTCGTGTTTACATGTTGAACTAAAATAAGCAACCTCGGACTATTTAGATTTGTTAGTGCATGGAAGTCAGAGCTATGACCACACTGAGGCAAGAGCCATATGGCAATTCTATTCTTATTTCTTACTGAGGGCGCCAATAACTGAAGTTTAAGGTCGCCCAGTTTCAATAGCTAATGTGATACTGCAACTTCTAAATTTGGATATTATACGACGTTGGTCTCTGCTCATGTTTAATTTATCATAATATTCGGTTTTAAAATTAGTTTTTACACAACTATTTATTCTTTAGTTTATTTCCATTATCTTCATCAGAGCATCTTACCACTTTGTTTATCTATATTTCTCACCGTACAGTTGAATTTTGTGCTTTGTTCTTTATAAAATAAGGTCTAGGATTTCCACGGTGAAATTAATTTCAACATAGAAGTATTTCTTTTTCATAGCAGGAATGTATCCCACATCAAAATGCAAAATACCTGGTAGGTTGACCAGCTTGATTTTTAAAGAAGGTGCAGTGACACCCTAAGATTTTTTTAAAAAGAAGTCCTCAAATGCTCATAAATGCATGCATATGTTTAAATCATACACAAGTCGTTTTTAACACCGATGATGTTTTATTGAAGTATATGCTACGCCAACTTTTGCTCTACTGATCTGCAGCAAGAAATACTGTATGAACCATTTTGAGAATACCTCAAAACCAATTACATTTTTTAAGCGTAAGAATCATGTTTCTGTGAAATAAAGGGCCCAAACTGTGAAGTGAGACATTATATCTTGCAATTTTAATTTTGCTCGCTTTAAACAAGCAGATTTACAAGGTCTTTTAACAAAACATTCATTTCCCCTAACTCTCCTTTATCTCAAATAATACCAAAACAAATATAAATTCATTCAATTTATTATAATTGCAACAAAGCAATTGGACTTAGCTGACTACATATGTTTTCTTATATTAAATATCATACCTCCAAAAACACATATTTTTACAAAGTACAAATTCTAAACTTAAGCATATGAACAATGGAACTCTGGGTTTATCTGAAAAGACATTCTTACAAAAATTAGGTCCGTAGTCGTCTACTGTCATTCGCTGAATGACTATGTAGTGCTCGCTGACTGCCCACAGTGATTTATTGTCACATGACCCTACAAACAAGTGAGAATTAACCAATCAGGGGAAATTACTAATTCACTTCATTCAAACGACATGAAATTCATTGATGTCAGGTGTAATAAACATAGTGTTGCAAACAATTTCTCTATGAATACATGGACACGGCGATTCATAACATTTGCTTTACAACGTGACTTATTCCGAGAATCTTTACACAGATTTAATTTTAATAAAACTAGTATAACCCCATAGCACAATACATTAAAATTGGTTCTTTAAAAACGTATTCAAATATGTATTTATATACATAGAAAGACATGCCAACTAGAATTTAAAAAAATCATACAAAGCTGAACCATTAATCTTATATTCGGATTTATAATCTTTTATATTTTTTCTACATTTAAAAATAATATTTGATATGGTTATTGACTTCCTCCTCAACTGAAATATTTACATTTTATTTTTGTTAAGGGGAATTCGCCATTTAATAACCAATTGTTTAATGTACCTAGCATACTTTGTAATCCATTTGTGCTTTTGGAAGTAAATACTACGTCATCGGCATACAAAATAATTGCTATGTCTATATCGTTTATTTTAGCCACGCAGTTTAAGGTTTTAATGTGATTTGCTAGATCGGCGACAAAAGACAACCTTGTTTAACGCCTTGTTCAACATTAAACCGTTCTGTAAAGTTTTCATTAATTTGTACTGTATATGACAGTGAATGGCACAGGGACTCAATGGCACTTTATACGTTTATAGTTCTTAATTCCAAATATGTTTATGATTCGACTCATTATTTGTTTACTTGATATTGCATTTCTCTTTCAATTTCAGAAACATTTCATTATTAATTAATTCTACATATACAAAAGCAGAAAATGCATTATTTACATCCGATTCTGTTTCTAAACTTTTTTTCCTCAAGAATCTTAGTAATCTAAGGAAATGAACTTTCATTGTTTAAAAACGTCGTTGACATGGTAACATTTTTTGTACAAGTTTTGTAACGTTTTGGTATTTTTTGAATATCATTATCATTATCAATTGTATTTACTAATACCAAAGTTAATATCACATGTTAAATTATCAGGAACGTTATCTTAACCCACACCCAACAAACTAAAATCGCTTATTACATTAGATATTGTGTCAATGGTAAAATCTGTACAACTGTTAGATAACTGTTCATATACAAAAACGGTATGAAATGTGTGTGAAATCATTTTTGTCTTATTCGACCATTCAGATAACACAAGTCAAAATCAATTAGAAAATCAAAAAAATCCCCATATTTATTTGCTACAAAATCAATACATTCTAAAAAAATATATTTCTACTTCTTCAATGACTCATTGCCAATTTGATAATTTAAATAACCACAAATGATAATTGTTTCACAATTTTGATACTAGTAGACCTGAGCCATAAGGTTTCTATAAAACAGTCCAACATCGATCAGTCTTCTATAACCGTCAGGAGGCACATAACAAATAAATATTTATAACGATATGTATCACAGCCGTTGTTTTTTGCTTTTTATCCACACCACTACGTCTTCAACGGTCGTGTCATTGGACTTAAAGAAAGTCCCAAATGACATGTACACCGCCACCACCACCACCACCCGACATCTACCTGCTTTCAAATGATTGCGTCCGTTAAACAGCAATGTTGGGAAAGCCACATTTGAGCACGTTCATTGGTCATTTGCTTCAACTGAAATGAAATATTGAATGACGCTACAGTTTAGTGAACGTTCAATTGCTGTGAATTTTGGGACAGACAAAGAATTCCCTGTTTTTTTATTGGTGGTTAATACGCATGATTCGGGAGATATCAGACTCTGAGATAGACTAGTAATAAGCTACTGGGATAGTTATTTAACAATATGTATAGATAGTAAGATATTTTGTTGTTAAATCTATTGTATTTGAAAACGTTTATTGTTGTCCTATCATATATATTTTACGTGTCTTCGTGGTTTTTTATGCCGTTTGGAATATCTGAATGAGTTAATATATATCCTCTCAACATTTAAATCAGAATATTTATAGTATTTTTACTACCAATGTTCTGGTACTAGAGCGGTGTATTTTTTCATTGTTGATTACTTTTATATGGAATTCACTCCACTTTCCGTTTTGTTTTATATACCAAAAATACCAAAATAAATTAACGGAAACGTACTCAAACCCCGCCATGAATCAGTCTCGGTTGGATTATTATCTTGGATTAATTGACACTTCCATTTTCTGTAAGACAGAATATTCTTCCAATTTATTAATTCTTATGCAAGCATGGAACAAAAAATATATAGAGAGACAAAGTAAGCTCAATATAAAATGTACTATATACAAGATACGTATGATTGGTACAAAAACTTTTTATAAAATGTACCTTCGCCAAGTTATATTGTCTCAACAATTTAAATTTATCAATTCGCAAGGTAAGTTTCATTATATGGTAATGTTCCGTAGCTGGGGATAACATTGAAAGCACGAGTCGCCAGTCGTTCAGCTATCAGATTCAGATGTGTTACTAAAACGTATATAACCATCCTTTTCAAGAGACTGTTAAACTCTTTACAGAATCAACTGGTTTGATGAGAGGTGCGTTAGCGTCATTTTTATCCAGTGTCAAGTTTTCCATTTTCACTTAACACGCATATATTTGTATTTATTCTAAATGTCATGTAGGGGTCCCCGCTGTTCCCAATTCTAAATTCGGTTCAAACATACCTTACATAAAGCAGCTACGAGTACATTAACCGCACAAAGCAACATGACGTCATGATGTGAAGAAACATGTACTTAAACACCATGCTTATAAAAGTCCTTGTGGTTCCTGTTTTTCGCTGCAAATTATTTATCCCTGTGTTTGTTGTTTGAATCATATTTTATTATTTTGCCCGAACATTAAAAGAGTATATGATAGATAGATGCGTAGCGATACATAGATAAACTGCAGATAACAAAGTGCGAACATGGGAGAGGTGCACTTTACGCGCGGCATACTAACATGCATCACGCATCTTTGTCTATTTCTAGTCCTTTCCACGTATAATGAGCGTCACTAAATTATTGCATTTTTTCTTCATCCAAAAGATTCTAATCCGATGATCAATACCAGATCCCGTGATATCGCGTGCGCTCTAACACCGCCCCGGCTTAATTGTTGTTAATTGAGCTAATTGCTAATCATCGGATTGTCAGCTCTTTCAGAATGTCAAAGGCTGGGTATACTGTTCCGCCTCGCTTCCAGCATCGCGTGATAGAAAGACGTTATATAGGTTGTGGTTACGTCTTTTGTCCCTGCAGTTTGCTGGGATATCACCACATTTATAGAAGTGAAATCGCGTTTTAATTTCAATTTATGAGCTGCGCAGGTAATGTGATACACGGTTTGTCGGTTTATTTGGTCAGTTTCGTCGTCGTGCGAGGTGAGGTAAGATTATTATTATTTTATTTAATTTAAGAAAAATTATAATTATGTGATTACCGGTATATTGTATATAGAAATTATAATGATGTTAACAAAACGGTTGTTGTTTGGCACTTTTAGTTTTCAGAAACATAATCGCATTGTCAGATATTTTATCATATTATATATTTATTCGCCAAATATACGATAACCGACATAGTGTATACACAGAATTTTCTAATAATAACGTTGATCCAACATTTAACAACTTTATAGTCGTGAAATTGAACGTGTTCTTTTTTTATTTTATCAGAGACATATAAACAGAGATAAGTAACTGCAGGTAATTGTCTAAAGAATTAAAATCACGACAAATAAAAGTTACCCAACTTTTGCAAACATAACTCCTGTGATTTTTGTATTAAAAGAAACAGCTTGATTGTACTTTGGGAAGTAAATTTTTTTTTTTAAAAAAAAGAACAATTTATTTTTATACTTAAAACTTTCTCCACCCATGGATACGTTACTTTCTCATTTGTCTATATTGTATATATTATGATGATGTACAAATCCTAATAAAATATATGTTCTGTTCTGTTAAAAAGCAGATCGTTCATAAATGGTCAATATTTGGTATAACTTTGATAGTACTGTTAGATGAAATAGTAGATAACGGTCAGACCTTGAAATAAAGTATCAACCACATGGTTCAGATGTTGTATTTGTATAGAACTGTCTTTACTCTTCAAAGATCATTATACACATACGTTATAACAAAGACCCTATAACACCTTGGTTATAGTGATATTTGGTCTGTTCT
This sequence comes from Panopea generosa, assembly GCA_029582155.1. Lineage (NCBI taxonomy): Eukaryota > Metazoa > Mollusca > Bivalvia > Adapedonta > Hiatellidae > Panopea > Panopea generosa. Next base: position 16,001,197 of record CM055912.1, read on the forward strand.
ACTAGTTCGCGGTGTTCCTATCCGTTTTTTTAACATCTGGTGCAAGTAATCAAAAAATCTGTACACTTGTACTACGAATTTTCAGCTTTGTTTTTGTTTTTGAAAATAAAACCGCAGTTTTCCGTTAACAGCGCCCCTAGCCGTATGTATTTTCCAGACATTTTTTGTCGTTTTATCCTCATAAAATAGTCAATACTAATTCAAAAAATATTTTTAATAGCATTTTTAAATTACCTATTTTATTTCCCTTGATAAGACTATATATGTTTTAAGCGATATTTCTCCAATAACGTGGTTATATGTATTTTTTATTTTAATTTTCAATAAAATAGATACCAGAGAGTATGTGAGATTTTAATTAAAGATAGCTTAAGTTTATTTTTTATTGCAAAATTGAAATATTATACACTTGGGTTAATTATGATTTTGTTTTCAAAATCATAAACAGTTCAATTCAAGCTTATTATTACCTTTTCAAGGACAACTTTTATTATCTGCATGCATCTGTATTAGATATAATTAAATACAAATGTACTTTAAATACTTTGTTTCGCATTTCTTGTTGTTGAAAAGGTAATAACAAAAATATGTATTTTTTTTATTTCTGATATTGCATAAACATACATTAAACTTAAATACTTGGAAATTTCAAAGAATTCTATCCAAAAGAAAAAAATATGAGAAAAACTATAGAAATCGTCTTTAAAACACACACGCTTGTTTGGAATAGAAAAAAATGTTGGGGTGGTGGAAATGTATTGTTCAGATATAAGCATATATTTAATTGGTAATAATTACTCTGGTCGACTATATTTTTTTTAAAATAAAAATGGTTACACTTTCTCTTTATTTCAATTAACAATAAAACAATACAGAAAAACACATAGAGTTATTTTTGTTACTTTGTTTTAAATACATATGGATGCAATAAACATTTTTATTGAATAATGCAATGTATTTACAACCAAAATCGACTTAATATTGACTGTTTCATTTTACTTTTTTATTCAATTTACATACGGATAATTGTAACATTTTTATTTAATTATGCAAAGTATTTACAACAAAATTGACCTAATCGGAACTGTTGCTTTTTTATATTTTATTCAATAAAAATATGGATAATCTTAACATTTTTATTGAATAATGCAATGTATTTACAACCAAAATCGACTTAATATTTAATATTAACTGTTGCATTTTGCTTTTTTATTCAATTTACATACGGATAATTGTAACATTTTTATTTAATTATGCAATGTATTTACAACCAAAATCGACTTAATATTGACTGTTTCATTTTACTTTTTTATTCAATTTACATACGGATAATTGTAACATTTTTATTTAATTATGCAAAGTATTTACAACAAAATTGACCTATATCGGAACTGTTGCTTTTTTCTATTTTATTCAATAAAAATATGGATAATCTTAACATTTGTATGGAATAATGCAATGTATCTACAACCAAAATCGACTTAATATTGACTGTTTAATTTTGCTTTTTATTCAATATACATACGAATAATTTGTAACATTTTTATTGAATAATGCAAAGTATTTACAACAAAATTGACCTAATCTGGACTGTTGCTTTTTTTCTATTTTATTCAATAAAAATGTGGATAATCTTAACATTTTTATTGAATAATGCAAAGTATTTACCACAAAATTGACCTAATCTTAACGGTTTTTTTTCTATTGTATTCAATATACATACGGATAATTGTAACATAGTCATTGAATAATGCAAAGTATTTACAACCTAAACTAACCGTATCAGTTTTTGTTCTTTACATCGATGTGACGTATAATAATCTTATAATTCGTTTGTAATGAGATGTCCTAATGTTGTCTTATATGTTGTGATATGACATCTGTTTCTCTACAGGTATAATGATACATTGTAGTCAGCGTCTTATATTATGAATATTGTATGTACATGCTTCATTAGCTAGATTAATAAACATATATATATATATATAAATTCACCTAGTATTTTATATAAACATTACATGGTGTCATAACTCTGACTTCCCAATATTTACATTCTCTATGATATAAGTAAACGTCACAATTGCATTGGATATAGGTTTATCAGTAATCATCCTAAAACGATGGTATCACTAAAACAGGTTACATCAGCAATACGTTTCTACTTCTTACTTCATCAATATGGCATAAAAGTGACGTTAAATATTCAATCAATCAATCAATCAATCATAAATATACGTAAGACGATATCGCTAAAAAGGTTACTACAGCAATATATTTCTACTTCCTACTAAATAAACACGGCATAAAAGTGACGTTTAATATTCAATCAATCAAACATAAATATACGTAAGATGATTTCGCTAAAAAGGCTACTACAGCAAAACGTTTCTACTTCCTAATTGATAAATATGGCATCATGAAAATAGGTAAGATGATTCACCATTACTACACGCTGATATCCATATGTATTATTATTGATACAATGCATTATTTGCAAAACATGTATATATAAACAAAGACATTAGATGGAATAGTTCTTAATTATAGCCTCCTAACTTTTAATTCTGTGTAATACAAAGAAAGGTATCCTTTAAAATATTCTATTGGAATTTGATCGCCATTGTAAATAATTATTATATAAGCACAAACTGGTCCTTTAATTATTTTCTTAATTGCTATAGCTTTAAACCACTTAATTTTATTTTGGTTTTTAAAGCTTCAATATAACTTGTTAATTTATTTGTAACATAAAATGCGATCAATTTACCATTAGAAATTGTGACAAAGTGTCTAATGCGCAAAATTCAATTCATAATTATGACTAGTTTTATATGCATATATTGACAAGACGTTAATACAACAGTATTTTTTCACATTTGTTTTTTTTTTAATTTATCAAAGTGGCATATAACCCAGTATGTATTTTATAAATACAATGTTACTATAGTAATACGTTTAAATGTTCTACTTGAACACTATAGTTATAATAATGCACAGACGCTACAAGTAATATTCATAAGATTACTTTTAACACACTAATTTTTTCTGGCAAATATTATATTTGCCTTTTGATGCAATACTCTTATGCATAGCAATCGTCAGTTTAAACACATAAGTTAGGCAACGGGCAAAAGCGACTGGGCTTGCACCTTTTTAGGTAGAGGTCAACGTCGACCTAATAAAGTACATTTTATCGAATATCATATCTTCCCTATGACGTGCACGTGCAAATCCTGGTTTCAGTCTATGACTTAAGATCTTGATAATGGTTAAATAATTTAGATTTTTAACATGTAAAGCAAATTATATGCGAGAGCATCGATACAGGCAGCAGAATATAGAACCGAGTCTATCTATCTACTAAACAACCAATTTAACTATAAAATTATTGTTGCTTAATTAAAGCAATTCGATGTAGAATTTTGATACATATACTGAATGGATACGCTGGGTGGATTTAAAGAGCTATATTAACAAACTATTGTAAGAGGCATTGACAGAGTTTGTGGGGGTTTTTTTTGTGATACAATATTTATATGTTATAAACAACACAAACATACTCATATAAAAATACATTTTTGTTGCATACGTATACATATGTTGATGAGTTAAAAATGTGTATAATTCTTAGACGCTACAGTTAAACTTTACAAACAACTACGTTAATTGAGAAATAATAAATCAAGCAGCAACAAAGTAAATTTTTATATTGTTTATTTAACAAAACGATAACCACATTTATTTCGTAAGTAACATAGTGAAATGACTTAATGACTTTTAAATGTGATCATAATTGGTGTTAAAACTATGTATATCTGTTTCATAATGAGGCCCTATATTCACCCGGTATTTCCTTATCCTTTCAGTAAATTTATAGTTAAAACAGTGTTGTATTATTTGTATTTCTGTAGATCATTATACATCTGAGGTTCCATACTCCTTCTTAGATTGTTTGTCTTATTTTATTGCACAACCGCTATAAATTATCATTTATTCATTATCTGGACTGTCGTGTTGGATGTTTCCTTTTTAGCGCTTTGTAACCTGTTGGATTATTTTAATATGCATAGGCGTAGGAACCGGGGTTCGGAGAAGCCCCCCCCCCCCCACACACACACACACACACACAAATATTCAGGTTCAGCATATACTTTTGGGCCTGGAAGTACATCTTCATACACTCGCTCCTCAGCCCCCTCCCCCTTCACACACACCCACACACACACACACACACACACACACACTAATTGAAACGCTCCTACGCTCGTGATCTGGAATTACTGTTGAGTAAAAATATCATACTTAAATGCAAACAGTTGTATATAATCCGATAAAAATAATGAGCAATTAAACTTAAATACTGTAGAACTGGTACATAGTCTTTTCCCATTACGTCATTTCTGAAATGTCTTACGTTTAATAACACATTTTAATGTGAATAACAGGTTCCTGACAGGATAGGCCAACTTTAATTTTATTTTTATTTTGAGTTTAATCTGGACAAAGACAAGTTCACAGTTATAAAATGACGAAAAAGCGATTCATTCTCAATACTTTTAATTTTCTGTACGTTATTTACTTTTCAAACATTATTTTTAACCATTGCGAGTGATTAAAAAAAGTTATTTTCGTAATGCTTTCTAACTGCACTTAATTGGACGACTAGATCATTATTTGTACAAAATAAATATTTTTGAAAATAGATCACATTGGTTGAAATAATGTTTGAAGCTGCGCAAATTATTAACCTGTTAATGAAATAAGTTTTGCGTTCAGGCTACGCTTTGTTGTTGCAATCTTAATTTCGGTAGAAGTTCACAAAATGATCTATAATATCTACTTTATTGAATCTTGTGTATATGTTCCTACCATCTAACAGGAGACGCGGTCAACGTGAAGGTCACTGTTACTGAAAATAGAAAAGATTATTTTCTACCAAATAACTTAAGTTTTCTATAAAAGACGATTGCTATAGTTTTTGTCACTTTTTTTCCTACGGATAAAAGTTTATGAAACTTCCCAGTATTTAAGTTTAATATATGTATGTTAATGTATGTTCATGCAATATCAGAAATAAAAAAAACACATGTTACCGTACAGATTGTTTTTGTATTACCTCCTCATAAACATACCCGTCCTTGAAATTTGGAGATTCAACGAGCAATGCGAAAAAAAAAAACATTTTTTAGTATTTAATTATAACTATTACATATATGCATGCATATATTATTATTGTTCATATATTATTATTGTTCATGAAAATGATAATTATAAGCTGGAATTTAACTGTTTAGGGTTTTTAAAAACAAAATCATTTCGGCAGAGTGTCAATTTTGTAACAAAAATAATGCGTTTTTTTTTAATATTTCGATGTAGTGTATGGATAAATTTTGCTTTTAACCTCATAAAATACTCTCTGATACCTATTCTAATGACAATCAAAATAAAATATACAATTCAGCGCGTAATTCGAGAAAAAATAGCTCTTATAGTGTGCAATCGTTAAATTAACTGCCGTTGCAAAATTAACGTGTTTATATTAATTGAGCATATTTGTATAAATATTAAGATTTCTATTATATTTCATATTAAGGTTAAATTGCTGCAAACACTTATTTTATTTTATACCAGTATGCATATTTTATATATTGAACACAATATAAGAGATCAATTTTATGGGTATCTGTAAATGATTGTGACATCCGAAATAGGGTTAGTTGTAGTATAGCGGTATGTAGTGACTCTGGCAGGTCTCGACAAAATTGCTTCCCTTTGTGCGCGGAGTTGGTGCGCATGAAAAACTAAAGCAATCGTCCGTAACTATTTTTAAGGTATTTTAATGAACATTTAGTCATTGACATGTAGAGGAAGCTTTGGATAGATTATTGGGTAAATCGGAGCAAGGCTTAGCCCACTATTACTAAAAATAAAAGCAAATGTTCTGCTCAGTAATTTAGTCTCCCCTTTATTCCCAGCTGTAATCATCGTTTATTATGATTCTGACTTATAACGGCCGTATATTGTTTGCTTTCCATTCTTTATTTTATTAATTATTAATTAAAAGAAAAAAGTACGATTTGTTCGGAATTCGTTAACGAATCGTGCTTAATGTATGCCACTTTTGGTTTTAACCCTAATTACTCTTGTTACATCTCACGCAACAATTCATTTTGTACAGTTCTATATATAGAGAAATACACTTCTGAAACACTTGATACATACCAAATGTTTTTAAAAGTATCTTGTTCCCATATATAGCCCACTGTTGGTCTAATTATGCAGAAAAAAACATACCATATAGTTTCAGAGGAAAAATCTTTCAAAGCCAACGTTTTCAGACGTCGGATCGACAACATCACCGAGACATCATAAAAAGGCATCATGTGCCTATTGCTCAGATAAACTGATGGAAATAGTTTAGATTTTAAGCTGATGAATCTATTCTGTTCTAAATCCAGTGGATGGTAAAAAGTCCCTTATTTTAATATTGAAGTCAAAGTCAACATCCTCGTCATATAAGGAAAATGCCTGGCGGCAATACATGCAGTAGTGCTTTTCATTATATTGTGTTTTCTCTTTTTTTTTCAGATTACCCTTGCTTAGAAATACGCGCTGTATTTTTAGAGCAGAACCTTCTATAACAGATCTACAACAACGGCAATTGACAACACATTGCAATAAATAATAAAGCAGGAAATAATATTTCCCATTATTGTGTGGGAAAAAGAGGAGACGTTGGACATCCGCATCGTCAACAAAGTGATTCGTAAACCATCAAGAAAGTGTCCTAACATTACACGTTAATCATATTTTAAATAACAAAAGTTACTCCAACTGTTTAGACATTTGAAAATGATAGAATTCTTGGCTGTAAAAACTGATAAGGACAATCAGGAAGAAATATTAAACAATTTGTATCTCTGAAATACTGCTATATGTTAACGACTTTTACGGACATTAAAACCTTGAGTCACTCTAGTAAAACTTAAACCTACAGAGCAATTTACAGCAGCCCAAAATAACTCAACCAATCAGCGATGGCGTTTTATGCGAGACTTCTAACCAACTTATTGTGTATCGTGAACATATCGGCAATGCTGTACAGTTCAGGTCAGTTAATTTGAATATTGTTGTGATAATTGTCGTTGTTTTACATATATAATGATATTTATTGAGTGAAGCTAGGATATCAAATAAAGAAACAGTGTAAAGCAATAGACCATTGGTGGTCTCCCAGCGATAGTGACCTACCTTTTGTATTGCATTAAACAAAGCTTTTGTGGTTTACTGATGATGCAACAAGTATCATCGCCATAAGCATTGTTTATAATCTAACGCGTTTGTAAGAGGATGTTTTGTCAAAAATACTTTGATTTACTCTCTCGGTTTTATGATACGATAAACGTGGGCAGAGCGAGGTCGGTTGGCAGTTTGTCTAGCGTTCTAAGGGGCTGATGACCCTGTTTTCCTCTAGCATATATATGTAATTGTACATATTAAGCATATTCTATCACCTTTTGTGTGTTGTGTTGTTGTAGTGACTGTATCAGTGCCTAGAACGTTATTGCTCGCCAGCGTCTTATATCAGGATTTCAGTTACAACCACTCGACATGGTAAAGACAAACCTGCATAAGCGGGCACCTTTATTAAGTGTCAGTATTTAGCAGACACACTTACTATTACACATGAATTTGATTTCATAGCAAATTAACCGGTATTGAGCAAAATCTTGCGTTAAGAAAAGCCTGTTTTGCTCCGTCCTTGACTGGCATCTACATTAGATTATTTTACATGGAATAGAAAACTTTTTAGTCACCAGTTAGTGTCAAAATCCATTGATTATGTCGTTTTATAAGAAGATATATCGCTGTGGATTCCAAAATAACATACTTTTTTATAATCATTTGTAATTTGCTAGAAACATAACAAAATCTATTGCAATATGAGGTAATGGACAGAGGTATGACATATGCGTATATTACATAGCGCCCCATTGGTGCAAAAAGGTACCAAGTGCCTTAACGTGATTGCAACAATGGGACGATATGGTTACCGATTAATAATCTTCTGGACGTTTCATAATATATATACCAATGGCCTTATATTCTGACAAATAGAGTAATTTGCAAACTGCTACTATGTAATGGTCTTAAAGATGTCATAACCTATGGAAAATAGAAAATGAGTCACATTGAATCACACCTGGGTTAATGTTCTCTTGCGACACAATACTCGTCATTATTGGAAATTGCTAAGCAACAGCGAAAAAGACGTTTAATGACACCCCACCTTCCGGAGAAAAAAATATCTACATGTTGACACGTGTGGTGTGCAACGTCAGTATGTACTATTTCCGTAAATATCTCAATCATTCAATTGATTTGCAAGTTAATTGCATTTTCTTTGCACTTAGTTTATATAAACAGGATGGTTGATGGTCGTTAAGGAGAACCCATTTGGTTGCTAAGGAAGCGAAAAGTGTTCCTACTTGAACATTAATGTAATTGACAAGAAACGCAAGGTTGCGTTCCATCCGTTGACATCTTGATAGAAACTCGAGCTGCGCATGAATATACTAACTACGTGTACATGGACACTTAATTTATCAACAAATAATAGACGCTTAGAAAGAAAAAATAATGTTCAATACAACGCTTAATTTTATTCCATATATAGAGACAAGAAGTTTTAATAAAACCGTAAATAACAGACATGGCAAGTCACGTGATGTTTCCACCTTACCACGCTTTGACATTTCAAGACAGTTTAGTTTCCTTTATGTTCTAATTGGTTTAATTAGGAGTCATATACGTCGACAATGAAAGCAATACAGTGTATAATGACACTGATAGGTCTCTATGAGAAACTTTGAATATTGAATTTATATACTTCTTAGTAGCAACTGGATATAGATAGTAGTTTCCCCAAAGGAAATGCGTATACAAATTGTTGTTGTTTTTGTTCTCTAGTTTCTCCGTGACCATACTTTGAACTTTTAATATGAAGATAGGTGTATTACTTCATTTCAAAACTTAAATCAAGTTAAACATTGTATTCAAGTTTATGATGAATGTAAGAAAGTTGTTACTTATGTACTTCTGTACTTCTGTACTCATTATTACTATCAGTAACAGTGTATGTTAGATGTTTCAAATTGCATTTGAAGAAATGATTGGTGACCAGAAAATGGAATAAACAAGTAAACAAACAGCGCTGTGGCAGCATAAACAGAAACAATAACGGGTTAAATATAATAGACTAGAATTGTATATTGTATCGCATTAGTGTCTACATTATATCATAAACAACTAAGAGTGAACTGGATATATAAAAAAAAGGTCATGGTTGTGAGGCTCTGCGACAACACAAACAGAAACAATAACGGGTTAAATATAATAGACTAGAATTGTATATTGTATCGCATTAGTATTTGCATTATATCATAAACAACTAGGAGTGAACTGGATATATAATCCGGCCTTGGAAACCGATAATTTAAATTGAAAATAAACTTAGCGTGTCTGTAATAAAGAATAATACACGTACTAAAATGCAAGTTAATTTTATTATTTTATTTTGCAGATTCTATGTCGGAAACGGTAATACAGAGATGTTCAGACCAGCTGGTCGAGTTAGTCACGTGCCTTAGGGAGGAGACGTCACTGATATATAAACTCAGAAAATGTGACGATTACCTCGCAAACACGTTTATTTGTTTAACAATGAAACCGGATATTTCTTTCATGCGCGCGCAACAGGAAGCGATTGATAATGGCGACACAATTGTGATCAAGCGGGGTTTAGGACGATGTATACACAAATGCCTTCAGGGTCAAGGGCGAATGAATTTTATTCAGTGCAAATCGATGTGCCATCGGTAAAAGTCGACATTATGTTAACACCAGACATCGGTTGATGTTTCTTATATATGGCAGTCTACAACTTTTTACTTTTAAAATAATATGTCAATAAAATAGTTGACTACAAAGATAACGTAATTCCTTATTGTTATTTTCCGTACTTATTTTCCAAAGGAAAGTTGTTGCTTGAAAGGAATACTCAGAACTTCAATGTTTGTCTTTTAAATTAACTAACTATTGATAATATATATTTAAACTTGTTTTGAAACTGTGAGTCTTTGAATTAACACATATAGCAAAACATATGTATACATTACATATACTTGGATATTCAATTTCTTAGAAATAAAGCAATGGGCCAGAAGCCTATAATTCTTGCAACATTAGTTACGACCTGCCCCAACAATAACCTTTTTATGAAGAATGAAAATGATAATATCATATACATATACGAATGTATACCGTGCGTTTCAATTTTGATTGGCATTTGTATCTAATAATGAGAGAGAACAGTAAAACTAAATCCAATATCGATAAAGGAAAAAGAAACAAAAGTTGGAGTATAGTACAGATTACAATACATTTCATATCTGAACGAAAAAAATGTTTAAGCGTAGCGATAGTGTAGCGGATAAAGCGTTAGATACTTAGCCAAATGTCACAAGTTAGAACCACAGCTAAAAGCAGCACTAGGTACAGAGGTTCTACCCGGAAAGGAAGCGGATTCTTTTAAGATCTGAGATTTCTTTACTTAAATAAATTACTATAAACTATATGTAAAAAGTAAACCATCCACACTTGAAAACTGTACTATCAAAAGTCACAAAGCTTAAAAAACAGTTTATCTACGGTAGTTACAGTATTGATATCGAAATATTCAGAATATATATCAAAGACCGTCATACCTGTTCCATTCCATGTCAAATTTCAAATGCATGTATATACTAAAATTTAATATATATCGAAGACTGTTCAACAAAACACCAAAATATTCAGGTGAACAGCAATGAAACATTGAGTTCCTTATCGATTTTTATATTTGATTATCAAACATATTTCTATCTTTCCTGGATTTTTTCCCCCAAAATTTATTGTGAATATCATTTCCTTTTATTGATTTGAAATATACAACCCACGTTACCTAAATTCACAAAAATTATGATTGTTTGTATAGTTACGTTTAGAATTAGTTTATCTGTATTTTGATATTCAGATTTTGTTTCTAAGCCATTTTCTTTCATTTTCGCAATACAATTATTGAAATCAACTTTCAAGTAATTCGTCAATTGCTTTTTCACTTGTGGAACAACATACCAAAAGCCAATATTTCAAATATTACCTATTCAATAAGAAGTTGCTGTCGTGCGCGCATCAGTGCGTAAGGATGCTTAACAAGAAAGCGATTTTGTGAAAATAAGTAACATTGGTTTTATGTAACAAATCAATAAAAAGAAGTGATATTCACAATCGATTTTGATGAAACTTTCAAGGAAAGGTAGACATATGTTTATGTTATGTTATCAAATAAAATAAATAAAAAAATCGATAAAAAACTCAATGTTTTATTGTTGTTTACCCGAGTGTTGCGTTTTTAAAGTCTTCGGTGTAGAATAGAATATCTGAAAAATAGTTTTGTCTTCTTTTAGACAAAATATATTTTATAAACGATAACGAATTGGTACATGTTACATTTCAAGATATTATACCTTTGTAATATATCATGTAATTGTGTAGACTTAAAGGGTAAATATAAGCTGGGTGATTCTCAAAGCTACATTACAAAACTATTGTAAGCAATATTTACATATTTTGAATATGTATGTAAAGTTACAGCAATAATTATTTTGTCAGTATGATAATTATTAATCTCAAACTCATTAAGAAAATATCTTTAAATGCATTTATACTGAGTTCCAAAAGTTTTGTCGGCATTTACATGGAAGTTTAACTATAATACAAAAAAAAAGATTTCGATATTTTTTTAAACATATTTGTTAAAGCAACACATCCACGTTTTAACTTTTTTAAAAAGTTTTTCAATTGAGTTGTGAGCACATTTCCCATACATACATATATGGTCAGTGAGCTGTATATGTGCTAACAAACACTGTCCAGAACGCTTTAGAATTATAAAAAAAAGATGTCCAGATTATAAAGCGTGACAAACGCTTTCTAAATTATTTTTAAATTGACGAGGATTCCAACTTGGCTTCAAATTGAATTATGCGTGTCGTATTAAAAAACTTCACGTTTTAGTGCGTAGTGTACTTTAACTGCTTTGAAAGCCATTTTGGCAATTTTTTTTTACTCTAGTGAGTTACACGCTTGTTTTATAAAGTGTTAGTCACGAATTATAATTTGGGCATCATTTTGTTCCGGATTGTGTTTATATGCTCATAAACAGCTAATTGATCATATGTTTGTATGGGAAATGTGCTCATAACTCAATTAATTTTTTTTTTAATAGTTCAAACGTGGATATGTTGCTTTAAAGTACTAAGTGCAACATCAACAGAATTTGAATTTATTTTATGGTCTGGTCAAAAGTTATTGCCCCTTTGTGTAAAACAGCATTTTGTCAAATAAAAGCACTATTTATCTAGTTAAACCACTGAAACTGTGTAAATGATGAGATATAAAAACCACAAAATGAAAAACTTGTAAAACAGTGGATAATATGGCATCACTATACATGCATTCCCTCTTGAAAGTTCTGAAGTCGGTAAATGACCTTTCCTTTACATTGAAAAAAGAACGCTTTAGAATGGCGGATATCACCAGAATGAAAGTTGGTATATTTGATTTATTCACCGTTTCTGTTTGTTACAAACCCAAATTCAATTTCAGACTACATCTTCAAAAGATAAATTCCATATCCAGACACACATCCGGCTTTAAATGTACCCTATGGGATTTCACATTTATTTTATCTGACAAAACTTTTGGTATTCAGTATATTTTTAATATTGTAAATATCGTTTATAATAGTTAAATTATCTGTCTCTGAAATTTAACGGGCGCTTATTGACCTTTCTGTATATATAAATGATAGTAGATCTATAGCATGGTATAACTACTACGGACAAGTGGACAATAATTAATAAATCATTTTACTATATGAGCAAAGCATGTTTTTTGTTATTTTATTTATAGAGGCGTCACACGGCACCAAAGTTTACGGTTCAATGAACGCCAAATTTAATTCATGTCAAATACTTCCCCGTCATTTTCCAATATAATGACAAAAATAAAAATATTTCGTTGGACAATTTTTTATTTTATTTTTAACGTGTTTTACATGAACCATCACATGATTTTGCAAAAAATATACGTATGTTAACTCCTGGGGTAGTATTCACCAACCATTCTTAAGAATATTTTAGACTTGAATTCAAGAATGGATTTTGAAACATATAATGAGAAACCATTTAACGAGGCCAACATTTGCATGCATATAGGGATACCTAATATATTTAAAAAAAAATACTTTCTCAGTAAATCATAGTAAACTAGATGTCTAAGTTGAAATTTGGATTTTCAAGCTAAACTCTAAGGATGCTCAAGAATGTTGGTGAATACGACCCCTGGACAATGAATCTAACCTAATGACACTATATTAATGAATGCATTTGGAGTACCGATAATCGGACTTTGAGCAGTAATTATGCATACGCCGTCATTGTTTGATTTATGTTATAGCAGCGGTTTGAATTATTTAATCCAACATTTTTCAAAATGACATCTAATACAATGTTCACACTTTATTTTTTTATTGTTTAAATTGTTACATTTATGAAATAAATGAGGGAAAAACAAATCCAATGAATAAAAAACAGTCTTCGTAGCGTTTGATCATTTTGGTGAAGATAAAGTCTGTGTAGTTTGGTATTAAATATATTTATAGACTGACTTATATTTAAAGACCAAATGCGGTAAATGATGTTCAGATAAAGATAGAAGAAAGCCTTTTCAAATTCTATAATTGGTACGTTTAAAATATCGTAGGTTCGATGAGGTTCAATATCGTCCCCTGAAGATAAATTATAGTTAACATACTTTGCAAATAAACTTGCATACAAACTTGCATGTAAACCGATTGCTGATGTTTGAGGAAATGCTAAATTTGCACGTTTAGATCAACGTAGACTCGATATGAACTTCAAAGAAAAGTCAAAGCTCACACCATATTCAAATAAAGTATCATATCATGTCGCCAGATCGCAAAAGAAAAGTATGTTTTATCGTTTGAATAATCGTATTTTCGATCTATCAAGACAAATTACAGCTCACAGTTAAAAGCAAAACTGATAAAATGTAAACAGGTCATTGAGATTTTATAAAAGCAATGTTTTAAACACATTGCAATGCACATACTTTCTAAATTAACAAGCATGCAATATGGACAGGGGTCGTTTTCACCAACCATTCTTGAGAATATTCTTAGACTTGAGCTTGATACTGCAAGTGTCAGCCTTAGATATATCGTTTACCATGACATAATTAATAACTGCGAGAGTTTATTTGACTTTATACGTGTATAATGTGTCTCATCATTTTGCTAATATTTGTCAAAAAGATGGTCTCTGAGTGTGTTTGTTTCTCAAAATTATTTCTTGAGTTCAAGTCTTAATCTATTCTTAAGAATGGTTGGTGTATACCACACCAGGTCCTTAAAGTTCGATTGCTGTGTATGAACAGTTTCAAATACTCGTATGATTATAGCTTACACAATATCTCAATAAACCAGCACACAGAGACTAAGTTTGAAGACATGCTACGTTTAATAATCGTATGTTCATTTTTTTTTTTAAAAAAAGAAGCAAATTAAAGCTTATATATCGTTGACGTAAACTAACATTGCATAAAACACATATGAAAAAAATGTTTAGTTCAAAAGAAAAGTTACTGCTTACTTACTATTTAAATTTAGACACAAGACGTATTATTGACCTAAACTATATACAGTTTCTCGTCATCATATACACTTATATAAATATAAAATATTTCATTTCATGACAGGTATGCTATGAATTGATCTCTATAATAAAAGATGTTATAATCATTTAATAAAAAATATAAATATTTATGTCATCAACAAAGTCATGAGAATGAACATAATAATGCGAATTTTAAGAAATAATATTTGGAAATGATCGCCTTATAACAAAAGCTTAAGCATACTTGGTCTTGTGTAATAAAACTTCTTGATATTTGATATACTTCTTTATAACATCTTTATAGTAAGAACATATCAAGACAAAGTGAAACTCGTCTTCATTATCATTATTATTACATATCTGGCATAGCCTTTCATTTATTTCTATTCTTTCTACCCAATATCGCCCTGTCTCAATTCTAAATGAATGTGTAGGTAGCCTTAATTTAATTAAAAATTAGTAGCATAACATGGGAACAGGTCGTCAAAGCTAAAACTATATAACATGCCGCTTATATAAAACACAGCTTACATAATATGTAACCAAGACGTGAAAGTTTAAAAAAAAGTTTCAAATTAAGTTAAACAAATGAGAGATGCAATAGTTTTTTAAAGATAATATACAGTTTATATACATATACATAAACAGAAATAAACTAGAAGAGTGTATCATATTTACACCGACTTAAATGATATACTGAACTTAGCAGCTAACCGACCACCTAAATGTTATATTCCAGACATTTTATGTACCTGACATTTTATGTATTTTTCTCAAAAAGTATCAAAGCAATTTATTTGAAATTTGGACCTGAATAAGAAAGACTACTGCTACGTAGAATCAATACACAATTGTCTGTTTTCGTCGTATACACATTTTAATAAGCTACACAATGTTTTACGAAGATATTAGAAACACAAATAAGGCGGGTTAGCTGTTCCGTTCAGTGTGTTATCTATTTCCAATATTTTTAAAAAAAATAACTTCAGGATTCTCATACTGTTTTCACTTCGATTAAAGTCGAAATTACTCAATTAAAAGAAAAAAAACACACAAACTGTTAACAATTTACCTCTGTCTTTTGACCGTTTAGAGGCGCGGCGTACAATTGCGATGCTATCTACAGTTACGACTGCAAAATACTGAAATAAGGCAGTGAAATATGGCGTTACATACTAAGCACATTTAGAAAACTCTTTGATGAATCACATTAAGGTAGATTATTTACCAAGATTACTGTCAAGAGAAATGTAGTACAGCAAAATGTTTAAGTGATAATATGGTTATAAATGAGTTAAACACAACAGGTTAAGCTGAACAAGGATATAAAACATGTTTGTATGTATAGCAGTACTTGTTAAAATTAACCATGGTGATAAACGATCTCGCGGCAATTTTGATTAATATTTAAGTAAAGGAAAATATTTTGAGGAAAATCAACTTTTTTATTATTGTATATGCAGACATTTAATTACGTTTGTATTGTGGCAAGCGGTTTTAATAATAAAATATATTTAAAGGCTCCGTGTTTCGTATATTCATATATGATAAACAGTTTTACAAATATTTCATTTCCATCAACGTATGATAAACAACAAACCCTAGAAAATATAAATTAGTATTTTAAGAGTGTCTACTTATGTTTTCAAAGCCGAGCCCGATTAGCTCAGTCGCTAGCGCGTCTGACTATCAATCCAGAGGTCGTGAGATTGAATCCCTGCCGGGCAACAGTCTCCGTAATGATTGATATACGACATTGTGTCTCATTATCATTAGTCACCGCTGATTCAAGTGGGAAAGTTATCAGTTACTTGCGGAGATGCGGTGTGCTGGAGTAGTTGTTAACCTTTCAGGATTTCAGGAAACAGTGGTTAGGTTAACTGATCGTCTGTTATCACTCGATGTCATTAAAATGACGCTAATTATTCAGTCAGTCAATCGATCAATCAATCATGTTTTCACACCAAACATGAAGCAATTTGTTTAATCCAAAAAGTTAATAATTTCTGAAATAAGAAGTTCCAGGTGGTGATATTCGAAGATTATTTTCTTATATTATTGTATATTCATACTTAATTATATAAAACCATTTTTTTATTTCAGATAATACACTACACAGCTAGTAAATATACTTACAAAAGTATTGGCGTTATCTGAGATTTTTTTTAGATAATATGTGTTACTTCTATGATTAAATAAAGCATTTAGAAACTATTCTTTTTATTTAACGTTTGGAATTTGCAAAATTGTTTTTTACATACTATTCTTTAAAAATACTTTCAAACCCCTTAGTGCCATACAAATATATATATAAATAGATACGCTCTCTTGTACTTGCAGTGCATTTAGGGAGGTATCAAATGATTTAACCCTTTACTTCATATAGACGCATTTGGACACCTCTAATATAGACGCCTTTGGACACCTCTAATATAGACGCCTTTGGACACTTCTAATATAGACGCCTATGGACGCCTCTAATATAGACGCCTTTGGACATCTCTAATATAGACACCTGTGGACACCTCTAATATAGAAGGTTTTGAACACCTCTAATGTAGACGCATTTGGACGCCTGTAATATAGACGCCTTTGGACGCCTATAATATAGACGCCTTTGGACGCTTCTAATATATACGCCTTTGGACGCCTCTAATAAAGACGCCTTTGGACACCTCTAATAAAGACGCCTTTGGACACCTCTAATATAGACGCCTTTGGACATCTCTAATATAGATGCCTTTGGACACCTCAAATATAGAAGGCTTTGGACACCTCTAA
Organism: Panopea generosa; assembly: GCA_029582155.1. NCBI lineage: Eukaryota > Metazoa > Mollusca > Bivalvia > Adapedonta > Hiatellidae > Panopea > Panopea generosa. The sequence continues at coordinate 16,018,776 of CM055912.1, forward strand.
TATAGACGCCTTTGGGCACCTCTAATATGGAAGTCTTTTGAATTATTGGGTGAATTATGTTTATATTAACTGACAGAGTGGAAAACAGTGCAGGAAGTGTTTTCAAAGGTCTTCTGTGATTGGTGCGGGGAAATGCGTATCTATGAAGTAAAGGGTTAAGTGACTTGTATTTGATTTCAAACTCATATGTTATGTCAGTCTAAACAAACTAAATAACAATGACAACGGTGTGTAGATATATATTCATAATGACGTGGTTCCATATAAATCCGAAGTTTAAAAATATTACTCAGTAACTTGGTAGTTTGGTATTGATTTTTGTGTGTTATTTTTGTTAATTTCACACACTTAATGTTACATATGGCATCCAGGTATTTTGTGGATATTATCTTGTAAAACGTATATATAGAAACAATATTCTTTGGCTAGGCATAAGGGAAACGCACTAACCAACCTGAGCAGTGTGACGCAAGTGATTTCAAGACAGCACTTTAATGTTTAAACATACTGTATTCACACATTATATACGATTATATTGGAAAATACCATATCCATATATTAATTACCACATAGGTATACACTAATGTAAGAAATTCTATACCATGATGTTCACAAAGTGATCAAGAAACTTTAAATACAAGAACTGTTGTGTCCTGTTAGCACCTCGTACAAACTACGACCACAGACTGAGAAGGTGAGACGATATTGTGAAGTTCCCAAGGTACGTCGACGTCAATGCACTGCTAAAGGCCAAACAAAGTCAACTTCGACAACTACAGGAGGCAATGTATGATTACCCTGTCACCTAGCAATATCGAGTCCATTTATAAGCTAGGTAACGCAATGGTTATATCGTCGATATTGTCTAAGACTTGCGGCGAAAAAACAGATTTACAGTTTTTCTATATTGAAGACCTAAATATATAGAATGAAAAGTGTACTTCATTAGACGTAGAACACACAACAGCACAAAAAGAAAAAGTATAAAAAGACCAGTGCGAAGCCTTAGACCACTCCGCCACGGAAGACCCGCTAGTTATAATAAAACAGGATTGGCGGAGGAACTGTTATAATTATATATATAGACTGGACGCAACAACAAATCGTCCAAATATCTTCGTCAAAATATTTAGAGTCGTTATTAAAACGTATATATGACATTAACAGACACTTACGTACATATTTTGTAACGTCAGTGTCATCGTCATTGTTCGTTCTTATTCAAGTTCAAATATCAAATAACTTCAATGTTTTTTTAAGAAAATTCATATTAATAATAAAATGTCTTATGTGGTTATTTTGTCAATGTTGCCGTATTTGAAAGAAAGTTATTGGGCGTGGCTATGTTTACGGTAGCTGTGTTTATTATCTCCTTTTGGGTTAATATTTTCTGAAAATGGAATGTTTATTATAATTGATTCTTTAGAATCACAGAACTCAACTTACATTCAGACATCGCTTGACTGTATTAATTCATGAGAGGTAATGTTTTATGTATCACCCCTCACCACCATCAACCCCCCCCCCCCCCCCCCCCCCCACACACACACACACATCAGCATCGGCTTAATCAATTTTGTTTTCTATTTGTGTGTTAATAGTTTTAATATATTTTCATCCATATTTATTGAATATATTATTTTCATCATCACATTCATTTATTCGACGTGCCGTAAAATACCATTTATTCCCTCAATCACTAATTCGTTCATTCATTCATTCATTCATTTATTCCGAGTCATTTTGACTCTCAGAAAATAAAAAAAATACTGAGTTACACTATTAGACACTCCTTGAGATCACATTGTTAACTATGCTGAGGAGATATTGCTGTGTTGTTTAATTAGTTAATATTCGAACGTATTTTACTCCAAAACGGAAAACTACTATCATAATTAGCAAACTCAAACGTGATTATTTTTATTAGCGAGTGTTCTGATTTAACGATTTGTTTCTGTAAATGATACCAACCGTCACCACAGCCTGGTTTTAGGAGTGTTTGTTTAAAAGTGTGAATAGAGAAGACTCTGGTTTAAGATTTATAATACAGAGCTAACGTGTGCATGATTATTCATACACAATTCTCTTATAGAGAAGACATTAAATTTCGAAACAATGACTAAAACCGCTGTTTTGACGACTATTTTCGTGCTGTTGTTGATGCCGTCTGTAGTGGAGGTTTTCAGCACAGGTAAGTTATTCATGTCTCCATTCACATTTTTATGATCATGATATATGTTTAGTGTTTGTTTTTTTGCGAGTATTACCAATTTGTGCAATACTTTTCACTGTGCATAATATTAAGGAAATATAAGTTAATATGTGCTTTTATTTGCAAGCTAGTTTGCAGGTAAATATATGTACGACTTTCACGGTTATGTTTTATTTTATGTAGATTTAATGTTTATACATTTGTAAAATGACATCCTTTCAGAACTACAACGGCACTGAATTAAAAAAAAAGAAACTATATATTAAAAGCGTTCGTATCTATTGCAGAATGTATACATATTTATTCTGGATATTTCGTATAAATATTTTTAATAAAATACGTGGTTGATTTGAACATGTTTCCATTCGAATGGATGTACTTCGAATAATCGGAGAAAATGTAGTTAATACTTTTAAAATAAGCAAACTCCATTATATATATATATATATATATATATATATATATTACATAATAAACTGGATGTCCAAAGATGTGGACACAGGAAAATATTTTATATATATGTTGATTGATTGAATATTTAACGTAATTTTTATGCCATCGAGTGCAGTTAACCTAACCACTGTTTCCTGGGGTCTTGATTATTTGTAGAATATAGTATTTAAATTTGATTGCATTCTCTAATAACCACTTTATTCGCCATTTTCGTGGGTTTTTTTACATTCAACGTATGTGGTTTATCAGTTTCTCAAAACAGATTGATTTTAAAGATTTCCTTAAAAGTATTTTAAGTTCTTTGTTTGGCTCTGAATCATGATACAAAGTACCATTAAGAATACTAAACAAATTTTTTTATCAGATTTGAATTGGACTTGTTCTAGCCATTTGTTCTTTGAGATGATGACTGTGTAAATTTCTCTGGACAGTCTCGGAGGAATTTTCTGGTATGTTTTTGCAGATGCCAGCCTCTTTTTGCATTGATTTTAGTCAAAAGAGGTATCTTTTTCTTCTAAAGCTTTAAGGCCGGGTTCATGTTTGAGGTACGTATGCACAGATGACTTACTGACATTTTCCCCTTGTATTTCTTGTGTTTATCATAAACAAAGGGAGAAGGAATATAAATAGTTTTAACATTTTCATTGTCGAATGAGGACATATTTCGTCATGGATATGTGTGTATCAGGATTAATCAATGTACGGTTATTAATATAAACTAAACGCCCTTAAACACGTTTTGAATTCTGAATATTGTAACACACTTAAAAACTTTATTTTCGCACATTTGCTCTGATTTGTACTATTTTCTTTATTCGCGAAATGCTGAATTCGCTACGTTCGAGCAATAAAACAGCCAAATATTTATAGACTTTTGGACAGTGAACACGATTGTAGTTTAAGCGAAATCTTATAATTCGCGAGAGTCGAAACTCGCGAATAATAGCGAAATTACAGTTATCACTAATAAAAAGTGTTTTACAGTATATGTACTTATCTCAGATATGCTAACATTGTATCGGTTCACATATTTCAACCGCAATTAATTGTCATATGTGTGTTTCAAGATGATGAAATTGTTGGACTTAAATTGAGAAACAAGGTAAAAACGCTTTTGTCTTGGATTACCATATCTAAATTTGACATAATAAACATACCTGCGTGATTAAAGGCTTTAAGTGTATAAATAAACTATGTTATTGTTTTTAACATAGAATGACCTTGTTAGTTCCACAAATCTTGGGTTCCTCCGTGACCGCTCGGGTTCTCCGTGACCGAGTGGGCGAAGGCGCCGTCTCAAGATCACTTACCTGTCGTCGCTAAGGTTGCATGTTCGAGTCCCGCTCGCTGCAAAAACTTTATGTTTGAAAGTTTACCAGTCACTTGCGGAAGGACGCTGATTCTACTCTGTCTGACTCAGTCTGAGGTCTCCCTCCACCAGTAAAACTGGACATGCCATATATAACCTGAAATATGTTGAAAATGGCGTTTTACCCCATTCCAAATTAAAAAATGTCTCAGTCTTAAAAAGTACGTTATTAACATTTCAGATTTACACGCTTTGGAGATGTTACTGGACTGTCAGAAACAGAAGATTAAGATAGAAACGTGCCTGAAACAGATGAAAATGCCCACTGTTTTCGTTCCCATCGAAGAAGAATCGGTTGGAAATGACGACGCTAGTTTTACAAAACGGGGCTTGAGGAGGTGTATGCACTCGTGTCTCAAACGGAAAGGACGCATGAATTTTATTCAGTGTAAATCCATGTGTTAAAAATAAAAATAATTCAACAACGTATTTCATTAATCCAGTATCTAATAGACTAGCATTTTCTTAATGAAGTGGAAGGTTTCGATGGTTCCTTTGAGTACATATAGTTCTTTTACAATGTTTTTTTTTCTTCCCGATTACCAATTTACGTGGAAGTAATAATGTTATGTCATATTTAAAAATTGATCATATTTCCTGTTGCTCGACCATATCAAGCAATTAAAACTATTCAACTATTTTTATTGCTGGCATTTATTAAATATTTAAAAAAAAACACATTATTGAATATAGGTATACAGCAGAAATTCGATGCCTCGAACCCGCGGAACTAGACAAAATAGTTCAAATGAAGGGTTGTTTGAGCCAAGTATTGTTTAACATCACACCAGACATGTACATATATAGACATCCAAATAGGAATTCAGCCGGGACAAGAAAAATGGTTCGAGCTATATGTACAGTTCCAGCTATCCTTGTTTGAGCTTATGAAGTTCTAAATGACATATCAATTAATATTCTTTAATATTAATAGGTTTTACTTGTACTAATTTATGTGTCTAACTGTTGATGTCTCGAGTATTTTTCGCCCCTTAAGAATACATTTCTACCCATATTTGATAGCCAGGTTCAGGCAAAAGGAAACAAAATATAACGTATTTAAACCCTGTGTTGCGTTTTCACATTAGATAGTGTTGATGTCATAATCACGTCAACAGCCAAACAAAATATAACGTATATAATTCCTTTGTTGCGTTTTTACATCTCTTACTGTGTTGCGTTTTCACATTAGATAGTGTTGATGTCATAACCACGTCAACAACCAAACAAAATATACCGTATATAATTCCTTTGTTGCGTTTTTACATCTCTTACTGTGTTGCGTTTTACATTAGATAGTGTTGATGTCATAACCACGTCAACAACCAAACAAAATATAACGTATATAAACCCTGTGTTGCGTTTTCACATCTCTTACTGTGTTGCGTTTTCACATCTCTTACTGTGTTGCGTTTTACACATTAGATAGTGTTGATGTCATAACCACGTCAACAACCAAACAAAATATAACGTATATAATTCCTTTGTTGCGTTTTCTCATCTCTTACTGTGTTGCGTTTTCATATACGATATTGGTGATATCATAAGCACGTCAACAGCCTAACAAAGTATAGCTCATATTAACAACTGTAGTACGTGCATTATTGGCTAATTTTAAAGTAATTAAAATCAAAACATTGCGCAACTTCCGGTATATGTATATTAACGAGGCCCTCCCAGTGGTTTTTGAGACCTGTGAAACAATGGTCATTACTTTTAACAGATTCAGGGAACAGGGACCCCCTAGGAAAGCCTCATTAACATATACAATGCTCCATTTGCTTACTAAAATATGTTTCGATGTGGTATTTAAGCACCTGTTGTTGGGGTCATTGCTAAAACATGTTATTGATTTGTAATGTTTATGGTACAATGTTGTGCTGCATGCGGTTTTGTATCGGTAGTTTGCTTGACCTACGAGTCTCAAGAAACTTATCCTAAATGTCTCCACAAGTGACCGCTACATTTAGCACGCTGATTGGTCAGTTACTTCGGCAGAAGGCGGAGGTAAAACAATTGACAAATCGGTAATGAGTTGACAGTGTCATGAATTGTGGGACATGCAGGGAATTCCGTGATTTTACTTTTTACATTAATTAGGGTATAACTGACCGGAAGCGGGTTATGTCCGAGACTTGTATTAGCTACCCACGGATCTATATGAACAAACAAGTATATAAGCATAAACATCTTTTTATATTAAGCTTAATTATAGCGATTTTTTATTGAATTACATTTGATAATTTCACTGTAAAAAAATAGTTAAGCAATAAATGGAAATTTCAGTTTTCCATCATAAGATAAGAATAAAAATATTGAATTCAATGAAATATAATATTTTATTCCCCTGTAAACATTGAAAATGGGTTCGCTGACACGTGGTTAAGTCACACGTGTACACAAATAATGTACATACTCGCTGAAATAAAATGATATTTCACCGGAACCTATTATTATGTTCATTTCAAGGAAGTACATAGAGAAGGAAAGGCAATTGATTGATATTTTGTGAACGTTCGCGTATTCATGCAAAATTTCACAATATCTCGTTTTCATTATCTTAATTTCCATTCATCTCAGTAACACAAATCAAAGTTCTTACATTGCAGAATGAACTTCTCATAAAAAAATGTGTTTAATAGTGTTGAAGTACTTCTGATTACAAAGTTTGTATACTGCAACTAAAATAATAACAATTTACAAGAACTTTTATTTCAAATCTCAATATCTTTTATTCAAGATAATTTTTCGTGATCATAACAATTTATTACATCTAAGATTACATACAACTTACATTTTATGTACAAGTAATCAGTTGCCTTTACACTATGAATGGTTAATTTTCCAAATAATTAATCCTTCTGTGCTATTTCATCAACATTAAGTCAGAAGGTGCAAGTTTCCTATCCTATATAAGTCCTTGGTTCTTTTGAAGTGTATTTTGGATATACAACATAAAACGAGTAATAAAAGATTCATTGTTAAAAAGTCCAGGTCAATCCATGTGTCATTCACAAACTCTTCACGTATGACTTCTTGCAAACCAGCGTCCCTGTTACCACCGCTTCCACCAAAAGTATAACTAAGGCAATTACAGCCGGAACCCAGAATGTCACGTTATTTGCGCAAGCGTGTGGTTGATTTCCCTTCGAACCTGAAATGGAGAGCACACGGTTGAACGTAGTCTTAATCATATGCGACGCTTGCTTTTTCTATCAGATAAATATATTGAGAAGTTGTGCAGAAAATCGTTTGAATCGGATGTAAGATCTGAGTGGATGAAACAAACACCCTCTCCAACGGTTGTTATCATAAAATTTAAAAATATTTATTCGGACGGAAGTCATGGCAATTGTCTTGTACAAGATCTTTGTCATAGAAAACACCTAAAAATAATGAGTATAGAAATAAACATCCAAACGATACTTTTTTATATAGAATGGAAATATCCCAGGTAGCCCAATTGTTTGAATCAACCAATCAAAAACGTTATTCGATTTTCGCTTAATAAAAAGATTTTCATACTCGGCCGAACATGTCAAATGGTATGTCTTTTAGAAAAGCAAGAGTCCCATTTCATCAAGACTACGATCGAATTTGTCGAGACTTATAGAAATGCAGGCGTCGAATATGATCAAGACTCGGTTGAGCGTATTAGTAGAAAGAAAAGTAATAGATCTACCATCGTAACGAAAATATACACAACTCTTAAATGATATAGCCAACGAATAGACCATTCTTAATATTGTCTCATGAATATGCATATCTACACCAGAACGAGGTTAGGAGCACGTCCTATCTTACAGCAACACTAGCGTACATAGAGATTTCATGGCTATCTCGGATAATAATTGAGATATAAGTCTGACTACATCTGTTAATTTAAATTTGTTGACACTTTAATTAATGCAAAGGTCAAAAAACAATATTTAATTATTGATTTAAGTAGTTCATAATTTGAAAATTAAGTTTTTATATCATTCAGCATATTATGTATTTCTATACTGGTTAAACTGTGTTTTATGATCTGATAACTGAATGCATTTACACATTCTCAGGGGTTTGGGGGAAAGGGAAAGGGTCTGCTGTAAATCAATTCATTCACATCTGACCTGTGTAAACATTCCTGAAGATTAAGGCTAATTAACACCTCTCTTTGAAAGTGATTTAGAAAGGATACAAACCGTCTGTATAATGTCAGGTTCCATGAATATTTGTGCCTTACCATGTGTACTTATGTAAGTGTCTATTGTCTAGAACACAACAGAACAGTTAACCATTTTATTTTTGTTCAAATCCTTCTATTCTTTTTTTTAAAAAACAAAAAAAAAATATAGTGGGAGGGGATATGACATAATAGGGGGTGTAACAGATCACAGAGAAATAATGAAAAAAGATATAAAATAAAGGCAATTTACGTTTTATTTACTTAATATACATGTTCTTATTACAAGTATGTCTTAACACAATGTCTTCATTTAAATGAAGCGTATAATTTACTTTACATAGCAGTTTTACAGACAGAAGCAGAGCAGACCCAACAGTTTCGGAAGCTGATTGTTAGTGTCTGTTAATATTAAAATTGACATATAGTCATATAGTGGGAGTAATACATTTTCCAGACTGTCAAGTGCAGCCCTGCAAATATGTACCAATATATGGGGACTATATTTCTGACAGTTTTGTGTCTCTGTCATCATGTTTTCCATGTTTTCTCTATGTTCTCCAGCATATCAATATACTTTTGATTGGATTGGATTTTTCTGGTTTACAGTGCTGGCTTTATCTTCTAGTTTACAGTGCTGGTTTTATCTTCTGGTTTACAGTGCTGGATTTATTCATACAGTCCATTCCTACCCTATAATGAAAGATACAAATATTATTCAATATCCTAAAAAAATGACAATAAATTGTTATATATAATACTATGTTCACATGTTTATAAAATTTTGTTTATAAGGCGTAATACGGTAACACAAATTGTTTCTCTTTCTTTATATAACATAATGTGTTGTTACATGCTGCGGTTTATGCATATATTAAAGAAAAAATAGATGTTTTTAAAGTTTGTATTAACTTCAAATAAAAAACAAACAATAATAAGATATTTAAAATTCATAACAATAATAGATAGATATGTAAACATGATAACTTACATTGCAATGTAGTCCTCTAGCTCGCCTTGTTTTGTTTTATACAATTTGTTTATTACACAGGTCCCTTAATAATGTTATGAAAATCAAGGGAAGAATCCTATCGACTATCTGATATCCAAAATGGAATAAAACAATTGTGTCCAGGTCTCAAAATATCACCCCAAGTTGATAAGGGTGTAGCCATTTTCCTATGTAGTTATAGTCGTCTGCTAATCAGCTGGTAGTGTGATGAGCTCTTAACCTCGCTTGGATAATGGAATGTCTGGCATGCATATAATTTGAGAGAGGCCTATTATATAGATATACTTGTAAGTCCGTGATAAAGCTTAGCGAAATTTAATCACCGAATGTTAAATATTAGTATTGGGAGTATTGTATCGTAAACTCTGATATTCTGTTTGTGTTTTCTTTTGTGTGTCGATTATGGATTACATCGATAGACTACGATATCTAGTTATACATCGGTGGGTTTTTTTTCTAGATGACTTCACAAGCTTCGTTTGGTGTGTGCACAGACACGTCACTCACCAATTTTGGATAGTAATTGTAGCGCGGAGTGGTTACAAGACATGGACTTTTTTAACAGAAATATGCTTATAACAGTCATTTATATCACAATTCCTTGAAATATTAACATGTTCTTACCGGAAATAGTATTATATCATCGGAGATTGTATACAAGAACCGGAATTATCTCTTGTATTCACCAAACAACTTACTAGATTAGAACAAATTTCGTGCATATATGCTGTTTGGAAAGGGAAAAACTTTATTGAAGTACTCATGACCTGTTACAGTAAAAAGTTTGATTTAAAATAATTCTAATAAAATCAAAACCAAATGTTCATGCGTTGGGACAAAGGTCAGTGTATAAGCGCAACCTAGTGGTAATACAGTGCTGCCAAACACCCCAAGCAGCCTACTTAGCACTCATGCATCATAGGGTTATAGCGTTGGATTCCAATCAAACTGGCGCACTCACAAAATGCAAACTTTCCAAGAGGAACAAAAATATATAATGATCTCAAATAATTACAGGCCTGACAATTTGTATTCATATGGAATAAAGGTATTTCAACATTACATTTTAATCATTTATACAGTAGAGTAATCGTTTGTAGTAGAAACTATGGTTGCGGCATTTGAATGCGCATTTTATGAAAACTTTCCTCAATTTTGACATTATTTCGGCATTAAAATATTGTAGGTTTATCGTTTTACCATTTTGGACATGTTCACATGGTTAAAATGACCTGTTCGGGTTGTATATTGGCTTGGTTGGTATGCACGCAGGTGAACACATGTTAATGTATGTTAGGCATTTTAATATTGCAGACAACATGGTCAATATGACCTGTTCTGATTTTAACTTTGTCGATATGCACGCAGGTGCAATGTGAACACATGTCAATATATATTCGACATTTTAATATTGCAGGTCACATTGTTGAAATGACCTGTTCTGATTGGATATTGGCTTTGTTGGTATTCACACAGGTGTAATATGAACACATGTCAATATATATTCGACATTTTAATATTGCAGGTCACATTGTTGAAATGACCTGTTCTGATTGGATATTCGCTTTGTTGGTATTCACACAGGTGTAATATGAACACATAATGTAAGTTCAGCATTTTTAATGAAGACCATAATCATGTATCCCTACACTTCACCCTGCAAACCTATCCGAGAACCTGGTATCTCCCGCACCAGGTCTGTTAACCCCAAATGAAAGAAGCGGGGAATTATACGCGTGTCCCATAATTCATAGCAATCGAACGCTTACTAAACTATGGCGTCATGCAACCGTTTTCTGAAGCAACTGACTAATCAACTTGCTCAGATATGCTGCTATTTAACGGACCCAATCGGAAGAGCAGGGTCCGTTCTACAGATTACTTCAAACCGAAGTTTTTATTTAGCACCTACTCTCCCCCGACCTCTGCCCTGTCCGCAACTTCACCAAAACATTTTTTTTTTCAAAATTACCACATTACAGAATAACAAATATAATATTCATAACGGTCTATGTACGTTGTAAAGAAAACATATAATATAATGCAATAATTACAACATATAGTAAAGTTGTATTTGTATTGGTTGGTCGATGGCTCCCTTTGCATTTAGAGTTTTTTAAAAAAAAAAATGAAACAGTGATCTTTTTTTGTAGATCTATATGTAATAGTTGGTGTTAATTTAGTAAAATTTAAAAATCAAAAAACCGCATAGAGGAGCTACGATGGAAGCTGAGATTATTATAGTTTTAAAGTTGATGTTTGCTAACACCGTTTCTAAGCATAGCTCGCGCGGCTTTGTAGTCTGTACATGATCGTTCAGAATTAAATCAAGGGCGGAGTCTGCACAATGCTATTCACCCGTGTGCAATGATGACGAACTTCTTAGTGATTAAGAACGAACTGGATAATAAAATTATTTTGTAAGCTGTTTTAAGAAATAAGAGCGACACACTTTTGAAAAGTTAAGCGATTCCATTGGTTGTCAAATGAGGTTAAACACAAAAGATTATATATGCATTTGAAACAACGAGAAATATTGATTCGCGTATATAATCATCGCGGAACTTCGACTGACCAGCACTTAGCATACTAATGCCGGTGTATTTAACTAATTTTTTCTTCACATTTTACTTTCAATTACAATAAAGTACTGTCAAACCTGTCTTAAACAGCCAGTAAAAGGAAATAGCAAAAGTGACCTCTTAAGACAGGTTGTTGCTTAATACAGGTTAATTTGCTCTGAATGCTTAGCAATGGGAACATTGAATGCGGCTGCTTAAGGCAACTGGTTGCTTAATAGAGTTTGCCACTTACACAGGTTGGACTGTAAGTATATTTTGGTAAAAAATATTGTATTTTAATATTTAAGGATTTGAAGTTTATGATTTCAAATATTGTACATGCATACATAATTCTATATTATAAAGAAAATGTTTTAATCTTTATTGCGATCGTACTTTAAACATTGGAACAATGGCGCTGGTGGAGATGGAATTTACTTGACATCACCAAAACATAGTAAAAAATGCTTACCAGTCCGTAGGTTGATATTTGTGTCAGTGGCGTTCCTTTCAACTTTTAATGTCAAGTCCACAATCTGACCTTCAGACTCGGTGTCAGTTTCTGACCTTCTTTTCCTGGCACGGCACGGCTGTAAAACAAACAAAGATTTTGGTGGTTTATATTAGATTTACGATTATTTTCATCGAGTAGCTTATACAAAAGAAAATTGTTAAAATATACATCTGCCATTTACTTATCTTTAATATCTATCTGTCTATCCCAGAACCTGATATTTCCTTAATCAGGTCTATTAACCACCAATGAAAACGCAAGGAATTCTATACATGTCCTACAATTCTAGCAACTAGACGCTTAACAAACTATGATGTCATTCAAATTTTCAATTAAAGAAACTGACCAATCAACGTGCTCAAATGTGGCTTTCCCAATATTTAAATAGAACGGACCCGAACGGGAGATCTATGTTCGATCTACTGATTATATTTCTATAATGAACGAGACAAAGTAATCGGTTTACAAAAATGCGTAGGATGGTGTCCTATTTTGTCAGCCAATAGAATCGTTCATAATTTTCGAAATAGAACATTTAATTTTACGTATAATGCCATGACCGTCAGTATTGGCCTATTTCCTTAGCCAATGAGATCGCTCCAGGAACGAGACGAGAAAAGAAGACCGTTTAAGAAGAAGTCATTTAACATGGAGCTTCCATATGACTTCTAACATTAAATATACAAAACATGAATAACGATATATGCAAATTAGTTCCAGTCTGTCAAAATGACGTCAGAGACTGATTGAAGATAACATCATTTATTATTTCTGAACATCATATAGATATTCGATCAAGTCCAAAACGTTTACTGTAAAGTAAATATCCACCAGCTATACTCTAGAGATGCGATAGTTGAAGTAGGTGGTGTTGTTGTTTGGTGTTTAGCGTCACTTTAAACAATTGTTCAATCTTATCGCGCCGGTGTTAACTTGAGACAATATTTTAAGCGCTGCCACACTGGAGTATCATGCCCTTGATACATTATATTATACCCCAACCAGTCACATTATACTGCCATCGGGCCGACCAAACCTTGAACTATTCTCGAAATGTTGAGCACCAAGCGAGGAAGCTTCTAGTACCATTTTACAAGTTGCCGTATCGCCTGGGATCGAACCCACAACCTACCACAAGTAAAGTGAACGCTCTACCACTAAACCACCGCTGCGGTCACTCGATCGTTATTAGCATTTCATATTATAAGGTACTAATAAAAAAGTGTCTCACATCTTGGCAGAGACTTCCGCTTGTCACGTTGCCATGACAAAATTCAATGTCAGCTCTGAAACTAATTTCTGTTAGTTCCGGACTTAATCCGAACATGTAGAAGATTTGACTGTCTGACACCCAAAGGTTATCGAATTCCGGGGAAGCTAAGCCAGTGTTGTGGGTGAAATGACCAATAGAGGCAAAGTCCGGATCAGTGTTGCATCTGCAAATGTAATTTTATGCATTATAATAATTCGTACAGTTTAGTGTCACACACTAATTAATTTTGTACTGTTTTGTACATATACAGCCAAACTTGTCATAAGCAGCCAGTCATGGGAAGGAGCAAAAGTGGCCTTTTAAGACAGGTTGTTGTTTTGATGACGTCCCTTCATTTTTTTACAATTATGTCCATTTATGGCAGTGTATCCCTAAGCCACGCATCTTTAAACTGTTATATCTTCATTCATAAGTACCAAATGCCACTCAAACTTGGCAGAACTCATGAAATGTTCAAATGTTCTCATATGTTCAAAACAATATGACCATTTTAAGCATTTTCAACAAAAATAATGCCAAACTGATTAACAGCTGTAAATTCTTGGGCGCAATATTCTTTCTACCGTCACTAAAGGGAGGTACTTGGTGAGACCCCTTAATTTTTTTTCTCTAAAAGATTATTTGAGCTCGTAATCTATTCAATGGCCACAAATAATTGAAATCAGAACAAATCTTAACTAATTTACAAAGAATACCATGCAAAACAAATTTATAGCATTTCAAAAATTTGAGTTGAGGAAAATCTAAAGTTGAGATGTTAAGTGAAACTGCGCCTGGGGCTCAACTGTTTAAGTTTAACCCTTTACTTCATAAAGACGCGTTTGGAAGCCTTTGGACACCTCTAATATTGACGCCTTTTGACGCCTCTGATATAGAAGGCTTTTGAATTATTGGGTGAATTATGTTTATATTAATTGACATAGTGGAACACAGTGCAGAAATTGTTCAGATTGTTCGTAACGAGCAATCTGAACTATTCCTGCACTGTTTTCCAAGGCCTTCTAGATTGGTGCGGGAAAACGCGTATCTTCGGAGTAAAGGGTTAAACACATGTCACCGCCTTCTCCCCTAGCACTAGATGGGCTGGATCCAGTAGAACAATTTGATGGGATATATTAGAACACATTTTTCAATAGTTTTATATATCTCCTATCATTATATATATATATATATATATATGATAGGGAGAATCATACGTCTAGCAAAACACTCTTCAGAAACACCGGAGCATCGGATCCGCGAAGGATACATAAATGTTAGAAATAGTGAATACAGTCGAGAGAATCACCATTTTACAGTGCTAAAACTTATAACGAGATATCCTTAGCTAGCTTTCTTCAGAGGACAAAATTAAAGAAAACAACAACAACACAAGAATAAACAATTTTCTTTATATAAAATACTGCCGACAGACTGAAAACCTACTGTAAAATATTACAACTTAAATTTTTTACTATATACACTACAAATGCGCGTGACCACGCACCCATAACCCATAGAAGCATATAACAAGTAGTTAAAAAAATTATGTTATGTAGGTCACAATTTTTTTAACAACTTGTTCCTAATATATGCTTCTACCTTTTCTAAAAACAACAAATGTATGGGATACTACTGTCATATGGGTTATGGGCGCGTGGTCGCGCGCATTTGTGGTGTACATAGTAAAAAGTTTTAGTATGTGGAGATAATTATTTGCGAATAACCAAGACATAAATGTACAGACCAGACTACGGTGAGTGCGTCTAGCTACAATGCAAACCAAAGATACAATATCTTGAAATCTGCTCCTATAATCATATAGAAGGTGTTTCATAATTGGATTCATAAACTGTATAACTTTTTAACAGTTTATTTGTTTGAATATTTAACGTTATTTTTATGCCATCGAGGGTAATAGACACTCCGGTAACATAACCATTCTTTCTTGGGATCCTGGTTTGTTGACTAGTACTAAAGCAATTAACTGATAACTTTCTCACTTGAATCAGCGGTGAGAGACGAATGATAATGAGACGCAATGCCGTATATCAATCATCACGGAGACTGTTGCCGGGCGGGGATTCGAACTCACGACCCCTGGATTGATAGACAGACACCAACAGGCCATTGTTCTAAAATAAATGTAGATTAGACCACAAACTCCGTTTCTTTTCTTTATTTATTTTTACTGTTTTTACTTTTTACCTTGCTCGTTACTTGCAGAAGGACGGTGGTTCTGCTACGATTCATTCTGAAGTTTGCCAAGTTATATAGTTACAGTTTGTATATGTTGTTTTTAAAAAGAAAACATTCTTAAAAGTATTCGGTTCAAAGCAACTTTTTCAGTGAATCTTCGATATATTAACCCGCTGTATTTAGATTTGTGCACTATAGGTTTTTTTCCCTGTAAGCAGTTTATATTTTTCTCAGTGATTTAGTATAATTTTGTTTCAGTTCATTTACACCAAAATTTGCTGATATTGCTTATGTAAACGTTATTATTATAAATTATAAAAATAATATAAAATACCGGATTCGAATATCAGAATAAAACGTTAAGATATTTGCCTACCCGTCATCAATCACTTGATACGTTAACGGGCCGGTGAAGTCAACCTGATCTGACACCCAGAGCTTTTTTACGTATATACCCGTGTTTGCTGAAACAGAAATAACCATATAAGGAATTAGTCAAGAATAGCATGTAATATACAACAAATATCAAACAATTAACATACAACAAATATACAACACGTATCATACCACAGTTATACAACACGTAACATACTGCAAATATACAATACATAAACATACTGCAAATATATAACACGTAACATACGGCAAATATACAAAATGTAACATACTGCAGATATTCGACTAGTAACATAATACAAACATACAATATGTAACATACTACAAATATACAACAGGTAACATACTGCAAATATTCGACTAGTAACATACTACATATATACAACATGCAACATACTGCAGATATTCGACTAGTAACATACTACAAATATATAACATGTAGCATACTACAAATTTACAACATGTAACATACTGCAGATATTCGACAAGTAGCATAATGCAAATATACAACATGTTACATACTACAAATATATAACACGTAACATACTGCAAATATTCGACAAGTACATACTACAAATATACAACATGCAACATACTGCAGATATTCGACTAGTAACATACAGCAAATACACATTGCATACCATATTGCAAATATACAACACGTAACATACTATAAATATACAAACAACAAAAAAAACTACAAATATACAAGTAGCATATAACAAATATACAACACGTTACATACTGCAAATATACAACACATAACATATTGCAAATATATACCACGTAACATACTACAAATACACAACATCTAACATACAACAATATATAACACGTAACATACTGCAGATATTCGACTAGTAACATACTTCAAATATACAACATGTAACATACTACAAAAATACAACATGCAACATCCTGCAGATATTCGACTAGTAACATACTACAAATATACAACATCTAACATACAACAAATATACAACATGCAACATCCTGCAGATATTCGACTAGTAACATACTACAAATATACAACATATAGCATACTACAAATATACAACATATAGCATACTACAAATATACAACATGCAACATACTGCAGATATTCAACTAGTAACATGCTACAAATTTACAACATGTAACATACTACAAATATACAACATGCAACATCCTGCAGATATTCGACTAGTAACATACTGCAAATACACATTGCATTACATACTGTAAATATACAACACGTAACACACTATAAATATACAAAAAGTAACAAACTACAAATATACAAGTAGCATATTACAAATATACAACACGTAACATACTGCAAATATACAACACATAAAACACTGCAAATATATAACACGTAACATACTACAAAACAAATATACAACACGTAACATACCACAAATATCCAACAAGTAACATACTACAAATATACATAACATAACATACTACACATATACAACACGTAACATACTGCAAATATACAACACGTAACATACTACAAATATACAACATGTAACATACCACATATATACAACACGTAACATACTGCAAATACACAACACGTAACATACTTAAAATATATAACACGTAATATACTGCAAATATACAAGTAACATACTATAAATATACAACATGTAACATACTGCAGATATTCGACTAGTAGCATACTACAAATATACAACATGTAACATACTACAAATACACAAGTAAAATACTGCATATATACAACACGTACCATACTACAAATATACAACACGTAATATACTACAAATATACAAGTAAATACTGCAAATATACAACACATACTATACTGCGAATATATAACACGTAACCTACTACAAATATACAACACGTAACATACGATAAATAAACAACACCTACTATGCTACAAATATACAAGTAAAATATTGCAAAAATACAACACGTAACAAACTACAAATATACAAGAAAAATACTGCAAATATACAACACGTAACATACTGCAAATATACAACGAGTAACATACTACAAATATACAACACGTAACATACTTCAAATATACAAGTAACAAACTACAACAATACAAGTAAAATACTTCAAATATACAACATGTAACATACTACAAATATACAACACGTAACATACTACAAATATTCAACATGTAACATACTACAAATACACAACATGTAACAATTTTCAAATAATGCAACACTTAACATAGTACGAATATGCAACGCGAAGCATTCTAAAAAGATTGTCATTTGTAAATTTCATAAAATATATATGGAATATTGAAAAGAATCGCCTTTAACATTATTACTTTTCTTAAAAAAACCCTGATATACCAACATCAATAATTTAGATTGTTTATTACAGATTGTTTACTTACTTTCGCGGCAATCCAGAGCAGGATCATCACCGTCATCTGAAATAAAAGAATCATCAGACATCATTTTTGCTACTATTGGCAAATTTGTGTATTTGTATCTCATAAAAATGCATTGCAAATATCTGATATAAATACATTGAATAATATCTGATATAAATACATTGAATAATATCTGATTAAAATGCATTGAATAATATCTGATATAAATACATTGAATAATATCTGATATAAATACATTGAATAATATCTGATTAAAATGCATTGAATAATATCTGATATAAATGCATTGAATAATATCTGATTAAAATGCATTGAATAATATCTGATATTAATACATTGAATAATATCTGATATAAATTCATTGAATAATATCTAATTAAAATTCATTGAATGATATTAGGAACAAGAAATAACAAGAGCCATGTTGGAAATGGCCAATTCCCCCGCCGAAGCAAATTCGTGTACTGTCCACTTCATGTCAATGCTCTCTATCGTTGTATGCAATTTCAAAGCATTCAGTTTTTCAAGATATGCTCCAAATAAGTAACAAGAGCACCGCAAGCGGGTGCAGACGCTCTTCTTTTTTCAAAATCTATTATGTAGGTCAAAGTGAGTGAAGTAAACCTTTTAAACTTGATGGTGATAAGTTTACTGAAAAAAAATCAACAAAAAGAAAATAGAGATGTCGAAGACCAACGTTGACTCGACTAATCTAGCCCTGTCGATCACAGAACAGTATATTATAATGTACCATCAGAAAAACAAATTTATCTGTATGAATGAAACCATCTTTCATATTAGTAAAATAGTAGATATATGGATGTGTAAATATGACTATTTGGGCAGAATATACACGATGTCTATGTCAGACTATGGCTAGCTAGCCAGTACTTAAGCTGAAATGTATTTAATTTAATTTTAAAATCTGGGTGTGGATGTGGGGGGTGTATGTGTATTTACTTCAAAACAGAACAAAATTTTAAGAAAACAATTGGAGGGGATGAGAGGTCTTCGGGTTGGTAACAAAGGGGCAGAATAGTATTAAATCTAAAACAAAACAAAATTAAAAAAAAAAAAAATGGGGGAAGGGATGTCCTTGGAAGGAATCAGTAACAAAGTTGAAATGGGACAAAGTATTTAATTTAAAACAAAACAAAACTAGGGGTGAGGGTCTTGGGGTCGGTAACAAGGTTGAAATAGGGCAGAGTATTTGATTTAATACAAATAATACAAAACAAAATTAAAAAGGGGGGGGGGGGGGATGGTGTGTGTGTGGAGGGGGATATTTTAGTTGAAATGGAACAGAGTATTTGATTTAAAACAAAACAAAATTAAAAATAATAATAATAATAATAATAATAATAATAATAATAATAATATGGGCGGGGATTGGGTGTGGTATGTGTGTGTGTGGTGGAGGAGGGAGTAGGGGTTAGGGTCTTTGGGTTGGTAACAAAGTTAAAATGGGATAGACTATGTGATTTTATTCAAAACCAATTTAAATAAAAAAAAATTTAAAAAAAATGGGGGAGGGGGGTGGTGGGGGTAGGGATGAGGGTCTTTGAGTAGGTAACAAAGTTGAAATGGGGCAGAGTATTTGATATGATACAAAACAAAATTAAAAAAAAAGAAATAATAATAAAATGGGCAGGGATGGGGTGTGTGGTGTTTGTTTTGGTGGGGGTGAGAGTCTTGGGGTCGGTAACAAAGTTGAAATGGGGCAGAGTATTTGATTTAATGCAAAACAAATTTAAACAAACAATACAAAAATGGGATAGGTTGGGAATGGGGGCAGGGTTGAGGGTCTTTGGGTTGATAACAAAGTTGAAATGGGGCAGAGTATTTGATTAAATACAAAACAAAATTAAAAAAAAAAAAAAAAAAATATGGGGGGGGGGTGGGGGGTGCTGGGGGTTGGGGTGAGGGTCTTTGTGTCGGTTACAAAGTTATAATGGGGCAGAGTATTTGATTTAATGCAAAACAAAATTAAAAAAAAAAAAAAAAAATCGGCGGGGATGGGGTATGTGGTGTGTGTGTGGGATGGGGGTGGGGGTGGGGGGGAGGGTCTTTGGGTCGGTAAAAAGTTTTAATTGGGCAGAGTATTTGATTTAATACAAAACAAATTTAAAAAAAATAAAATATGGAGGGGGGAGGGGAGGGGGTTGGGTTGTGGTTGTGTTGGGGGTAGGGGTGAGGGTCTTTGTGTCGGTTACAAAGTTGAAATAGGGCAGAGTATTTGATTGAATGCAAAACAAATCTAAACAAAATAAAATATGGGCAGCAGGGTAGGGGTCTTGGTTGGGCTCGGGCAGGAAAGTCCATTGAATAGGTCAAGGTCAGTGATGTAAACTTATTTTAGTTGATGGTGATCAGCTTACAGAATTAATAGTATTACTGAAAAATAAAACTGATTTAAGAAAAAAAAGAAAGAAATCAAACCAGAGCTAAACAAAAAACTTTAACCTTAGGGTTTAAAGCCCAAAGTATGGAAATTTATGTAAGTTAGTTATACATTGTTTTACAACATAATATAAATGTGTTTATGAAGTTTAATCATCAAATAATGAGTAGTTTGTTCTGATACAGAGAAAATGCTGAGCTAAACATAAAACTTTAACCAAACCCGAGCTAAACAAAAAACCTTAACCGAATGTTTTAGAGCCCAAAGTATGTAAATTTAAGTAAGTTAGCTATATACGTTGTTTGTATAACACGATATGAACGTGTTTATGAAGTTAAGTCACCGGAACAGGAGTTGTTTGTTCAGAAACAGAGAAAAAGCTGAGCTAAACATAAAACTTTAACCAGCGGACGACGACAACGACGACGACGCCGACGACGCTAGGGTCATGATAATAGCCATTCGTTTTTTTTTTCAAAAATAGGAGCTAAAAAAAGTAAAGGGGGAATAATTCGGCGAAAACCGAAGAAGGAGTTATGTTTCATGCACTATGCCCTTGTTCTCAATGTCCTCTATCACTCTGTGAAATATCAAGTAAATCCCCTGAAAATTTGGGATACGTTCTGGACAAGCATAATAAAATATAATAAAGGGGAGACATTCAAAAATGGGCAAAGTAGAGTTGTAGTTTTCGGACAATGCACTTCCTCTCTCAATGTCTTCTATCACGGTGTGAAATATGAACCAAACCCTTGAATATACTAAAGTATACTAAAAGTGGTAAATGCGGATAATTGAAAAATTAGGCAAGGTAGAGTTATGCTCCGAACAAAAGTGTTAATTAAAAAGGGAGATATTTAAAAAAGAGTACGTAACGTAGAGTTATAGTTGTTCTCTGTCACTGTGTGAAGATTCAACAAAATCCCTTGAACAGTTTTAGAGTAATGCTCCAGACAAGTAAATTTAATGAAGTGAAATAATGGGGCAAGTAGTGGGGCAGGTAGAGTTATAATTCTTGTACACTGCACTTCCTCTTAATGTCCTCTGTCATTGTGTGAAGATTCAACACATTCGGTTGAAGAGTTTGGTAGTTATTTTCCGGACAAAAGTGTTACGGACGGACGGACGGACGGATGTACGGACGGACGAAGACCATTACCATATCCCCCACCCCCACCCCGCCGAAATAAAAACAATATTGCGTCAAAGTACAGGGCAACATCCTTATGGCCGCCACACAGCACGTAAGACTTATGTTATAAGGTCTCACTACACATTTGAATATGTTCTTGGTTCTATGTGATATAAGGTCTCACTATACAGCTGAATTATGTTCTATGTCCTATATGTTATAAGGTCTCACTACACATTTGAATATGTTCTTGGTTCTATGTGATATAAGGTCTCACTATACAGCTGAATTATGTTCTATGTCCTATATGTTATAAGGTCTCACTACACATTTGAATATGTTCTTGGTTCTATGTGATATAAGGTCTCACTATACAGCTGAATTATGTTCTATGTCCTATATGATATAAGGTTTCACTTCACAGCTGAATTATGTTGTTTGTTCTATATATGATATAAGGTCTCACTACACAGCTGAATTATGTTGTTTGTTCTATATATGATATAAGGTCTCACTATACAGCTGAATTATGTTCTTTGTTTTATATTTTATAAGGTCTCACTAGACAGATGAATTTTGTTCTTTGTTCTATATGATATAAGGTGTAACTACACAGCTACATTATGTTTTATGTTCTATATGATATAAGGTTTCATAACACAGTTCGCTTATGTTCTTTGTTCTATATGATATAAAGTCTCACTACACGGTCGAATTTTGTTCTGTGTTCTATATGATATAAGGATTCACTATACAGTTGAATTATGTTCTATGTTCTATATGATATAAGGTTTCATAACACAGTTCGCTTATGTTCTTTGTTCTATATGATATAAAGTCTCACTACACAGTCGAATTTTGTTCTGTGTTCTATATAATATAAAGTCTCACTACACAGTTGAATTTTGTTCTTTGTTCTATATGATATAAGGTCTCACTACACAGTTGAATTATGTTCTTTGTTCTATATGATATAAGGTCTCACTACACAGTTGAATTATGTTCTTTGTTCTATATGATATAAGGTCTCACTATACAGCTGAATTATGGTCTATGTTCTATATGATATAAGGTTTCATAACACAGTTCGCTTATGTTCTGTGTTCTATATGATATAAGGTCTCACTATACAGTTGAATTATGTTCTATGTTCTATATGATATAAGGTTTCATAACACAGTTCGCTTATGTTCTTTGTTCTATATGATATAAAGTCTCACTACACAGTCGAATTTTGTTCTGTGTTCTATATAATATAAAGTCTCACTACACAGTTGAATTTTGTTCTTTGTTCTATATGATATAAGGTCTCACTACACAGTTGAATTATGTTCTTTGTTCTATATGATATAAGGTCTCACTATACAGCTGAATTATGGTCTATGTTCTATATGATATAAGGTCTCACTATACAGCTGAATTATGTTCTATGTTCTATATGATATAAGGTTTCATAACACAGTTCGCTTATGTTCTTTGTTCTATATGATATAAGGTCTCACTACACAGTTGAATTTTGTTTTTTGTTCTATATGATATAAGGTTTCACTACACAGTCGAATTTTGTTCTGTGTTCTGTATAATATAAGGTCTCACTATACAGTTGAATTATGTTCTTTGTTCTATAAAATATAAGGTCTCACTACACAGTTGAATTTTGTTTTTTGTTCTATATGATATAAGGTTTCACTACACAGTCGAATTTTGTTCTGTGTTCTGTATAATATAAGGTCTCACTATACAGCTGAATTTTGTTCTTTGTTCTATATGATATAAGGTCTCACTATACAGCTGAATTATGGTCTATGTTCTATATGATATAAGGTCTCACTATACAGCTGAATTATGGTCTATGTTCTATATGATATAAGGATTCACTATACAGTTGAATTATGTTCTATGTTCTATATGATATAAGGTTTCATAACACAGTTCGCTTATGTTCTTTGTTCTATATGATATAAAGTCTCACTACACAGTCGAATTTTGTTCTGTGTTCTATATAATATAAGGTCTCACTACACAGTTGAATTTTGTTCTTTGTTCTATATGATATAAGGTCTCACTATACAGCTGAATTATGGTCTATGTTCTATATGATATAAGGTCTCACTATACAGCTGAATTATGATCTATGTTCTATATGATATAAGGTTTCATAACACAGTTCACTTATGTTCTTTGTTCTATATGATATAAGGTCTCACTACACAGATGAATTTTGTTCTTTGTTCTATATGATATAAGGTTTCACTACACCGTCGAAGTTTGTTCTGTGTTCTATGTGATATAAGGTTTCACTAAACAGTTGAATTATGTTCTATGTTCTATATGATATAAGGTTTCATAACACAGTTCGCTTATGTTCTTTGTTCTATATGATATAAAGTCTCACTACACAGTCGAATTTTGTTCTGTGTTCTATATAATATAAAGTCTCACTACACAGTTGAATTTTGTTCTTTGTTCTATATGATATAAGGTCTCACTACACAGTTGAATTTTGTTCTTTGTTCTATATGATATAAAGTCTCACTACACAGTCGAATTTTGTTCTGTGTTTTATATGATATAAGGTTTCACTATACAGTTGAATTATGTTCTATGTTCTATATGATATAAGGTCTCACTATACAGCTGAATTATGGTCTATGTTCTATATGATATAAGGTCTCACTATACAGCTGAATTATGTTCTATGTTCTATATGATATAAGGTTTCATAACACAGTTCGCTTATGTTCTTTGTTCTATATGATATAAGGTCTCACTACACAGATGAATTTTGTTTTTTGTTCTATATTATATAAGGTCTCACTGCACAGTCGAATTTTGTTCTGTGTTCTATATGATATAAGGTTTCACTATACAGTTGAATTATGTTCTATGTTCGATATGATATATGGTTTCATAACACAGTTCGCTTATGTTCTTTGTTCTATATAATATAAGGTCTCACTACACAGTTGAATTTTGTTCTTTGTTCTTTATGTTATAAGGATTCACTACACAGTTGAATTATGTTCTTTGTTCTATAAAATATAAGGTCTCACTACACAGTTGAATTTTGTTTTTTGTTCTATATGATATAAGGTTTCACTACACAGTCGAATTTTGTTCTGTGTTCTGTATAATATAAGGTCTCACTACACAGTTGAATTTTGTTTTTTGTTCTATATGATATAAGGTTTCACTACACAGTCGAATTTTGTTCCGTGTTCTGTATAATATAAGGTCTCACTATACAGTTGAATTATGTTCTTTGTTCTATAAAATATAAGGTCTCACTACACAGTTGAATTTTGTGTTTTGTTCTATATGATATAAGGTTTCACTACACAGTCGAATTTTGTTCTGTGTTCTGTATAATATAAGGTCTCACTATACAGCTGAATTTTGTTCTTTGTTCTATATGATATAAGGTCTCACTACACAGCTGAATTATTGTCTATGTTCTATATGATATAAGGATTCACTATACAGTTGAATTATGTTCTATGTTCTATATGATATAAGGTTTCATAACACAGTTCGCTTATGTTCTTTGTTCTATATGATATAAAGTCTCACTACACAGTCGAATTTTGTTCTGTGTTCTTTATAATATAAGGTCTCACTACACAGTTGAATTTTGTTCTTTGTTCTATATGATATAAGGTCTCACTATACAGCTGAATTATGGTCTATGTTCTATATGATATAAGGTCTCACTATACAGCTGAATTATGTTCTATGTTCTATATGATATAAGGTTTCATAACACAGTTCGCTTATGTTCTTTGTTCTTTATGATACAAGGTCTCACTACACAGTTGAATTTTGTTCTTTGTTCTATATGATATAAGGTCTCACTACACAGCTGAATTATGGTCTATGTTCTATATGATATAAGGTCTCACTATACAGCTGAATTATGTTCTATGTTCTATATGATATAAGGTTTCATAACACAGTTCGCTTATGTTCTTTGTTCTTTATGTTATAAGGATTCACTACACAGTTGAATTTTGTTCTTTGTTCTATATGATATAAGGTCTCACTATACAGCTGAATTATGTTCTATGTTCTATATGATATAAGGTTTCATAACACAGTTCGCTTATGTTCTTTGTTCCTTATGATACAAGATCTCACTACACAGATGAATTTTGTTCTTTGTTCTATATGATATAAGGTCTCACTACACAGCTGAATTATGGTCTATGTTCTATATGATATAAGGTCTCCCTATACAGTTGAATTATGTTCTATGTTCTATATGATATAAGGTTTCATAACACAGTTCGCTTATGTTCTTTGTTCTTTATGATACAAGGTCTCACTATACAGTTGGATTATGTTCTTTGTTCTATATGATATAAGGTCTCACTACACAGTCGAATTATGGTCTATGTTCTATATGATATAAGGTCTCACTATACAGCTGAATTATGTTCTATGTTCTATATGATATAAGGTTTCATAACACAGTTCGCTTATGTTCTTTGTTCTTTATGATACAAGGTCTCACTACACAGTTGAATTTTGTTCTTTGTTCTATATGATATAAGGTCTCACTACACAGCTGAATTATGGTCTATGTTCTATATGATATAAGGTCTCACTATACAGCTGAATTATGTTCTATGTTCTATATGATATAAGGTTTCATAACACAGTTCGCTTATGTTCTTTGTTCTTTATGTTATAAGGATTCACTACACAGTTGAATTTTGTTCTTTGTTCTATATGATATAAGGTCTCACTATACAGCTGAATTATGGTCTATGTTCTATATGATATAAGGTCTCACTATACAGCTGAATTATGTTCTATGTTCTATATGATATAAGGTTTCATAACACAGTTCGCTTATGTTCTTTGTTCTTTATGATACAAGGTCTCACTATACAGTTGAATTATATTCTTTGTTCTATATGATATAAGGTCTCACTACACAGTTGAATTTTGTTCTTTGTTCTTTATGTTATAAGGATTCACTACACAGTTGAATTTTGTTCTTTGTTCTATATGATATAAGGTCTCACTATACAGCTGAATTATGTTATATGTTCTATATGATATAAGGTCTCACTATACAACTGAATTATGTTCTTTGTTCTATATGATATAAGGTCTCACTACACAGTTGAATTTTGTTCTTTGTTCTTTATGTTATAAGGATTCACTACACAGTTGAATTTTGTTCTTTGTTCTATATGATATAAGGTCTCACTACACAGTTGAATTTTGTTCTTTGTTCTTTATGATACAAGGTCTCACTATACAACTGAATTATGTTCTTTGTTCTATATGATAAAAGGTCTCACTACACAGTTGAATTTTGTTCTTTGTTCTTTATGTTATAAGGATTCACTACACAGTTGAATTTTGTTCTTTGTTCTATATGATATAAGGTCTCACTATACAGCTGAATTATGTTATATGTTCTATATGATATAAGGTCTCAATATACAGCTGAATTGTGTTCTATGTTCTATATGATATAAGGTTTCATAACACAGTTCGCTTATGTTCTTTGTTTTATATGATATAAGGTCTCACTACACAGTTGAATTATGTTCTGTGATCTATATGATATAAGGTCACACTACACAGCTGAATTATGTTCTATGTTCTATATGATATAAGGTCTCACTACACAGCTGAATTAGGTTCTTTGTTCTATATGATATAAGGTCTCACTATACAGCTGAATTTTGTTCTTTGTTCTATATGATATAAGGTCTAGGATTTCTGCAGTATTAATATAATCCACATAGATTTATTTTAAAATGTTTTTTTCATAGCAGGAATCTATCTCCACATAAACATGCACAATAACTGGAAGGTTGACCAGCTTGTTGTTGTTTTTTGCAGTGACACCCTAAGATTAATAACAAATAGCACGTGAAAATCGTGGCAACGCGACGTCACACCAACAAAACATGCATCATGCATCAATGAAATGCAAACTGGGCCTTTTCAGCTCAGGTGCAAATTTTCTTCATGAGAAATGAAATTCAGCTGATCTACGTATATATATATATATATATATATATATATATATATATATATATATATATATGGTGCATTTTTAGCCGATTGCAGTTGAAATGTAAATACACTCAGGGGCTTTGAAATCGCACCACTTACATACAGGTAATTTTAGTGCAGAAAATGCTACACGAGTTCAAAGAAACTTTATATGCACTAAGAGTGACATCTTTGCCTTCTGCTGTCAAAATTTCACGACTGAGACTTAAAGTTTTGAAGCCTTTTTTCCCATATTTCGAAGCTACCACCAAATATGAAACATCACAGTCGTCAATAACGAGTGAACGAACCATGTCAGTTTCTGCACTAAAACTACCTTTATGTATGTGTTGTGTTTTTTCAAAGTACCTGAGTGTATTACAATATAAAAACTGAATTATATAAAGTTTCGCAACACCCTATCACTCAATGCACGCAAGAGTAACACAGCATTGGTCAATCAGGTGGCACATTTGTCGTGAGCAGAGAGGTGTGTGGATTAATTGATTGAATATTTAGCGTCATCTTCATGTCATCGAGGGCCAACAGACGATCAGTTAACCTAGCCAGTTTCCTGGAATTCTGAAAAGCACATCCCATATCCGCAAGCAACTGATAACTTTCCCACTTGAACCAGTGGTGAGAGAATAATGATGAGACGCAATGTCGTATATCAACCAGCACGGAGATTGTGACCGGGCGGGGATTCGAACCCACGACCCCTAGATTGATAGTCAGACGCACTAATGACTGAGCCAATCGGGCCCGGCACAGAGGGGTGTCGAATGTCATTACAAAATTAATGAGATTGTGTATGTGAATATTATTACTTACCCTCGTCTTCGTCAACCATCCCATCACAATCGTCGTCAATGCCATTGCCGTCGACTTCACTGGAAGATGATACGCACTAAAACAGACACCAATAACAAGTGAGGGCTGCGTTCATCATCGTTAAACAGCAAAACATATTTAATGCTTGGTTCCCTTAAATTATCGCGTACTGTCAGGGGCGTAGCTTCCTATAGGCATTGCAGGCATGTGCCTACACTTTTTTCTGAGAAATAAAAAAATATTTCCCACAAATGCAATAATAATCGGACCCCAAGGGGTTATGTGGTAAGCTGTAATCATTGTAACACCTGTTGTATTAAAATAGTAGCTACTTGAAACCATGAGACAGAAGACTATTTCATTTCCCCTCTTATTAAAGTGAACAAATCTTTAAACATAATTTTATTATCAGTTTATTTTGTTATAAAACAGTGAATTCAAGGTTAGTATTGTGGATAACCAGACCCCCTGATTTTTTTTCGGGGAGTGGAGAATGGCTGCTGATCTCTATACAACTGTGCTTACACATCGTTTTCAACCAAGCTACGTCCCTGACTGTAGGATGAGCAAGTGTCCAGGAAAGTATGTTAGCTAACGTTAGCAAACCTTTAACCAGACTGAACGCAGCCCTGGAAATCGTCGATCTGATTCAATATGTTTTCAAATGTGTGTGTCTGGCGATACAGACTAACAATTATTAATTAATCGTTTCTGATGTTTGCTGTTAGAAAGTCAAACGTTAGATATGATCAAGTCTTGTTTTTTTCATTCTATTAAAACTAGTCTAACCCTTTCCCTGACATATCTCGAATCAGGTATGTAATACTAAAATGTAAAAGCAGGGAATTCAATGCCTATCCAACAATCCATAACAAGCTAACGCATACCAAACTATGACGTAATTTAACTTCCGCTGAAGAAACCGACCCAACAAGCTAACGCATACCAAACTTTGACGTCATTTAACTTCCGCTGAAGAAACTGACCCAACAAGCTAACGCATACCAAACTATGACGTCATTTAACTTCCGCTGAAGAAACCGACCCAACAAGCTAACGCATACCAAACTATGACGTCATTTAACTTCCGCTGAATTAAATGACCCATCAGTTACCAATGACCGAAGGGTCCTCTTTAGCTAATGTATATAAATACAAATTTTGTTTTAATATACCTTGAAGATATTTATTTTTTTTTAAAATGAGCTAATCAACTAATTTATACGTAATAAGAAGTTAATATGGTTTCACTTTGATTCGGTTGCACCTATTTTTCACATTATCAAACTACCTTTAAGTTTGTATTTTCGATCATGAAGGCACAAGTACCTCCATTGCAAATAGGAAATGCTTCCGTTGCATGATGGCGGTTATTAATAATCATTGTTTCTTCTTCTTCTTTAAAAAATGCATTTTCTTGATTTTAATGACTTTTTTTATTTGAATGGCATTATTGATCTTTCGTCGACATTTTGATAACATTGTCATGTTTGAATTGTGAATTTAGAAAAAAATTGATGTTTGGAAATTGGGGTATGAATGCATGATTTCGGAAGTCTACTTTGACTTTGTCAACAGTGTACAAACTGAACAGAAAAAAAATCTCTTACCCCTACTTTTCTCATCATATTTCGGTAGTGCAGATGTTGAAAAACAGTAAAATGTAAGTTTCACTTCTTTTATTTTGATCTCTCTTTAGTTTAAACAATGTTTTATTTACAGAAGTACATATATTTAGCATACATATGCCTTAAATTGTATTTGACTTATATGCATGATAAACATTGTAATATGTGTTTATTTGGCAATAAAATATGTTTAAACTACATATGCTCTTACATTTCTTATAGACTTTATCATATTGTTCCGAAATAATTTCAATTTGGCCAAATGTGCAACAATTTATTAAAGAAATAATGCTTTATTCAGAATATTTCAAAAAATAAAAAAGAGAGTATCGGTTGAAGAGAAGGAAAGAAAGAAAGAGACTTCATTGATTTTATTTTCATTATCGGTTCATTCCGATATAGGGGATAGGTATTTTACAAGTTTATGTTTATCAATCCAATCCATTCCTAAACCATTGTTTCTTACTATCCAAGATCAGGTAGAGGCGTGTTGTTATAATCAAGTAAGTAAAAAAAATGACAAGTCATTATCTATTTAACTGTGTGCGATACTCAAAACGTTTGGTATTTATAATATAATTTTGAACTGTCATGAAAATCGAGTTGTTGTCAGTTAGTGGAAGATTTTCGCTACCATACAGACGCTCATTCAAGGAAGGATCATGTGAATCAGCTCATTTTATTTCAGTCATCATTCTAAGAACGAAGGAGATGATCCATTATGCATTTTGTAATAAAGGATAAGTTTGTGTTTTAGTATTCTTATTTTTAAGGATTCCCAACAGGTCTCTTTGTACAGAGCTGGTATAGAAACAAGTTTTGTTGCTCCCGTTACTATTCTTGCTCCTTCCAACTGAATCTTTTCTATTTCATTAACTTCGTACAAAGTGCAATTATCCCAGACAATGTTAGCATATTTTAGAATTGGACGTATAAAAGAAGTGAGTTTTTATCTAATTGAAATTTTTAAAGTCGCATAATGTTCTTTTCCATACCTTTTCTTTTATGTATTGAATGTGTTCATGCCATGATCAATTATTAGAAAAAGTAAGACCCAGATGTTAATGAGTAATAACTTCTTGTATAACAGACTGATTCATAGAAATAATTGAATGTATCGATTTGTTGGTTTTACGGGTAATAACCATCGATTCTGTTTTATTTGGATTAAAATTAACAAGCCATTTATCAGCTCAGTTGTGAATTTTTCTGAGATCAGAATTTAACATAGAAGCGGCAAGATCTGGTGTTTCTACTATAATAAAAAGACTAATATCATCAACAAATAATTTTATGGATGAGCTTATATTTTCTACAATATCATTTATATAGACCAGGAACAACAGAGACCCTAGGATAGATCCCTGGGGTACCCCGGCGTTCAAACTAGACATATTGGATGTACAGCCGGATACGACAACACATTTATTACGATTTTCTAGGTAATTAGTTAACCATGATAGGAGAGTTCCTGTTATTCCAACAGCATTTAGTTTAATATGGAGTCCCTTGTGCCAAAACCCTGTCAAAAGCTTTAGATATATCACAAAAGACAGTACGTATTACCTTACCTTCATCCAGGGCCTTACAAAAGGTATTGTATATATCAACTAACTGGTTAACAGTTGAATCGTTCGGGACAAAGCCAGACTGAAGTGCTGTTATAATGTTATGTCTAGTGAAAAAGTTAAATAATTATATATTTATGAATAATTTTTTCCATAATCTTTTCAACGCAACAAAGAAGAGAAATAGGGCGATAGTTTGATATATCGGAAGGGTCTTTTTTTAAAAAAAATGCAATAACATTTGCAGTTTTCCATAATTTTGGAACAGTACATGTTTGAATGGATCTGTTGAAAAGATTACAAAATGGAACAGATAATTCATGTGAAAGCTCTTTGAGTATATAATTATTTATAGAGTCTAGGCCAGATGCCTTTCCCAGATTTAGCGTTTGAAGAGTAGATTAAACTTCTTATGGTGTAATTTTAATAGTATTTAATTGAGGTCTTGTTTGACAAATATGAATATCAGGTAAGGCTTTATGTTCATCGTTAATATAAGTTTGTGATGTGAAGAAATCGTTTAAAATGTTAGCCTTTTCGTAGTCCTCAGTGTATAATATGTCGTTTCTCTTTAATGTTAGGATTGAATTTGATTGGTTTTTGGGTTTGATAAAAGTTTTTAGTGTTTTCCACCAGTTCGAGCTTGAAATACTGTTGAATGAAGATTATAACAGTTTGAAAATGCGATGCTTAGCGATACACTGTCATAAATGGACAGAATTTACAGATGTCATCAAAACATCAAAACTGTGGAAAAAAACAACCTGATCAACCCCATGATTTCCTGCATATTTGGACTAACAGAGGATGATCTATGGGAACAAGACACTTTTAGAACCATTGCCAATGTGTTCAGTTACAGAAGGGTATGTCTTTATTCGCAGAAAAATATGAAATTAATTGGTGTGTGAGACGTTAAGAGCCCTTCACACCTCTGTCAGTTCGAGACTAGTTCATTTATCTATAACAACATACTATAGGTCTATCAAAAAAATGCGTAATATTCACTAAACAAGCCAAGTGGTGGTGGTGGTAGAAGTAGTAGTAGTAGTAGTAGAAATAGTAGTGATAGTAGTAGTAGTAGTAGTAGTAGTAGTAGTAGTAGTAGTAGTAGAAGTAGTAGTAGTAGTAGTAGTAGTAGTAGTAGTAGTAGTAGTAGTAGTAGTAGTAGTAGAAATAGTAGTGGTAGTAGTAGTAGAAATAGTAGTGATAGTGGTAGTAGAAATAGTAGTGATAGTGGTAGTAGTAGTAGTAGTAGTAGTAGAAATAGTAGTGGTAGTAGTAGTAGAAATAGTAGTGATAGTGGTAGTAGTAGTAGTAGTAGTAGTAGTAGTAGTAGTAGTAGTAGTAGAAGTAGTAGTAGTAGTAGTAGTAGTAGTAGTAGTAGAAATAGTAGTGGTAGTAGTAGTAGAAATAGTAGTGATAGTGGTAGTAGAAATAGTAGTGATAGTGGTAGTAGTAGTAGTAGTAGTAGTAGTAGTAGTAGAAATAGTAGTGGTAGTAGTAGTAGAAATAGTAGTGATAGTGGTAGTAGTAGTAGTAGTAGTAGTAGTAGTAGTAGTAGTAGTAGTAGAAGTAGTAGTAGTAGTAGTAGTAGTAGTAGTAGTAGTAGTAGTAGTAGTAGTAGTAGTAGAAATAGTAGTGGTAGAAGTAGTAGTAGTAGTTGTTGTAGTAGTAGTAGTAGTAGTAGTAGTAGTAGTAGTAGTAGTAGTAGTAGTAGTAGTAGTAGACGTAGTAGAAATAGTAGTGGTAGAAGTAGTAGTACTAGCAGTAGTAGTTGCAGTAGAAGTAATAGTAGTAGTAGAAGTAGTATTAAAAGTAGTAGAAGTAGTTGCAGTAGTAGTAGTGGTAGTAGTAGTAGAAGTAGTAGTAGTAGTAGTAGTTGTTGTAGTAAAAGTAGTAGTAGTATTAGTAGTAGTGGTAGTAGTAGTAGTTTCAGTAGTAGTAGTATTAGTAGTAGTACTAACAGTAGTAGTTGCAGTAGTAGTAACAGTAGTAGTAGAAGTAGTATTAATAGAAGTAGAAGTAGTTGCAGTAGTAGTAGTAGTAGTATCAGAAGTAGTAGTAGTAGTAGTGGTAGTAGAAGTAGTAGTAGTTGTACTAGTAGTAGAAGTAGTAGTAGTAGTAGTAGTAGTAAAAGTAGTAGTAATAGTAGTAGAGGTAGTAGTAATAGTAGTTGCAGTAGTAGCAGTAGAAGTATTAGTACTAGAAGTAGTAGTACTAGTAGAAGTAACAGTAGTACTTGCAGTAGTAGTAGTAGTGGTAGTAGTTGCAGTTGTAGTAGTAAAAGTAATAATAGTAGTAGTAGCAGAAGTAGTAGTAGTTGTAGTAGTAGTAGTAGAAGTAGTAGTAATAGAAGTAGTTTTAGTAGTAGTAGTAGTATTAGTAGTAGTTCTAACAGTAGTAGTTGCAGTAGTAGCAATAGTAGTAGTAGAAGTAGTAGTAATAGTAGTAGAAGTAGTTGCAGTAGTAGTAGAAGTAGTAGTAGTAGTAGTAGTAGTAGTAGTAGTAGTAGTAGTAGTAGTAGTACTAGTAGTAGTAGTAGTAGTAGTAGTAGTAGTAGTAGTAGTTGCAGTTGCAGTAGTAGTAGTATTAAGATCACCTACCGGGAAGTTTATGATAGGAACTCCCAGACCGAATGCATTCCTCGCGTTCTTTCCGTAAGGTCCCCCACTCTCGTAGATCTGGGCCATGAACCGCGTGTTTGTATCTCCTGATCTAAACTCAATGACTCCACTTTTACCTTCAGTAACATCGAAATCCCCGTCAAATGTAACCATCTCGAACACCTGGTCGACACCTGAAGTTAATTGTGATTTTTGTTGGAAATAACTTGCAATCCAATCTAATAAAAATATACACACAGAATTGACATATATTTGTGTAGACATGTATGTCGTTTAGGAAATTCGGTTCTAGTGAGTAAGAGAGAGAGAGATACATATTAATTATTCAGCGGAGATGAATCACTAATACTTTTAAATTATACTAATAAATTTTAGCCAAACGTTTAAGACAAGGGACAGTCAGTAGTAGTAGTAGTAGTAGTAGTAGTAGTAGTAGTAGTAGTTGTTGTTGTTGTTGTTGTAGTAGTAGTAGTAGTAGTAGTAGTAGTAGTAGTAGTAGTAGTTGTTGTTGTAGTAGTAGTAGTAGTAGTAGTAGTAGAAGTGGTAGTAATAGTAGTAGTAGTAGTAGTAGTAGTAGTAGTAGTAGTAGTAGTAGTAGTAGTAATAGTAGTAGTAATAGAAGCAGTTATAGTTGTTGTAGTAGTAGTAGTAGAAGTAGTAGTAATAGTTGTAGTAGTAATAGTTGTAGTAGTAATAGTTGTAGTAGTAGTAGTAGTAGTAGTAGTAGTAGTAGTAGGTGCAGTGGCTGGGCGTCCGTCTCGCATGCGAAATGTCATGAGCTCGATCCCCGGCCGGGTCATGCACAAAACTTGAAAGCTTAGAAGCTTATCGTTTGACGCTCAGCATTTAGACGATAGTTCTA
Organism: Panopea generosa; assembly: GCA_029582155.1. Classification (NCBI taxonomy): domain Eukaryota; kingdom Metazoa; phylum Mollusca; class Bivalvia; order Adapedonta; family Hiatellidae; genus Panopea; species Panopea generosa. The sequence goes on from CM055912.1 coordinate 16,054,344, forward strand.
GGTCTGGTCGGTCCGGTGTCAGTATAATGTGACTGGGTGCGATATCAAACTATGTGTCTGCGGTTATTAACCACCAATAAAACAAGAAATGTCAGTGGTAAGTGTCGCATGCACCCCAAATGGTCGTTAAAAAATAACAATATACTTATGCTTTTTTAGATTAAAGACTTTTGTGTAACATTAACCTAGACATCTGGTGTAATGGTCTGGGTATTTCAACAGTTAAGTGCTGCTGAAACATTATCATGACATGCTGATCACTTGTGGCAAGCTTTTTTAAAATCCCTAAATGTAAGACAAAGTAACCGATTAATTGTTGATAAATTGAGCCAAGTGTTTTTGAAATCCATCCAATTATGATAAAGTTAAAGGACGGACTTGAAATCTCAAACAGATTCAAAGTGTTGCCATACATACTCAAAGTTTGACCTTAACCTTTGAGGTATGGTTCTACTGGTCTTACTTATGACACGTCGTCATGTTATCTTGATAAATTGAGCCAAGTTAAAGGCAAAGTCACGGACCAGACACACAATATCAAACAAATTGAAAGAGTGACCTTCATTTTTGAGAAAAGGTTCTGAGTCTTACAAGCGACACTTAATTATGTCATGTTGATCAACTGAGCCAAGTGTTTTTAAAATTTATCCATAGATGACAGACCGGACAAGAAATGTCAAAATGACTGAAAGTGTTGTCAAACAAAGTTAAATTGTGACCTTGACCTTTGAAGTGATAGTTTGGGTATTCAGTGCAACACGTCGTCAATTATGATCATTTATAACAAGTATTTATAAAAATATATTTATGCATGACAAAGTTGCAGGCCAGACACGAAATCTCACACAGACTCAAGGTGTTGTCAAATTGAAATTGTGACCTTGACCTTTGAGGTACGGGTGTTGGTCTTACTCGCAATACCTCGTCATGTTATGTTGATCATTTGTAGCAAGTATCATTAATATCCATCTATGCATAACAAAGTTACAGGCCGGACACAAAATCTCACACAGACTCAAAGTATATTCAAACAAAACTCAAATGGTGAACTTGACCTTTTAGGTACGGGTGTGGGTCTTACAAGCGACACGTCGTCATGTTATGTTGACGGACGGAAGGACGGACGTTCTCACGAATGGGTATTTAAGTGGCTTCTTTGCGTCAATCGTATACTTGTGTGGCTAAATTTTAGAAAATTTTAGCCACGTAAAAGAAAAAAAGCCACATAAAAGCCGTTTTTAAGTGGCTAGAAACAGCCACGTAATTATTTTTCAACTGCTTTTTAACTGTCCATAAAAATTACTTAGACACTTAACTACCCATTTGTGTGTACGGACGGACAGATGGACGGACGGACGCTGCGATTACTATATGCCACCCCAAAAAATTTTGGAAGGGTGGGGGGGGCATAAAAACAGGGAATTCTATGCCTGTCCTACAGTTCAGAGCAGTTAAACGCTTACTAAACTGTGACGTCATCATTGAAACAACTGACCAATAAATTTGTACAAAATTGACTTTCCCCATCATGACTATTTAACGGAATAAATCGGGAGAGCCAGGTCGGTAATACAGACTAGATAATATTTAAAGAAAATCGGCCGTGAATAATAAAAGGTCGCATGTGTTCGTCAACCTTCACAACGAACTCAGCTCTTCCGATTGGGTCCTTTAAACAGAGGTACATTAGAGCACGCTGATTGGTCTGTTGCTTAAGGTAAAGTTTAAAAGGCGTGGTTTAGTAAGCTTTCAATTGCTAAGACTTGTCAGTCTATAGTACGGGCCAAGCTCCCCCAATTCGTGAGATATCAGGTTCTTGGATAGCCTAATGAATTGTGGGGCACGCTTTTTTCATTGTGGGATAGACTACATGCGTTCGTCAACTTGTAAATGGTGTATTTCTTTGACTGTACCTAATGGTGTAACGCTCTCAGTTTGAAATCCAGATTTATCGCCTAAACTGCTATGCACAAAACCAGTCTTGATACCAGAAAATGTAACCTCAATATGTTGTATGGCATCCACAGCTGATACTATTACTACCTTGTACGACCGATTTTCTTCGGCGAAGAAGTACTGGGATATCCCCCATTGTTGTACAGGTGGCAACCACAATAGGCTAGGTCCTAAAATTAAAAAAAAACACAATGTTACAAAGATTGTTTGTACAACCATTAAACCATGGTTACATAGTTTGTATATATAAGATTTAAACCATGGTTACGTAAACTGCGTGTAAAAGCATTAAACAACGGTTATCTATACTGTATGTAAAAACATTGAACCATGCCTAAAAATACTGTTTGTGAAAACATTGAAACAATAGACTATATATACTACATGTACAAGCATTAAACCATGGTTACATGGCTGCATTACAAGCATTAAAACCATAGTTAGAGAATCTGCATGTGCAAGCAATAAACAATGGTTACATACTACGAGCACATATTTTAAAACAACGGTTTCATAGATTGCATGTACAGGGGTTAACGATTGTTATAAAGACTGCGTGAACAAGCATTAAACTATTGTTAAAAATACTGCGTGAAAAAGCATTAAACCATACCTAAAATACTGTTTGTATAGGCATTGAAACAATGGTAGCATAGACTACTTGTACATACAGTAAACCATGGTTATAAACACTGTAAACGATGTTTACATATATTATATGTAAACACATTAAACGATGGTTACATAGACTGTATGTACAAGCAGTAAACTGAGAATTCAAAGACTGCATGTACAAGCATTAAACCGTGGATAGAAGTCTGCATGTACAAGCATTAAAACGTGATAAGAAGTCTGCATGTAAAAGTATTAAACCGTGATAAGAACTCTGCATGTAAAAGCATTAAAACGTGATAAGACGTTTGCATGTAAAAGCATTAAACCGTGGATAGAAGTCTGCACGTACAAGCATTAAACCATGATAAGAAGTCTGCATGTACAAGCATTAAACCGTGGATGGAAGTCTGCATGCACAACCATTACACCGTGATTAGAAGTCTGCATGTAAAAGTATTACACCGTGATAAGAACTCTGCATGTAAAAGCATTAAAACGTGATAAGAAGTTTGCATGTAAAAGCATTAAACCGGCGATAGAAGTCTGCACGTACAAGCATTAAACCATGATAAGAAGTCTGCATATACAAGCATTAAACAGTGATAAGAAGTCTACATGTACAAGCATTACACTGTGATTAGAAGTCTGCATGTACAAGCATTACACCGTGGATAGAAGTCTGCATGTACAAGCATTACACCTTAATAGAAGTCTGCATGTACAAGCATTAAACCGTGGATAGAAGTCTGCATGTACAAGCATTACACCGTGATTAGAAGTCTGCATGTAAAAGTATTACACCGTGATAAGGACTCTGCATGTACAAGCATTAAAACGTGATAAGAAGTTTGCATGTAAAAGCATTAAACCGGCGATAGAAGTCTGCACGTACAAGCATTAAACCATGATAGGAAGTATGCATGTACAAGCAATAAACCGTGATAAGAAGTCTACATGTACAAGCATTACACCGTTATTAGAAGTCTACATGTACAAGCATTACACCGTGGATAGAAGTCTGCATGTACAAGCATTACACCGTGATAGAAGTTTGCATGTACAAGCATTAAACCGTGGATAGAAGTCTGCATGTACAAGCATTAAACCGTGATTAAAAGTCTGTATGTACACGCATTACACCGTGATTAGAAGTCTGCATGTACAAGCATTACACCGTGATTAGAAATCTGTATGTACACGCATTACACCGTGGATAGAAGTCTGCATGTAAAAGTATTACACCGTGATAAGAACTCTGCATGTAAAAGCATTAAAACGTGATAAGAAGTTTGCATGTAAAAGCATTAAACCGGCGATAGAAGTCTGCACGTACAAGCATTAAACCGTGATAAGAAGTATGCATGTACAAGCAATAAACCGTGATAAGAAGTCTACATGTACAAGCATTACACCGTGATTAGAAGTCTGCATGTACAAGCATTACACCGTGGATATAAGTCTGCATGTACAAGCATTAAACCGTGATAAGAAGTCTACATGTACAAGCATTACACCGTGATAGAAGTCTGCATGTACAAGCATTACACCGTGTTAGGAAGTCTGCATGTACAAGCATTACACCGTGGATAGAAGTCTGCATGTACAAGCATTACATCTTGGATATAAGTCTGCATGTACAAGCATTACACCGTGATAGAAGTCTGCATGTACAAGCATTAAACCGTGGATAGAAGTCTGCATGTACAAGCATTAAACCGTGATTAAAAGTCTGTATGTACACGCATTAAACCGTGATTAGAAGTCTGCATGTACAAGCATTACACCGTGATTAGAAATCTGTATGTACACGCATTACACCGTGGATAGAAGTCTGCATGTAAAAGTATTACACCGTGAAAAGAACTCTGCATGTAAAAGCATTAAAACGTGATAAAAAGTTTGCATGTAAAAGCATTAAACCGGCGATAGAAGTCTGCATGTACAAGCATTAAACCATGATAAGAAGTATGCATGTACAAGCAATAAACCGTGATAAGAAGTCTACATGTACAAGCATTACACCGTGATTAGAAGTCTGCATGTACAAGCATTACACCGTGGATAGAAGTCTGCATGTACAAGCATTACACCGTGATAGAAGTCTGCATGTACAAGCATTAAACCGTGGATAGAAGTCTGCATGTAAAAGCATTAAAACGTGATAAGAAGTTTGCATGTAAAAGCATTAAACCGGCGATAGAAGTCTGCATGTACAAGCATTAAACCATGATAAGAAGTATGCATGTACAAGCAATAAACCGTGATAAGAAGTCTACATGTACAAGCATTAAACCGTGATTAAAAGTCTGCATGTACACGCATTACACCGTGATTAGAAGTCTACATGTACAAGCATTAAACCGTGGATAGAAGTCTGCATGTACAAGCATTACACCGTGGTAGAAGTCTGCATGTACAAGCATTAAACCGTGGATAGAAGTATGCATGTACAAGCATTACACCGTGATTAGAAGTCTGCATGTACAAGCATTAAACCGTGGATAGAAGTATGCATGTACAAGCATTACACCGTGATTAGAAGTCTGTATGTACAAGCATTACACCGTGATTAGAAGTCTGCATGTACAAGCATTACGACGTGGATAGAAGTCTGCATGTACAAGCATTACACCGTGATAGAAGTCTGCATGTACAAGCATTAAACCGTGGATAGAAGTCTGCATGTACAACCATGAAACCGTGATTAGAAATTTGCATGTACACGCATTACACCGTGGATAGAAGTCTGCATGTACAAGCATTAAACCGTGGATAGAAGTCTGCATGTTCAACCATGAAACCGTGATTAGAAGTTTGCATGTACAAGCATTACACCGTGGATAGAAGTCTGCATGTAAAAGCATTACACCGTGATAGAAGTCTGCATGTACAAGCATTAAAACGTGGATAGAAGTCTGCATGTACAAGCATTACACCGTGATTAAAAGTCTGTATGTACACGCATTAAACCGTGATTAGAAGTCTGCATGTACAAGCATTACACCGTGATTAGAAATCTGTATGTACACGCATTACACCGTGGATAGAAGTCTGCATGTAAAAGTATTACACCGTGAAAAGAACTCTGCATGTAAAAGCATTAAAACGTGATAAGAAGTTTGCATGTAAAAGCATTAAACCGGCGATAGAAGTCTGCATGTACAAGCATTAAACCATGATAAGAAGTATGCATGTACAAGCAATAAACCGTGATAAGAAGTCTACATGTACAAGCATTACACCGTGATTAGAAGTCTGCATGTACAAGCATTACACCGTGGATAGAAGTCTGCATGTACAAGCATTACACCGTGATAGAAGTCTGCATGTACAAGCATTAAACCGTGGATAGAAGTCTGCATGTAAAAGCATTAAAACGTGATAAGAAGTTTGCATGTAAAAGCATTAAACCGGCGATAGAAGTCTGCATGTACAAGCATTAAACCATGATAAGAAGTATGCATGTACAAGCAATAAACCGTGATAAGAAGTCTACATGTACAAGCATTAAACCGTGATTAAAAGTCTGTATGTACACGCATTACACCGTGATTAGAAGTCTGCATGTACACGCATTACACCGTGATTAGAAGTCTACATGTACAAGCATTAAACCGTGGATAGAAGTCTGCATGTACAAGCATTACACCGTGGTAGAAGTCTGCATGTACAAGCATTAAACCGTGGATAGAAGTATGCATGTACAAGCATTACACCGTGATTAGAAGTCTGCATGTACAAGCATTAAACCGTGGATAGAAGTATGCATGTACAAGCATTACACCGTGATTAGAAGTCTGTATGTACAAGCATTACACCGTGATTAGAAGTCTGCATGTACAAGCATTACGACGTGGATAGAAGTCTGCATGTACAAGCATTACACCGTGATAGAAGTCTGCATGTACAAGCATTAAACCGTGGATAGAAGTCTGCATGTACAACCATGAAACCGTGATTAGAAATTTGCATGTACACGCATTACACCGTGGATAGAAGTCTGCATGTACAAGCATTAAACCGTGGATAGAAGTTTGCATGTTCAACCATGAAACCGTGATTAGAAGTTTGCATGTACAAGCATTACACCGTGGATAGAAGTCTGCATGTAAAAGCATTACACCGTGATAGAAGTCTGCATGTACAAGCATTAAAACGTGGATAGAAGTCTGCATGTACAAGCATTACACCGTGATTAAAAGTCTGTATGTACAAGCATTACACCGTGATAGAAGTCTGCATGTACAAGCATTACACCGTGATTAAAAGTCTGCATGTACAAGCATTACACCGTGATTAGAAGTCTGCATGTACAAGCATTACACCGTGATAGAAATCTGCATGTACAAGCATTACATCGTGATAAGAAATCTGCATGTACAAGAATTAAACCGTGATAGAAGTCTGCATGTACAAGCATTAAAACGTGGATAGAAGTCTGCATGTACAAGCATTAAACCGTGATTAGAAGTCTGTATGTACAAGCATTACACCGTGATAGAAGTCTGCATGTACAAGCATTACACCGTGATTAAAAGTCTGCATGTACAAGCATTACACCGTGATTAGAAATATGTATGTACACGCATTACACCGTGATAGAAGTCTGCATGTACAAGCATTACACCGTGATAGAAGTCTGCATGTACAAGCATTACACCGTGATAGAAGTCTGCATGTACAAGCATTACACCGTGATAAGAAGTATGCATGTACAAGCATTAAACCGTGACAGAAGTCTGCATGTACAAGCATTACACCGTGATTAGAAGTCTGCATGTACAAGCATTAAACCGTGATTAGAAGTCTGCATGTACAAGCATTACACCGTGATAGAAGTCTGCATGTACAAGCATTACACCGTGATAGAAGTCTGCATGTACAAGCATTACACCGTGATAAGAAGTATGCATGTACAAGCATTAAACCGTGACAGAAGTCTGCATGTACAAGCATTACATCGTGATTAGAAGTCTGCATGTACAAACATTACACCGTGATTAGAAGTCTGCATGTATAAGCATTTAACCGTGGATAGAAGTATGCATGTACAAGCATTAAACCGTGGATAGAAGTCTGCATGTACAAGCATTACACCGTGGATAGAAGTCTGCATGTACAAGCATTACACCGTGATTAGAAGTCTGCATTTACAAGCATTACACCGTGATTAGAAGTCTGCATGTACAAGCATTAAACCGTGATTAGAAGTCTGCATGTACAAGCATTACACCGTGATAGAAGTCTGCATGTACAAGCATTTCACCGTGTTAGGAAGTCTGCATGTACAAGCATTAAACCGTGGCTAGAAGTCTGCATGTACAAGCATTACACCGTGATAGAAGTCTGCATGTTCAAGCATTAAACCGTGGATAGAAGTCTGCATGTACAAGCATTACACCGTGATTAGAAGTCTGCATGTACAAGCATTACACCGTGATTAGAAGTCTGCATGTTCAAGCATTACACCGTGGATAGAAGTCTGCATGTACAAGCATTAAACCGTGATAGAAGTTTGCATGTACAAGCATTACACCGTGTTAAGAAGTCTGCATGTACAAGCATTACACCGTGATAGAAGTTTGCATGTACAAGCATTACACCGTGTTAAGAAGTCTGCATGTACAAGCATTAAACCGTGGATAGAAGTCTGCGTGTACAAGCATTACACCGTGATTAGAAGTCTGCATGTACAAGCATTACACCGTGGATAGAAGTCTGCATATACAAGCATTAAACCGTGATTAGAAGTCTGCATGTACCGAACCATGAAACCGTGATTAGAAGTCTGCATGTTCAGAACCACGAAACCGTGATTAGAAGTCTGCATGTACAAGCATTACACCGTGATTAGAATGAATAAATGGTGTTTTACGGCACTAATACCATGGTTACATAGACTGCATGAACAAACATTAAATCATTGTAACATAGAATGTTTGTACAGCATTAAACAATGGTTACATAGTCGGTATATACAAGCAGTAAACCATGGTTACATAGACCGCATGTACAAGCATTACAGAAATGGTTATCCAAAATAGATTGGATAAGCATCATGTAGATAGATGATTTGGAAATATTACCATGGTTACCTTAAATAGAACGATTATACAGACGTTAATATGAGAACCATACGTATATAAAATAGAATATTTGTACAAGCATTAGAACCATGGTAACCTTAAATAGAACGATTATACAGACGTTAACATAAGAACCATACGTTTATAAAATAGAGTATTTGTACAAGCATTAGAACCATGGTTACCTTAAATAGAACGATTATACAAACATTAATATAAGAACCATACGTATATAAAATAGAGTATTTGTACAAGCATTAGAACCATGGTTACCTTAAATAGAACAATTATACAAACGTTAACATAAGTTACAAAGCTTGCATATACAAACATAAGAATCATTGTTACAACGCTTGCGTATACAAACAGTAGAATGACTGTTACAAAGCTTGCGTATACAAACAGTAGAATGATTGTTACAAAGCTTGCGTATACAAACAGTAGAATCATTGTTACAAAGCTTGCATATACAAACATAAGAATCATTGTTACAACGCTTGCGTATACAAACAGTAGAATGACTGTTACAAAGCTTGCGTATACAAACATAAGAATCATTGTTACAAAGCTTGCGTATACAAACATAAGAATGACTGTTACAAAGCTTGCGTATACAAACATAAGAATGATTGTTACAAAGCTTGCGTATACAAACATAAGAATGATTGTTACAAAGCTTGCGTATACAAACATTAGACCCTGGGGTCTAATTAACCAACCGTTCTTGCGAAAATTCTTAGACTTGAACTTGAGGTTGCAGACTTATCCACGTATATTCTATCTACTGATACTGCAATACCCTCTCATAACGATTATATGCAGGCACAATGTGCACAGATGTACGGGCATTAGAATCACTGATTAACACAAAAGTTCAGAGAGATATTTTACGTGCACTGGGTATGACTGTCCCTGTATACAAAACTGCTTTAAATCCCCTCCAAAAGATTTGAATTATTTCAAAGCACCTTGTCCAACTAAGGTACTAAGGGGTGCGTTTGACGAAATCTCACCGGGAACCTCTAGGTCTTAGAGCAAGCATGCTAACCACTAGACCACCGCAGCTCCAATTATTCTATTTAAATATCTAAATATCTTATTCAAACCAACATCAATTTCAGAGCCTGTACATCTGTTAGAATATAAACCCTTTGCATATTGGCACACATTACACATGCATGCTCGTTGGAACACATGCACATGCGCACCTGTCACAAAGTCTACAATCACATTTAGATACTTTAAACTTATTTATTTTACATCCATTGTGAAACATGTTCTTACAACTTAAAATAAGTACTAAGCACTTGCTAAAGAAGTGTCTTACTCAGGGACACCACACATAGCCGTCCCTGAGGATCGAACCCACAACCCTTCAATCATGGGTTTGATGTTCTGCCACTGGATCTCGCCTTCCACTTTTTGTTCGCAAATAGTTCGTTCTGAGATATATACTAAATACACTAACCATCAGTGTCGGTGGTATGTTGGAACACACTGACTTTGGCGTCGAAACGAGCTTCTGTCGAATCTGCAGATCCGGTAGTCGCTATTTCAGCTATATCGGTGATAGTGCCGGACTCTCCATCAAACTTAGTTACTTTGTACGTTCCGCCAAAAACCGGAGACGCGGCAAGGTATCGCTGTTCATCAACAGCTGGGCTACCAACATGGAAATCTGGAAAAACGAATTCCGTTCCAAGGTAAGCTGTGGCTGTCAATTGAATGGCATATGCGCCGTCGGTATCAGAAGTAAAATATTTTCCTCTGTCTTCGGTAATGACGACAAAATCATTGCTTGAATCTAATGTCAGACTGGAGCAGCCGCCAACGCTGCAATCAAAGCTGATCGCCTCGTTCTCATCCAGTGGAATTGTCGCTGATGTGGTAAACGGTATTGTAGTTCCGTCTTTATCCAAGAACTGGAGCAAAATAAACATGTACAGCATTTTATCAAATAAAAACGGCATGTAGTGTCAGGGCGCTAGCCAGAATAGGGCAAACGGAGGCACTTTTCTCCTGAAGAATATGTGGAGGATCACATGCTTGCTAGTGATTTTTTAAAAAGAATAAAGTTATATCAAAAATATAAATTACTCTTGCAAAAATATGGCATATTTTCGTTTCATATCATATCATATCATATCATATCATATCATATCATATCATAATCATATCATAATCATATTATATTCATATCATAATAATATAATATAATATAATATAATATAATATAATATAATATAATATAATATAATATAATATAATATAATATTAATATTAATATAAATATAAATATAAATATTAATATAATATAATATAATATAATATAATATAATATAATATAATATAATATAATATAATATAATATAATATAATATAATATAATATAATATAATATAATATAATATAACATAACATAACATAACATAACATAACATAACATAACATAATATATATATACAATATAAGTATAAATGTATCATAATATCCAGCATATACTTGTCTTACAGTAAATTACTAACAGTTGATAATTATGTACTGTTATGTGGGGTCTACAAAGCCATTAATGTGTATTCAAGATAATAGTGTAAAGCTTGGCAATTGTATAAAATTTTGCGTTATAGATTTTAACGGCTTAAAATGCCTATTTAATATTAGAATAACGCAGGCAATACATGCCAGGAGCCAAGTATGTTTTAGTGGGAGCATGCCCCCCGGACACCACTAGCAAAGTTGGGAGTGTGCCTCCAAGACTGTAAAATCAATCTTTGGCTACGACCCTGAGTATCTACAAGTATAAAACATAGAGAAAGAATAATGCATATAAAAATGGATACAGAAATATACAGCTCACTATTGATTTCTGTTCTTTATTGTACAGTAAATAAAAAAAGTGTGCATGCTTGACCCGGCCAAATGAAAGAAAGTAGACTTCCGAAATCATGTATTCATACCCCGATTTCCAAGCGTCAATTTTATTTTCTTAAACCACAACTCAAACATGATAATGCTTACAAAATGTTTAAAATACATCAATAATGTCATTCAAATATAATAGAGCATTAAAAAAAGGAAAATGCACTTTTAAAGAAGAAGAAATGAGGATTATTTGTAACCGTCATTATGCAACTACCCCATGGAAGCATTTCCTGTTTGCAATGTTGTTACCATGCTTACTGAGGTATGTTGCATAGGTCTGCTAGTCTTCATCACATGCGACGCTTGCTTTTCTAAAAGTAAAATGTCTTGACAAGTTGTGCAGAAGAAACGTTTGGATTATGAAGCAAGATCCCATTGGCTGAAACAAGCACACCTCTCCAATGGTTATGTTGTAATAAAGTTTAAAATTATTTATTCGGACGGAAGGCATTGCAGTTTTCTTGAACAAGATCTATCTAATAAAATAAAAAAAAGGTGAAAAAAGAAATAAACACTCAAACGATACTCTTTTGAAATACTATGGAAATCCCCGAGGTTATCCGATTGTTTGAATCAACCAATCAAAAACGTTATTCGATTTTCGCTAAATAAATGTCAAGACGTTTGTCTTTTAGAAAAACAAGCGTCGCATATGATCAAGATTATAGGTCTGCCAGACGGATTGCCAGATAGCTTCGTGATTTTATCGACATCAGGAGCGTATTGTATCGACACCTCACACATTACAATGACATCATAATCATTATTAAGTCACTTATTCAAATGAGTATGGCATACGCCTTCAATATTCACAAGCCAGGCCCGATTAGCTCAGTCGGTAACGCATCTGACTATCAATCCAGGGGTCGTGAGTTCGAATCCCCACCCGGCAACAGTCTCCGTGATGATTGATATACGACATTGTGTCTCATTACCATTCGTCTCTCACCGCTGGTTTAGTACGAAAGTTATCAGTTACTTGCGGAGATTGGGTGTGCTCGAGTACTGGTTAACCTTTCAGGATCCTATGAAACAGTGGTTAGGTTCACTGACTGTCTGTTATTTTATATCAATACACTGACAAAGGTTAAAGTTCAGAAGATTTACTGACCTGGTTGGCATTACTAGGAGTAAAGCCATTAAATGTGACCGCAACGGAAGTGCCGTTAGCTATGCCCAATACTAACACCTCGTCTGTGTCTGCAATATGTAAGTTGCGGTGAAATATCATACAAAGTCACGTGTGACCATGTCAATTTCAGTTAATGAAATTTATTACAATGAAATTATGGAAAATGATTATAACATCACAATGGAGATTCTTTCAATTATGCCCAATATTAACATCTCGTCTGTGTTTGCCATATGTAAGTTGCAGTGAAATATCATTTTTTATTACACCGAATATGCAAAGTCACGTGTGAACATGTCAATTTCAGTTAATGGAATAGTGAAATTATGGAAAATGATTATAACATCACAATGGAGAGTCTTTCAATTATGCCCAATATTAACACCTCGTCTGTGTTTGCCATATGTAAGTTGCATTGAAATATTATTTTTTATTTCACCGAACAGGAAAAGTCACGTGTGAACATGTCAATTTCAGTTAATGGAATAGTGAAATTATGGATAATAATTATAACATCACAATGGAGATTCTTTCAATTATGCCCAATATTAACACCTCGTCTGTGTTTGCCATATGTAAGTTGCAGTGAAATATCTTCTTTTTTTTTTATTTCACCGAAGAGGCAAAGTCACGTGTGACCATGTCAATTTCAGTTAATGAAATTTATTATAGTGAAATTATTGAAAATAGTTATAACATCACCATGGAGATGCGTTCGATTATGCCCAATATTAACATCTCGTCTGTACTTGATATATGTAAGTTGCAGTAAAATATCATTTTTTATTTCACCGAAGAGGCAAAGTCACGTGTAACCATGTCAATTTCAGATAATGAAAAGTGAAATTATGGAAAATAGTTATCTGGGACATCTCGATAGTTAAGGATACTCAAAGGGTAAAGAAAAACACCTCCAGACCTCCCGTAAAAACGGTCTAGGCCTGCACTTTTTAATTGATCATGTCACGACCCTGGTGTTGATCATCGGGTGTTTGTTGGGGCAATAGTTTAGGTGTGTTCTTCACGGAAAATCCGTTAATACTCACATTCCCGGATGCCAACGTGCATTACCCACTGAAGGCGGTGTTCAACGAACGTATTGCATTAATATAATACATCAAAATGTAAGTCAATTTGACATTTCTTTCGTGGAATGATTAAATTTTGATCGACGTTGAAAATGATTGTATTTCCAGAAACTATACCATTCTCTGTATGGTTTGAACCAACTTTAGGCTCATTTGGATGAATATTAAAACTATTATGAGTCAGTGTTGGTTTACGTTTACGTTGATTTTCGTAAGCTTTTTTGTGAAACGTAGTCCAGGGCCGTAGCCATATTGAGGCAAACGGAGGCACTTGCCTCCTGTAGAATTTGTAGATTTTCGAATTTTTAAACAGTGTTATTTGTAAAACCAATATGATTATCCCCAAAGTATGAATTGTTCTTGCAATAAAATGTCATATCCTTCACATTTCATATTTTCAGTTAAAATATATCATAATAAATCAATCTATATTCTTATTAGATCTACTAAGAGTTGATATGTACAATTACATCAAGGACTTGTATAGAAGGATAGGAAACATGCATCTCCTGACTAAATGTTGATGAAACAGCACATGAAGGATTCATAATTTACAAATTAAGCATTCATAATTCACAGGCAACTGATTTCTTGTACATAAACTGTAAATTGTATGTAATCTTAGATGTTTAAACATTGTCGATCACGCAATGCTCTTGAATTAAAGATATAGAGGTTTGAATGAATTTTATCGTAATTTGTCGTTATTTTAGCAGCAGTATACACATTTTGTAATCACATGTATCTAAACAATTTAAAATACAAATTTATGGGAATGGTATATTTTGATGGCAATTCCATTCTGCAATGTAAAAATTTTGATTTGTGTTCCTGAGATGAATAGAAGTTAAGATAACTGAAAACCAGATTTTGCGTGAATACGCGAGCTTTCGCAAAACCTCAATCATTTGATTTTCCTTCTCTATATAATTCCTTGATAACATGTATGTCAGATCTGAAAGGTTACCACTGTGTATTCATGAGAATGCTGTAAATCCAAGATAGCTGTATAAAATGCAGTAGATTTTATCAATTTAAAAGGCTTAAAATGTAGATCTATATAAGCAATATATAAATTATATATCCGATATATAACGGATTTAAGGAAATGCACAGGAAATGCATTCTAGGAACTCCAAGTTTTTTGGGAAACATCGAACCCCATCCCCATCCAAACTCTAGCATGGTTTGGTTCGTGCTACGATCCTCCTGGATTTAGTTTGATTCTTTTAAATGAATATTTCCATGGCCAGAATTCCATACGATGCTCCTTACTTTCAAACTAATCAATGTTCCATTAACGACTAATGACCTTGACCCTCACTGCACATGTCCGTTCTTTATAACGGAACAACATCACTTTATAAAACAGACATGCGCCGTGAAGCGGGCAATAAAGGGGTCAGTTTGCATAAGCGTGAGTCTATCCCAGAACCTGCTATCTCCCGAATCAGGTCTATTAACTACCGATGAAACTAGAAATGCGTCCATTGAACACAGATGCACCTGCTTTGTAACTACATTGTAGATATCAATAAAGTCAAGTTTCATCAAAATCGGTCCATCAATAAATATTTATGAGGTCGGGAACCGTCAGCCAATCAGAGTCCAGATCACTTAATCAATATGCAACAATTCCATCCATTGTTGAACTCGACCTGGGTCTTGTTGATATAAAGCCAAATATAAATCTTCGCCAAAATCTGTCCATAAATAAAGACTTTACAGGTCGGAAACTATCATCCAATCAGAGCCCAGAACACCTAATTACTATGCAGGGTTTTGACGGAAATCAAACTTGAGCTGTAGTTTATCACCATACATCTTTCTAGTAAATATGAATCAAATCCACCCAATCCCTTAAGAGATATCGAGCGGAAACAAATTTGTGACATTTGTCAATAATCTGAGTCCAAAAAGGAGCACAACTCCATCAAAAATCACCAGACAGGAACGAAATACAAGCTTGACCTGTATAACCTAAATGTGAAGTCACACACCTCATTTGATTTAAATATGTTCATTAAAACTAAAGATATAAGTCGGAAACCATTTTCGTACGTACGAACGTACAGTCATCGGTGATACTATATGACCCCCCCCCCCCCCGCATTGAAAATGGCAGCGGCATAAAAAGCAAGGAATTCTATGCCTGTCCCACAATTCATAGCAATTGAACGCTTACTAAATAATGACGTTCCTGAAGCAGCTGACCAATCAGCGTGTCCGTAACAATTACTATTGAATGGACCCAATCGGGAGAGCCGGGTTCACTTTTACAGACTAGCATAAACGTACATGTGCAAAGTAGGTGCAGTCATCAGAAATCCGGTAAAGTTTACCTGTTACAACACGGTACGCGTTTCCTACGGATTCATCGGGTTGGACAACAAAGGAAGATTCTTTATTGTCGGTAGTCCTACATACAAGTTCCACGCCTATTGGGTCGTCATAGGTTTTTACTACTATACCGATGGCCTCCGTCTTCCAGCTGTTGGCTGTGCTTGTTGACCTCAGGTTATTCTGATGATTTCTTAGAACTTGTAACGTAACCTAAGTGGGGTACAGATTCAAATAAACTGCATCAGTGAATTAATAACAGAGCCATGCAAGTCCTTCTTCCGTTATGGTAGCTATTTATAAACGCAGGCACGCACTCCGAGAAACACGTGATCAAATTTTGGAGCAGTTGTCGGCCATTTTGAAAGACAACCTGACCATATTATTACGATATTTCTTTGAAAAAATAAAGTCGTTAGGGGATTTTTTTTTGAGATTTCAAGTGCTTTTGAATGCTGATTCTCAAGAACTATTTTAAACATTACAGTTTACGTTCATGTACACAATCATTATTTAATTTATTGGTGCTTACTTGTATCAGCATTTGCCGTTTATCAATCGAACATCGACCTGGTGTAATTATCTAAAGGGAGTTTTTAACTCTCAATAGGGTGTCATAAATAAACATTACAAATACAAAGATATACATAAAGCCATAATAAATAAATTGCTATATTATCATCACCGCCCGCCCCCTAATTTTCATGCCGCCCTGACCCTTTTTATTTTCATAAAAAAAAAAAAAAAAAATAGAATAAATGTTTTTTATTGAAAAAAAACATACATCAAAATTTTAAAAAATAAAAAATAAAATCTTATCCTCCCACCCTCTCCGTTTTTATAAGAAAAAATTAGATGAGTAATTTTTCGCATTCCGCGATAAAGTATTGTCAATGTTTTGTTCAGTGTTAATTTAAAAACACGTGGGTTAATTATGGCGTTGAATCGGTATACAAACACTGTTCATAACATTTCGATAAAGTTTCGATTTACACCTTGCCCATACATGCTCCCTTTAAGGAATGAATTGATAAATCCCGGAACGTTCATGAGGATCGTTTGCAAAGAAAGTGACTCGTTTAGTAAATAGGTTCGTATAGCATGCATGTTCGGATAATAAACTTAATTCCTTAAATAAAAACAAAAATATGGAATTGCTATGACAGCATAACTGTTAAAGTAACAATTGCGAAAAAAAATAAGTGTCAAAAATATTGCAATTTCAAGCCGAATAGTGTGTCAGAAGGAAACTTGTTTTAAAGAAAAGGCATGAGAACGCATAAATTACTCTACAGAGCATTGACTTATTGCAATTTGTTGACCTCACTATCTACAATTATTACTGTCTGAAACCAATGACTTAGATTGGAAACTTGCATTTCTCTACTAAATGTTGATAAAATAGCACGCGTAGAATTAGTAATTAGGCAAATTAACCATTCAGGTTTCGCAGGAAACAGAAATGTAAGCTGTATGTAACTTCTGATGTTTTCCTGGGTTCCTGAAAGGTTAACCAGTATTCGATCACACCCCATCTCCACAAGTAACTGATAACTTTACCACTTGAATCAGAGGTGAGAGACGAATGATAATGAACACAATGTCGTATATAAATCATCACGGAGACTGTTTTAGGGCGGGGATTCGAACTCACGACCACTGGATTAATAATCAGACGAGTAAACGACTGAGCTAATCGGGTCCGGATGGGAAATGTCTCGTTTTCACTGTGCAAAGAAAGAATTTGGATTGGTATTCCCGAGTTGAATGGAAGTTAGGATAATAAAGACGAGATTTTGCGAGACATTACGTGAATACAATCTCAACTAGTTTCTTTTCCTTTTTTATTTAAGCCATTGCTAAAACTCACATTTTAAATGGGTTTAACGCCATTTTCAACACATTTCAGGTTATATATAGCATATTAATTTTTACTTGTGGAGGATGACCTCAGACTGAGTCATACTGGGCGGAACCACCGTCCTTCCGCAAGTAACTGGCAAATTTTCTCATATAAAGTTTTTCGAGATAGCGGGACTCAAACCTACGACCTTAGCGGTGAGAGGTAAGTGATCTTGAGACGGCGCCTTAGACCACCCGGCCACGGAGGACCTTACAAAAGATATCAATAAAATCAATTGTTGTCACGCTGGATTTTTTAAAAACAAGAGAAGAAATTGATAGTTTGTTTGAAATAGTTTCTTCTCTACCGGCGATGCTTGTCGTATAAAACTAAAATCGGATACCTTCCAACGATGCACCGTAGTTATGCCTCTTTATAAGAATAGAAACCAAACAAAGGGTCTGCAATATATATTTGGGTATTATATTCTCACATTTACAAGTACATTTTTGTGATTTTTGTTCGGTAATAAATGTACTGAATTTAATTCCTTATATATTCTGTAGGACTGCTTTTGTCTCTCCGGCATCTGATCAGGTATACTTGATGGTACAAAACTGAGAAATTACACCTTTGAAAATTCGGTAATGTATTATATGTTGGGTGGGAGAGAGGGGGGTTACATTGCAGTGTTCTTTAACAGTATGTATAAAGATATTGTACATACTGTTATTATATATTATATATATATACATATATACAGTCAAACCTATCTTAAGCAGCCACTCAAAGGAAAGAGCAGGTAAATTTACTCTGAAAGTATAGAAATGGGAAATAGAGAATATGGTTGCTCAAGACAGGTGGCTGCTTAATAGAGGTGACCGCTTACACAGGTTTTACTGTATATAGCAACTAACCGGGTCTCCTCTTTTAACACCTATTTTGTGAGATGTCCCGCTATAATCCACTGTCACAACGGATCCCATACCTAGCGTAACGAAGCGTAAAAGGCATTCTTTTGTACAGTGGCGTAAACAAGCAGTATGAAAATTCTTTCCAACGTTACTTGGTCCTGAAATTATAAAAATACAGCCATGGATACATATACAATTTTGCCTCCCTTTTACCAAATTATCAAGTTTTATTTTAATACTTCAAGACTAAACTGAATTTTGACTGGTTATTTCTATTTTTATTGCAGTTCGCAATATCAGTTAAACCATATTATATCATACAGTTGTAATAGAGCCAGTCCATAAAGCCATGATCACCAAGACGATTTTCTTGTAAAAAAGAAAAGTGCCGAATACGATCAAAGCTAAGTTTTACAAAGTGTAAATAATTTCTATTTAACTGCTATTTTCATCATTCACATTTGATATAATGCGACGTCTGTTGTTTTTTCCCGTCAGGGAATAAGAAAACTTCTTTTAATAGGGTTTAACGCCATTATCTTTAAATCGCAGATATGTACTACTCAGAATCATTTTGAGGTCTTCCTCCACTAATAAAACTGGATATGCCGTATATTACCTGAAATGTGTTGAAAATGGCGTTAAATTATCTTTAAAAATGATTTTATTGGTGGAGGAATGTGCGATGAGAGGTAAGTGATCTTGAGACGGTCCCTTAGAAAAACACGTCAACATACCATGCTGTTTGCACCCTTTGTCATAAGTCACTCGCAGTAATATCTTTTCTCCACGCCTAACTTTGTCTACAGGCACCCTGTCTCCGTAAGCAGACCATGCGTCAATTTTAACATCTGCTTTTCTTGTACGATGGGTATGTACTTGTACAGGTACTCTACAAACGAGCACGAATAGAGCATCAGTAAAACATTGAGAAGAAAAAATATATTTAATTTTTTAGCTAGGAGTTCATCAGTATTGGAAGCTATAATATATTTCACAATGTTACAGAGAATTCAATTAGACGATGAGCGAATTTGAATGAAAATTTAGACACAAGAGAAATACAACGAGAATTAAATCAGTCTGAAGGCGAACTAAAACAGATGTCAATGACACTAAAGCAAAGCTAGAATGAGAATTCAATCAGGCTACAACGGAACTTGAACGAGACTTCAATCAGCTACAACGGAACTAGAACTAGACTTCAAACAGGCTACAACGGAACTAGAAAAATACTTCAACAAAGCTACAACGAAATTAGAACGAGACTTCAATCAGGCTACAAGAGAACTAGAACGAGACTTCAATCAGGCTACAACGGAAATAGAACGATAACACAAGCAGGCTAAAACAGAACTAGACCGATACTTCAATCCGGCTACAACGGAACTAGAACGATAATTCAATCCGGCTACAACGGAACTAGAACGATAATTCAATCCGGCTACAACGGAACTAGAACGACACGTCAATCAGGCTACAAAGGAACTAGAACGACACGTCAATCCGGCAACAACGGAACAAGAACAAGATTTCAATCAGGCCACAGCAGAACTATAACGAGACTTTAATCAGACTACAACGGAAATAGAACGACACTTCAATCAGGCTACAACGGAACAAGAACGAGATTTCAATCAGGCCAAAGCAGAACTAGAACGAGACTTCAATCAGGCTACAACGAAACTAGAACAATACTTCAATCAGGCAACAACGAAACTAGAACAAGACTTCAATCAGGCTACAACGGAACTAGAACGAACGAGACTTTAATCAGGCTACAACGGAACTAGAACGAACGAGACTTTAATCAGGCTACAACGGAACTAGAACGAACGAGACTTTAATCAGGCTACAACGGAACTAGAACGAACGAGACTTTAATCAGGCTACAACGGAACTGGAACGAACGAGACTTTAATCAGGCTATTTAACGCAACTAAAATGATAATTAAATCAGGTTACAACGGATCTAGAACGAGATTTCAATCAGACTACAAAAAAACTAGAGCGAGATTTCAATCAGGCTACAACAGAACTAGAACGACACGTCAGTCAGGCTACAACGAAACTTCAATCAGTCTACAACGAATCTAGAACTAGAACGACACTTCAATAAGGCTACAACGGAGCTAGAGTAAGACTTCAACGAGACTACAACGAAACTAGAACGAGACTTCAATCAAGCTACAACGGAACGAGACTTCAATCAGGCTGCAACGGAACTAAAACGTAACTTTAATCAGGCTACAAGGAACTAGAATAAGACTTCAATCAGGCTACAACGGAACTAGAACGAATGAGACCTCAATCAGGCTTTAACGGAACTAGAGTTAGACTTCAATCAGACTACAGGGAAACTAGAACAAGACTTCAATCAGGCTACAACGGAACTAGAACGAGACGTCAATAAGAATACAATGGAAATAGAACAAGACTTCAATCAGACTACAACGGAACAAGAACGAGATTTTTCAATCAGGCCACAGCAGAACTAGAACGAGACTTCAATCAGGCTACAACGGAACAAGAACGAGACTTTAATCAGGCTACCTCGGAACTAGAACAAGACTTGAGGCTATAACGAAACTAGAACGAGACTTCAATCTGGTTACAACGGAACTAGAACGAGACTTCAATCAGGCTAATACGGAACAAGATCGAGACCTCAATCAAGCTACAACTAAACTAGAACGAGACTTCAATCAGGCTATAACGGAACTAGAGCCAGACCTCAAGTAAGCTACAATGGAACTAAAACGAGACCTCAATCAGACTACAACGGAATAAGAACGAGACTTCACTTAGGTTACAACGAAACTAGAATTAGACCTTAATCAGGCTGCAACCGATCTAGAACGAGACTTCAGTCAGGCTATAACGGAACAAGGCGATACCTCAATCAAGCTACAACGGAACTAGAACAAGACCTCACTCAGGCTACAACGGAATTAGAACGAGACTTCAATTAGGCTACAGCGAAACTAGAACGTGAACCAATCAGACAACAACGAGAATTACATGTATAATGAAAATTTGAACAAAGTGCGGAACAACAACAACATTTTATGAGACTTCTGCGGAACTAGAAGAGCAGACATCAACCAGGCTACAAATAAATTAGAACGTGACTAAAATGAAACCAGGACGAGTATTTAACCAGTCTACATCTGAATCAGAACGAAACTACGATTCGACTAAATCGGAACTAGAGCGACAATTTAGTCAGACAACACTAGAATTGAGTTAAAAGGAGAGTCTAATTAGACTACAAAGGAGTTAGACCGATGCTACGACCAGTCTAAAAAGGAACAAGGCCGAGGCAACGACCACACTACAAAGGAACTAGACCGAGGATACGACCAGACTACAAAGGAACTAGATCGAAGCTACGAACAAACTAAAAGGAACTTGACAGAGACAACGATCAGATAACTACAAAGGAACTATACCGAGGCTACGATCAGACTATAAAGGAACTTGACCGAGACTACGACCTGACTACAAATTAACTAGACCGAGGCTACGACCTGACTACAAAGGGAAAAGACCGAGGCTACGACCATATTACAATTGAACTAGACTGAGGCTACGACCAGACTACAAAGGAACTAGACCGAGGCTACGACCATATTACAAAGGAACTAGACTGAGGCTACGACCAGACTACAAAGGAACTAGACCAAGGCTACGACCAGACTACAAAGGAACAAGAGCGAGGCTACGACCAAACTACAAAGGAAATAAACCGAGACTACGACCAGCCTACAAAGGCAAAAGACCGAGGCTACGACAAGAGTACACAGGAACTAGAACGAGGTTACGACCAGACTACAAAGGAACTAGACCGAGGCTATGAACAAACTAAAAAGGAACTTGACCGAGACAACGACCACACTACAAAGGAACAAGACCGAGGCTACGACCAGACTACAAAGGTGCTAGACCGAGGCTACGACCAGACTACAAAGGAACTAGACCGAAACTTTGACCAGACTATAGAGGAACTCGACCGAGACTACGACCAGACTACAACGGAACTAGAACGAAACTTCAATCAGGCTACAAAGAAACTAGAACGAGACTTCAATCAGGTTACAACAGAACCAGAACGACACGTCAGTCAGGCTACAATGGAACTAGAACGAAACTTCAATCAGTCTACAACGAATCTAGAAAGCGACTTCAATCAGGCTATGTAACAGAACCAGAATGATAATTCAATCAGGCTACAACGGAACTAGAACGAGACTTCAATCAGGCTACAACGGAGCTAGAGTAAGACTTCAACGAGACTACAACGAAATTAGAACGAGATTTCAATCGGGCTGCAACGGAACTAAATCGAGACTTCAATCAGGCTACAGGGAACTAGAATAAGACTTCAATCAGGCTACAACGGAACTAGAACGAGACGTCAATCAGACTACAACGGAACTAGAAAGACACGTCAGTCAGACTACAACGAAAATAGAACGACACTTCAATCAGGCTACAACAGATAACGACTTTTAAATCAGGCCACAGCAGAACTAGAACGAGACTTCAATCAGGCTACAACGGAACAAGAACGAGACTTTAATCAGGCTACCTCAGAACTAGAATGAGACTTGAATCAGGCTATAACGGAACTAGAACGAGACTTCAATCTGGCTAAAACGGAACTAGAACGAGACTTCAATCAGGCTAATACGGAACAAGAGCGAGACCTCAATCAAGCTACAACTGAACTAGAACGAGACTTCCATTAGGCTATAACGGACCTACAGTGAGACCTCAATTAAGCTACAATGGAACTAAAACAATACCTCAATCAGGGTACAACGGAATAAGAACGAGACTTCAATTAGGCTACAACGGAACTAGCAGAACGAGACTTCAATCAGGCTACAACGGAACTAGAACAAGACCTTAAAATAGGCTGCAACCGAACTAGAACGAGACTTCAATCAGGCTACAACGGAACTAGGCGAGACCTCAATCAAGCAACAACGGAACTAGAACGAGACCTCAGTCAGGCTATAACGGAATTAGAACGAGACTTCAATTAGGCTACAGAGGAATTATAACGAGACTTCAATTAGGCTACAACGAAACTAGTATAACGTGACTTCAGTCAGGCTACAACGAAACTAGAATTATACCTCAATCAGGCTGCAACCGATCTAGAACGAGACTTCAGTCAGGCTATAACGGAACAAGGCGATACCTCAATCAAGCTACAACGGAACAAGAACAAGACCTCACTCCGGCTACAACGGAATTAGAACGAGACTTTAATTAGGCTACAGCGAAACTAGAACGTGAACCAATTAGACAACAACGAGAATTACATGTATAACGAAAATTTGATCGAAGTGCGGAACAACAACAACATTTTATGAGACTTCTACGGAACTAGAAGAGCAGACATCAACCAGGCTACAAAGGAATTAGAACGAGACTAAAATGAAACCAGGACGAGTATTTAACCAGTCTACATCTGAACCAGAACGAAACTACGATTCAACTAAATCGGAACTGGAGCGACAATTTAGTCAGACAACACTAGAACCGAGTTAAAAGGAGAATCTTATTAGACTTCAAAGGAATTAGACCGATGCTACGACCAGCCTAAAACGGAACAAGACCGAGGCAACGACCACACTACAAAGGAACTTGACCGAGACAACGACCAGACGACTACAAAGGAACTAGACCGAGGCTACGACCAGACTACAAATGAACTAGACGAGGCTACGACCTGACTACAAATTAACTAGACCGAGGCTACGACCTGACTACAAAGGAACTAGACCAAGGCTACGACCAGACTACACTGGAACTAGAACAAGGCTACGACCACACTACACAGGAACTAGACTGAGGCTACGACCGAACTACAAAGGAACAAGACCGAGGCTACGAACAAACTTAAAAGGAACTTGACCGAAACAACGACCAGACTACAAAGGAACAAGACCGAGGCTACGACCAGACTACAAAGGTGCTGGACCGAGGCTACGACCAGACTTCAAAGGAAGTAGACCGAAGCTTTTACTAGACTACAGAGAAACTCGACTGAGACTACGACCAGACTACAAAGAAACTACACCAAAACAACAACCAAACTACAAGTGAACTAAAGCGAGGCTATGACCAGACTACAAAGGTACTAGACCGAGGCTACAACCAAACTACAAAGGAACAAGACCGAGGCTACGATCAGACTATAAAGGAACTAGCACGAGGCTACAACCTGTCTACAAAGGAACTAGACCGAGGCTATGACCACACTACAAAGGAACTAGACCCAGGTTACGACCAACTACAAAGGAAATATACCGAAACTATGACCAGCCTACAAAGGCAATAGACCGAGGCTACGACAAGATTACACAGGAACTAGACAGAGGCTACAACCAAACTACAAAGGAACTAGACCGAGGCTACGAACAAACTAAAAAGGAACTTGACCGAGACAACGACCAGACTACAAAGGAACTAGACCGAGGCTACGACCAGACTACAAAGGAACTTGACCGAAGCTACGACCTGACCTCAAATGTGCTAGAGCGATTCTACGACCTGACTACAAAGGAACAAGACCGAGGCTTTGACCAGATTACAGAGGAACTAGACCATGACTACGACCAGACTACAAAGAAACTAAACCGAAACTACAACCAAACTACAAATGAACTAGAGCGAGGTTATGACAAGACTACAAAGGTACTAGACCGAGGCTACGACCAAACTACAAAGGAACTAGACCGAGATTACGATCAGACTACAAAGGAACTAGACCGAGGCTACGACCAGACTACAAAGGAACTAGACCGAGACTATGCCAACCTACAAAGGCAATAGACCGAGACTACGACAAGACTACACAGGAACTAGACCGAGGCTATAACTAGACTACAAAGGAAGTAGACCGAGGCTACGAATAAACTAAAAAGAAACTTGACCAAGACAACGACCAGACGACTACATAGGAACTAAACCGAGGCTACGACCAGACTACAAAGGAACTTGACCGAGGTTATGAAC
Organism: Panopea generosa; assembly: GCA_029582155.1. Classification (NCBI taxonomy): domain Eukaryota; kingdom Metazoa; phylum Mollusca; class Bivalvia; order Adapedonta; family Hiatellidae; genus Panopea; species Panopea generosa. Next base: position 16,080,272 of record CM055912.1, read on the forward strand.
TGACTACAAAGGTGATAGAACGATTCTACGACCTGACTACAAAGGAACAAGACCGAGGCTACGACCAGACTACAAAGGTGCTAGACCGAGGCTTCGACCTGACTACAAAGGAACTAAACCGAGGCTTTTACCAGACTACAGAGGAACTAGAGCGAGACTACGACCAGACTACAAAGAAACTAGACCGACACTACAACCAAACTACAATTGAACTAGACCGGGGCTATGACCAGACTACAAAGAAACTATACCGAAGCTACAACCAGACTACAAAGGATCTAGACCAAGGCTACGATAAGACTACAAAGGAACTAGACCGAGGCTATGACCAACTACAAAGGAACTAGACCGAGGCTACGATCAGATTACAAAAGAACTAGAACGATGCTACGACCTGACTACAAAGGAACTAGACCGGGGCTATGACCAGACTACAAAGAAACTATACCGAAGCTACAACCAGACTACAAAGGAACTAGACCAAGGCTACGATAAGACTACAAAGGAACTAGACCGAGGCTACGACCAACTACAATGGAACTAGACCGAAGCTACGATCAGATTACAAAAGAACTAAAACGATGCTACGACCTGACTACAAAGGAACTAGACCGAAGCTACAACAAAACTACAAAGGATCTAGACCGAGGCTACTACCAGACTACAAAGACATTATACCGTAGCTACAACCAGATTACAAAGGAACCAGACAGAGGTTACGACCACCGAGGCTACGACCAAAATTTCGATCATAAAGCAACGTCATTAGAACAAGAATTTGATCAAATTACAACAAAATTAGATTGATTGATTGAATATTTATCGTCATTTTAATGCCATCGAGGGCTAACAGACGATCAGTTAACCTAACTACTGTTTCCTGGGATTAACCAGTACTTAAGCACACCCCATCTCCGCAAGTAACTGATAACTTTCGCACTTGAATCAGTGGTGAGAGACGAATGATAATAAGACAATGTCGTAAATCAATCATCACGGAGACTGCTGTCGGGCGGGGGATTCGAACTTACGACCCCTGGATTGATAGTCAGACGCGTAACCGGCTGAGCCAACCAGGCCCGACGAAATTAAACAAAGTAATTGTGTTGGAATTTTAAAATTTCAAAAACAATTTAACTATTTAACTATTTCAACATATTTAACTAGAACGAAAATTCATTCATACTACAGTAGGGCTCCTGTTTCACCAACATATTATACTTAAATACTTAGAAACTTCAATCTATGAAAAGCAGATGGATGATCATGATTTTAGACTGGTTCCACTTAACGTCTCACTACACAGTTACGCCCCTTTTTTCCCACGGTAGCAAGATTCTTACTCTTAAAAAATAGGCCTATGTACTTTGGTTATGAAATATTTTCAAAATGGTTCATAGTGGCTGTGATTTCTTGCTGCAAATGAGTAGAGCAAAAGTTGGCATAGAATATACTGCAATAAGACATCACTGGTGTTAAAATGTGAGTTGTATAGGATCTCAACATATGCATGTATTTATGAGCATCTGAGGGCTTCTTTTTTCAAAAAAAGTTTAGAGTGTCACTGCACCCTCTTTTAAAAAAAACAACGTGGTCAACCTACCAGTTAGTTTGCATTTTTATGTATACATTCCTGCTATGAAAAAAATAATACTTTAAAAAAATTCTATGTAGAATTCTTTTTTTAACTCACTAACTCACTAATCCTAGACCTTATTTTATATAAGACAAAGAACAAAATTCAACTGTTTAGTGAGACATTATTTTGTATAGAACAAAGAACAAAATTCAACTGTGTAGTGAGACTTAAACCTACCGGTTTCATTGATAGATCTATCGAGTATGTAATAGATACATAACTTTAAGTTAAGCCGGTTTTTGTAAGCATTTAAGTAAAATGTTGAAACATAAGCCAGATTTCATCAATATTTCCATAATGAAACAACTTACGCAGTATCAAAACTATTGGTAATTACATCCGTTGGCGATTGTAGTTGGCTGGCATCACAGGAAAATGTATGTACATAACCGGTACCGTTAGCCGAAATTGCAAAAGAGTAAATGTCTCCAACCTGCAAATACAAAACTATTAACCTAACGTACTTCACACATATATACTCGGTTGTTTGTATTTACGATAAAGCGTTTAACGCATTTGAGACAGTGCGACTCCGAGAGGACAGAACAGGTAAGGGTGGAGACATAATTTGGTTGATTTAAGTAATTATATCGCGGTAGACTGAAAGGGAAGTAACAACGTTTATCTTAAAATGACATGAATTATCGTTATTGGAGGCTATATCTTAGTCTTATGCAACGCTTGCTTTTCTAAATGACAAACGCCTTGACAAGTTCGGCCGAGAATAAAAATCATTTTTATTTAGCGAAAATCGAATAGTGTTTTTGATTGGTTAATTCAAATCGGACTACCTCGGAGGATTCCGTAGTATTTAAAAAGAGTATCGTTAAGATGTTTATTTCTATATTCATTATTTTGTATATTATTAGATATTCTCTATGACAAAGATATTGTACAACAAAACTGTCATGACTTATTTTAAATTTTAATATAATATAACCGTCGCAGAGGTGTGTTTGTTTCAGTCATTCAGATCTTACTTCCAAATCAAAGTGTTTCTGCTGCACAACTTGTCAAAACGGAAATCACAGCAGTTATCTTGTACAAGATCTTTGTCATAGAAAAAAACTAATAATATAAAAAAAAATGAGTATAGAAATAAACATCCAAACGATACTCTTTTTAAATACTTTGGATCTCTCCGAGATAATCAGATTATTTGAATAAACAAATCAAAAACGTTATTCGATTTTTGCTAAATAAAATATTTTTTATTCTCGGCAGAATTTGTCAAAGACGTTTGTCTTATAAAAAAGCAAGCGTCGCATATGATCAAGATTATCTGGAGCTGAGACTGTCCGAACAGCGAGTGAATGGAACCCTGCTAGAATAAAAGTGTACATTCAAAAATGTTGACCGGATCAAGAATGAATGTCACATACATATATATTTCATAAATTACAATGATGTAACGTGCCACTCTGATCTAACGTTATGCTCATTTTAACGGTTTATCAATATAAAAATCATTAAATTTTACTTATACAAATATAAAGCTATTTTACAAAATGCATGTTTGTTCTACCACTTAAATACCCGTGTCCTTTGACATAAATATTATTTACATGTAAAACACTCAATTTCAATTAATAAAAACAAATAACAAAAAGGCTTTGACTGAACCAAGCATGTAAATTAAGTCCGTGTATACAGTTACACCTGTTTTAGTTCTTACCTCTGTTATGCAACCACTTGACTTAAACATCCACAGTTTCTATTTACCATTTTTTATAATTTTAATCAAGCTGTATTAAGCAGCCATCTGTCTTAAGATGTCATCTTTGCTCTTTCCTTTTAGTGGCCGCTTAAAGCAAGTTTGACTGTATTTCACAACAGTATTTACCTTTTTATATCCACATAATGGGTCCGCAGCGAGTGTGTTGACTGTCCCGCCGACCTTATAGACTTGTCCATTGTTTGGAGTCGCGAGACTACAACCTGTAAAAAACAATCTAGTCACACTATTCAAGGATATTTCAGCTCTCCCGATTGGGTCCGTAAAATATCAATGTTGGGAAAGCCCCATTTGAGCCCAATGATTGGTCAGTTGCTTCAACCGAAAGTTTAAATGACGTCATAGTTTAGAAAGCGTTAAATTGCTATGAATTGTGGGACAGGCATAGAATTTCTTGCTTTTTCATTGGTGGTTTATAGACCTGATTCTGGGATAGACTAAGCTACTGGGGACAATGGATCCGTATCCCACCCACCACTACCACCCGCCCGCCATGTCATTCTAGAATATACTTTCAAATAGTGAAACACGACTACTTGAACTCCCGACACACTTGTAGTTTTGTGGACAACCTGGCTCCATCATAAAACTGTTTTCTTCTTAGCAAATTAAACATTATACTATAATTATCTAATTAATTAAAAACCGTCTCTCACGTGATTTGCTGTAAGTAAACTGTGTGTTTGTTTGTTATAGTGTCACCCCTATTGAAAGCGCCAGCCACAATAAGCTTGTGAGACACCTTTATGCTGTACACAGTTTCTTCCCGGAAGCTATCCTTGCCAGGCGTCAGGCTGTTAGATATTCAGTACCTCTCAATTTTACTAGCTGCTGGGTGAGCAACCGGTCGCATCGGAAAACAATTCAAATGCTTCTTTCAGGATTCGGTCATTCGACTTCCCGCTTCTATACACTAGGCCACGGAAGACGGTATATATATATATATATATATATATATATATATATATATATATATATATATATATATATTAATTTTACTATATTTGCGTAGCGAATTTACTCAAGGGAAGCAACTATTTTGGTACTGTTTTACCTATTTACAGAAAATAAAAAAATGAAAGACGACAAGAGCTGTCGGAGGGACGCGCTCGACTATTCGAATATTTGTCACCAAAGTACAAATTTGATTGAGAATGATGACAAATCAAAGCAAATAAGTACATACAGTGACTGCTGAGTTATAAAATTTCTAAGTCAAACAAAAGCCCTAATTTGCGAAAAAATCTGACTACAGTTATCCCACTTGATTAATTTAGTTGATTTCATGAAAGTTTCAATCAAATACATTGAGTGGTTGGTGTGATATGGACTTGACGGTACTTGCACGCAAAACTTTAACCAAAAATTCTAAGTCAAATAAAGGCAATTATTTGCATTATATTTGTGCAAGAGTTAACTTACCAAGTTATTGTAGAAGGGTTGATGACTAGGAAGGTATGTGTAAAGTTTCAATGAAATACATTGAGTGGATGGTGAGATATGGACTTGATGGTACTTGCACACAAAACTTTAGCGTGAATTTCTAAGTCATACAAGGGCAATAATTTGCATTTTATTCATGCAAGAGTTATCTAACTTAGTTATTGCATTAGAGTTGATGACTGGGAAGGCTTGTGTAAAGTTCTAATCAAACACCTTGAGTGGTTGGTGAGATATGGATTTGATGGTACTTGCACGCAAAACTTTAACCAGAATTTCTAAGTTGAACAAGGGCAATAATTTGCATTATATCCATGCAAGAGTTATCTAACTTAGTTATTGTAGTAGGGATGATGAATGGGAAGGAAAAGCTTTAGGTCAATACACGCAATGGTTACTGAGATAGGGACTTGCATACAAAACTTTAACTAAGGTATGACGCCGACATCGACGCCGACACCTGGGTGAGTAGAATAGCTCTCTTTATTCTCCGAACAGTCGAGCTAAAAATGACGATTTAAAACAAATGATATACAACAGGTGCACTGTCCAAAATCATAATAAACACTAAATTAGATCGATAACAATGAATTTTAATCAGTTAATTGATGTATACAATTTTGAATATTCCATAAAACCTTTTGTAAAATCCACTTTTTGACGACACAATACATATACAATTATATATCTGTAGTATGTTGGCAAATTACATCAAATGGTACGATATCTGTTTTTATTATTATTGGGTCAGAAATATGAATCGAATCGTCAAAACCCTGGACGTCTAGATATTTCCGGGAGGGGGGGGGGGGGGGGGGGGGGGGACAATAACGAAAAAAAACATACTATTGTTGCAGGGCTTCCGGCTTCACGAATATTAAACTGTTCTAAATGATTTTCTCACCAGATGTAAACTCAAAATTATGCTTTTAATCCCTAAAAACAATACATCGTATATGTTTGATAATAAACGGTCTGCATTGATATAGATGTAGTCAAGGACTTAAATAGAAGAATAGAAAACTTGCATATCTCTTCTAAACAGTGATAAAATAGCATGCGAAGAATTAGTAATTTGACAAATTAATCATTCAGATTTCGCAGAAAACTGATTTTTATACCTAAATATTTAAGCTGTATGTAACCGTAGATGTTTGAGCATGTTATATAATTATGCAAAATATTTTTGAATTAAAGTTATTGTAGTTCGTAGTAAAATTTAAAGAACTTTCTTAAGTGTGTTTTTTAAGTTTTAGTTGCAGTATACAAATGTTGCAATCACAAATGCTTCAAAAATGTTAAAACACAATTTGATGGAAATGCGCTCGTTTTGTAGAGAATTTCACTGTGCAAAGAAATAGTTTTGATTGGTATTCCTGAGATAAATGGAAGTTTAAATAATTGAAAACGAGATTTCATGAGATATTGCGTGAATACGCGAGCGTTCATAATATCTCAACCAGTTTCTTTTCTTTCTCTATATACGGTCTTGGTGTAACACAGCCTTTGGAAACAAGAAACGCATATTGGCGGGAATAAATAAGCATTGCTTCTTTTTATTTAAAAATGTATTTTTCTTATTTTAGTGCCTAATTCGTGATTTAAAAGACATTTTTTATGTATTTGTAACCTTTTGAAAAAAAAATAAGCTCGGAAATATTGGTATGAATACACCATTTCTGATGTTTACTTTCACTTTGTCAACAGTGCACACACCTAACAGAAAAACTAGCATGGGTGATATATGACCCTTTCATTACTAATGACCTTTTGGCACTGCAGTTGTCAACAAACGTAAAATACATTTTCCTTCTGTGTTTTGTGTCTTTCTTTGAATGACAAGCCCTTAAGCTGAATGTTTCATTCACCGTCGAATTAAGAAGGAAAATCACCTTGATACGCCGTATACTGTAAAACACTTTAAATTCGCCGACGCGTGAACTTTATTTCGCGAATTTGCACCGATTTGTCCTATTTCATCTGTACTCAAAATGTTGAATTCGCGACGTATGTACCGCAGGAAATGCTTTTTTTATTTGAATATTGTAAACAGTGAAAATAATGTAAATTTTGCGAAATCTTTGAATTCGCAAGAGTTGAAACTCGCGAATTATAGCTATGATAAAATTCTCGCTAATAAAACGTGTTTTACAGTAAATAAGAGGATGGTAAATGGTGCATTATCATTTGACAAGTGTTATCTGATAAAAAATGAATACTGAAAGACAATGTACCGGAAGCTACTGTAGTGTACGGTGGCGTCTCTGATGCGTCAAAGGCAAATATGTCTGTCAGATCTGTATCGCTCAGTTTCGCTATTTCAACTTCTACTTCAAATACATCCCCAGCCACTGATGAAGTTGTTCCTCGACACACTGCAGTCACTGTTAAAAACAATAAAAATGCTCGTCACACTCAAACGTTCTTCCTCTCAGTTAGGTCATAATAAATTAATAGCTAGATTATAATCTCCGTCCTCCTCTAATTTCCATGCCGCCCTGGCCTTTTTTATTTTCATAAAAAAAAAATATTTAAAAAAAAAAAAAAAAAAAAAAACACATCAAAAATTAAAAAAATCAAATAAATAAAAAATAAAACCCTCCCTCCCCCCTTTTTAAGAAAAAAATGGATGATAATCTAACAATTAATTTATATTGTCCTTATCATACATAACTGTTCTGTAAAGAAACTTATACTAACGATAAAAACTCATTTATATTCACATCTATGCAACACTTATCAAAAACTCCAAACGATTCTATAGTAATTTACTGTACATTATATGTGCATTACGAAAAGTCGGGCCTAATGGCGATTTTTCTAATTACAGGATATATCTAGATTATCTTATTATTATAATTTACAGCGTTTGCTTCCAAATTCCTTTTTCTTACTTTCTAAATTCTTCATCTCTGTAATAGTTATCCGAGATCTAAATCAAATTGTTTTATTCTTATGGTGTTGTTTTTTTTTTATCTGCAATTATCATTTTGAGTATTTGTAATTCATTTAGTGTAGTGAAGGGCCGTCACAAATGTTTGTTGAGCTTGTAGCCCAACCATTTTGCTTATATATATAAAATTATGTTAAATGTTTAAACTAAACTAATCAAACTTCAACTAAGGTCATGCGTGTAAATATCAGGCATAAACACGGAATAAAATGGTTCTTTACATCAGAAGTAAACAAAAAAATCTTGTAAAAATTAAAACATTTTAAAACATTCTATTTGTTGTTTTTTTTCTCCACAAAAATTTTCGTTGAAAACAATCGCATAGTTTAATCATAACAATTGCTTAATCAATGTCACTCTGATGACAGAAAGTCACAAAATCAGAAACAGCGTTGTACAGCTAGATCAATAGCTCGTATCCCATCCCGTGCAAGTCGGAAAGTACTTCGGCAATTTACGTAAGCGAGCCGAGGTATACGGAAAAAACCGAGCAATGAATTGGAAGTGATAAAACACTAGGTTAATATAAAAATTATGTCATGGGTTTATTACTCTCTTGCACCGTAAATTGTGTGATAAAGTTCATTATAATCCGTGCGCGCATACCTTGATGATTCTGTCCACGACTCCCACATAGCTGTATTAACAGCAGAAATAATGTCTTCCACTGCAATATAAAATGAAATAATTTTACAAGTTTAGCATACTGGACTATTTCAGACATTTCCCAAGAGTTATCCGATAATTGCCCTTGCACAATTTCATGATATTGTAGATGAATCCAGTTACTTCCCTTAGGCTGTGGGTATCGTTCCTCTCTGACACTATTATTCAGTAGGCGTGACTTACATAATATACTATTTTTAGGACTTGGGTTCCATTTCGATTTCGCTACTCTGACTGAAATATTGTATGTCACATTTAAACCAAATAATTTGAAAATCTCATAAATCATAGTTAGATGCTTTATATTCATTTTATAATTTTACTTAAAGAGGGTTTTTTTTCCCTGACATTATATACCATGTTTCTGGGCTGCGTTCAGTTCGCTTAAACGTTTAATTTGTTTGCAAACGTTTGATAATAGAAGTGGACTGAACGACATGTTCGTTTTAAACGTTTGCTAATAGAGTTAACACCTCCGGGAGATGGGCTGCGTTCAGCACCGTTAAACATGTTTACTCTGTTTATAAACGCAAACGGTGACCAAACGAACGAAAAGTAAACGAAAATTGGACTACATTGGTGCTATCCCTCACTTTCTCAATAAATCACGTGATTAAACACACGTAAATAGCTCTCAGAGGCGTTTATTCTGTTATCAAACGTTTGCAAACAAATTAAACGTTAAAGCGAACTGAACGCAACCCAGTTTACGTGTGAGTTTAATCACGTGACTGAATGAGAAATGGCGGGACAACGCCAATATTCCGATTTCCGTTTACTATCACCGTTTGCGTTTCTAAGAGTAAACATGTTTAATCGTGCTGAAGCCTGTGTGGTTCCGGCTGTCGCTCTCTGCAGAGGGGTACGAATTCTCCGAATGTGTGTCATGTTCATATTATCACTTTTTGTCATGTTCACTTTTGTGGTTAAATTACCAACCCCTGTGTAGTTTCAGGTACCCATATGAGTGATTGCAAGAATAAGATCACTGTGGCTCATATACGATAGAATTTGCTGAAACTCTGCAGTTCTACAGGTATATAAGTTCTAGGTTAATTCTGCATATTCATTTGTTGATGTATCATTTTTTAATCTTAATTTTAGTTTGTTGTTTTTAAACATGTAGAGTGAACCTGGAATCTTCTTTCCTGTGGGCGTCCTATAATGTGTTGGTATGCCGTAAAACCATATTTTTTCATTCATTCATTCGTTCGTTCGTTCGTTCGTTCGTTCGTTCGTTCGTTCATTCATCCATTCATCCATCCATCAATCCATTCATTAAATGTACTAAACGCAGCCCAGGAGTGGTGGTTGACTAAAAGACGGATCCCATCACTTTATCGGGCTACGCTAATTGACACCCGTAATACGATGTATGTTTTTATAACCGTCAGAAATTAAATGTCTTGGGTGTAACCGATATGACAAAATGGCTGGATGAACACAGTTACAGTTGACTAAATGTACACAAAGTAATAACTACACCATTAGATATGCCGGATGAGTATCGGTTTTAAAGGACACACGAATAGAGTACGAGTATACTGTCGCATAATCGACTCAACAACTCTTGTATATCATAAGTAAATTTTATTCACATAAATATAAAGTTCTCATAAGTTCAAAGTCACAAGCTAACATTTTTAAACTCGCTACTGCTCGTTTAAACTAAACCTAGTCTAACTAACATCTTACTCTGACCGTGGCTCAAACTCAACTCCCTGTCCACTCTATGCTAAAACCAGTCCCTGAATGAATAACAGCTATTCTCACATTGGACAATTCATTCCTACATTACTATTGGCCAGTTAATCAATTACCGATCTTAAAGTCCAGCCCACAATTACCTTGACAGCAATACATCAAGATAACCCTAGGCTACCATTTATCTCTCATTAAACTGTCATCCTATCTCATTAAACTGTCATAGATTCAAGATTCAAGACTTCCTCACTTATACGTATTATGTTTCTCAATACATACATATATCAATGTATTTATTTATGTCAAATGAAGTATCTTCAATTCTAACATCTCACTAGCATCCCATAATGTTACAATACACAACCCACCTAAACTTGATTATTATTTAACAAATTGTTTAAACATATTTTGTTATGAAGACTATTTTGACAACCAGGAAACAGTGGTTAGATTAACTGAAAGCAATATACGTGCTTAAGATTAAGTTCACACTCTCTTGAAATAGAGACCGGGCGATATAATGGTATTGATCGATGTAAACTTTGCAACCAGAATGTTTTCTTGCTGTGTTGTACTAAATACAACGATGTTCGTACTAAATGCTTAGGCCGCATGGCTTGGCCAACTCTCAATAAATTTACAGATATCATGTCGTCTAAGAACGAAACAAGAAATGTCACTTGTAAGTGTCGCTATCCTCCATCCCCCCCCCCCTCCCCCCCCCCCCCCCCCCCCCCCCCTCCACAAAAAAAAATGGCCGGTGAAAAATACCAATATATGTTATAATAGGTAGCGATGTATCCATGAATATCAAGAGTAATGAACTGATGTTTTAGACTAGACATGCAATTTCATGTCTTTTTTTTTTACATTAAAGCATGACCTTGACCTTTGTGTAACTTTGACCTTGACATTTGATGTAATGGTCTGGGTATTTCAACAGTTAAATGCAGGTGAAACATCATCATGGCAAGCTGATCACTTGTGTCAAGCTATTTTAAAATTCCTATTGTAAGACAATGTTACAGGTAAAGGACGGAGGTATGGGTCTTGGTCTTACTTATGACACGTCGTCATGTCATCTTGATACATTGAGCAAAGCTAAAGACAAAGTCACAGACCAGACACGCAATATCAAACAAATTGAAATGTGACCTTGACCTTTGAAGTACGAGTGTGGGTCTTACGCGTGACACTTCATGTCATACTGATGGATGGAGCCAAGTGTTTTTTTAATGTATCCAAGTGACAAAATGACAGACCGACACAAAATCTCAAACTGAAAGTGTCATCAAGCAAAGTTAAATTGTGACCTTGACCTTTGAAGTTGGAGTCTGGGTATTAAGTGCAACATGTCGTCATGTTATGTTGATCATTTGTGTAACCTTGATCTTTGAGATACACATGTGGGTCTTCCACGTGACACGTTATAATGTCATGCTGATGAATTGAGCAAAGTGTGTTTGAAATTAATCCATAGGTGACAAAGTTTCAGACCGGACACGAAATCTCAATCAGACTGAAAGTGTCATCAAACAAAGTTGAATTGTGACCTTGATTTTTAAAGTACAGGTATGGGTCTTACTCGCGACACGTCGTCATGTAATGTTGGTCATTTGTAGTAAGTATTTATAAAATAAATCTATGCATGACAAAGTTACAGGTCGGACACAACATCTCACACAGACTCATAGTGTTGCCAGACAAACTCATATTGTGACCTTGACCTTTGAGGTACGGGTGTGGGTTTTACTCGCGACACGTTGTCATGTTATGTTAATCATTTGTAGCAAGTATCATTAAAATCCATTAATGCATGACAAAGTTACAGGCCGGACAAGAAATCTCACACAGACTTAAAGTGTTGGCAAACAAACTCAAATTGTGACCTTGACCTTTGAAGTACGGGTGTGGGCCTTACTCGCGACACGTCGTCATGTTATGTTGATCATTTGTAGCAAGTAGCAACAAAATCCATCGATGCATGACAAGTTACAGGCCGGACACGAAATACCGGACGGACGGACGCTGCGATTACTATATGCCACCCAAATGAAATTTTGGGGGAGGCATAAAAATGTTGTTAAAAATTTCAACATTTATTCAAGTAGCTCTTGTAATAAGAAAAAATACCCTTGAAAGTATGATTGTTTCGCAGGATTAATGTACATGTGATGTGTTGTTATTTGTGTAATGTTTGTTTTATATGTTTTTTACAATATGTATTGTCTTTGTCATATTTCTTTGTAAAACAATGTAAATGGCCAAAGGCAAAATTTGCCGATTGTTGAATAAACTTGAAACTTGGTAAAATTTAATTTTAATTTACTCATTTTAATAGTGATTCCTTCATATTTCAAGATACACATGGCATCTAGTTTTATTAGTGGAGGAAGGCCTCTGAATTAGACTGTAAAACGGTCCATGGTCTCCCGCCATAGTCGGCATAAGAGCGCACTGGTTGGTTAGTTGCGGCTGGGAAGTTGAATGACGTCACAGTTCGGTCAATGTGTTCCAGAGTGCTATGAATTGTGGGACAGGCAGGGAATTCTAAGCAATTATACGGGTACAACATTATTTGCTCGATTACAACCTACAAAAACCTATCCCATAACCTGATATCTCCCGAATCAGGTCTATAAACCACCGATGGAAACAGCTGGGAAATCTATGCCTGTCCCAGAATTAAACGCTTACTAAATTATGACGTCATTAAAATTTTTCCCTGAAGAAAATGACCAATCAGCTTGCTCGTATCAATTTCTGTTGAACGGACCCAATCGGGAGAGCTGGGTTCGTTCTACAGACTATATTAAAAACTGCTCTCGGGTCCTTTCTTGGGTAAAACCAGTACTGAATGTTGTTTTTTAGAGGCGATCGGATCGAGCTGGGGATCGAACCTGCAACCTATGACATGAATGGAAAACACTCAATCCACTAGTGTCACTCGCTTCACAAGACATGACTTGGGAGATACCGGTTACTGGGATAGACTACGTCAGAAAGATATAAGTAAAACTTACACATGTTAGTATATAATACTGGTTTATTTTAACGTGATTGCGAAGAAAGCTCAAATCTTATATGAGCCGCCCTCGAGTCGGCATCCTGGGTTGAATAAAGGTAGTGTTGGTGCTTCCTGGGTAGTGTTATTTATTTCGACACATTTGGTAAAGCTTGGGGTCGAGCCCACACTGAACCGCTGGCGTGAGCGACCAACACTCTATCCACAGCACTACTGTCCCTCTTTATAGATACTCATATTCGCACGGCATCGTTACATCTGTGGCCATGTAACGATGTGTTATATCTGTGGCCATGTAGCGATGTGTTACAACTGTGGCCATGTAAGGATGTGTTACATCTGTGGCCATGTAACGATGTGTTACATCTGTGGCCATGTAACGATGTGTTACAATTGTGGCCATGTAACGATGTTATATATGTGGCCATGTTACGATGTGTTATATATATGGCCATGTAACGATATGTTACATCTGTGGCCATGTAACGATGTGTTACATTTATGGCCATGTAACGATATGTTACATCTGTGGCCATGTAACGATGTGTTACACCTGTGGCCATGTAACGATGTGTTACATCTGTGGCCATGTAACGATATGTTACACCTGTGGCCATGTAACGATATGTTACACCTGTGGCCATGTAACGATGTGTTACATCTGTGGCCATGTAACGATGTGTTACACCTGTGGCCATGTAACGATATGTTACATCTGTGGCCATGTAACGATGTGTTACATCTGTGGTCATGTAACGATGTGTTAACATGTGGCCATGTAACGTTGTGTTACATGTTATACCCGTGACCTAAAAATTGGTGAAATTGAAATATATATAAAAAATTAAGGTGTAAGTCCACTATTGATGATTTTTGTTCTTAATATGATAGTTAATAAAAACATCTTGCATGCTTGTCATTCATAAAAATACCCAAAATGAAAGAGGTGAAACTTACATTTGTACTTTGCACTACCAAAATAAGACAAGAAAAGTAGTGGTCGTGTGTCATACGAGAGATTGTTTTCTGTTCAGTGTGTACACTATTGACAAAGTGAAAGTAGATTTCCCAAATCATGTATTTATACCCCAATTTCCAAGCATATTTTTTTCCTATTTTTTCTAAATTCACAATTCAATCATGACAATGCTAGAAGTTCAAAATGTTCAAAATACATCAATAATGTCATTCAAATGAAAAGAACGAGCCTTAAAATAAGAAAAATGCATTATTTAAGAAGAAGAAACAAGGATTATTTATAACCGTCATAATGCGATTACCCCGCGGAAGCATTTCCTGTTTCCAATGGTGGTACTGCGCATTAAAGTAAACAATGTACATGTATATGCAAAATATAATGCATTTCGAACATTTACCGCAGACCACGGTCACGGTCACTCAAGTGAATCAAACCATAGCGTAAACTTATGGTCCGTTTGCAAACGTTTTTAATGTTTGAAAATAAAGAAATTCCCCAACATATCTGGCTCCTGTGTCGCCGACATTTACTTAAATTCTTAAAAAAAAAAAATCTAAGAAAAGCAGCCAAGTGATTATGATTTAAGACTGGTTCAAGTAAAACTGCATATTGTTTCATTGATATTGAATATACGATAAATAAATAACCAGTCGAAACTTAGTTATGTTTTTTAGTAAAATGTTGGTAAAAGCAAGGATTTGTATAGAAGGATAGGGCACATGCATCTCCTGATTAAATGTTGATAAAACAGCACACGAAGGATTCATTATTTGACAAATTAATCATTCATAACTCACAGGCAACTGATTTTTTAACATTAACTGTAAGTTGTCTGTAATTTTAGATGTTTAAATATGTTTCGATCATGCAAAGTGATCTTGAATTAAAGATACCGAGGTTTGAAGGAAAATTTCTTGTAATTTGTCGTTATTTAAGCTGCATTATACACATTTTGTAATTAGATTCACTGCAACAATTTTAAACACAAATTGTTGGGAATGGTTTTGTTTTGATGAGATATTCATTCTGCAGTTTAAGAATTTTGATTTGTGTTCCTGAGGTGAATTGAAGTCAAGATAATTGAAAACGAGATACTGTGAGATTGTTCGTGAATACGCAAGCGTCCACAAACTGACAATCAGTTGTATTTCCTTCTCTATATCATTCCTTGGTAAAAATAGTGCTGGAAGGCGCAATACATTTCAGTGAAAATGGTGAAAAAAACCATAAACGTTGGTTTTACCAAACCCCCGGCATTGGACGGCTCGGATATCCCCTAACATGCTAAAATGGGGGGAAGGGGGGTGGGGGAGGTTAGTGGACATAATAGTTTGAATAAAAAAAATGTTGAAAAACATGTACCAGTCATGAGCACCTTAGTCCTAGAAACTGTTGGATTTTGGACGCAATCATAAGTTGAGAATCTGCTTTGACCGCCTCTCCACACAAGTACATATTACGTTTATCACAAAATTCTGAGTTCATTTGACACCCCCTAATAAAAAGTCCTGCATACGCCTATGCTTTACGTGTCGTGTTCAAAACATTACGTCCGTGTGCCGGTTTAGTACTTACGGCAAACCAAATCAATTTTATTCAAAAAAAGATATCTCCCATTAATAAAAATATATCATGCTAGATGAGAGAGATGACTTGAACCAAAGGTAGATACATTGCATATTAGAGAAATACCGTAAAGAAAAGAAGGAAGGTAGGATTGAGAGGGAAGAAGGAAGGAAGTGAGCGAGGGAAGGAGGGTGAGGAAGGAAGGCAAGTGGAAGGAATGAGACGGAAGGAATGAAGGGAGTGAGGAAGGAAGGAATGAAGATGGAAGGAATGAGACGGAAGAGAGGGAGGGAGAGATGAAAGAAGGGAGAGGGAGAGGAGGGAAGACGGAATGAATTAATGAAATAAGGACGGACGGAAGGAAGGAATGAAGGTGGGAGGAATGAGACAGAAGGAATGAAGGAAGTGAGGAAGGAAATAATGAAGATGGAAGGAGGGAGGCGGAAGGAAGGAAGACATGAAGGAAGGAATATTGTTAACGGCATGCCGGCGTACACACAGAATTATATACTGATCATTTCAGAATGTACGTATTAATGAATGTCAAATTGGCAATAATAAATATAAACAAAATATTGCAGTTTAAGTACAAACTATTCACAAGTAAATGAACGAATCGATATTAAAATATGAGTTAATAAAGGTTACAAGGCATTATAATACAAAATGATAAAAAAGAAGTTTAGTTATGGACAAAAAAGTTAATTTTACTTACATAGATATCCATTTTAACAAATTTTGGGTGTAACAGAGTCACACTCCATACACTTCATAACCGTCGAAAATGAAAACCGCACGGTTCTGTAATAACCCGTAACCAGTCGTGTGCAACTAACCGTGCCTGGGTGGAGTTTTAATAACATGCGACTTTCCTCACATGGTTGATTATTTTGAAATGGGGTACATATATCGGTATATGATCAAAGTCAGTCAAGTGTATCTCACTATTTTATAATGTTATATACGATAATATTGTGATTTATTTAAAATGTAGGCTACACGTTGGGTGTTAATATCGCTGGTAATAATCTACGTCATGTCATATTTTTACAATGACAAATTTATAATTACGATTCAGTTAAATAAATAAGAAAATCAACATCAAGTCTGCCTTGGACAAACCGTTTAAACGCTTAACCGTGTTTAATTTACTTCTCACCACTGGGGCTGGGGTTTCGAGCCCAGCTTGGTCCAAAAACAACATGCATGAAAGCTTGAAGCATACTTGCGCAAGGAGTAATGATTGTACGTGAACTCGTTCTAACTCTTTCTCGACCAATACAACCTCATATCATATACAGGTTCAATCACGATTCCCACATAATATGTGCGTTAAACGATTCCGCTACCAAGGACGTACATATAACATACATGTTGTTAAATTTTGTCCTACTTTCTCAGCAAATAAATACGCTCATATTTTTTTAAAAATATAACATTACATTTTACATAGAAATGCATGACCCTAAGGACCGGGCCCGATTAGCTCAGTCGTTAGCACGTCTGCGGATTATCGATCCAGGAATCGTGAGTTCTAATCCCTGCCCGGCAACAGTCACCGTGATGGTTGATATACGACATTGCGTCTCATAATCATTCGTCTCTCACCGCTGATTTAAGTGGTAAATATCAGTTACTTGCGAAGATGGGGTGTGCTGAAGTACTGGTTAACCTTCCAGGATCCCAGGAAACAGTGGTTAGGTTAACTAATGTCTGTTAGCTCTCGATAGCATAGACAAGACCCTCAGTAGCTGTTGACCATCAGTAGGTGATGACCTACTTTCTTAGCCAATGAAATTACTTTAGTAACGGGAAAGAAGACCTACATCTTAGCCGGTTAGAAGTAACGTGGAATCTCCTAACCCATATTAAGAAATACGACTCGTACGTCATAAAAAGGCAGAACATTTGCGTATTCTACCGAAATTATTAAAAAAAAAACGTGCCATTTACACGCTGTATAAACCAGTCTCCAAAAAATCTGTTTCTGGATCTAATTAAACATCACCAATATCTAAGAAACCTGAAAGAGTATAATGGGGAATAATTCTGTTTTAATCTAATGTGCGAGTTATGGGTCTTGTAAAAAAAATTGTTCCGAATTCAATCTCTTTAAAAATTAAGCGTGGTGTATGAAGAATCCTGTTCAGGCAACATTGACATTATTATGACGAACGGTTGACATTGCAGTAACTGGTAAATTATAATTAAATAACTGTACTGGACTGATGTTTCAGACTAGACATGCAATTTCATGTTTTTCACATTAAAGCGTGACCTTGACCTTTGTGTAACCTTGACATTTGATGTCATGGTCTGGGTATTTCAACAGCTTAGGCTGCTGAAACATCATCATGACATACTGATCACTTGTGTCAAGTATTTATAAAAATCCATCTTTGCATGACAAAGTTGCAAGCCGGACACGAAATCTCACACAGACTTGAAGTGTTGTCAAGCTCAAACAGTGACCTCGACCTTTGAGTTATGGGTGTGGGTCTTACTCGCGACACGTTTTCATGTTATGTTGATCATTTGTAGTAAGTATCATTAAAATCCATCAATGCATGTCAAAGATACAGGCCGGACACGAAATCTCGCACAGACTCAAAAGTGTATTAAAACATACTCAAATTGTGACCTTGACCTTTGAGGTACGGGTCATGTTATGTTGATCATTTGTACCAAGTATCAACAAAATCGATCTATGCATGACAAAGATACAGGCCGAAAAACGAAATACGGACGGAAGGTAGGACAGATGGACGGATGAACGGACGGACGCTGCGATTACTATATGCCATCCCCAAAACATTTTTGGGGCCATAAAAAGATGAAAAGTGTTATTTTGACCATTAATGAGACTCGAGACAATTTATATAGTTATATTGTACATGATGCAAATGATTATTTTTTTTTGTATGCGGTCCGAAATTTCGTTTCTGTTTTGCTTAGGGGCGTAACTCTGGAAAACTGTTAAAGGGCATACTATTTTTTACATTTATCAACATCACTGACAAAAATGGGTCAAATGCATTTCATTTTTATCATTTTTAATGCATTATGGAAACAAATGCAAGAAATTATCAAATTTTATTCCAAAGATTTGTTTAACTCGCCTTGTGAGCGCATGGTCCAGGGGTACAGCACCAAAACCATAATCGGAGCGTCTTGTGTTCGATCCTTCGCCGTGACTATGCGTAAAGTCCTTGATCAAGACACTTTTCCGCATGCGCTTATTACTGGTTCTAACCAGGAAGACTTTGAGCGTGATTTTACTAAGTTGTAAGACCTTGTTTCACAATCGAAGTAAAATAATTAAGTTTAAACTAAATTAGTGTTCTTTAAGTAAAAGAAACCCAAAGTGAGCAAACTAAGAGCGCTATTCTTGTCGGGTTTCTGTCCGTTATTAGTCTACTTTGGGCCCCTTTCACCACTAACCTTCGAAAGTATTAAGATTGTCATACGAACAATTTATGACACATATGAACATTTCATTTGCGCAGTATTTTGTAAATTTGTAAAAAAAAACATTATTTTTTGCAAGGTCAACGGAAGATGGTAAAATGATACACGCGAAACATTGAATGAACTTCCCGATTTTTTCGTGACCATCAAATTTTACACCAAGATATTCGTAAACTTACGAACGTTAATGAAACCGGCCACTGGTTCGTCAATTATTTCTATTTAATAACTTCTCGTCAGAAACCACTAAAACATGTTCAACCAAACCCTTGAATGAAGCTTTATCAATTGAGTTCAAGTCGACTGTACAGAGTCATCCGTGAAAGAATGGTACAAGGAACTGATGTTTGCCGACCAGCTTAGTTTGTTGGTTCAACCGCTATTCAATCCAAATTGATTGATTGATTAAGCGTCATTTTTATGCCATCGAGGGCTACCAGATGATCAGTTAACCTAACCACCGTTTCCTTGGATTAACCAATACTCGAGCACACCCCATCTCCGCAAGTAACTGATAACTTTCCGGCTTGAATCAGTGGTTAGAGACGAATGATAATGAGACACAATGTCGTATATCAATCATTACGGAGATTATTGCCGGGCGGGGAATTCGAACTCACGACCCCGTCTACCAATTACTTGCGGACCGATGGCGGTTCTACTAAGATTCACTCCGAGGTATTTCACGATCAATAAACGATTATGACATATAAATCATGGCATGTGCTGAAAATGCCGTTAAATCCATTTCTATCCGTCTCCCAACAATCTTAATTAAATTTGAAAACTTTTTTCAGATACCACAGTTACGTTTTACGTCAAATTTGGCGTGAAGCAACCTTACACGAAGCTCCCTCAACTACGTGGTTCTGATACAATCAAACCCATGTTAGAGAAGCAGCGTGCCACAGAACGTGCTCCCATACTTAACTTGACATATGCCAACTTTCTTTCATGGTGAAGTATATTAAGCAAAACCTCAAAAACAATGAAAACTAGAAATATCACTGACGGTGGTTGGCGCCCCGACACAGTTATTGCATCCTTTACTGCCTGCTTTGACACAGGGAACCAATTACAGTAACCAATCACTTCTACGTAGTGTAACTGAATTCCAGCTAATAGTTGCCGAGAAATGGCGACCGCAAAAAAGGATGTCTGAAAAATTCAAGAGGCCGTAACTCATTGGAACATTTTTCGCGTGCAACATACCGACTATATGCACAACTAGGCTTGGTATCAATCACTCTTGTGAAGTTTCATTGTATTTCGGCCAATGGTTGCCGAGAAATAGCGATCACAAAAATTATGTATGAAAGATTGGAAGGGCCATAACTCATTGAACAAGAGGCCCAAGAGGGCCTGAGGACGCTCTACTGACTCATAGTGGCCATAGCACTTTTTGAAATTCTACTATGCAATAGAAACATCGGCCATCTTGAATTTTAGATAGAAAAAATAAATCTTTTGTATAGTCTTCTATGCAATAGAAATATCCATGTGAAGTTTCAATTTAATTGGCCTAGTGGTTGGAGAATAAATGAAAAAAAAGAGAGAATTTTCTGTTTTCCCATAGCATACCTATGTAAAATTCTAAGTCCCCTTACAGGGCTACTATATATTTTAGCCCCTAAATTCTTATCTGCAATCAAACCCCTTCACTTAGGGATAATTTATATCAAATATGTACAAATCCGACATACCGGTTCTTAAGAAAACGAATTTAGTAATTCCCAATTTTTACCCTTATGGGGCCCTTCCTGACCCCTTAAGACAGTGGAACCCAGTCATTTTTACAAATCTGAACCTCCTTCACCAAACAATGCTTCTGTGAAGATATAGACAAAATCATTTCTATTTTAAAAAAATAAATAAAAAAATATTATAATGACATGTGTCCCCTAATTGAACCCTCGGGCGGGGTCATATTTAATCCTAGGGACACCATTTGAACAAATCTAACAAAACTATAGTTGGTCATCATTTCTACATAAACATTTTGAAAATCTGTTGGGCCGTTCATGAGAAGAAGATTTTTTAAATTTTGGACTATTTTTAGTAACGGTGGCCATCTTGAATTTCAGATCGAAAAAAAAATTCTCCGGTATAGTCTCCTTTGCAATAGAAACACCCATGTGAAGTTTATCTGGCCTCGTGCTTTCAGAACAGATGAAAGAAAAAGAGAATTTTCTGTTTTTCGATAGTATACCTATGTAAAATTCTAAGTCCCCTTACAGGGCTCCTATAAATTTTAGCCCCTAAATTCTTATCTGCAATCATGCCCGTACACATAGGGATAATTTATGCAAAATATGAACAAATCTGACATACCAGTTCTTAAGAAAACGAATTTAGTAATTCCCAATTTTTACCCTTTTGGGGCCCCTCCTGACCCCTTAAGACAGTGGAACCCAGTCATTTTTACAAATCTGAACCTCCTTCACCAAACGATGTTTCTGTGAAGATATAGGCAAAATCATTTCCATTTCCATTTTAAAAAAAAAATATCATAATGACATGTGTCCCCTAGTTGAACCCTCGGGGCGGGGTCATATTTAATCCTAGGGACACCATTTGAACAAATCTAACAAAACTATAGTTTGTCATCATTTCTACATAAACATTTTGAAAATCTGTTGGGCCGTTCATAAGAAGAAGATTTTTTAAGTTTTGGACTATTTTTAGTAATGGCGGACATCTTGAATTTCAGATCGAAAAAAAAAAACTTCTGTATAGTCTCCTATGCAATAGAAACACCCATGTGAAGTTCCAGTTTAATTGGCCTAGTGGTTTCAGAGAAAGTGCTGCTAACAGACGACAGACGTCAGACGACGGACGACAGACAACGCACCATCGTATAAGCACTTCTGGCCTTTGGCCAGCAGAGCTAAAAATTATTCTCTTGGCTTGGTAACAGTCACTCTCGTGAAGTTCCATTGAATTCAATGGTTACTGAGAAATAGCGATCATAGAAATTGTCCACAGAAATTGACCGACCCGGCGACGAGCAGGACTCCAATATATCCCCATAGACTTCATATCTGGGGATATAAGGCGACACGAACTAGAACCGTCTGCGTAATCTGCCGGAAAAGTCTTACATTTCCATCTGAATATATCCTTGGACTACCCCGAAGGCTTAATGCCGAAGGGTGACGGATTTTGGCAATTATGTACGATTGACACTTTGCATGTAACATCAAGACTGCGTTCAATTCGTTTAAACGTTTGCTAACGTTACCCAACATATTTTCCTGGACACTGTCTCAGCCTCAACCTTCCAGGATCCCAGGAAGCAGTGGTTAGGTTAACTGATCGTCTGTTATCCCCCGATGGCATAAAAATGACACTAAATATTCAATCAATCAATCAATAACCATAATCATCATTTAAATGCATTCAGAAAGCTACACAGCACATCAAAGACTTATGCAGAGATGGAGAGGAGAAAATTGCATCTCCCAACTAAATGGTGATAAAATAGCAAGAAAAATTATTAATTACTTGACAAATTAATCATAGAAAATTCACAGTCAAGTGACTTAAAGACAAGTTATCAACAGGCAATTAGGTTTTCTTGTACATAATTTGAAACTTCATGTAAACCTTGTTCAAAGAACCAAGAGAAATTTGAACGTCGAAAAAAATCAAACTTGATTTGTATTTTATAACTATACAGGTACAAACGAAATAGTAATGAAATAAATAGATTCCTTCAGAAGTTATCGATTAGAAACCAACTTTTTACTTTGGACACACAAATGGACGGACCGACGGACAGGTGAAATACTTAATACCACTTCACTATTATTCATATAGTGATTGCATAAAAATCAGCAAGTATCGTTTCTGTTACCATACGTTTTTTTTCATTTTTAGCTTTAATGAATGAATGGATGAATGGGGTTTTACAGCATACCAACACATTGTAGGTTATTCGACGCCAGCAGGAAGGAAGATTCCAGGTTCACTCTACATACATGTACAAAAACAACTACAAATATCACTGAAGGTGATGAATACCCCAAGATGGCACCCTGACACAGTTATTGCACCCTTTTGCTGCCCGCTTTGACACAGCGAACCAAATAGAGTTAACAGATGTGGTTGTTTGACGCTTGATTGTGGGGTCACGAGAAAGGTGAAGGTTAATCACTTTACACATGAAAAAAAAAATTATAATTTTGAATTTTATTAGGACTAAGGCATATTGTCTTTTTTTGTGAAGTGTCATTGAATTCCAGCCAATTGTTGCCGAGAAATAGCGACCACAAAAAAATGTCTGAAAAATTCTAAGGGTCATAACTCATTGAAAAATTATTTGCGCACAACATGGTGCCAATATGCACAACTAGACTTGGTATCAGTCAGCCTTGTATATAGGAATAATGTTTGTCGAAAAATTGAGCATAAAAAGGGTCATAACTCATTAAAAAATTAACCAAGCTGAACATGCTGATGATATGCACAACCAGGCTTGGTACCAACCACTTTCGTCAAGTGTCATTGAATTCCAGCCAATGGTTGGCGGGAAACAGGGACCACAAAAGCAAGCAGCCAAAGAGGACCTCAACGCTCTACTGACAACAGATGCTACATCTCTAAGGTCTAGGCCTTAAACTTTCAGAGAATATTTATAAAAATTTTACTTGTTCCTATAGGCCCTGTGGCAGTGGCATTTGTGACCGAATCACACTAGTTCAAGAAATCATCCGAAATCTTATGGTTATATAACTGTTGTGCAAGTTTGGTTAAGATTCAATGAAAAATGAAGGTGCTATCTACAAGAAAGAGGTTGACAAACAGACGGACGACAACCGACAATTTACCATGACATAAGCCCTGCTGGCTAGTAGAGTTAAAAATGTCTGAAAAATTATTCGAACGCAACATGCCGACATAATGTACAACTAGGCATGGTACCAATCATTTTTGTCAGGTGTCATTGACTTCCAGTCAATGGTTGCTGAGAAAAAGCGACCATAAAAAAATTCAAAGGGCCATAACTCATGGAAAAATTATTCTCATGCAACATGCCGAATATATGCACAACTAGGCTTGGTACCAGTCACCTTCATTGAATTCCGGCCAACGGTTGCTGAGAAAGAGCAATCACAAAAATTGTCCGAAGACAGACTGAAGGAATGACAAGAGAATCCTATTGATGGATATAACAAATTAACATACAGATGTAAAAACATCACACCAACAAATGATAATGCAGAATGAACATAGAACCTTGATACCTGCAGAACTGCAAAAGTTTCAGCAAATTCTATCTCATTTTTATCAAATCTATTAAGTCAATATGTATTTACTTTCGAAGATTTATTCAATTTTTCTTAAACGCAAAATTTTGATCAACAAGTACAAAGTCAAGAATATATTTTGTAGATTACAAATATTTTTTATTCAAAATAAGTTCATGATTAACACATTAACTTTTTCTATAAATGCAACACAGGAAGAGATTATGAGAACACAACACAGAAATAGATATTAGAACACAACACAGGAAGAGATATGAGAACACAACACAGGGTTTAGAGGCGACTTACTTGGTAATGATACAAGTGACACCAATGCAGGAGGCACCAAATTATTCAGTAACATCTCATGTAAACAACCAATAACATAAACAGACAATAATTACTGTAGGATATAAATATCTACTCCTGCTAAATATGTTGTGTTTTTATATATCTTCCTGTGTTATGTTTTCATATCTCTTCCTGTTATGTTTCTATATCTCTTCCTGTGTTATGTTTTCATATCTCTTCCTGTTTTATGTTTCCATATCTCTTCCTGTGTTATGTTTTCATATCTCTTCCTGTGTTATGTTTTCATATCTCTTCCTGTTATGTTTTCTATATCTCTTCCTGTGTTATGTTTTCATATCTCTTCCTGTGTTATGTTTCCATATCTCTTCCTGTGTTATGTTTTCATATCTCTTCCTGTTATGTTTCTATATCTCTTCCTGTGTTATGTTTTCATATCTCTTCCTGTGTTATGTTTTCATATATGTTGAGAGTATAAAGCTCAACATGTGAGAATAAAAATTAAAATCAATTGAAACAAATGCTCAAAAATAAATATTTGTTTTGTGCCTTGTTCTCTGTCCATGCATTAGCTTAACTGTCCATAAAGTAAGTTTGACCCTCGCAATACAAACTTCTTCTCAAGGAATCTGCCCAAGACAACTTCCAACTTGTCACAAAGCATGACTAGGACTTCTCCATCATTATAGTTTACCAAACCTCCATCGATTGTTTAAAATATTTTTCTATCAATTGTTGCTTTTCAATCTACATGTATATATATACATGTGCACTCCTCTGCAATTCTTTCCATTAACAACTGTTGTCCGTACCATACAAAAATGTCCTTTCATCTCTTGAAATGTTCGCACAGTTTCGACTGCAACCCCTGGGTACAGTTTCAGGCAGCATCTAACCATACTCACTTCGACTGAAACTTCAAATTCATTTCCAATCCCTCACTGTTCTGTTGTTTTTTTCCCCATAAAAAAAAAATCATACTCATTTTGACTGCAACTTCAAATTCATTTCCAATTCCTTACCCGTTCTGTTGTTTTTCCCTAATCTAAATTTATACTCATTTCGACTGCAATATCCAATATATTTCCAATTCCTTCTCGTTCTGTTGTTTTTTCCCTAATCCAAATTCATTCTCATTTTGACAACAACTTAAACTCTATTTTCAATTCATTTTTATTCCATTCTGTTTCTTTAAAAACAATTCATACTCATATTTAACTGTAACCACTATTAATGAGTTCAGTTTTTAAACATTTAAACACAATTCCAAACGTTGGTGCCTCTAATATAAACATTTGAACTAATATTTCTTAAACACTATGTTTGTAAAGACACCTCCTCCACATTATCAGGTATTTCACCAAGCTGTTTTTTGTACTGTTCTAAATCTTTGTCCTTCTGTTTTAACTGTTCTTTGAACTGTTCAGCTTGTCTCTTGATCTCTTCCAACTCCTGTCGCAGCTTATCCTGGTCTGTGATTTCATCTGCTGCCACATTATCTCCGGCACCACTCTGTAATGATTAATTTTATTTGTTCATAATTTGAATATTAAGTTACATTTTTATGCCATCGAGGGCTAACAGACAATCAGTGCTTAACTTACCACTCTTTCGGAGGTTAACCAGTATTTAAGCACATCTTTCTTTGCAAGTACACCCATCTTGCACAACTCTGTTATGATTAATGTTGTTAATAATTTAAAAATTAAGCTTCATTTTTATACCATTTATGCCTAACAGACGAACAGTTAACCTAACCATTCTTTCCTTGGATCCTAGAAAGTTAACCAACCAGTATTTAAGTACACCCATCTCTCTGGCACCACTCTGTAAGGCCATAATAAATTAATTGCTAGATTATCATCCCCGCCCGCCCCCTAATTTTCATGCCATCCTTACCCTTTTTATTTTCATAAAAAAAAAATAAAAAAAAAAAATAAAAAAAAAAAATAAATAAAAAAAAATCCTCCCACCCTCCCAGTTTTTAAGAAAAATTATAATATATCAATTAATTTATAATGGCCTAATAATTACTTTGTTTATCTGAATATTTAGCTTCATCTTTATGCCACTGAATGCTAATAGACGACCAGTACTTAACTAACCACTTTTTCCTGGGCTCCTAAAACGTTCACCAGTATTTGAGCAAACCCATCTTCGCAAGTTACTGATAACTTTCTCACTTGTATCAGTGGTGAGAGATGAGTGGCATTTAGATTCAAGGTCATATATCAATCCTCATGGAGAATATCGCCCGGCGGGAAATTCAAACTAAGAAACACTACAAATTGAGCTATTAACCAGGCCCAGCTTAAAATGATGATATATGAATGACATTTTCTATAATAGTTGTATTTGTACTAAAGAAGCATAAAAATTAAAACAAGGTAATAAATTCAAACAAAATTGTAATTGTAATTATCCATCTTTTCATACGGGTAATCGAGCAGGCATTTTTGAGTTTGGTTGTAATTTTTGATAAACTTTGTTTTTAATTTGTGACTGATTATGACATCAGGAAGCATGTATTTTGCTGTTCCTTTCAACCTTTAAAATAAAACATGAATGTTATACAGACTGAAATAGATAAGCTCTACACACTTTTTGTGTATCGACAAACACGACAAATATATAGCAGTTGTGCCCCTGTAAAATATTCAGCAATTGTGACCTTGACCTCGTAAAAAAACGTTACCTTCTGAAGCATGGCGTCCACATCAATCTCTGTTGATTCCACGAGCTCCTCTACATCATCATTTGCCAATCTCTGTCTCTTTAATGGCGGCTCTTCCTCATTAAGTGGTTCTGAAACTGATGACAGGTCAAACTGATTTGTCAATAATAATATTAAAAAAATTTGATTCAGGCATTCTTAAGTTATTGCACTGAAACTAAAGTGTGATGGACAGACCAAAATTAGTGTCACCATTTATTTATTTAAAGATTGTCAACTCCTGATGACATACTATCAAGATATGAACAGCATACAGTTAAACCTGTCTTAAGCAGCTGTGCAAGGGAAAGAGCAGAAATAACTTCTTGGGGCAGGTGGCTGCTTAATACAGGTTGATTAACATTGAAATTATAAAAATGTCAAATAGAAAATGTGGCTTTTTCAGAAAAGTGATTGCTTAATAGCAGTGACCACTAAGACTTCTTACACTTGTGATCTGTATTTAAATAATTTGTTGTTTTTTTTTTGTTTTTTTTAATGGGTTTAACGCCATTTTAAACACATTTTAAGTTATATATGGCACATCCAGTTTTACTTGTAGAGGAAGATCTCAGACTGAGTCAGATTGGTTAAAACCACGGTCCTTCCGCAAGTAACTGGCAACTGCTCAGGAGTGCGAGATATATGTTGTTCTGTCATACTGACAATGAGGCTAAATGATACTAATACAATATACATGCAATCACTCTTGAAATTCGATGACACGATGTTTATAACACTCTTTCAGTCATTAAAACTGACACATTAAGGGTAGACTGATAATAAGTCTTAAGCAAGCTGTGAAAAAAAGTAGGCGCAGATTTTAACATGATGGGAAAACAAAAAGAATATCATGTCAACAATTACAGAGACATTATAAGAGACAAACATTTAATTTAAGGTGTTAAATGATTAATCCGGAACTAAAACTAGGATCGAGATATCAAAAAAATTGACACAGACAATATCCAGAAAAAAGGAATATATTTACATACACAAAGAAGGGGAAATGTAAATAAAATTTGACACTATCGGAATTTCATCTTAAGCGATATCCACTTAATGATTTTCAACTGTATATACTTATTGACATTACATCAAAACAGCAGAGTAATATACTTTGTGTTTGATATTAAATTGTATAATCTCAATTAGTCTCTAACCTTCTTGTATGACCATTTCTCCGTCAGGCGTGGCAATGGTGGTCACAGGCTGCATCTGTAGACCCGTGTCATCCTGCTGTATTTCTCCACTCTCTGTCACATATGTTATTATCTTCTGAGAGAAAAAAATACGAAAACAGAATTTGAATTATATGAACAAATTTTAAAGGGAAAATGGTGTAAGAAAAAAAGGCCTGTCATATAATTTGCCCTTTTACACGGACTGTACACTTTAAAGAGAAAATATCAGGATTATCAAAAATTTAAAATTGGCTAAACACATTTTTTTTCCAAATATATCATGTCTGTATCTATATATTCATTGACCCCATATTAACAAAATAATACCTATGCCAAAATAATATATTGGAAAGGCATTTCCTAACTATGGCTATGCACTTAGGTTAGACTAAAATAGATTTCCCACTTAAATTTGTAACATATTTAATGAGTCACCTGATTTCATTTTGATTTTAGTTTGATCTGTTATATAGGTTTACAAGTAGCATAATTGTTTCATCTACGAAAGAGTCCAAATGATGATATGAAGGTCGTCAAGCAGTATTTAACTGCTGTCTTATTTTAGATGGGGAGTTTGTTTTAAGTATGAACTAAATATAGATTTTGTCACATTTTGGTGTATTTGAAATTCAAAACTACTCAGATTTTATTTAGCCGTTATTAATGATAATGACATGTTTATTATCCATTTTTATTTTTTAAGACATTTAAAGCATTTAAACCGGATAAATTCCCTTTAAGAGAAGCCAGTGATTAACACTAGCACTGTTATTTTCAACTGAATTCTAATATTAACAGGTACATGTAGGTGTACCACAACAGTTGTCCAATACTACACTCAGGGACTTTGAAAACACACCACTTACATACAGGTAATTTTGCAGCAAAAGTCATCCAATTTCAGCGAAAGTTTATATATGCTAAGAGTGAAATCTCTGTCCTCTAATGTCAAAATTTTATGACTGAGACTTGAAGACTCGAAGCTAAATGTACCCTCAAAAATGAAAATTCACAGGCTTCAAAAATGAGTGCACGTGTCCAGGCAAATGGTTCGTAAACTTTTATAGAAATTAAATGACATTTTCTGGACTAAAATTACTTTATGAAGTGGTGCATTTTCAAATTCCCTGAGTGTATAAAAACAAGATATATCAGTGGAACAGAAAAATGCTACAAGAACAAGTGCTTGATTGAGTAGTAGCTATACTGCTTGTAAAGTGAAAGGAGTATAAATATTTATGCATGATAACTTTGAATGAGAAAAGATTTTTGGTTCTTGCACTATATCCATGTTCCAAATCCTGCTGGGATTCCCCGTACCTTTGAAGATATATTGCTTTATTGGATAACTGACATATCGCAGTTTTATTTAAAAAATTAACATTGTATAGTCTGCTCAGATTGGTCTCAATGGAAGCACACTTTTGGCAACTAAAAAATAATGAATTAAGTTGTTAAGAAATTAAGCACCCATTTTTATATTTTTGACTTTTAAGTGAATGATTAATTCTAAGATTTCAAACAAAGGGATTAAATATATCACCTATATAAAAATGTATGAGACTAATTTTAAGGTAACAATTTGACATGCGCTTATTACCTAATACGGAATGACAGTCTGGCCTTATTCGCTTACTTTTGGTATACGCTTATATTCAAGTATGCACTTATTTTCTAGATTCTATAGCATATGAAATATGATGTTTTACATGTAGAGATCTAGTACTGGTGGGATTACCGGACTATAAATAAGAAAGTATCCAGTTCAATGAAAAATATGAAAAACATTTATACTTGGATCCCTGAATTTGGGGGCCACCTCCAAGATTTACAAAATTAGCACTTGACTAACTGCCTGCCTCTCCCCCCACAACTGCCTGCCCCTCCCTCGACAACACACATAACTGCCTTCCCTTCCCCCCACAACACACACAACTGACTGCCCCTCCCCCCACAACATACACAACTACCTGCCCCTCCCCCCCACAACACACACAACTTCCTGCCCCCTGTCCCCACAACACACACAACCACCTGACCCTCCCCCCACAACACACACAACTGCCTGCCCCCTGCCCCCACAACACACACAACTGCCTCCCCCCACAACTCACACAACTGCCTGCCCCCACAACACACACAACTGCCTCCTCTCACAACACACAACTGCCTGCCCCCTGCCCCCACAACACACACAACTGCCTCCCCCCACAACACACACAACTGCCTGCCCCTCCCCCCACAACACACACAACTGCCTGCCCCTCCCCCAACAACACACACAACTGGATATCCTGGACCTGCCTATATCTAGCTATATCTAGTACAGAGTAACCCCACAAAGACAGACTAGTATTTTTCCTTCACAATGTCACATTCTCAATTTCAATTGACCGTAATTTCTACTTTTTAATTCTATTTATAAGTGTTTGAGCTAAGTAAATACTGAAATTCACGTGGGTATCAATACTGGATATGCCTTGAGTGACCTCTCACCTCTTTCCCATCATCCATCTCTGTTAATGGCTCGTCCTCCTGCGCCAGTCCCTGCTGTTTTATGATATTCAATGCAATCTTTCCCGCTTCTGTAATTAGATAAGAATAGTATATTAAATACAGTCTACCCTGTCCTTGTGGTCACCTCTTATAAATGGTCACCTGTGTTAAACGTCCACTTCGAAATCCCCCAGTGTAAAATTGCATATATAAAGTACATGTATTAAACGCTCACCTCTTTAAAGCGGTCAGTGGCCTGTCTATTTCATCCATAAGCGGTCAGGTTAATTACTTAGTGGTCACACATTTCAGTTGGCCGCTATTCCAATCATATTGTATAATCCCGTGATCAATTTACCCTTCTGTTTTTCTTACGAAAACACACCAAGAGTGAGCGCATGTAATATACGGTCTAATAAGCCGAGAGAATAGCGAGAATAAAGACTACAATTTGTTTGCGACTTTGTTACCTAGGCAGACCTATAAACTCTGTAGCCTAGGAATATAATTGTGATGATTTGATCTGTCAGATACATTTTGTTTATTTCTTAACCAACTCTTTCAATAAACTGTTTAATTAGACTCAGTAAGATGTTAGTATTTGAAATTATCTGAAGTCTTTTAGAGTAAAAAGAAGAAATATTGCAGTAGAAACCAGATATAAACAGAACAAACGCAAATCTTCAATGTTGAAGTTTGTTTCTCATTCAGCATTTTTATTGTCTTTTTATAAAAAAAAAAATATTTTGGGGAATAAAACTATTTTTCATTTGTTTTTTGTTTGAATATTTAATGCCACTGAGAGTTAACGATCACTTACCTAACCATTTTTTCTTGGGATCCTGGAAGTGCTCAGGCATGCCTAATATGCCTAAATATCTAATAACTTTCCCACTTTAATCAGTGGTGAGAAGCAATTGATAATGTTGTACATCAATTAACACAGAGACTGTGGCTGGGCAGGGAATCAAACTCACTACCCTGGAGGGAGTCGGACGCTCTACCGACTATGCTTACAGGACAATAATATTACATTTACCAATAAAAACTTACATGTTTACAAAAAACATAAATGTTCCCAGTTTTATGGGGTTATTTTCATGTTTGTGTCACAAACTTGATTACACCTTTCTGAATACGGAGTGGTATTAGTCTCGGAAATCAAATGTTAATGGGCGTAGAGGAAGACGAATATCAGGGATGGATTTCCCAGTGTTATCCAACTTGCCCCAGCTTCAAGATCAACATAAATACTTCTGTCAATCAAATCAACAACGTTCAGGGGGAAATATATGTCACGTACAATTACATGTCATTATGATCAAATGAAATCAAACAAAAACTGCAGAAGTCGTTTACACCTCATGATTCAGTATGGCAAACAACAGAAAAATATATGTTCAGGGGCAAAAAGTCCACATGGTTAGGTCCAAGGCAATAAAGAAATGTCACACCCAACTACACATTATCATGATCAAGTACACAAAGTTTCATTGAAATTCAACAAAAACTGCGAAAGTAGTTTCTGCCACATGATTCATAATCTGGCAAAAACGCACAGACCAACTGCCAGTTGCAGTGACTCCCATGTACACCCACCCCATCTCACCTCCAAAGTTTAGTTTGTCAGGTATATATAAGTTGTGTTAAAAAATATGAAGACTTTTGTATTGTTTCCAACAGTTGAGATTTCACATGAATAATAAATATTTTGACACAAAAGGTAATCTAAAGATTAAACTATTAATTTATTTTAGCTAAATTGCGATGAAACTTAGAGCTAATATGACCGCTTCCTGGGTAGAACCAGTACTGACTGTTGTTTTAAGAGAGGCATCAGGTCAATCGGGATCAGGTGTGAGTGGCAAACACTATCCATTACACTATCGCCTCGCTTCAAAAAGTAATATTTCCCCTACGCAATACCATTATATGTAGCAGCAGCGTCATCGGAATACTCCAGGTAGCCATTACATGCATGTTTTCTAGCACCGTTGCTACATAACATGATTTAATATCAATACGAAATTTGGTATTTACATACCGGATGAATTGCTTTTTAATATGTCTATATAATTATTATTCATGCGAAATATCAACTGTTGAAAATATTACAAATATCTTTAACCCACCCGGTAATATAAAGAAATAAGTGTGATATTCGGTTACATTACCTGTAAGGGTTATGGTCTGTCCACTTTCTACAGCAGACGTGATGATGTTTCCGTCAGAAGTTGATATCATTGTGATGCCCTGACTCTCCAACCAGTTGATGGCCTCCGTCGTACTTGTATCTGGAAATGTTCATAATTATTATAACAAGCAAATTGAGTGAACTTATGTCTCCTTCTTTTTTCAAAATATTTAATTTTGGCATTATTAATTTATTGCACAGAAACACCAAAAAATAAGATTTTTCACAAATTAAAGGGCCATTACTGAAGAACGACAAATGCTACGACCCATTAAATCAAACTAAGCCTGTGTTTTGTCATTATAAACATTGTAATAAAATTGCAAAAGATTTGATTCAGACATTCTTAAGTTATTGTACGAAAACCAAAGTGTGACGGACAGACCCAAATTTATGTTTCCCACTTAAATGTCTTTTCACAAAACGTGAAACAACTAGTGAAGTGAATTGAAATTCACCGCCAAAACTGTTTTCATTGATAGTTGGAAATGATGACCTAAAGGTGAAATATTCTTTTATTTCTGAAGTTGTTCATGACCTTCTTGAACTATTCTTTTAATGAAAGGGCAATGGGGGACTGGTGGACATACTAAAACACAATTAACTAAATAACAAGTTTCATAAACATTAAATGTGTGGAGAGCGTGGTCAAGTGGTAGAGCACAGGACCCATGATTGTTTCTTAGCATGGCCATGTGTAGAGACCTTAAGCAAGTCACGTTATCCGCATATGCTGTGTACCCGTTCTACCAAGAACTTTGAGCTTAATTTGTCGAAGTTGCAAGTTGCTATTGATGTAAAAATAAATAAACCATAATAAAAGAAGCATGAAATAATATTTTACAAACCACTAATTATTGTCAATTTTCAGCAATTCACAGTCAAACAACTATGGCTATTCTGATAAAGTTTGTAGATTTATAGTTCTAGAAAAACAACGAAACACACACTTCTTAAAGGTATATCTATATCTCCTTACATCAGAAGAATCTTTCGATTCATGTCAACACAACTAAACTGATATATTTATTTAAAAATTCAAACATGTACAGTTTATGCACCCAAAAGGGGCATAACTCCATGAGATAGACCAGAATCAATTTAAGGTCTTCCTCCAATCTACCAGACAAGCACATATAAAATTTGCTGAAAATCTATGCAACCAATCAGTGGGGGCGTATATATTAGGGTGTTGACCACTTTCACCAGAGATTGCAGATTCTAGCCCCATTTGGTCTGATGATGCCTCAAAAACAATGCCCAGCACTTGCTATACCAAAATAAGAGGGCCAAGATGGCCCTATATCGCTCAGGGATGTTCCAATTAAACATACATCCCACCCATGGATGGCAAAGTAATAAATTTCTAAGGTGGGAGTGTTTTTCAAAATGGGGGGCCTGATAAAATGAATTAAAAATATAAAGGAGGAGGGTCCAATTTCAAAGTGCCTTCCATAGGTGGGCTGTATGTTTAGATGGAATAGCCCTCACCTGACTGACCTTGAGTCACTCAACTTGCTATACCAAAAAAAGTATTTCTGAGCTTATTTCTCGATCGATCCAAAATTATGTTGCATAAACAATGCAGACGAAAGAAAGGCACTATTTTTTTTTATGTGTTTAAGGTGTGCATGCATCAATCTACAACTAAACCAGATTCAGGATATACAAAACTAACTTGTTGTGTTTGTTTGTGCTGTTGCCTCGGCAAGAGCTGCCAGTGTGGCCAACACAGAGGTACTACTTCCTTCGTCTGTACACTCATCTGAAGTGAGGAAAAATACCATTTATTATAAGTAAGCAGAAATATTACAAAAAAAGAATTTCACTCCAATTCAAATAAAAATTAGTTGCCGTTACAGTTGATCCATATCAAATGGCGTATGAAACAAATCACAACCATACAGACTACATGTTACTGGAACATGTATTTTTGCAGGATATTAAGGATGAAGTGCAAACATACATGTGTCCACTGTCTCCTAACAAATAATGTTTTGTGATTATAGTAGAACAACATGAAACTACATGTATATATGCACAACAAAAATATTTGCCATGCCCAGTTAGCTCAGTTGGTAACACCTCTGATGGTCAATCAAGTGTTTGTGAGATATAATCATTGACTGGCCACAGTCTGTGTCATAGAGTCTCATTGTCACTCGTCTCTCACTGCTGATTCAAGTGGTGAAGTTATCAATAACTTGCTAAGATGATTGTGCTCAAGTAATGGTTAACCTTCAAGGAAACCAGGAAAGACGTTTCAGTTAGGTGATTGTCTGTTAGTTCTCGATGGCATAAAAATGACACTAAATATTCAAACAAAACTAAGAATAGAAATACTTGATATAAGAGCATGTGCAGGAGTAATATTTTTACTTTACTCTAATGCAGGGCTGGAAAATTCCACTCGTCTGCTCTGCATGATGAGTGAACACTTGATCAGGACAAGAAAGATTTAAGAAACTCACCTTAATATTTCTTTGATATTAGGCATTCAATTAAAAATGTTTAAAAGGGGAGGACAAGTAGTTTGTTTTTTTTTAGAAATTTTTAGCCCTGCAGTCTTATGTCCTGGGAAAGTCAAGTGCTTACTAACTCTTTGTTTGGCGGTTAACACAGCAGAGCAAATAAAGCACTTCTGCACTTAATCCAAAACTTGACCTGATGACCTATCAAAAACATCACTCAGTACTGAGTCTACCCTGGAAACAAGACTCGTGAGTAATTCATATAAACACTGAGCTCACTTCTCAGTCCAGCTGGATCCTGTTTCAACAAGGTATACTTAACTACTAAAATCTGAGAAAAGCATCCAGGTGATCATGATTTTAGACTGGTTCCAGTGAAACTGCACATGGTATCATTGACATTGATTATATACTAGATGAAACACCAGCCAAAATAAAGTTATGTTTTTAAGTATTTAAGTAAAATGTTTGTGAAA
This sequence comes from Panopea generosa, assembly GCA_029582155.1. Classification (NCBI taxonomy): domain Eukaryota; kingdom Metazoa; phylum Mollusca; class Bivalvia; order Adapedonta; family Hiatellidae; genus Panopea; species Panopea generosa. The sequence continues at coordinate 16,116,539 of CM055912.1, forward strand.
CAGAAGCCTGGACCTTTCACTTTGATGTGTCTCAGGACATATTTTACCTAGGCAACTGTATTAATTCAGGACACAAGCTTACATGTATGTTGCTGGGATCCTCCTAAAGTGAAATATTTAGGTCACTTGCTCGATGTTAACATTGAAACATTGAATTTTGGGGGGGTAACCGTTTTTTTTTAATTGGGTTTAACTATTTTCAACACATTTCAGGTTATATATGGCATATCCAGTTTTACTGGTGGAGGAAGACCTCAGACTGAATCAGACTGAGTAGAACCACTGTCCTTCCACAAGTAAATGGAAACATGGAAACTTTCTTTCATAAAGTTTTTTGCAGCGAGTGGGACTCGAACCTATGACCTGAGAGGTAAGTAATCTTGAGAAGCTGCCTTAGACCACTTGGTCACAAAGGACCCTACATTGAATTTGTGGGTTCGAGTTTAAGGCTTAAACAAAAACACTTTATGTGAGAACGATTGCCAAAGGACAGTACATGTACACGAGTCAGGTGTTAAACCTCAATAAAAAAATATCAGGCGGACAGTTTAACACAACAAACCTGCTGACTCTGATTTCATCTGTCGCATGTTCTGGAGAAGAATGTTACTATCATCACCATCACTTGATATCGTATGGCCTTCAATTGTGATGCTCTCTGACCCATCGATTATGGTGTCCTCTCCCGTCACTTCTGACGTTTCCACTGTGACAGTTTCTGTTGGTTCTTGAAGACCTCCAACTGATGTATGCTGAAAATTATAAAATGAAGATTTTGTATGAAAAACGGTGTATATTTTGAGAAACTTAAGAAGTTCATGAATACTAAACCAATCTAGACCCGTAACTGTGAGATGAACAATTATGTCAATAAACACTGAAGGTACAGTTGTTGTTGTTGTTGTATGATGTTTAGCAACACTTTCAACAATTTTTCACCTATATCATGACGGTGTCTAGTACCATTTCTCATGTCTTACAACCAAATAGGGTATCAAACCCTTTACCTTCCACATGTGAGGCAGAGGCTCTACCACTAGTGGTTTGAAGGTACAGATAAGGAGCTTGTATACTTCAACTTCCCGTATAATTGTCATCAAAATCCAAAAGTTCCACGTGATTATGTGAAGTGATTACAAAGTAAAAAAAACATAAACTGAACTGACAGGCTCATGAGCAGGCTGCCTTAAACTTGAAGCTTTTAGACAAACAAGTAAGAAAAAAAGAAAAAGTTATTTCAACTGTGTTTCTATATATAAAGTTGTGCCCCTCTTCAAATTAGAAAGGTAGACATAATATACTTTGTGGACATAATATATTTTGTGGAAGTGGCAAATGTAAATCTGATAAAAAGAAATTTGTTCATTTTTACTTGTCCCTAGATGAAATCTACTTGTACATATAAGAGAATTTCACTTTAGGGCTATTCCATTTAAACATACAACCCACCCATGGAAGGCACTTTGAAATTGGACCCTCCCTCTTTATATTTTTAATTCATTTTATCAGGCTCCCCCATTTTGAAACACCCTCCCACCTTAGAAGTTTATTATTTTGCCGTCCAAGGGTGGGATGTATGTTTAAATGGAACAGTACCTTAATCAAAACTATAGACAGAAAAACCTTCTGTATATGGCTTGCAGGAGGAAGAGTCATTTTTCAGATTATCAAAAAATTCACAGTCTAGTAAACTTAAAAATTCCACTTGTTCATATTTGAAAATGTACAACACGGACAACTCAGTCAATTAATTTTTCTACCCCTGCAGAGTTTGTTTTACATTCATATTTGTATTTTATCCAGAAAAAGAATCATCAGAAATCGTGTTATTTAAAGAGAAAATTTATTGAAACTTCCATGTGTATCCCAAATGAATATCACCTATAAAGAAATCTACACAAAAGTCTGTATATGTCACCTGGGCTAGCTGAATAGCCTGTACTATGTCCGGTCGTCCATTGATTATGGCAATATCGAGCGGAGTTCTCTCAAACTTGTTCTCACAGTTCACGTCTGCTCCGGCCTTCAGCAGTGTCTCTATCACCAGCAGATTACCCTTCTCTGTCGCCCAATGTAGCGGGGTCATCTTCAACTGTAGAAGTTATTTATGAAGTTTAACGCCATTTTAAATAAATGTACATTACATGGTATATAAGGTAGACTGTTTTATTGCTCAGAGAGAATAGGAGTAGAACCACTATCCTTTCCAAAGTTACTTCCTCAACATTTTAACAAAAATATTTTTAACTGAACTAGGCTTGGACCAACAACCTCTACAGTAAAAATTTTTTTAAATGAGGTTTAATGCCATTTTCAACACATTTTAGGTTATATTATGGGATATCCAGTTTTACTAATGGAGAAAAACCTCAGACTGAGCAGAAACACAGCCCGCAAGTAACTGAAAACTTTCGGGCGGGACTGGAACCTATGACCTTAGCTGGAGAGTGAACTCGAGATGGCACCTAAGACCACTCGGCCATGTCTGCAGTAAGAGATCTTGAGACATATAAAAATAAAACAGATTGTGTAATATTTTGTTCAATCTCATATATATATAATTATATACTCAATGTCTTTAAAAATGTTTTTGAATATTGAATATAGTCTTTATCATAGATCTGCTGTAATTTTTACTGATTCATGCACGTCTACCACAATTAATATATATGTTAAATTGAGAAATAAGGTAAGAAAGGTTTGTCTTGGTTTAGCATTCATGCCATTATATCTTACTTTATACAAAACACATACATGTTCTTGCCTTTTTAAAGGTGTTGAGTATAGATCAAACTATATTAGGAATAAAAGTTTGGGAATTTAAAGCAAAGTCCACCTTCACTCTCAGCAGAAATATCATGGCGAAATTAAATACACCACTATTAATTGGTTCTTCAAATTATTAATAATAACCAAATACACGTATGTACAACATTCTTATCCTTCTAATTCAATCTAAAGGGACAATTAATGTTTAATTTTTTTAATAATCCTCCCAAATTTAAATATTACTCCCTAAAATCTTCATAATTTGCAGGTCACAATTTGGAACAACTCCAATTCAGATCTAAACCTCCTACAAATAAAATCCATGCCTCCCACAATTCCCAGCAACTCTTCCTACAAGACACAACGACAATTTCTACAATTCACTATGACTCCTCCCACAATTCCCAGAAACTTCTACAAATCATAACAACAATTCCTACAAATAACAATGACTCCTCCTAAATTTCATAGCAACTCCGCCAATATTTACCATATCTTTAGCATCGATATCAGCAGCATGCTGTAGAAGAAGGTTCACAATCTCCACATGACCTTCTTGTGAGGCCACGTGCAGTGGTGTCCGATCCACCTTAGTCCTGGCATCTCGACTTATACCAGCACGCAGCAACACCTCCGCCGTGCTGTTATGACCAAACTGCTGCAGAAAAGTGAAGTGGTGAGGTTCCAAGCTGGAAAATATAAAATTTATATAATAATGAATAAATAGGTCATTTTGTGTGCGCATTATATAGTAAATCTGAAATTAAATGATAGACTTTTGTTCTAAGTTAGTTTTTATTTCTAGTAATAGTAAAATGAATGACAAATAGTTCTATTTCATACTAGAGCTACATGTTCAGAAAAAGGTATAATTACCGGTATACGTATAATGACAAGATACAGATAAATGTCATAGCGAATGAACCATCTAAATTTATTCCATTTGGACTGAAGTCATCACACTAATTTTCAAGAGTAAACAGATTGGATTTTTCGTTTGAACATCAATAAAAGTGAATAAATGTGTCAAGTTCCAATCATTCTCATAATCATCTACAGTTGTCAAGGGGTCTTCCATGACTGAGTGGTCCAAGGCGCTGTCTCACTTACCTCTCACTCCTAAGATTGTAGGTTTGAGTCCCGTGGCGCGCTCCAAAAAGCTCTATGTGAGACAGTTTGCAAGTTACCTGCGGAAGGGAGGAGGTTCGGCTCAAATTCATTTTGAGGTCTTCCTCCAACAATAAAACTGGATATGCCAATATATATATATATATATATAACTTGAAATGTGTTAAAAATGGCGTTAAACCCCTTTAAAAAACAACAAAAAACAATTACCAAGATAACGACTTTATTTCATTCTATTCCCTTTTACTAAGAAAGTAACTTAAACAATAAACTCTGAACTCTTGTTGTTGTATTGTGCTTAGCATTGCTTTCAACAATTTTTAAGTCATATTACGACATTTCCTTCTTGAGACAGTATTTTAAATGCCAAAAAAGAAGCTTCAAGGTATGACAAGCCAGGGATCAAACCCACAACCTTCAGCATGTGAGGTGGATGCTCTACTGCCCGGACACAGCTGCAGTTATCATTATAAGGTGCATTTGTAATGTAATTAGACTGCTCTAAGGGGGAATTTTCTAGTTAAAGAAACTAGGGAATCCAGTGACTGGTTAGGCTAAAGTTCCTCCTTTTCAACTTGTTTTAAATGTATTTTGAGTAATTTCTGCATAACCAAAGACACTATGCAACTGAAAAACAACATGAAAATTCCCCAGTCAGAGGAAAAATACACTTACCCAGTCTGTGGTAAAAGGGGCTCCGTTGGACATAAGTGTCCTCACCTCGTCTGTCTCTCCTCGCTTGGCTGCATCCAGTAGTCGCTTCCCAAGATCAACAAGGGACATGGTGAGCTACCAAAGTTTCTGCTACAAAACAAAATAAGTCATCATGATTATACAGATGTCACAGGGTCATCTCACCATGCTTTACAGTTTATGTTTGTTTAATGTTGTATACATTTAATGTAATATAAATTTCAGTGTCGTCTCCCATATAAATATTGTGTATTTGGTTCTCTTATTTATTGATAAATCAATATCATCATTTATTTTTCATCATTCATTCAATGTATATAGTATTCATGTCATCATCAAAAACTAACAACTTTAGTCAGGGACTCAGAGTGTATCCTTCCACTAAGTCTTTTTCACGCATGCGCACATTAGAAATACATTGAAATGGCGAGAGCCGTCGTGCTTTTGTTAGTTCTGGCTATTTTCTATTTCCATGCCATCTGTACTTTACAGACCGTTCTATAACCCCATAAGAGAATCCACGGAACATATACTATATACAGATACAACGTATATATAAAACAGCATTGTTGTAAAAACAGGCAGTGAGATTCAAGACAACTATTTAAAGGGAGTATATCAGGAAGCAATGCTATAGGTCTTAACAAATAGAACTATTTTTAAAATGGATGAAACACATCTCATTATCATAAATAAATAATATCCAAATGCTTTGGTATATCAACTCCACTTAAATGTGACAAAATCAATGTTTCAATCGGAATGGTAAGCTTGAAATAAAATCCACATTCTGAAAATAGACAGCACTTAAATACTGTTTAACGACCTTCACACTGCCATTCAAACTCCAAGATAAAACCAATTTAACAACATGTATACTGTACAACAGATCAAATTAAATTCAAAATGAAATCATGTGACTCATTAATACATTACAGAATATGTTGCAATATAGTGGGAAATCTTTTTGCATGTAGCCAAAGTTAGGAAATCACTAAATATATTATTTAGGCATGTTCCAGTTGGATTGGTTGATAAACTATAAACCAAAAGCAGTAACGGTCATATCAACACTCCTGCAACACCGTATCACCACAGCACTATTGTAGTGATCAGTAGTCATACAATTAGATATGTTGCAAGTAAAACAGATTATCTTCACCACTTCCTCTTCCCCACGGCCACATGACTATTGAACCACCTGGCCGCAGAGTCCAACCTTGAGGCATTCAGGGAGATCTGATGCAGTATTAATACCCTACATTGTACTATTGTACTTTATTTCTTTTTTAATGCACTAATTGTTCGCACCTCACATCATTTTCGTACAATCGCAAATGTATGACATTGCTCGAGAGTGGGCCATATATGCCTGTAGAGACTGTACATATTTGAAGAAGGTCATATATCCCTTGTATACCTAATACCGCGAAGACATGCGCAAAGCTCAAACTTCTGTTAGCGTTAGCATTTCGTATTGGCAACTGTTTTTACTCAGCACACTTAAGTAACCTTATTACTGTTTAGTATTGATGCCATTCTTTACATGGTTGATTTTTTTTAGACTTGCGATATTATGTGACCAATATATATATATATGCAAATATACACAATTAGTAACAACCAGTAATAGTTGAACAGGTAATTTGTCATACAGCCCTCTACTATATTGGGGAAAATAGTGATGCATTTTCGTTCCTTTGGTCTAAGTGCGATGTGCATCAATTGCGATGGAAATGTTCGTAGGTTTTCGCGAATCTCGTCGCTTATGGTTTATAAATTTGATTTGTCGTGAAATTACATGAAATAAATCACCATCAGCTTTGTACAGCTTTTTACCCACCAATAATCACACATACGTGTAGAACATAACCATATAAAATGTGTGTGTCAGTGGTAAGTATAATTTTGAAAACAAGCAACGTTTGTTTACAAACAGAAAGCGGAAGTTGCAATGTTAGCTAACGGCGGTAAACGGATATAGAAGCCGACACTAAATTTCTTTAAAAAATAATGGCGTTTGCGTTGTGGTGTTTACCTTAAATAATTAACAGCTGGAAATAAGAACAAATGTGTATCATCCGAGGTCAGTTATAATTTCTTTTGCTTCGAATCTTTTACCGGAAGCAATTTTAAGAACCCGGATCAGCGGACATGACGGACTATTTTTTCAAGTACATCTTGTTGATCAATAAATGCCATTTTGATATTTTTCTTACAACATGCTACCAAATAATCTTAGTATAATTCTAATAATTGCTCATGCTTTGGTATAATGTATGATTTTGCTTAAAAAAATATTTGCAATCTAGGAACTATATTTTAACTTGCGTAGTAATTGTATATGTACAAAAGTGAGAAATGGAGTTCGATTAGTATAAGTCTATCCTAGAACCTGGTTAATAAGTGATTCATGTTGCAGTATCATAATATCCAATACATTCTGCAGTTGGTAAGGCTAAGGGACTAGTAAATAAGTTTTAAAAAGTATGGTAACATAAATGTGCTGGAAGGTTTCATTTTTTCTTCAGATGAATGAACTCTTAAACTTTTATTTATTTGTGATAATATATATGTCATAAATACGAGTTATGGACAATCCGGCCCCACGCAAATCCGGCCCCGCTACCAATCCGGCCTCTAGACAAAACGTCCTTGGTTAATCCGGCCCCATTTAGCATGGTCAATCCGGCCCCACTTTTATTTTATAAATTATAGCATTTATTTTTTATGTATTTCTAATTAAAAAAGTAATATACTGAATAGTTATTATATAATTTGAAATGCACATAATAATTACTGCGCGATTGTTATTGAATTAATTTTTAAAAACTGTTAACTTAATTGTTTAAACATTAAAAAACCCGTATACTTGTTATTACAATGTGCGACACAAATTATCAAGTTTAACGCTACCATGTTTATTTCATGAATATTTTAATGATTAATAACTGCATCATATATTTCATGAATATAATAATTGTTATGTATGTAATAATATAATAAATAACACTGATATTGCTATATAAAACAGAAATAAAAAGTGGGGCCGGATTGACCATGCTAAATGGGGCCGGATTGTCCAGGGGACGGATTGTCCAGGGGCCGGATTCTCCATGGCCGTTTTGGAGTGGGGCCGGATTGTCTAGGTTCCATAAATACAAAGATACATCAAACACATTAACTTACAATAATACAAAAACAATAACATGTATTTAAATAATATATTAAACTAGTTGATTATCTAATATAATATATCCCTTGTATACTTAATACCGTGATATACCTATTACCGCGAATGCCCGTTTAATAATAATCTGGGAAGACATGTGCAAAGCTCCAACTTCCGTTAGCGTCTGGATTTGTTTGCATTTCTTATCGGCAATTGTTTTTTACTCAGAACACTTGTGTAACCTTATTACTGTCAAGTATTGATGCCTTTCTTTACATTGTTGAATTTTTTTACACTTGCGGTATTAGGTATGACCAGTATATATCACAGATTAATATTTTATCTTCTTCTTCTCCCTATACTGAGCTGGGCTGTCAAAGATATTGATAGCTCAACGAGACTGGGTCTGCGTGATGGCCTGCAGTCTCCAAGTTAAAATGGTAAAATTTAAAGATAAAATTATGTACAATGTTGTCCTGTTTGGTGATGTGTGGTCAGGTCACACCGCGAGGAGAGTCCTGAAGGCTTCCAGAGTTGTAGCTGTCACTACGCTAGTGGAGAGACAGTTCCACTCTCTTATCGTCCTTGGGTAGAAGGAGTTGGCGTAGGTAGCATCGTTGATGAGTTCTTTGAAGAACCTGTGTTGACCTTGAGTGCGGGTGTCGCTGCGCAGGAGATACCTGTCTGAGTGGATGTCTACAAGGTTGTTCTGTATCTTGTACATCATAGCTTGTCTGCTACGTCTTCAGCGACATTCGAGGGACTCCCAGCCAAGGTCAGACATCATATTGGTGACACATCTTGGGGTCTTGGTAGAATAGTCATTGAAGACGTATCTGGCCCCTATCCTCTGCACCTGTTCGAGGGTCTGGATACTTGATTTGGTGTGGGGGTCCCAAACAGTTGAGGCGTTTTCCATTATGGGCCATACTATGGTTTTGTAGGAGGCATGCTTGACTGTTGGTGTGCACTCTCTAAGGTTCATATGGAGAAAGCCAACAGTACAGCTGGCTTTGCTGGCAATGTTGTTCACATGTGTCCCATGAAAGTGAGTTTGTGATCGTCACACCCAGGTACTTGCTGGCTTCAACAACTTCCAGTTGTTGCCCATGGAGGTAATACTCTGTGCTGATGACTTTCTTTAGGCTGTGTGGAGCAGTGCTAATCACAGTGCATTTGGCTGGATGGAAACTCATCTGCCAGGTTTCTTCCCATTGTTCCAGGGCTGATAGGTCCTCCTGGAGCTGATGTCTGTCTAATATGCTGCTGATGACCTTGAACAGCATGCTGTTGTCTGCGAACAGGTTGGTAGACGATGACTTAATGGTTTCTGGGAGGTCGTTGATATATGCAAGAAACAACAGGGGGCCAAGTACTGTACCTTGGGGCACGTCGGACAACACCTCTGATGTCTCTGACTTAGCGCCGTCTAGGATGACTTGTTGTGTTCTCTGACCCAAGAATGATTGGATCCACATCTTGAGATTACCTCAGACCCCGTAGTGGTCAAGCTTATGCAAAAGGCGATTATGAGGAACCTTATCGAAGGCCTTGGCGAAGTCGAAGTAGTATGATGTCGACCTGTTTGCCTTTTGCAGTGCTGGATGCTGTCTCTTGGATGGTTGAGAGAAGCTGGCTTTCACAGGAGCGGCGTTTTCTGAAACCGTGCTGATTATCGCATAAGACATCATGCTTGTCGAAGTGCTTCATCACACTACTGTGGACGATGTGCTCAAGTAGCTTTCACGTCATAGACGTCAGTGACATGGGCCTGTAGTTTGCTGCTAGATGTCTATCGCCTTTCTTGAAAAGTGGCACAACTGATGCTTCTCTCCAATCGTCTGGTACTTCACCGATGTTGAGGGAGTGTTGGAACAGTTTAGCTAGGGCAGAGGCTATTTCTGATGCTGCTGCTTTGAGGATGAAAAGCGGTACTTCATTAGGATCCAGTCGCTTTGTGAGGTTTAAGGTTGATGAGTAGTTCGTGTACCCCTTTCCAATAAACAGGTGATTTTCTCCATCGAAGGTGTGGAGCTTGGACCTTTGTCAGGCATGTGGGTCTGATTCCTCTCTGGTGAATGCCGAGACGAATTGGTCATTGAGGATATTTGCTCTGCTCTTGCTGTCACTCTGCAGGAAACCATCCTTCATCTTCAACAGGGCTACTCCTGATGATTCCTGGCCTTTGCTCTTGATGAATGACCAAAACTTCTTGGAGTTGTCCTTGAAGTCCCCGCTGACTGTGTTAGCAAGGTAGTTTCTGTTTGCTTGTCCTTCTGGAGTCGCTTGTACCTGTCTTTGTCTTTCTTCTGGTTAGTTCTTCTGGCTTTTTTGTGTGTGCCTGATTGCTCGCTTGATCTCTGTATTCATCCAGGGATTGGTATACCGGTAACCTCGATGTGGACAATTTTGTTGGGACCCGCATCTCTATACAGTTGAGGATGGTCGTTTTCAGGTTGACCCAGGAGTTGTTAATGTTGAGAATCTGATGTTTTATTAACTCGGATAGGTCAGACAGGTCGTCCATAATACCCTGTATGTCTGCCTTATTCCAAAGTTCTTCTAGGTGGTCTGGGTCTACGAGCTGTTATGTTTGTGTTCAATAGAACTATGTCGTGGTCACTGCATCCAATAGATGGTACGGGTTTGCACCTCTGTTTGAAGCTCGGGTGAGTAGTGAGTATAAGATCTAGGATGTTCTGTTTGCCGGTTGGAAAGTCTACAATCTGTTTGACGCTGATGTCTGATACAATATCCAGGAAAGTCTAGTTTACTCTAAAGGTATACTGGTTACCAGCTATGGAAATCTTGTTACACAATAATAATTTTGAGAACATGTATATTTCACAGGATAACCGATAAAGTTTTACAACTTATTTCCAATGGGATCCTTTTTAAAAATAATGTCATGGATATCACAAATATATTGGCATTTATTACAGAACTTATGAAATTATACTGTATTATTCATCATGTATATATATATATATATATATATTTAAAATATGCATCGCAGCTATAAATCCAAATTAATAACAATAAAAAGATTTAAAAATAAAATAAATAATTTAATAAAAAGTGAATTCCCATTTCTCTACATATACCATTTGCACGAATAGATATTCAAAAGAAAGTAGATCTATACATTCAGAGAGCAATGAAAGCTCTGGTTAAAACATGCAGTATAAAACGCTGCGCTGAATCAGTACTTAAAAAAGTTGTAAAAAAGGCCTTTAGTACAAGTCTCCACTCTCCTGATTTTTAGCTCTACTGGCCAAAGGCCAGAAGTGCTTATGCGATGGCGCGTTGTCTGTCGTCTGTCATCTGTTAGCAGCACTTTCTCTGAAACCACAAGGCCAATTAAACTGAAACTCCACATGCATGTTTCTGTTGCATAGGAGACTATACAGAAGATTTTTTTTTTCGATCTGAAATTCAAGATGGCCGCCGTTACTAAAAGTAGCCCAAAACTTAAAAAATCTTCTTCTCATGAACGGCCCAACAGATTTTCAAAATGTTTTAAGTAGTAATGATGACCAACTATAGTATTGTTAGATTTGTTCAAATGGTGTCCCTAGGGTTAAATATGACCCCGCTCCAAGGGTTCAATTAGGGGACACTTGTCATTACAATATTTGTTTGTTTTTTTTTTTTTAAAAATGGAAATGATTTTGCCTATATCTTAACAGAAGCATTGTTTTGTGAAGGAGGTTCAGATTTGTAAAAATGAATGGGTTCCACTATCTAAACAGGTCAGGAGGGGCCCCAAAAGGGTAAAAATGGGGAATTACTAAAATCGTTTTCTTGAGAACCGGTATGTCATATTTGTTCATATTTGGCATAAATTATCCCTATGTGTAGGGGTTTGATTGCAGATAAGAATTAAGGGGCTAAAATTTATAGGGGCCCTGTAAGGGGACTTAGAATTTTACATAGGAATACTATGGGAAAACAGAAAATTCTCTTTTTCTTTCATCCTTTCTGAAACCACTAGGCTAATTAAACTGAAACTTCACATGCGTTTCTGTTGCATAGGAGACAATACAGAAGATTTTTTTTTCAATCTAAAATTCAAGATGGCCGCCATTACTAAAAATAGTCCAAAACTTAAAATCTTCTTCTCATGAAAGGCCCAATATATTTTCAAAATGTTTATGTAGTAATGATGACCAACTATAGTATTGTTAGATTTCTTCAAATGGTGTCCCTGGGTTTAAAAATGACCCCGCCCCGAGGGTTCATGAGGCAGTAGAGCGTCCTCAGGCCCTCTTGGGCCTCTTGTTTTAAAGATGCCCACAAGTTAATACATATGTAACAGGTGTGTTTTACTTACTTTGACACATAACACAACATATTCACAGATATCATATCCTTGGCTAGTAGTAACTAGCTCCGTCTGTCACTAGTTTAGTTGGAATCCCGTGATGGGCATACTAAGTTTTCATGTGCTTAATTACTCAAGAGCTGTTTGTGTTGTGTAATTTCCCTAATTCAAAGTAGTTAGAGTAGTAGTCACATACCAGAAGATAATGTTGACCATTTAATGTGAATACATCAGAGCCTACAGTTTGCCAGGGGTGCTCTGGGATTTTGTGAGATACCTGAGGTTCCTTGGGGTTTGAACATCTGTGTTCAATGCATATTTTGCAATTACCAACATGATTGGTAATATTAGCAGTAATATTTGGCCAAAACATTGTATTTCTAGCGCGTCTCAGACGTTTCTCAATTCCAAAGTGACCCATATGTAGAATGTCAAGCATACTTGTTCTTAATTTCGAAAGAATGATTAACCTTTGACCCTTTGAGATAATGCCGTCCATGACACTGAGATCATCTCTATAAGTCCAGTAATCATGTAGCTCGGATGGGCAATCTGAGCGCTTTTCTGGCCAACATGACAAAATAACCTGTTTTAGAACTAACTCGGGGTCTTGACCTGTGTGTAATCTTATCTCTTGTAACTTTCTGTCACTATACGGCAAGTTTGTTGTGACAAAATGTACATGAAGGTTTGTTGCTTCGGGCAGTTCTGGATATGTGTTGAGTAGAAATTTTTTTGAGAGGGTATCAGCCAGGGGTATCTGAGTCCTGGTCGGTGCTCTAAAGCGAAGTCATAACTTTGTACAGTCAAACTTGCAGTAGCGACCACTTGTTATAAGCGACCCCCTGATGTAAGCGACCACATTAAATCCCTTCCCAACGAATTTCATTCATAATTACACATGCAATAAGCGACCACTTGCTATCTGCGACCAGCGACCGCTTAAAATCCAACAAATTTCAACAAATATCCTTTAACATACGACCACGAATACACGAGGTGTGAAATTTCAGCATCATGTTTTGTGTACGTGACAAATGTGTAAGTGTAAAATTGTCGCTCTCCGAGGTAATGTGCTAAAAATAACCCGAGGCCAAATACTGCAGCGTCTCGTGGTAAAAGTCGATAATTGTTCGATAACAAGTTATAGAATTAAAACACTTTAACCCCAATTATATATCAATGTTTGATCATTGTTTGGGTGGAATAAATTAACATGTTTGCTATTTGTTTTATAACTATTAAAGGATCGCCAATTACTTAAATAAAATTGGAATTAAAGATTGGACAGTTTGAGGTTTGTTTGTTGTTTGTTTTTATTACGACAAAAAATATAAAATAGGTTTGATCAGACTTTTTGATCAGGTTAAATTGGAAAATTGAGATTGGACTGTGTGCCGTTTGTTTTAATATTATTTTTTTTGTGATTAAAAATTATAATTACGTTTGATTATTTGATCGGCTTTTTGATTAAATTAAATTGGAAACTAAAGACAAAACAGTTTGTCATTGTTTTCATGGACGGTTTGAAAGTTTTTACGACAAAAATGAGTATTAAACGTAAGACAAAGGATATCAAGGTTTATTTGACTGGGTTTCAATATTGTAGTTTCATACTGCGATATTCTATCAACATTGCCATATCTTCAGCAAAGAAAATGTCTAACATTAGAACAGCAGGTGAAAGCCCTAAAAATGATGGCAACGTACATGCATTATATAAGACAAAAACAAAGACCAACAAAAAACATTTTACCCCAATAAGAGACCACCTGCCTTAACCCATTACTTCATATAAACGCCTTTGGACACCTCTAATATTGAAAGCATTAATTCACTAAATATCAGCAATGGGTGAATTATGTTTATATTAACTGACAGAGTGGAAAACAGTGCAGGAAGTGTTCAGATTGCTCGTTACGAGCAACCTGAACTCTTCCTGCACTGTTTTCAAAGGACATCTTTGATTGGTGCGGGAAAACGCGTATCTATGAAGGAAAGGGTTAAGAGACCACTTTTCAGATTTCCCTTTAGTGGTCTCTTAAGACAGGTTAAACTGTAGTTGAAACATCATATGCTGTAACCTAGCTGGTGCTACATAGATTGCTTTTTTCATGACTGCTAGAAGCGATAAATGGTCAGTATGCACTGTTATATGGCGACCATATATATACATATTGTCTAAACCTAATCATGCCAAATAGAATAGTGTATAGCTTCTTTTCTCTTTGTGGCCAATTTATCTCAGATTGTGAAGCTATATATAAAGGAACCCGACTTGTTAATTTTACCGTGACACCAATTAAACACAGGATTCAGGTTAGCTTAAAACAGGCATGAATAGACAGTTTTTTTATTATTTGGATGTAAATAAAAACCTTTAAAAAGCTCCTTAGGCCTGGTCGCGCTGATGTGAAAGTTTTCTGATTGTGTAAACTATTTGGGCAGCAAGTTGAAGTTCGCCATTCATCATTTAAAATTTCTTGGTAGTTTATTATTGCAAATGGGAAAATGTAGGAAAGAAGACAGTCACAATATTTGTCCTCTGAGTGTCAAGTCAGTCAAATAATTATTTTCATGTGCTATTTATTTGTGGCAATATATATACTTATAACTAAAACACTTGTTAAGGTCTTTTATTTATAAATGCACTATTGATATTTAATTTCTTTCTGCCGGATGCATTACATAGGCAGTTTTTGTTGGCAAGATAGTTGGAACATAAAATTCTATAGATTAGAGTTTACTAATAATATTTATATTATACATATTAATACATATAAATATACACCTGAAAAAAAGTTATATTAAGCACTCCCTCAACCCCTCCCCAGGCCCCACCATCAATTTTGGCACAACCACAATGTGAAAGGGTATCCAGCTATGATAAACTGCATGCAGGTAAAAGATTATTTCATTGATTATAGATCCATATTCATGAACCTGGTACTGATATGTTGCCATATGATGTGAAGTTGTAGCTTAATGTAACCCCCATCCCCTCAATGTGTAGGAGAGAAATGTATGTTAGCAGTCCGTATAGCTCAAGCAGTAGAGCATTGTTCCTGTAAGCCAAAGAAAGGTCCTGAGTTTAAGTGCCGGACAGGCTGCATATTTTTCTAATCCTGTTACATTGGCATCCAATAGGGGCTGTGACTAATATATATTCCAAGAAACATTAATGTGGTTCACCGGTCTCAGGGATGAATTTCAAATTTGTGGGAATGTGTCGCAGTGTGTAAGTAACCATTTGGTAGAGAAATGTTGTCAAAGTGTGACAGTGTATGTAATCTATTAGGAGAGAAATGTATGTCAGCAGTCTGGCTAGTTCAGTCAGTAGAGCACTCAACCTGTAAGCGAAAGATCCCAGGTTTGAGTCTCGGACTTGCTGCATTTTTTTCTTGACCTGTTACATTGTATGATTTTTAGTTCATCTGAGGCGAAGGCTCACAGGTGAGCTTTTGTGGTCGCCTGGTGTCCGTCGTCAGTCGTCCATTGTTAACTTTTAGCTTCTAACAGCTTCTCCTCTGAAACCACTGGGCCAGTTTTGATATAACTTTACAGAAATGTTCCTTGGGTGACCCTCTACCAAGTTTGTTCAAGCCATCTTGATTTGTCAAAAAACATGGCCGCCAGCGGGCGGGCAAGTTTTATTAGTAAAAACTTTAAAAATCTTCTTGTCAGAAACTACCGACTCGATTTTAAAATAATTTCACAGAAATATTCCTTGGGTGACCAACTACCAAGTTTGTTCAAGCCATCTTGATTTGACAAAAAACATGGCCGACAGGGGGTGGGGTTAGTTTACTATATAAACAGAAACTTTTAGATGGAAGATGTTGGTTCAGTCCTAACTAAGGATATCTGTTAGAGGCTTCTTACTATGCAGTGCAAATCTGTTTTTAATTTATGAAATGAAGATAGAAAAAATGCTTTGATCTGTAAGTTGGAGTGTGTTTATTTCAGGAATGATAGCACAATTTTGAGTTAAATTCATGACAGTCAGTTGATGAAAAACATTAGGCTAGTTTAACCATAAAGTATGTGTTATACAGCAAAAGTATTCATGTAATGGTTATGTCTGACAAAATTAAGTGTTTATGTTGTACAATGATTGAAAATGATGAGGTCTGTCAGCTTCCTCTCTCATGTTTCACTATTTTCATTTTTGTCAGCGGCGTCTGTAGACACCCAGGTTAAACTTTATTGTTTAGTTGCGTGTAAGTTTTACATATATATCTATGCAACCACCCATTGGATATGAATGAAACTTCATATGTGTGTTCACCATCATCGATGGAACTGTTACTGTATTTTAGTTACATGTAATTATAAGTTTCTCAGCAAATTATGTTATTGTAGCAGCCAGTGAAAATAGGTTTAAATTTATAATTAGTGTGCAGTGCTGTAATATAGCTTCAAAACGCATCCTTATAGTACAATGAAGTACATCTGTCTTTAAGATGGAAGATGTTGGTTCAATCCCAACTAAGGATATCTGTTGGAGGCTTCTTACTAAGCAATGTAAATCTGTTATTACAAATGTTTTGATCAGTATGTCGGGGCGTGTTTATTTCAGGAATGAGAACAATTTTGAGTTTTCATGACAGTTGATAAAAAAACATCAGACTAGTTCAATGTCTTTGAAGTATGTATTATACAACAACATCATTCAAGTTCTAGTTCTAGGCAGACATAATTAATTGTTTTGTACAATGGTTGAAAGTGTCGAGGTCTTCACCAGGAATTGAACCTGAATCTCTTTTCATGTAGAAAAGTGTGTTACATTACACTATAAAGATGTACTCAACACCAGAAACCATATGTATATATATCATATGTATGTTAGTAATTAGTTATTATTAGCTCACCTGAGCCGAAGGCTCACAGGTGAGCTTTTGTGATCGCCTGGTGTCCGTCGTCTGTCGTCCATAGTTAACTTTTAGCTTTTAACAACTTCTCCTCTGAAACCACTGGGCCAATTTTGATATAGTTTCACTGAAATATTCCTTGGGTGACCCTCTACCAAGTTTGTTCAAACCATCTTGATTTGTCAAAAAACATGGCGGCCAGGGGGTGGGGTTAGTTTACTATATAAGCTATAGTAAAAACTTACAAAATCTTCTTGTCAGAAACTACTGGCTCGATTTTAAAATAATTTCACAGAAATGTTCCTTGGGTGACTCTCTACCAAGTTTGTTTACGCCATCTTGATTCGTCAAAAAAATGGCAGCCAGGGGTTGGGGTTAGTTTTATGTCAAGTTACTCCCCCTGTTTTATAGTACAAGTGTCTGTATATAGCAATTATTATAAGAGATAATAAAACCTTTAAATAAACTTTTTTTTTGCTATTATTATACAATATTATACCAGATATAAGTTTCATTATAAAAAGATGAATGATACAATTATAATCAATGACTGAAATATTATTCATATTATTCAAATATCATGAACCATTTTTATAATAGGTGTTATTCTGAATATAAAAGTCAAATTTTCTGGTTCAGACAGGGATTGTTTACTGCTTCATAATAAAGCAATACATGTACTATATTTCTAGCCAGTTTCATAACAGCAAGAAGTCTGCTTGAGATTTTCAGTGTCAAATTGGAGGAGGAGCTTAACTGTTTTTGGTGGAGGATGCACTGTGACAAAGATTCTTTGAAGTGATATAGTTTGGGAAGGCATGTGTTTGAAACTCATAGGAATATTTGTTGTGCTGGAACTGCAGATTATTTCATGCACAATAGTTTAGTCTAATGCTTTAGTTTGAAACCGTTCTTAAACATAACAGGTTAGTTTTGTGCTGGAACTGGATTTTTATCTAAGTTCGCATCTGTAGTAAAAACTTCAAAAGCCTTCTTGTCAGAATCTACTGACCTGATTTTGATATAATTTCACTGACATTTACCATAGGTGAACCTCTACCAAGTTTGAACTCTTCTACGCATCTGTTACATCTTCAAAACATATCAAAATTATAACTACTTGCCCATCTCATCTTTCTGGAATTTTGAGCGTACATGTATTATATAATCTACTTATGTTGGGTGGCTCAAGGTCAGTCAGGTGAGCGATAAAGGGCCATCTTGGCCCTCTTGTTTTTTATCTGAATATAATTATAAAGAAACGACCCAAACCGTAAAATGACTACAAGTGTATTAATTCACAGTTGATGTTATTTAACCGTAATGACCTGCCTAGGGAACTCTTGTTGGGGAGAAAAATATTGTAATGTACATGTACTTCTTTCATGGCATTTGATCTCTGTAAAAAAGAAAATTTTCCCACTTGAATCAGCATTGACAGAGTGAGACGAATGAAAATTAGAGGTAATGTCTTATTATAGCAACCCCAGCACACAGAGATTATCAGCTGGAATTATCGTATACTTACAGGGTCACTGAACTCTTTTTACCTTTAAGTAATTATAAAGTCTTTATTTCAGAAAAAAAGAGTTACATAAAATAAAAGCTAATAAAATTATCTTTCCAAATATATATATATATATATATATATATATATTGTTGGTTTTGTTTCACTAAATAAGTTATATCAATCATCAAAGAGACTGAGACTGTTGCAGGAAGATCATTGAAGTATGGGTCTATCTGCTTTCAAAAATGTTTCCCAAAATAGCCAACATTATACCGACGCTGGGATGACCAGACCTAGAACTACCCTCTAAATGCCTAGTGCCAAGTGAGGAAGTTTCTTGTACCATCTTCAAAGTATTAGGTATGACCGACATGGGGATCAAACCCACAACCTTACCCTAGGTAACAAAGTATATACCATGTGGAAATTTTTATGCATTTGCAGGGTGTGAATCTTTATGAAATTGACCTCTTCACTGAATGTATAAAATTAATTTACATTGTGAAATCCAGAACATCCATGTGAAACGAGTTATGCAATATTTAACTTTAATAAAACAATAATTGAATTGAAATTAACTAAAACTGCCATATATATATAATGATTGATATAAATAAAAAAAAAAGAAGACCTGTGTTTTAGACACAATTTTGTTGATATTCGAACTGCTTATTTCTCCACAAATATCTGTTGGAATGCCTAGAAAAAAAATCATCGTGAAATAATTGTTTTACCTTTATCCTAGGCCTATTTGATGTCCCTTCTCATTTTAATAGACCTAAGCATTTTTGTAAAGCATTTCAAAAAATAACGTTTAATATGCATTACTTTCTCAACGGAGGTGTCCCACGAAATCAGTATATTTTCACCATAAATAATCACAATCGGTAAAAATAACGCTATCAAAGGCTAACTGAAAGACTTTCCTACACGCCCTGGCAATTTTCCATTAGATTTTGATAAAGATTCAGGACTAAAAGGCCGATTGAAAACCAGCATGTAAA
This sequence comes from Panopea generosa, assembly GCA_029582155.1. Classification (NCBI taxonomy): domain Eukaryota; kingdom Metazoa; phylum Mollusca; class Bivalvia; order Adapedonta; family Hiatellidae; genus Panopea; species Panopea generosa. The sequence goes on from CM055912.1 coordinate 16,136,010, forward strand.
TTTTCAAAATTCGTCATCTGAAGTGGCAGGAAATATTCAGCGCATCTGCGACGAGTGGCATCTCCGCTCTGCATAAAACCATTAATAAAATATTTAGAAATCAAACTGAAATAAACAAACATCGACATAATCGATAATAAAGACGATATTTTGTAATATTTGAAAATAAATCGCAATTTCAAGCGCACTTTCTCAGCCACTTCCAGCATCATTTGGGATAACAGAAATCATCGAAGTAGTCCAAATGTCACATTTGTGAAGTCTGGTTCCCGGAGTGAAGTTAGGCAGGGAATCAGAGTAAATGTTATGGTCTAAGGGAGATAATCAATTCCAACACTTAATCAAAATCGCTCGGCACACAGTGGTCAAAGGGAGATAACTCAATTGAAATATTTTTTCCGGTTGTACGTGTGATCTTTATTATTGAATAATTTGGTATGGCTATGTATTGGAGGGATGTATTCTTGAACGTGATTCGACTGCAAGTGTTGCAAGGCTCATGACTTCGAAATCAATTTCAGGTTTCTTTAATGGAATTTAAAAACAGAAATATCACAAGCTGGAGCTGTTGTATAGTATATAATGTATATTCTTTCTAATATTCCTTGGCAAGAGAATTAATGGTCAAAGGGAAACAACTCGATTTATAGCTTAATTTATTGGGTTGTACGAGTTGTCCTTCTTAATGAATAATTTGGTAGTGTAGAGTTATTCCCCTTAGAAGATTGTCGGATATACGTACAGAAATTATATAAGGATTTACTCATTTAATATAGCATTTTTGTGATGTAAGTTACATAAAACCATTAATTAAATATTCAGAAAGCATTAATCAATCTCAAATAAATAAACATCGACATAATAAAGGCAATATTTTGTTATTTGAAAATAAATCGCAATTTAAATCGCACTTTCTCAACTGCTTCCGGCATCATTTCGGATAACAGAAATCATCGAAGTATTCCAAATGTCACAGTTTGTGAAGTCTGGTTCCCGGAATAAAGTTAGGCGGGGAATCAGAGTAATTGTTATGGTCAAAGGGAGATAATCCAATAATCTTAGTCTCCCTTTGACTATTACTGAAATTAAATCGAAATATCGATCGGCAAAGGGAAATAACTCCATTGATATTATATATTTTTTGGTTGTACAAGTTGTCTTTCTTATTGCATAAATTTTTAGTGTTAAGAGTGCTTCCCCGTAGATAGAACTCTCCCCTTTGGAAAACTCTTTAGCTATATGCCCCATGAAAAAAAAGCGCAAGTAAAAAGATTTTATAATTTTGTTTAAAAACTATTTCACCAATAATGTTACAGCACAGTAAACCTGATGCATGTATATATAAAATGATAATATTAAATGGTGGAGAATTCGAACACGGACATTCCTTGAATTTTATATTGTTTTACTTACAACATTTTGTGCGGCCGCGGACCACGTTGACATGTGACTTTTTTAACATTTAACAACACAACAAGCACACCAGGTAGACAAACTTTGTCGCAAACATTTGTAATTCAGCAACTGTCTATGGTCTATCGTTATACAAAAATTCACGATTTACATGCATGAAGTTGCAGAGAAATTTGTTAATTAAATTGAGTCGTATATCACCGTGTTCAAACGTTTCTGGTGGAGGTAACGTAAGATGACGGTGGGATAACGTTGGTTGATGGTGGGATTCGCAATCAACGGTAAGATAACTAACTTTTTTAACCAGAGTGGAGCAAGATGATGCCGTAAATTTCTGGTCACTCGGCAGCAATCTGTACAAACTGTAGACATTTTCTTGAGAACCTGGATAATCCGGACCCGCTCCAAAACAGTCATGGGGAATAGGCCACACTCCAAAACGGCCATGGAGAATCCGGCCCCAGCCCCACTCCAAAACAGCCATGGAGAATTCGACCCACTCTTAAACGGCCTTGGAGAATCCGGCCCCAGTCCCACTTCAAAACGGCCATGGAGAATTCGGTCCCGTGATTATTTATGAAATAAATATGGTAGTGGTAAACTCGACAATTTGTGTCGCACATAATGACATTGTGATAACAAGTATACATTTTTATAAACATCACAATTATAACTGTGGAAATGTTACATTGGAAATGTAATTCCCTTTATTGATACAAGGCATTTCAATTATTGGGGATGGGGACGGGGCAACCTGAGGAGAGAGTGTATGAGGATGTATAAAATAGTATATGCTTAACACATACAAAACATATTGAAAACATTCCGTGTGGATATTTTGATACAGGCGATATAAGAATTTAATGGCATATTTTTAACTCAGTTTGCCTTACAGGAGCCTATTTCATCGTCGTAACATATTGCAATAGTTTTACATTAGAATGACAATCGGACACTTGCTTGTATCGAAAACTGTAGGAAAGGGGCTTTAAGTAATTCACCATCCTCCAGTGTTACGCATCTTTCAGACAGCTCCGCTGCCACCTCAAACGTTATGCTGATTTGTCACCATAAAACTGTCACTAAATCAGTTTTACACCAGTAGAAGAACGAATGGAAATGAAAATATAATGTTGAGGGGGGGTATTGTTTATAAAAGAAAATGATATATCAAATTATGTCTGGTAACAAGACAGTTTTCACACATTTAAAACACTTGTTCCAGTGATTACACAGCAAATTCCTCGTATTTCCTGAGTGATCAAGAAAACATCTACAGTATGTACAGGTTCGGTTGCTGACAAGTGTTCAGAAATGTTAGACATCATCTTGCTTGACTCAGATTTTCCAAAAATTATCAACAATGGTTTAAAAGGTTGGTTTTCTAACTGCTGGTCGGGAATCCCACCATCATCCAACGTTACCTCCACTGCCTCCTCCAGAAACGTTTGGACATGGTGTATATGTTGCTAGCAAACATTGACCTAATGTCAGAAAGTGCTATAGCGGCTTTTCATTTGAAACTTTGGGCCACCCTTGAATTGGTATTATGGATTATTCTCTCCCTTGCATTTGAATTAAAAACTACTGTGATTTTAGATTAAAAGCGCCTTTTCAGTAAAATATGGGTGGTGTTTATGAGTAAGAAATTTGATCTGTTTAGTACTAGTTTCATTTAATAGCCATAATAAGGACGATAAAAAAAATCATATGTTCGAAAACATACTTTGATATGCACTAGGTCAGTACCTGTTCTGCCCATACTGTTTTGTAATGTGTTTTGTAAAAACTGGTTTCACAGTCGCTGTAAAATAACAATTAGAATTTGTTTCACAAACTGTGAATCAATGTAAAATAGATAAGGCTATAATAAATTAATTGCTAGATTATCATCCCCACCCGCCCCCTAATTTTCATGCCGTCCCTATCCTTTATATTTTCATACAAAAAATATATATATATATATAAAAAGATAAAATAAAATAATTAAAACATCAAAAATTTTAAAAATCAAAATCAAAAATAAAATCCTCCCACTCTCCCCGTTTTTAAGAAAAATTTGGATGATAATCTAGCAATTAATTTATAATGGCCTACCGGTAAGTATAATCCATTATTTTGTAAATCTAAGGGCAGACCGTAGGTCCAGATTCCATGTAATCTCTTTACATCCTTATGTTACATTTATGTAAATGTTTTATGTGATGAAAATGTATTGTGGGAAATAAAGGAGTGAAACTTGATTTTCTTTATAAGGCAGATTCATGATGGAGCAGTGTAAACAACCACTACCAATTGCTATTGACCGGGACAAATAGAACAATCTTGTGTAATGGAGTCCATGTCATGATATCATTTTTGCTGACCTATTTTTATCATCCATCCACAGTCATCAAATGAAGATTACAGAATTAAGGAAAAACATGAAGTGACAGGTAACGTTAAGGATGACAAAACCTATTTATTTCTAAGACTATTTATACACATTGATTCAATGCCAAAGTTACTTGTCCTACTTTTCCAAATTTTTATTTTTCACAGCATCAAGTCAAGGACTTATATAGAAGAATAGGAATCTTGCATAGATATCTTCTAAATGTTGATAAAATAGCATGCAAGGAATTAATAATTTGGCATATTAATGATCCAAATTTCGCAGGCAATTAATTTCTTTTGTATTTAACCTTTATATGTTTTATAATGTTTTTAACATGCAAAATTAGATTGAAATTAAAATATTGCAGTTTGAAGTAAAAGTACTTGATTTTTTAGTTATTGAATGTATACATATTTTGTTATCATTAGTACTTCAACAATTTCAAACACAATTTGCTTGGAATGGTCTCGTCTTGAAGATAATTCCATTGTGCAAAGAAAGAATTTTGATTTGCCACAATTTCTGAGTTGAATGAAAATTAGGCTATTTAAAAACGAGTTTTCACAAGATTTGCATGAATACACAAGCATTCATAACATATCAATCAGTGTTTTTTATTTCTCTGTATAAATCATTGATAAAATCAAAGAAATATGATATAATTATTTATGAATATCGCTTGTATATTATATTTAATTGTGAATATATAGATAATAGATTTATAGAATTATTCATGAATACAAATAGTAGATTTATAGATTTATTTGTAAAATAGATCTATAGTAGTTTTATAGATTTATCTGTGAATATAGATAGTAGATTTATTTGCTCAGCATTAGAGTATAGTTCTAGGTATTGTCGGCCCAATATCAGTATAATATGACTGGGTTAGGGTATCATACCATGTGTCTGCGTCGTGATACTCCAGTGTGGCAGTACTCAGAATCTCATATTATAGGCAGCATCACAGAATGACTTTAAAATTGTCAAAAGGGTTACTAAACACCATACAGCAAAAATCAATAAAACTGAATGACATATATAATCTATAATGTGTGAATAATTCCAATCCCATTAAAATAAAAAAATACACCTTTACTCCAGGTGTTAATATAGAGGAATTGCCCGAGGCTGCACAGGAGATCAAGGCGAAGTTGGCAGAGGAACAGAAGAAGGAAGAGGCGGACAAGGGGAATGATAAGATCAGGTTTGTAATGCTGACCCTGAAAATACAACGTTAGTGTCTTTCCCCACAAAGTTTATTGGCTGTGGCTAAAAGAACACAATGCCAAGTCATTATTACGTTTTCTTGTCAAGTTCAATAAATTGTTATGGGAAGGCATTAGTATTCTATTTACGATCTCCCTCTCAGGGTGACATATTGTTTTTGTTCCAGGGTCCGTGTGTGATTTGTGATGACGTCTTCACAAGTTTTGTGTGTGCATCCCAAATAAGTAGGAACAAAGTCCTGCATCAGTGCTTTTCTTGTTGTATGTTCTGCCCTCCTGATACTTGACTTGGACATTAAGTTAAGTGTCAAAAGTAATTTATTTGACATGCCAGATTTCATTTTAAGCAGAAAAATTTCTAGTGTTGTCAGAGAACTTCTAGATAGTGTATTCCGAATGTTGGATTTCATTTGTTGAAAAAGGTCCAGAAACTGGTCCCTGGTCAGTCATGTGAGATTTACAAGATCACTGTCACTGTATCAAAGGATATTTGCTTGGCTGACATACGTCGAACCATTCCACACATATACATGTATACTGAATAAGGTCCAAAATGGTGGTCTTGTTAACAGACTTGCCAGATTATATTGGGAGTTAGTACATTTGTAACACTATTAATATATTGTAGATCCTCAGAACCAAATGTCTTGCCAGAATATATTGTGAGCTAGTACATTTGTAACACTATTAATATATTGTAGATCCTTCAGAACCAAATGCCCTAAACCTGACAGTTGATAGTTCTACAGAGATCTTCATACTGTCAGAGGAAAAATAGGGAATTTACAAAAAACGTCAGCTGCTTTGTGATACAATTCTGGAGTGTAATTAAGAAGAAACAGGCATTTTGGAGGTTTGTTACACAAATAGTTTTTATTTTTTAGCTCTACTGCCCTTTCTACTGGCCAAAGGCCAGAAGGACTTATGCGATGGTGCGTCGTCCGTCATCTGTTAGCAGCACTTTCTCTAAAACCAATAGGCCAATTAAACTCAAAACTTCACAAGGAAGTTTTTATTGCATAGGAGACTATATAGAAGAATTTTTTTTATCTGAAATTCAGATGGCCACTGCTACTAAAAATAGTTCAAAACTTAAAAAATCTTTTCATGAACCACAAAACAGATTTTGTAAATATTTATGTAGTAATGATAACCAACTATAATTCTATTAGATTTGTCCAAATGGTGTGCCTAGGGTTAAAATGATCCTACCCTGAGGGTTCAATTAGGGGACACATGTCATTATTTTCACAGAAGCATTCTTTGGTCAAGGAGGTTCAGATTTGTAAAATTGATTGGGTTCAATTGTCTTAAGGGATCAGGAGGGGCCCCAAAATGGTAAAAATTACAAAAATCTTTTTCTTTAGAACCTGTCTGTCAGATTTGTTCATATTTGGTATAAATTATCCCTATGTGTAGGTGTTTGAATGAAGATAAGAATTTAGGGGCTAATATTTATAGGGGCCTTGTAAGAATTTTACATCTTTAGACATACTATAAGAAAACAGAAAATTCTCATTTTTTAATCCATTTGGTCAAAATTATCATTCAGTATGAGTTCTGAAGCATCATCTGGTCATATGAAATTAGATTTGATTCAATAAGGAGAATTGACTTTCCATAAGGGGCCAGGTTTGGTCAAAAAAGGGTTTAAATAGATTTTTTTCTAAAATCTTCTTCTCAACAACCGGTTAGTCAAATTTGTTCATAATTGATATAGATTATCCCAATGAGTATGGGTTTAAAGTTTATGCAAATGAAGTTGCTTGTATTTATAGGGGCCGTGTAAGGGGACTTTGAGTTTTATAAGGAATACTATGGGAAAATGGAAAATTCTAAGTCTTCCATCCATTTATGATTTTATATTTATTCAATTTGAGTTCTGAAGCATCTTCTAGTCATAACAAATAAGATTTTGTTCAATAAGAAGAATTAACCTTCCAAAAGAGGCCAGATGGGGTCACAAAATGGTTAAAATTTTAATAAATCTTATTCTCAACAACCGGTCAGTCAAATTTGTTCATATTTGATATAAATTATCCCTATATTAAGAGTTCTAAGTTTGTAAAAAATCAAGGGGCACTGGGATGTAAGGAGTTTTACAAAGGAATACTATGGGAAAATGGAAAATTCTCATTCTTTTGTCCATTTGTGAAAATATGTTGTTCAATTTTGATCTAAAGCATTGTCTAGTAACAGTAAATTTGATTTTGTTCACTAATAAAGAGGATTGAATTTCCATATGGGGCAAGGGGGTGGTGGGCAATATGGTTAAAATTGGGAATTTTTTATAAATCTTCCTCTCAATAACCTTTCTGTCAAATTTGTTCATATTATGATATAAATTATCCTTACATCAGCAAGGGATTGAATGATTCTGCAAATCAAGGGGCTGGGATATATAGGGAATGTTCGCGTCCATGTGTACAAAAAAACTTCTATTTGAAATAAAGCATTTCTGCTCATAACAAATCCCTAAGAGTGGGTGATTGAAGTTTTGACAAATCAAGGGGCTGGTATGTATAAGGGTTCTGTAGGGGGACTATAGTTTTTAACTCTACTGGCCAAAGGACAGAAGTGCTTATGCGATGTTGTCCGTCGTCTGACGTCTGTCTTCTGTTAGCAGCACTTTCTCTGAAACCACTAGGCCAATTAAACTGAAACTTCACATGAATGTTTACATTGCATAAGATTTTTTTTTTTCGACCTAAAATTCAAGATGGCCACCGTAACTAAAAATAGTCCAAAACTTAAAAAATCTTCTTCTCATGAACAGCCCTACAGATTTCAAAATGTTTATGTTTATGTAGTAACGATGACCAACTATAATTTTGTTAGATTTGTTCAAATGGTGTCTCTAGGGTTAAAAATGACCCCACCCTGAGAGTTCAATTAGGGACACGTCAATATAATATTTTTTTTTTTTTTTAAATGGAAATGATTTTGCCAATATCTTCACAAAAGCATTGTTAGGTGAAGGAGGTTCAGATTTGTAAAAATGACTGGGTTCCTATGTCTTTAGGGGTCAGGAGGGGCCCAAAAAGGGTACAAATTCGAAATTACTAAAACCGTTTTCTTAAGAATCAGTATTTCAGATCTGAACATATTAGATATAAATTATCCCTTTGTGTAGGGAGTTTGATTGCAGATAAGAATTTAGGGGCTAAAATTTATATGGGCCCTGTAAGGGGACTTATAATTGTACAAAGGATTACTCTGGGAAAACAGAAAATTCCCTTCTTTTTTCATTTATTCTGAAACCACTAGGCCTATTAAACTGAAATTGGATGCTTCTATTGCATAAGAGACTATACAAAAGATTTTGATTTCAATCTGAAATTAAAGATGGCTGCCATTTAAGTTTTTTTTCCATGGTTTTATTGTATTTTTAACTGTTGTTAAATTTGCTTTTTTTATCTTTTATAAACGCCCCCACCTTGTAAAATGTAAAATAAGGGAATATACGGTATTTCATATTTCTCTTTCTTTTCTTTCTAGGAGCTGTGTGTTCAGGAAGACACCTAAATAGTTCCACAGAAAGTATTAGAGCATTTGTTAGACATGTGGCCGAAGCTATGGACAAAGACCAGGCGGACCTTATAACAAATGGGTATTTTTATCCACAAAAAAGCTGAATTATAAGTGTCTAGAAACAGCCACATAGTGAATTAAACTGAGTATCAACTGTCCAAAAAAATTACTTACCCTAATTCGTAGACACTTAAATATCCATTGTTGTGAGGGTATGGCTGCAGCTATGGACAAATTCAAGAAAAAGACAAGAAGTGTTTCTGCAGCTATGGACAATTAATTGATTGAATATTTAGCTTTTTTTAATGCCTTCAAGGGCTAACAGATGATCAGTTAACCTAACCATTGTTTCCTTGGATCCTGGAAGGTTAACCAGTACTTGAGCACACCCCATCTCCGAAAGTAACTGATAACTTTCTCACTTGAATCAGCTGTGAGAGACAAATGATAAGGAGATGCAATGTTGTACATCAATCATCACGGAGACTGTGGCCGGGCGTGGATTCGAACTCACAGTCCCTTGATTGACAGTCAGACACGTAACGGACTGAGCTAATCAGGTGTGGCTGTTATAGACAAAGACAATTGGATATCATGAAAGTGGCTTTTATTCATCAATTTATATTGATTACTTTGAACAGATGGATGTACATTGGAGCATTTGGCAGTTGTTTTTTTTTAAAAATTTAGGTATGTCACTGCACTGTTTTTCAGAAAAAAAGCACAAACCTTCCAGTTATTTTGCATTTTTATGAACCGACGATATATTCATGGTATGGAAAAAAATTAATTTGTAACGTTGGAAATTCTGGACCTTTTTTCTCTATAGAACCAAGAGCAAAATTCGACTGTATTGAGACCTTAATTCATCTAGGAATTGTTTCACTATTCACTATTGTTCCTAAGTTTACAAACCTTTTATGTTAGTGAAGGGTGTGGTCCAGTGGTAGAGCATTTAACCTATGATTGGAGGGTCATGGGTATGTGTCCTTGAGCAAGACACTTTTTCCGCTTACGCTTGGTACTGGTACTACCCAGGAAGACTTCGAGCATTGGATTGTCAAAGTTGTATGAACTTGATTCACAATCAAAGTAAAATAAATAACTAAACTTTTATGATAAAACTGAAGTAAGGAAACTCATTTAGTGTTTCACAAACATCTTAAGACATTTCAAAAGCCTTTTCAGTAATTTTCCTTTTTAGTTTGACTATTTGAAGAATAGGGAGAGCTTTTCTACTCACCCTGGCATCGGTGTTGATTTCTCACCTTGGTAAAAGATTTGCATGCAAGGTCATATCTCAGTAACCATTGCATGTATTGCATTGAAACTTCACACAAGAGTAAAAGTTTTACATGCAAGTACCACCAAGTCCAACTAAATACCAACTAAATGAATCAAGTGGGATAACTCTTGCCAGATTATTTGCCAATTATAACCCTTTCTTCCTAGAAATTCCAGTTAGAGTCTATATTTCATTAACCACTACATGTATTCGGTTGAAACTTCATGCAAGGTTTTTACAGTAATAAGACTATAAATCTTGCCTACTTCGCTTTAATGACCAGGGCTTCTAAATTTCCCGTTTTTTCAGTTTGCCAAGCAAATTTTGTTGTTGAAAACATTTTTTTTATTTGTTTGTTTTTTCAAAGGTCATAAAAAATTGGTCCAGATATCTAATATCGGTAGTATAAAAAACATAAATTTCTCCTGTACTGACCCGCTGTTATCATAATTTACTCCTTGGGGCAATATCGTTTGATCTTCACGTCGTACCCGATGTGCGAAAGGATGTTGATTTAGACTAAATCATTACCGATGGTAGGGGAGTTTACTGAAGAGTCTACCACTACACAGCACGCCTTTGAGGTGTGATCAGCAATTGGTATCGCACATTCTGTCTATTCACAAAACATGGTTTATGTCCGTAATTTCTTTGACATACCGTTATCTGTAAGGTGTTATCTTGTTTGCTTGTATTGTTTGTTTTTTTTTTCAAATGGCCAAAGCAGCTTCGTAGGTACCGTTAGATCAAAATTTGTTTTGTGTCATTAAATATTTGACAGCTCTTTGTGTTAATAAATTCTGCAGGTGTCATCAGTATTTTTGCACAAAAGTCTTATACTTACAAAAGTTTACAATGACTTTTGTAAGTATAAGCTTTTTGTACAAACTTACTTGTTAGCAGGATTACCCACAGCCCTTGTGGTGTTGGCGCCTTAATGACGACGTCTCTATTGACTGCGCCACCACAACAATGCCAAAAAACGTTGCACAAAAAACGCATATATTCACTTTGCCATTGACATTGCGGTGGTGCAATGGGTAGAGGTGGTGCAATGGGTAGAGATGTCGTCATTAATATACTTAGGTGCTGATACCGCAAGGGCCATGGGTTTGAATCCCAAAAATGACAAAAAATATTTCTGAAATTGTCCATGGTCAGGTGAATAAGACATGTGTTACTCCTCTCCATTGAAGTATAACAAGTAGGAATAAGACAAAAATAGAATTAACTAATTAAGCGACTGTACCATTATTGTTATGTACACAAGATATTTGAAACCAAGAGTCTGTTTTATTTCTGCAAGGTGATTGATTTTGTTTGTTAACATGAAATAAGTGACTTTGTATCTTGTATCAACAGCTGTATTGTTAAATAGTGTTCACAAGCTCAGGTATGAGCTGTTGTGATCTACTTTTGTTCATTCGTCAGTCGTTTACTTTGCTTCTTCTCTGAAACCACTTGACAGGCTTTCACCAAATTTTATGTGAAGCATTCTTACACAAAGCTCTCTTAAGTTTGTTCAAATGATTACCCTGGGGTTAAATGTGGCCCCGCCTGTTCAGTTTATCAGAATGATTTCCCTGGGGTTAAATGTGGCCCCGCCTGTTGGGTTTATCAGAATGATTTCCCTGGGGTTAAATGTGGCCCCGCCTGTTGGGTTTATCAGTATTATTTTTTTCTCTAATATTTCAGAAATCTCTGAAAGTGCAAACCCTGGAGCTTTGATATTTTGTATAAAGTGTCATCTAATTAGTTTCTATCAAGTTTGTTCAAGTCATGACCCTAGGGTCAATATTGGCCCTGCCCCGGGGACATGTCAGTTTAACATAGGAAAATTTATATTTAGAAATCTTCTCAAGAACCATCTAATCAAATTTGTTCATATTTGGTATGTATGATCCATATGACTAGCGGTTTCAAATTTGTTCAAATAAAGGGGCTAGGCTGAATTGGACCCAGTTTTGAGGAGACTTTGATTTTTACTTAGGAATAATATGGGAAAACAGAAAATTCCGTTTTTCTGTTTTATTTTATGTATTATTTCAATTATCTTAATGTCTGGAGCATCGCTTAGAAATAACAGTTGAGGCAAGGTCTTTTAAAGGGGATATTATATAAACAAGGGACCAGCCGGGACCTAAAAAAAGATAAAATAGTGAACTTTCAAAAATCTTCTTCTCAAAAATTGATGAACCAAATGTATTAATATTTGGTTTAAATGTTCCTGATGAATAGTGGTTTCAAAGTTGTTCAAATAAAAGGGTTAGGATATACTGGGGTCCCATAAGGGGACTTTGAATTTTTACATAGCAATACTATGGATAAACAGATTATTATGTTTTTCTCACCTATTTTACATATTATTACAATTATCATGAGGTCTAGATCATTGTTTAGTTATACCAGTTAAGATTAGGTCCTTCTTCTTAATAAACTGTCCAGCCAAATGCCTTAATTATTTCGTATAAATGATCCCTAAGAGTAGGGGTTTCATGTTTGTTCTATTGAAGGGGCTAGGATCATCTTGAGGTCTGGAGTATTGTTTAGTCATAACAGCTGAGCCAGAGTCTTTTAATGGGTATTTAATATCCATAAAGGTCCAGCAGTGACCAAAAAAAGGGGATAAAATGGTGAATAGTCAAAACTTTTGTTTTTCAAGAGTTTATTATCTCCCATTATACTTTTTTCTTGTTTCTGTTCAATAAGTTAACATCTAGAGGTTAAAGATTTAACATAAAATTAATGGAACAAAATTTCCAAGAGTTAAATATTAGTATGTAAGGAATCTGCTTGAAATTAGGGTCAAGGGTCCATTGGCGCCCAGTAGGGTGACTTTCACTTTACATAGAAATGTTATAAGAAAACAATTAAATCTCATTTTTTTCACCATGACTATATTATGTTCTTCATAGGCTTTGTAAATTTTTTAAAGGAATTTTGTCCCCCTTTTTTTTTTAAGTTTTGCTGTTATAATGGTTTCTGGTCAGTTTATTTTGAAAGGGTCTATCTGTGTTAGTAATAATTGGTTTAAAGCTGTATCACTAAAATGCAGGTCAAGTTCAATGTTGATATATAGCAAGAGCAACTGTATCCTATTGACATATCTCTAGTTTTGTTACATTTAAATTCAAGAAGAACAGGGCCTAAATTCAACAATAATTTGAGTCTGAGAATCAGACTCCTGGCTCAATATCTTACAAATTTGTAAAACCTTGTATAGATACCAACCATTATGGGTAAGAAATGTGGTTAAATGTAACATTTTCTGTTAATAATTATTAAAACTGCTTGTTTTTGCAAGTAAATACAGCAAATTGCTTGTTATATAGATGCTATTTGAATATGAAATTTTTGACAATTTAAATCTCAGACTCAAAATATTGATGAATTTAGGTCCAGATGTCAGATGATATTGTTACCATAAAAGTTTTATCAGTTCTGTTGGCTTGAAGGGACACAAGGCAATTTTAATAAATATTCCCTTAAATCATTTCCTGAATATTATATATCTAGATGATGCCAAAATGAAATTAGAACACCCCAGTATTTGTGCAGACTCTTTATTTCAAATTATGGGAAAGGGTTATTACTTTGGTAAATAGTAGAAAAACTTCATATTTCTCTTATTATCGTAGATTATTTTCTCATTGCTATTTGGTTTGATAGAAAAAATTCCAAGAAAATTCAAGTTATTTTATAAAATAAAAAGATTTTTTTCAAACAAGCCAGATCACTTATTTAAAAACGTATATAAATATTAATAAATGTTAATACTTTCAAAAATATGGAGATTCAGGAAGTAATATTTTAAGATTAATATTTCTTAAAGGTTACTGTTTAATTGTGTATGGGTTGTTTCATGGAATGACCAAGTGTAACACTTTGTTTCAGTTTTGCCTTGTGTCCCTTTGAATTTAGCATAATTCTCACTGTATATGGGCTTATATATTTTTAGTTCTGATCACTCTTGTGTCTGTCATTTCATGATCTGTTGGTTGTCTGTTCATCGACTTTAAAAAGTTATGTTTTCTCTAGCATCTGTACCTTTTAGCTTGCTGGGACAAAGTCCAAGGAGAGCTATTGTCATGACCCCGGCGTCATTGTCGGCGTCGTCTGTATACACCCAGGTTAAACTTTTGCATTTAAGTTTAAGATATCTATGCAACCACTCATTGGATGTGAATGAAACTTTGCATGTATGTTCACCATCATCAATAGAACACAAACAAACAAGAACCATAACTCTGGATTGCATTTTGGCGCAGTTATGGCCCTTTTTGGACTTAGACACCCAGAGGCGAGCTTTGTTGGTTTTCTGACAACTCTTGTTTATTATATTTTCACCAACTAAAGTGGTTGTATAACTATAATACTTTGTTCAAGATCTTGAACTGGTCAAAATAGATAATTTGTGTCCAAGTTATGACTCTTGAAATATTGAACATTGCACTTTTTGACCTTGTATGTTCTTTAGATCTACTTTTGGTTGAAGTGAATAATATTGAATTGACACTTTAGCACCCACAATTTTCATTGGGTTCAAAACAAACTTACAAAGTAGTTACATAAACATGTTGGACATGCATGTTGAATCATAAATATCATAACAGTATTTGAAATTGTGTGCAATCATTTTCCATTTCTATGAATTTTCATTTTAACTTACATAGTGCTTATATTGTAATGATAAAATCTCAGATGTCTTGAAATGGCCAAAATCACATTACTATTGTTGAAGTTATGGCCCCTAACTGCATTTTCATTGAATTTTCATTTACCTTATATAGTAGTTATTGAATTGTAAAATCTCAGACATGGTCTAGAAATGGCCATATGAGGTTATTTATGTTAGAGTTATGGCCCTTGACTCAAGAAGTAATTGCCCTGTTTGACATGTTTTCTGCATCTGCATTTTTTATTGGATTTTGACTTAACTTGCACAGTAGATATAAAAACATAATATTAGGTTCTCCTTCTGGCCAAATTAGATTAATTAATATTGAAGTTTTTGCACTTGAATAATCAGATATTACACTGTTTGGGAGACCTCTGGTCCAACTTGCACAATATTTACCTAATACTGTCAGATCTAATTTCATCATAAATTTCTGAGTTGTGACCTTCGACTTCTAAATAAATTGCTTTATTTGTCATGGTCTCCTGTGCTGGTGAGCGATGGTCCTCTTGTTTTGGAAACTTTTGTTCTAGGTTTAAGTATCATGTTATAATATATTGGGCGACACCATTGATGTACTTTTCACACTTTATACATGTACCTGTGTGGTTCGGAGTAGTATCACTGTCAATTTGCAGAGCGATGGAAAACCTCCGTCCATTTATCATTTTTGTCATGCTCATTATGGTGGTTGAAATACCAAGGCTGTGTAGTTCCACGGTGCCAAATTATTGATGGCAGGAATATTTCATTTATGTTATGTTATTCAGAGTATGAATAGTATCACTATCAATCTTTGCAGGGATAGGAACCCTCAGAATGGGAGTTTTGTACATTATTGTCATGTCCATTATTGTGATTAAATAACGAATAGGAACAGCTCATGCATATTTCAAGAGCTGACAAATTGTGTATTTGGTTAGAATTTGCTGAAACTCTGCAGTTCTCCAGGTATCAAACTTTGGGTCCAAAAGCATATTTATTTGTTGATATTTTATTGTGTTGTTTTTTTTTTCAGTTTATACGTAAATCTTTTGTTTTTGTACATGTGTAGTGAACCTGAATTGTCATTCTTCTTAGAGTCCTATAACCTATAATGTGCTGGTACTCTGTAAAACCCAGATTCATTCATTTATTTTACACCTCAGCTTATTGTTGTTTTTAAGATCATGTTTAATTTTAATAAATTATTGCATCTTTAAATCATTTATAAAGGAAAATCATGTAACCTTAGTTTGACACTAATTCAAAATTGTTATAACAACAAAAAAAGCTTTATTTTGGTTCAGAAATGTTCAAAGAAAATATGTACTTTAAAGGGATTATATTGGCATATAACCGTCAATTCACTGTCCTCAATACACATGCCCAGCATGAAGATACACTTATAAATTAGAAATATACACGGTCTAAAGTGTCTAATTGCATAACCTCTTTATTACAAACATCAGGGTTTCTGAAGTCCACATTTTTGTTTTTGTTTACATTTGCCATTTTCAACGATCCGCTTTCAGGTTTCCGAACAATCATCAGGATAACATTGTGAAGACTCGTTCCCGATCTCATTTTTGAGGCTTTGTTAGGGAAGTTTACAGAGTTCTATGTAAACATTGCGCAATACTTTATTGCGGGACGTATTAAAGTTTTGACCAATATTCAATTACTGTTTATTTGATAACTTTTAAGTAAATAAAGGTTATACGTCAATACATAAGCATTATTTTGTGCACACTGCATACAGAGAAAGTCTGGATTAACAACGTGTTTGTTGTTACTTGCCAATATAATCCCTTTAATATTGAAGAATGTTTCAGTTGTGCTAACATTCTACTAGAAATTAAATATTTATATAGTTATGTTTATTTTTTCAATTTCAGATTGTACTTATTTAGTTATTGAAAGAACCTTTGTAATCCACACTGTACAACCAGTAATGAGAAACAGTTGATGTGGTACCACCATCTGCATTCATTCATGTGGGATATGTAAACTATACTAAGGGAACTCAATATGTGATTCACGGATTTCTGATGATGTGACTTATGGTAAGGAATATTCTGTATTGCTTGTAAAAGTTTTGACTGTAAAAGATCAGATAGAAGCAGCAGCTATGCGATATGCAACAGATTACCAATGAATTCTATTTTGGGCGGGATTCTCCATGTCCGATCAATTCTAAGATTACTTGTCTCTCACCGCTGTGGTTTGGAGGACAATGGTTCTACTCTATTGAGGTCTTGTTCCACCATTAAAACAGGTACCATAAGTAGCATGGTGTTAAATCCCACTCAGAATTTACCTCAGGCATCTGTTTGATGGAGAGTTGATAATAAAACAAAAATGTCACTTATAAGTGATAAATGCCCCAGAAGCAGTCTGTGAATGAAAAAACATGTATGTAACTATATTGTGACTTTTTTGGGGTTAATATAATATGTATGTATGTATATCTTTCATATAAATGAAACTACAAGTGGTTGACCAGGAGTAGAGCGTCCACTTTGCATGAGGAAGGTTATGGGTTTGATCCTCGGTTGGGTCATACAAAAGTCTGGTCAGCCCAGTGTCAGTATAATGTGACTGAGTGGGTATCATACCGTGTGTCTGCTGCATAATACTCCAGGGTGGCAGCATTAGAATACTGTTTCAGATAGACACCATCGCCATATAACTGAAAAAAATTTAAAGCGACGCTAAACACCATACAACAACATGATATGTTTTACATCTTAGTGCCATTGAGCTGCAGACCTAAATATTTCACTCAGCACACCATGTCATGGGTCTGATCTAGGTTTGTTACTCAGCTCAGTCCAAATACTTCATGTGAGAGTTACCTGTTACTTGCCAAACCTCCAATAATAAAACTGGATCCAATATATAACTTGTTTGAAATAGTGTTGAACCACAACCTAAATTCATATACATTGTATTATAAAGAGGAAAAAACTAAGATGACCAAGTGAGCTGTTGCATTGTTATCTGCTGCTTTTAAGATGATGTAAACCAAATGGCTGGCAAATACTGGATTACTTCTGGTTGGAAGTAACAATCTATGTATACAAGTGCTCTAATGTGACTTCCATTGTGAACATGGTGATGACAGAGGTGAACATGACTTTGTATTTCTTGCTTGTCTAGCGATGTCTGCTTCTATGTGAGAATTCTGAAAAGCTTGGTATGTTCATATTGTTTAGCTTTGTGTATGACTTGATATTGTTCTCATTTGAGTTTATTGTATGTCATATTTTCTCCTCACAAGCCACAGTATTTTTCTCATTCTTTAGTATTGAGTAATTTTGTATATTGTATGGAATACATATATAATATATTTATAGATAAACACAATAAATAGTCTGTCTGGTGCCCGTATGTTATTTGTGAACAAGAAATGTTGATGAACAATATTTTACAAGAGTGGTTGTTTTTAGCCGAAATACAGCAGTGATGGTTTTCATGTGTCTGTTTTTTTAGTTCTTTAAAAAATCAATTATCATATTTTGCATTGTAGTTCTCATTCAGGTTTTTTATTATATTTTTATCCATTCAATCTTTTTAAAATTACACAAATAATGTGACTAAATATTTTGTTCTATCAGAAAATTTAGTTAATTCATTTGTAAAAGATTATAGAATACAGTATTTTTTTATCAAAATGATAAAAATAGGAAAAATTAATGAAAAGAAAGGCAAAAGAGGGTGACTGTGTTTGTAGAATCTAGACGACATTGCGACACATAGCTGTTGTTAACTATCAAAAGTGCGACAATGATTGATCCATCTCTTGTTCTAACTTGATAGTTCTAGTGTGCCTATCAGAAATGCAACAATGATCAATCCATCTCTTGTTCTAACTTGATGGCTCTGCTGTGCCAATCTGGGCAAGTGCATGGAAATTAGTCTGCTTGTGGTAACCCAGTCTTATACATATGCCGTTAGAGTAATACTTGTTTACTGTCAGTACAAGTTTAGGTGAATGATTTGGCTTTGAACTTCTGTATTCCTCAATTTGAACATATTGCAGCACTTCATTGCAATTTTTCATCTGTTAAAAATTTACAAATGTACAACTCCAGCAATGAATTTTCAGTGAATTGATTTGAATGTTTACCAAAATTAATGCAATAATTGCACATTGATACCAGGTGAAAATGAAACATTTGTTAGTGTAGATATTACAATTTCACTGTATTTTTTAAAATATTTTTACTTAATTTACTTAGCCATTCATGTTTTTTATTTATACAGTCGAAACTCGTTATCTCAATATCACTTACATCGATATTTCGGTAATGTCGATATTTTTTGCCAGTCCCAACTTTTCCCCTTCTTTGCTTTTATAAATATACTCCTTTTAACTCGATATTGTCTCTGTCGATACTCCGGATATCACGATCCCAGTTTTAGTCCCCGATTGATCATTTAACTCCTTTAATTGATTGTTTGTCTCGATATATTTATTGTTGACATAAAACTGTGTGTGTTTCCACGCCACGTGCCATTTTTCACAGTTTGTTTATGACGCAACATTAATAACCGGTCAACGACAAAGGTGTCAGTTTTAATGACTTATTGAATGTTGCAAACATAGTGTCATCGAATTGGGTGATTGCATGTTAATTTGGTTTAAATATCATTTGATGCAACCAATCAGCCTCAGTTTATATCTCACACTGCCGAGAAATTCGAAGAAGGACCCGGATATTAGCATTTATCACGACAGTGTAATTCTACTGCACGGACCATAATATGAAAGTACAAATGACGTGCTTTGCAACACTTATATGGACTGCGTTAATTGGTTTGTAAACATTTGATTACAGAAGTGAACTGAACTGAACGAAATGTTCGCTTTTATCATTAGCTGACAGATTAAACACCTCTGCCAGCTGTTTGCGCGTGTTTAATCACGTGACTTAATGGGAAGTGAAGGGACATAGCCGAGTAGACGATTTCCGTTTACTTTTCGTTCTTTAGCTCACAGTTTGCGTTTATAAACAAAGTTAACATGTTTAACCGTGCTGAACGCAGCCCAGTTGATGAAAATAAATATTGATTTTGAGACAAAATCTGTGACGATATTCGGATATCTCGAGTTTTTTTTGGCAGTCCCTCCAATATCAAGATAACGAGTTTCGACTGTATTTTACATCCAAAGAACACAAACCATGATATTTAGTTTTGCAGAAAAATCATATTTTGTCATGCTCCACAATTTTTTTTTCTTAACATTACATACAAGAATTTATCTAGCGCAGGACATCATTTCACCCTTGGGATGTTCTCATAACAAATCTCATATCTTGCGTTAACAAGAAATTATCTAAAGCAGGTCACCATGTCGCCCCTGGGATGATCTTGTAACAAATATTGAAGCTTGTTTGTACAAGAATTTATCTAGTTCAAGGCATCATGTCAAGCTTGGGATGTACTCATAACAAATTGCAAAGCTAAAGTGTAAAAGAATTTATCAAGTGCAAGGCACCATTTCACACTTAAGATGTGCTCATAGAAAATCTCAAAATTATCTAAAGCAAGACACCATGTCACCCTTGGGATGTTCTCATAACAAATCGCAAAGCTAAAGTGTAAAAGAATTTATCTAGTGCAAGGCACCATGTCACACTTGAGATGTTCTCATAGCAAATTGCAAAGCTTGAGTGTACAAGAATTTATCTAGTGCAAGGCACCATGTCGTACTTGAGATGTTCTTATAACAAATCTTGAAGTCTCTGTGTTCAAGATTTTATCTAGTTCAAGGTACCATGTCACCCTTGGGATGTTCTCAGTACAAATATCGAAGCATCTGCAGTTTACACACAAACATTCATTTTGAGATATGAAAAGTTTCCTGTTTTATGTCCTGTCTTATTAGTAACAATGAAGCAAATACAAAATGTTTTACATTCATAATAATTATGCCACTCCACTCCTTCCCTATGTTTTAAGTGAAGTTAAACTCTAAATTCGCAACAAAAAAAGTCATTTGAATATGTTCCAAATATTTAACATTCATTATTTGGTTATAAAGCAATGAATTTAAGGTAACTATTAAGGATAACAAGGCCCTTAAAAACACCTAAACTGCACCTATGACAGGCCTAGCTAAAAAACAATTTCGGGGAGGAGCATGACCCTGGACGCCTCTACAACTGTGCCTACACATCGTTTTTCAGCCAAGCTATGCCCCTGACACTGTAGCAGAATTCGAGATGATTCATTCTGATCACACCGTCTGTAATGTAACTTTTGTTTTGTGCATCCTAACAACCAAATTTTTTATAAGATTTTTTATTATTTTTCCTAAAGCCTAAATTAAATCATAGTGTGGTTTTATTTTCCCAACCACCCCTATTATTTTCCTGCCGACCCTAAATGTTCCCTTAAAACTTCAAAAATTTTTTTTAAAAAAATAACCATAATATCTTTGAAAAGTTCTTGAACTGACCAAATTTGATAAATATTGTCAGATTTATGGCCCTTGCATTAAAAAAATTGTGTAATTCTATGTTTTGTGCATAATATCTGGACAATTTTAAACTGACCAAATTGTCATTTGCATCCTGCATGTGCAGTTTTCATTTAATCCTCAACAGACATACAAAGTAGTTATTTTACCATTGTATCTTGAATAACTTCTTGAAATTGCCAGATCCAATAAATATTGTCAGTTGTGACCCTTGAAATGTTAAAATTGCATGTATTTGATTTTGCCTGCACTCCAGCACTCAGCAGTTTATACTTCCATCCTCATTAAACTTACACAGTTGTTATATGACCATATTTTAGACAAGGGCCTGGGTAGCTCAGTCAGTAGCATGTCTGGTTATCAATTCCAATAGGGTCCTCTGTGACTGAGTGGTCAAAGGTGCAGTCTCAAGATCTCTTACATAATGTTGTAAGTTCTAGTCCCACTCTCTCCAAAAACTTTCAAGTGAGAACAGTTTGCCAGTAATTTGCGGAAGAATGTTAGTTCTACTCAGTTTTCCTCCACTTGATAAGACTGGATATGTTATATTAACCTGTAGTGTGTTGAAATTGTTAAATAATAACATTTAAAAAAACTATCAATCCAGGGGTCTTGAGTTTGAATCCCTGCCCGGCGGGCAGTGTTTGTGACTTTTACAATTATACTACATTGTGTCTCATTGTCAATCATTTCACTGCTGATACAAGTGGGGAAGTTATCAGTTGTAGAGATGGGTGTACTTGAGTATTGGTTAACCTTAAGGATCCTAGGAAAGTGTGGTCAAGTTAACTGATCTTCTGTTAGCTTCATTGGCATAAAAATGATGTTAAATATTCAAATCAAATCAGATTGAACTGGCCAAATCCAGTAATTAATACCAAGAGTTATGGCCCTTGATTGATTACGTGATATGAAATTATGTACTCCAGCACCTTCAGCTTGCAGCTTTCATTTTGATATTCACAAAACTTAGGCTTTATTAATCTGATATCTCAAATGACCAAATTTAAATGTCTGAGGTGTGGCCCTTGCCTCATTAAAAACTGTCATCTTTGGTATTGTCTTCTCTACCATAGGTGAGCGATCTAGGTCAAATGTAGCTCTTCTATAATCAAATAAATAAGTGTTCCTTATGTTATAATGGAATGATGCCAAGACTTTAATATACATAAAACAAAAGAATGTTTATATTAGTAGAGTTAGTGTCCTTAGTTACTAAAGACAGTAATTGCCCAGGACAGACAGACAAACAAGACATATCACTTTGATGCAAATGTGAGGGAGAGTAAAGTAAAAAGCCAGACACTGGGTACATGTAACATGACCTACTTCCACGTAAATATCAAAATTGTTACACGAAACATTTGTATCAGACTAAATGTATTCCAGTAGTGTTGACTGACAATATAAATGTACTTACTTTGAATCTATATCGTTTCAATAAAATAACAAGAGGCCCATTTGTTTTAACTACATTGAGCTCAATCTATGCAAATAACGAGGACCCAGGGCAAGATCACTTACCTCTCGCCACTAAGGTCATGGGTATAAGCCTAGCTCAGTCTGATGACATAATGAGAAAGATTCTCAGTGCAACAATTTCTTAAATACCCAAACTGTTACATGAATGATTTGCATCAGACTTAATGTATTGATTATAGTAGTGTTTACTGACAACATATGAAAATGACCTACTTTCTTTATCATGTAAATATCCAAACTGTTACATGAAACATTCACATCAGACTTTAATGTATTCCAGTAAAGTTGACTGACAATATGAATGTTCTTACGTTGAACGTACAATTGGTTCTTTTATGTAACAAACACAAATGTTTGGACTACATTGAGATCATTTTATGCAAAGTGACAAAAGGTCCTTCATAAATAGGATAACCTAAACAAGATCACTTACTTCTCGCCACTGAGGTCATGGGTTTGAGCCTAGCTCGGTCAAATACCTTAATGAAAAAGATTGTCAGTATAATGTTTTCCAGAGCAACCATAAGACACCTAACTTCTGTTTAAAAGAGATTGATCATGGGGTTTAAACACAAGGGCCGGGCCCCGATTAGCTCAGTCGGTTACGGGTCTGACTATCAATCCAGGGGTCGTGAGTTTGAATCCCCGCCCGGCAACAGTCTCAATGATGATTGATATACGACATTGTGTCTCATTATCATTCGTCTCTCACCGCTGATTCAAGTGGAAAAGTTATCAGTTACTTGCGGAGATGGGGTGTGTTAGAGTACTGGTTAATCCCAGGAAGCAGTGGTTAATGATCACCTCGATGGCATAAAAATGACGCTAAATATTCAATCATTCAATCAATTAAACACAAGTTCAACCAAACTCAGTCCCAATTGTTTTAGAGGAAACATTGTCAGCTACATGTGGAAGAACAGTGGTTAAATGTTAAACTCACCAACAAAGACTTAAACTGTCTGCCTCAGTGTAAGCATTTATTATACTGATCAGATATTGTACATTAATTTGATGGCATAATTGCATTAGTACTGGAACTATTTTAAATGGTCAGAGTTGTCTTTTATTATAAAAATACAATAAAAAAAACATTCATGAAAAACAGTTTTTAGTAATTAGTTTTCAAAGCCAAATCTTGAATTCCAATTACCTGTACTGAAAATAAACAATCTACTTTAATTTCATCATGTGTAACTGGGCTATTGGAGGCAGGCTTCCTTTCATGCATTTATCAGCACCTACTGTTGTACATGTAGCTGTATGCTTGGCAACCTACAATTGTACCTGTAGTTGTATGCTTAACCAGGGTGATAGTGGTTGCCGTGACAGTTGATTGAAAACTTGAGGGGACATTGAAGGCTAGATAGTGTCTCCAGCACGATACGTGCCGTGATGCAAAGGCTGTTAAAGTTATAGCTGAAGTTTTCTAGAATCTTTGATATGGTCACTCTTAAAAGCAAAGCAGTAATAACTTTAGAAATAATAATTAATATCGACTTTTAAAATGTTTTTTCTTTGATATTAAGTGATGACAAAAGCCTTTCTTAATTAGTAATGGAAGCTTAATAAATATTTAAAATAAATAGTATAACCAGGCACATGGGGAGTATTCAGAAGTTGTATTTCCTAAACATCAATGCCATTTTTGTATAACTCTTGTGCAATACATCTACATTTCTTGTTCATTGACAATATACATGGACATCAGACAGATTTATAATTATTGTATTTTTGAATATATATATATGCATATATAGATATTCCTTACCAATATACTATATAAGTGAAAGGATAAATAAATGGCATGGGGTGAATTTCATAGTCACATTATTAAACTGTTGTAATCGATATTTACAGTTTTAGAATACGTATGTAAAGGTATTTCATGATTTTGTCAAAAGTCATTAATGAAATATCTTTACAGTCATACTATAAAACTGTGAAATATTGCTTATGCTGGTTTGATAATGTGGCTCTGAAATTCCCCTGGTGGCGTTTCTTTATTATTTCGGTATAAATACTCAATACTATGGAAGATTGAGAAAAAATACTGCAGTTTGCAGGGGGAAATCTGGCTTCCATTAAAACACCAGATGAGAATAAATTTGGGTCATGCTCAAGGCCAAATAATATGGACATACATATAGCTTTTCTGGATTTTTCCACTGAAAGCAGACATTGCATGACAAGTGAGATTTACCTAGTCCTACCTTTGTTGTTGCCATGTTTCCAATGGAACGCTATATTGGACACCTGTCAGTCATCAGTCAAAACTTATTGCAATATTGATATTTCCTTACCATCATTTCTCCATTACTTGTACAGGGTGGAATTGGTTGTGATAAATTTGTGAACAAAACAATTGTATTGTTGATGTAATTTATTCATAATTAATAAATATATGTGTAAAATTTGTTGTTTTCTTTATTATGACCAGTGAAATTCATTTGCATATTCAAAGCTTTTTTCTAATAATATAACCACCCACCCGCTCAATAGCTTGAAGATATGCTTTTGAATTTATACAATCAAAATAAGTTTCAACATTTCCATATTTAGTTTTAACAACTAACCGATGTAAAGGGAAATAATTGAGAAAATCGTAGTTAATTTACATCTCTGCTAATATGAATATTTATACAAGATATTGTTGTAATGTAATGGGAGTTATTTTATCGACAAATTTATTTCTGTTATCCATCACAAGCTGCAAGCCATTTTTGGATACATTCTTTTGTGTCTTTTATTTCCTATCAAAGCAATTTTAACTGTCTGGACACCATTTTGAAAATCCCAAGCAAGTTTAGTCAAAATTCCACTTTCCATTAAAGGTAATGAAAGGGCCGGAACTTCCCACATACAACAACGTGTGCAACTAGACATCGAACTGAAGCTCTTAAACAAGTTTGCACAAAACTGGTTGACAAGTGAAGAGGAAATAAAACCTCGAAGACTTACAGCTACATGTAACAGTTTCCCTGGGAATCTGGAAAGTTAACCAGCACTCGAGCACACCCATCTCTGCAACTGATAACTTTCTGACAATGAGACACAATATGATAATAATTATGTATAAGTATATCGGTGTGTTAAAACAAAAAATGGAACGGGAGTAAAGCCAAAATTGGGTAATGTCATTTTTTACACATTTCAGGTTGTATATGGCATATCCAGTTGTATTAGTGGAGGAAGACCTCGGAATGAATCTTGGTAGACCCACCGTTCTACCGCAAGTTACTGACAAACTTCCCTCTATAAAGTTTTTGGAGCAATAAAGACTTGAACCTACAACATTGGTGGAGAAAGCAGTGATCTTGGGACGACGCCTTAGACCACCTGGCCACTGAGGACCCTGTAAACAGTTGAACTAAAAATAAATAATTTGAGCCCTTTTGGGGACCTTGTGGCACCAAATGAAAACATAAAGGGATACTATCAGGAATAAGGCCATACACGTCTTAAATATAAAACTGTTTTTAAAATTGATAAATAGCATCTTATTGTCATTAATAAACAAAATCTGAAATCGTTTGGTATGTCAAATCTGCCAAAACATAAAATCAATATTGAAATTGGAGTAAATTTGAAACAAAATATCCATTCTTAAAATAGACATCTCTAAATACTGCTTGAAAGCCTTCACATAGTTGATTATTTGAAAGCCCTATTTAAAAGGATCTTAGCTAAATTTTAACAAATTTTGCTCATCAGTTTATGGTTTCATGTGTTTAAGGCTTAAAGGGAATATATCATATATAAACATTTTTTTCCAATATTCCATGCCTATATAAATGGATACTCACTGACTCATATTGCCAAAGATATCTATTTAAACATGCCAAAATAATGTATTGAAAAGGGCTTCCCCAACGCACTTAGGTTACACTAAAATAGATTTTTCATTTAAAATGGCAGCATATTTTGTTATGTATTAAATGAGTCATGTGATTTCATTTTGATTTCAATTTGATCTGTTAAACAGGTTTACACATAATAATTGTTTCATCTTAGAAAGAGTCTGAATGATGATGTGAAGGTTATCAAACAGTATTTTAAGTACTGTCTATTTTTAGAATGTTGATTTTATTTCAAGTTTATCACGCCAATCAAAATTTGATTTTTGGATTTGTCAGACTAAACTTTTCAAATTATATTTATAGTAATTATGAGATACTTTTTATCCATTTGGATAATTTTTTTCTTTAAGATATTTACAGTGATTTACCCTGATAAGGTCAGTAAGTAAGTAGACCTATATAAACTTGTTGTTTTAAATTATTTTATACCCAACATCAAATGACTGGTAAGTTTTTTCTGATTGTTTTTTTTTAAAACTTCTATCTTTTCAATGTTCTCTTCATATATAATTAATAAACTGTGTCACTTCAATTTTTTTATGCTTTTAAATAAACTTTACAGAAAAAAGTCAAATATAGAAACCTAATTTATTATGAATAACAAGTTGGAATGTAACCATAGAACATGAGGACCTGACTTGCTCTACTGGCAACAGGATCAAGAACTGCTGTGTAAGTTTGGTTAAGAATCAATGGAAAATGAAGGTACTATTGCATCTACAACAATTTCCCTATATAACTCTATGTAAAACCGTGACCCATGTGGCAGTCCCAAATTTGACCCCAGGGACCCCTGACTTCATAAATCATATATGGGACCTCCATGCAATGCTACATGTAAATATTAAAGGTCTAGGCCTCAAACTTTTAGAGAAAACGTTTTTAAATTTTTGCTAAAAATGTGCTTTCAAGACCTGTGGCGGGGGCATTTGTGGTTGAATCGGGCTGGTTCAAGAACTCATCTGAGATCTTATAGTTATATAACTGCTGTGCTAGTATGGTTAAGATTCAATGAAAAATGAAGGTGCTAATTAATGCGTCTACAAGAAAATGGTTTACAGATGGACAAACGACGACAATTTACCATGACATAAGCCCTGCACAAGCGAAGTTTTTAGATTACCAATAACACATGACAACAGGATAGTTTATACGCATGTTAATTTTCAATTGGAGATGTTTTCTGGGGGGAATATCACCTCAGAAATGAGCTGCCGAAGGGACAGCGTGCTCGACTATTCGAATATTTGTCACAGAAGTATAAATTTGATCGAGACTGGTGACAAATCCAAGCAAGTAAGAGTAATCTTACTTACAAAATTGACAAAATTGAGTAGGTCTTAGAACTGCAATATCTTGAATGAAGTTTCAATCAAATTAATTATATTATACATGCAGTGACTGCTGAGTTAAAATCTAAGTAAAACAAAGGCCATAATTTGAAAAAAAAATCTGATAAGAGTTATCCGACTTGATAAATTTAGTGGATTTCATGACTACAAAGCCATATGTAAAGTTTCAATCAAATACATTGAGCAGTTGGTGTAATATGGATTTGACAGTACTTGTATGCAAAACTTTAACCAAAATTCTAAGTCAAAGAAAGGCAATAACTTGCATTATATTCATGCAAGAGTTATCCAACTAAGTTATTGTAGTAGAGTTGATGACTGGGAAGGCGTGTGCAAAGTTTCAATAGAATACATTTAGTGGTTGGTGAGATATGGACTTGATGGTACTTGCATGCAAACCTTTAGCCAGAATTTCTAAGTAAAACAAGGGCAATAATTTGCATTATATTTAGGTAAGAGTTATCTTACTTAATTATTGTAGTAGGGTAGGTGACTGGGAAGGCTTGTGCAAAGTTCAAAGTCAATACATGCAATGGTAACTGAGATATGGACTTGATGGTACTTGCACACAAAACTTTAACCAGGTTTTCTAAGTCAAAACAAGGGCAATAATTTGCATGATATTCAAGCAAGAGTTATCTAACTTAGTTACTGCAGTAGGGTTGATGACTAGGAACGATTGTGTAAAGTTTCAATCTAATACATAGAGTGGTTGGTGAGATATAGACTTGATAGTACTTGCATGCAAACCTTTAACCAAAATTTCTAAGTAAAACAAGGGCAATAATTTGCATTATATTCAAGCAAGGGCTATCTAACTTAGTAATTGTAGTATGTTTAATGACTAGGAAGGCTTGTGTAAAGTTTCAAAACAATACATTGAGTGGTTAGTGAGGTATATAGACTTGATGGCATTTGCATGCAAAACTTTAACCAGAATTTATAAGTCAAACAAGGGCAATAATTTGCATTATATTCGTGCAAGAGTTATCTTATTTGGTTATTGTAGTAGGGTTGATGATAACAAGGAAGGTTTGTGTAAAGGTTCAAGGCAATACATGCAATGGTTACTGAGATGGGGACTTGCATGCAAAACTTTAACCAAGGTGCGACGCCGACGCCTGGATAAGTTAGAAAACCTCTCTTTATTCTCCGATTAGTTGAGCTTATAACGGTAAGGTCAGTGCCTTTGACAATGGATCTGGTGGGAAAGCGTAAGCACAACAATTTAGGTCCCCTGTTAAACTTATTAATCTCTAGGGAGTGGCCAATATTTACTGTAGAATCATAGCTTGAACAAACCTAAGAGAATAAGATCTAACATACATGCAAAATATCAAAGCTAAAGGCTTCACTATTTCAGATTTTATTAAAAGGTTATTGAGAGGAAGATTTATAAAAATTCCTAATTTTAACCACATTGCTGACCACCCCCTTGCCCCTCATGGAAATTAAATCCTCTTTATTGATGAATAAAATCGAATTTACTCTTACCAGACAATGCTTTAGATCTCAAATTGAACAACATATTTACACTAGTCAACAAAAAATGAGAATTTTCCATTTTCCCATAGTATTCCTATGTAAGACTCAAGAGTTCCCTGATGAAGCCCCTATAAAAACAAGCCCCTTGTTTTGTACAAACTTAACTCATTGATATAATCAATATCAATTATAAAGAAATTTGACAGACCAATTGTTAAGAAATTTTTTGAAAACTTTCTATTTTAACTATTTATTTACCCACACTGGCCCCATTATGGAAAGTCAAGTCTGGTAATTGAACCAAATCTTATTTTCTATGACCAGATGATGCTTCAGAACTGAAATGATAAAATTCAAATTGAATAATAGTTTCGCCCAAATGGATGAATAAAATTTTAATTATCTGTTTCTCATAGTTTCCTTATGTAAAATTCTAAATCCCCTTACAGGGACCCTATAAATATTAGCCCCTTCTTTTCTTCATCCAAACTCCTACACATAGGGATAATTTATGCCAAATATGAACAAATTTGACTGACCATTCTGAAGAAAACAATTTTTGTAATTCCCAATTTTTACGCTTTTTTTGTGGGGGCCTCTCCTCCTGACCCCTTAAGACAGTGGAAACCCAGTCATTTTTACAAATCTGAACCTCCTTGACCAAACAATGCCTCTGTAAAAATAAAAGCAAAATCCCCTAATTGAACCCTCGGGGCGGGGTCATTTTCAGCACCATGGACACCATTTGAACAAATCTAACAGAACTATAGTTGTTATCATTACTACATAAACCTTTACAAAATCTGTTTGGTTGTTCATGAGAAGATTTTTTTAAGTTTTTGAACTATTTCTTGTAACATCTGCAATCTTGAATTTCAGAATGAAAAAAAAAAAACCTTCAATATAGTCTCCTATCCAGTAGAAACATTCATGTTAAGTTGGTCTAGTGGTTTCAGAGAAAGTGTTGCTAACAGACGACATATGACGGACAACATGCCATTGCATAAGCCATTCTGGCCTCTGGCCAGTAGAGCTAAAAACTTAGATTTTGACACATGCTGTGAGGTATCACATGTATGAACCTGAACAAGAGGCCCAAGAGGGATAATTTATATCAAATATGTACAAATCTGACATACCGGTTCTTAAGAAAAATTTTACTAATTCCCAATTTGTACCCTTTTGGGGCCCCTCCTGACCCCTTCAGACATAGGAACCCAGTCATTTTTACAAATCTTAACCGCCTTTACCTAACAATGATTTAGTGAAGATATAGGCAAAATTATTTCCATTTAAAAAAAAAAAATATATATATTATATTGACATGTGTCCCCTTATTGAACTCTCGGGCTGGGTCAATTTTAACCCTAGGGACACCATTTGAACAAATCTAACAGGAACTATAGTTGGTCATCATTACTACATAAACATTTTGAAAATCTGTTTTGCCGTTCATGAGAAAAGATTTTTTAAGTTTTGGACCATTTTTAGCAATCGGCGGCCATCTTGAATTTCAGATCGAAAAAAAAATCTTCTGTACAGTCTCCTACGCAATGGAAACATCCGTGTAAAATTTCAGTTTAATTGGCCTAGTGGTTTCAGAACAGCTGAAAGAAAAAGAGAAATTTTCTGTTTTCCCATAGTATCCCTATGTAAAATTCTAAGTCCCCTTACAGGGCCCCTATAAATTTTAGCCCCTAAATTCTTATCTGCAAGCAAACCCCTACACATAGGGATAATTTATGCAAAATATGAACAAATCTGACATACCGGTTCTTAGACAAGAGGCCCAAGAGGGCCTGAGGACACTCTACTGACTCATAGTGGCCATAGCACTTTTTGAAATTCTGCTATGCAATAGAAACATCGGGGCGGGGTCAATTTTAACTCTAGGGACACCATTTGAACAAATGTAACAAAACTATAGTTGGTCATCATTACTACATAAACATTTTGAAAATCTGTTGGACCGTTCATGAGAAGAAGACTTTTTAAGTTTTGGATTTTTTTTAGTAACGGTGGCCATCTTGAATTTTAGATAGAAAAAATAAATCTTTTGTATAGTCTCCTATGCAATAGAAACATCCATGTGAAGTTTCAGTTTAAGTGGCCTAGTGGTTTCAGAATTAATGAAAAAAAGAGAGAATTTTCTGTTTTCCCATTGTATCCCTATGTAAAATTCTAAGTCCCCTTACAGGGCCCCTATATATCTTAACCCCTAAATTCTTATCTGCAATCAAACCCCTACACTTAGGGATAATTAATATCAAATATGTACAAATCTGACATACCGGTTCTTAAGAAAACAATTTTACTAATTCCGAATTTGTACCCTTTTGGGGCCCCTCCTGACCCCTTAAGACATAGGAACCCAGTCATTTTTACAAATCTTAACCGCCTTTACCTAACAATGATTTAGTGAAGATATAGGCAAAATTATTTCCATTTAAAAAAAAAATTATATATATTATATTGACATGTGTCCCCTTATTGAACTCTCGGGACAGGGTCATTTTTTACCCTAGGGACACCATTTGAACAAATCTAACAGAACTATAGTTGGTCATCATTACTACATAAACATTTTGAAAATCTGTTGGGCCGTTCATGAGAAGAAGGTTTTTAAGTTTTGGACTATTTTTAGTAACGGCAGCAATCTTGAATTTCAGATCGGAAAAAAAATCTTCTGTATAGTCTCCTATGCAATAGAAATACCCATGTGAAGTTTCAGTTTAATTGGCCCAGTGGTTTCAGAGAAAGTGCTGCTAACAGACGACAGATGTCAGACGACGGACAACAGATAACGCGCCATCGCATAAGCACTTCTGGCCTTTGGCCAGTAGAGCTAAAAACGAATTTAGTAATTCCCAATTTTAACCCTTTTGGGGCCCCTCCTGACCCCTTAAGACAGTGGAACCCAGTCATTTTAACAAATCTGAACCTCCTTCACCAAACAATGCTTCTGTGAAGATATAGGCAAAATCATTTCCATTTTAAAAAAAAAATAAATAATATTATAATGACATGTGTCCCCTAATTGAACCCTCGGGGCAGGGTCATATTTAAACCTAGGTACACCATTTGAACAAATCTAACAAAACTATAGTTGGTCATCATTACTACATAAACATTTTGAAAATCTGTTGGGCCATTCATGAGAAGAAGATTTTTTTTAGTTTTGGACTATTTTAAGTAACTGTGGCCATATTGAATTTCAGATCGAAAAAAAATCTTCTGTATAATTTCCTATGCAATAGAAACACCCATGTGAAGTTTCAGTTTAATTGGCCTAGTGGTTTCAGAGAAAGGGCTGCTAACAGATGACAGACGTCAGACGATGGACGACGGACGACAGACAACATATTCATCGCATAAGCACTTCTGGCCTTTGGCCAGTAGAGCTAAAAACCAATGCCAACACCAGGTCAAGTACAATAACCCCCCTATTCTATGAAAAGTCAAGCTTATAACAATTTAAATGCAACCCATTTGATGAGAGTTCATATGCACACACACACAAATAGTCTTCTTTTCTCATAATAGACAACTGAATGTTACTGGGAAATGCAAATTATCTTTTCATCTCCCTTTTAGGTTGCTTTTCAAATGTGACTAGATGTGTGATAATGGAGGTGATGTCCTGTCTATTAACACTATGGCATAATGGTCTATAAAGTCTGAACACATCTTTGCTGCAACTACTGGTTTGTGTGGCCTTCCAATGTCTTGGATATTTATTTAGGCCGTTCATGGAATCCAGTAGACATCAGATGACATCCCAGATTTGTCCTGCTTATTTCATAATGTTCCTCTCAACTGTAAAAACAAATGACAAAGACAATTATTTCTAAACATTTTTGTTTAATGGGGTTAAACACCATTTTCATCACATTTCAGGTTATATGTGGCATATCCAGTTTGACCTCAGAATGAATCTGAGTAGAATCATTGTCCGTCTGCAAGTGAATAACAAACCATCCAGATTATATTTACTAATGAGATGATTTTTATCCATTTTAAAAAAAAATATATTTTTCAGGCTCTTTTTCCTGATATTCTCCCTTTGTTCAGTAAATTATGGAAGGTTTACTGAATCACAAAGAAGAAGGTCCCATTCAAAGATAATGGTCGACTCCATCCTTCTAGTTTATCATTTTTATGAGAAATTCATTAATACACAGGTTGACATTTTCCATTTTATTCATCAATGTTTTAGCATAACCCAATACTGGCCAATGAATGACTTTATCATGATTTAGTATGTCACCAAAATTAAAGAATGGTACACTACAGAGACAAAATACACAATACAAGTTATTTTCCTGATATACTAGTACAGTACTCCCTGGAAAACAGCACCTTAGGAGTTGTAGAAATTCAAACCTCTATCAATTATTAATGTCGATAGTTAAGAACCAATGTATGTTTAATGACTAGACTGTAACAGACCAATGTTTGATTAATGTAGACTAATGAACAGATGCTTGATTAATGTAGACTGTAATGGACAAATGTTTGATTAATATAGATCATAATGGACAGATGTTTTATTAATGTAGACTGTAACAGACCAATGTTTGATTGATGTAAATTGTAATGGACAGATGTTTGATTAATGTAGACAGTAATGGACAAATGTTTGATAAATGTAGACTGAAAGGGACAAATGTTTGATTAATGAAGACTGTGATGGGCAAAGGTTTGATTAATGTAGACTGTAATGGACAAATGTTTGATTGATGTAGATTGTAATGGAAAGATGTTTGATTAATGTAGACTGTAATGGAAAAATGTTTGATTAATGTAGACTGTAATAGACCAATGTTTGATTAATGTAGATCGTAACGGGCAGATGATTGATTAATGTAGATCGTAATGGACAAATGTTTGATTAATGTATACTGTAACAGACCAATGTTTGATTAATGTAGACTGTAACAGACCAATGTTTGATTAATGTAGATTGTAATGGACAAATTAATGATTGATTAATGTGGATTGTAATGGACAAATGTTTCATTTATGATGAATGTTAAAGAGTTCACTATACTTATGATGGTAGATCTTTTTATTAATGTAGAGTTTAATGGTCAAATGTTTGATTAATAAAGATTTGCAAAGATGAATGTTTGATGTAGATTTTAATAAAACAAGGTTTGATTTATGTAGACTGTAATGAACCAAATTCATTAATTTAGATTGTAATGGATGAATGTTTGATTAATGTAGATTGTAATGGATGAATGTTTGATTAATGTAGATTGTAATGGATAAATCTTTTATTAATGTAGATTGTAATGGACAAATGTTTGATCAATAAAGATTTGCAAAGATGAATATTTGATGTAGATTTTAATAAAACAATGTTTGATTTATGTAGACTGTAATGAAACAGTGTTTGCTATACATGTATGTAATGGATGAATGTTTGATTAATGTAGATTGTAATGAACCAAATTCATTAATTTAGATTGAAATGGATGAATGTTTGATTAATGTAGATTGTAATGAACCAAATTCATTAATTTAGGTTGTAATGGATGAATGTTTGATTAATGTAGATTGTAATGAACCAAATTCATTAATTTAGATTGTAATGGATGAATGTTTGATTAATGTAGATTGTAATGAACCAAGTTCATTAATTTAGATTGTAATGGATCAGACCCACAACCTCTGGCATGAATGGCTAATACTCTATCCACTACACCACTGCACCATCTCATGCTCCCTGGACAATGGACAATTTCCTATATAACTAGTATTTAAATCACATTTAACACAATCAAACTATTCAACAGATGCTTTGGGAGAGTGCGCCTCATCTTTGCTTGTAGTTTCTATTCAGTATATTATTCTAGACTTACATATTGTTTCCAGCTGGCTTGAATAGCAGTCTCACAATGCCAACAACATTCATCTTCAGGGAAATTCTGGTAAAACTGACACCTTTGTAAACAGTGACAGTATATATGTTAATGGAGGTTGACATTTCCATCTGAAACAAGAAACCATAACCTGTATGGGCTTAAAAAACTGTAACAAGGGAAACCATTCGACTGCAATGCAGACGCTTGTCTTTTTTTGAGTCCATTAAGTAGATAAAAGTCAGTGATGTAACTTGTTTTATAACACGATGGTGATCTCAGTTTAATATGTTACAACAATTTTTTTTTATCAAACAATATAAATAAAAGATAATTTAATCCAAGCCTAAACAAAATTTCAATTTTTAGCTTATTCAATTATCTTTCTAACCAATATGTTTATTTCATTGTTTTGAATTTGGATAAAACGTATAATGCGTCTACATGGATTAGGGGTCAAACAATATACACAAATAGCCAAAGGGATGTTTTCATCATCACAGAGACTGAGGCTGGGCGGTGAATATATATATATATATTACTTACTGATTAAAGTGACAGGTACAATACATGTTAGATTTACAGCATTAGCAAAATTGACTGTAAATGTTAAGAAAGTCAAGCCTAATAAGGCTTATCAGTCACTATTTTATCAAAATTGCAATTACTTCAACACTTAAAGCTCAAATCTAAGATGATGAAAAAATCCCAGTTTACCACAACTCAATCCCAAGCTTTCTTTTCATGCTAGAAACCTATAGCCAAATTCCATCATCTAAAGTTTTTTGGCGAAAACTGTTTTTGCATTTTAAGTTATTAGTGACATTGACCTACAAGGTTTTTTATATTAAAACCATTTGTGTCATTCACCTCAAAGATGAGATCAGATGGCTCTGTTGGCTGTTTGCTTGCAGGGTCTAGGTTGTTATTCCACTCAGGGACTTCTGAAGAAACTGCATTGTGTGTTTCTAGAACGACGCCAACAACAGCATCCTACACAACTTCCATCACCATGTGGAAGACATTTTCCTTGGCCTGCTGTTTAACCTGAAAGTAATAATATACAACTGAAAAATAAATAGAGGATCTTACATGAGTGTTCATTTATTAATGAATTTATTAAACGAGTTGGCAAAAATGCTTTACGCGAGGCTCTGCTGAGCATCATGTCATTTTTTGCCAACGACTTTTAAGCAATTAGTGACATTGACCAGTAACATGCATTTACCTCCAAACCATTTATCCCAAGCTCTATTAACTTTCCCATGAACTTAATCACACAATTTCATCAAAATATCTAAGGAAACTAAAATTATTGAGCAGAAACATTTTTCTATTTTTTTATAATGATTCAAGAACTTGACAAATTTTACATCAAATAAAGCAATTTTATGACATTATCCAACTGTTTTAAACTTATTTATTTTACCTGATTGAGAAATAAGTTATTACAACCTAGAAAATTCATGCTTGGTCTTCCTGGGTAGATTCAGTACTAAGCATTATGCAGATAAAATGTCCCAAGGATACCACCAATAGCAGAGGCGATGACTACACCCATGACACTCCGATCCTAGGTCCGATACCCTACCACTGACAACCCTGTCCACTGGTCAGTTTAAAAACATAATATCCTTACATGCATGCTATATATAATTAAGTACTGTGTTAATTCAAAGTAGAATAAAAACGGAGTGCTGGAGTATACAAAACATGAAATATCACATTTTTTGATGATTCATGGGTCGTTTAGTATCTGATATGGCCAGTTAAGAACTTGTCCAAGATATTATAACAATACTTTATTGCATCTACTATATATACAATAACATGAACAATACATTTATATTTATATATTGTGCAAATGGGTTGGGCTACAAGTTTTAACAACATTAGCAACAGCTCTCCCCAAGATATTATGGAAATAATAACTAGTTGGTTAGTTTGGTGAGTATCAAAGGAAAACGTGTGCTGGAGTGCACATATGTCAAATAATGCAATTTTTATCAATCCAAAGGCAATATATTTATAACCACCCTACTGTATAAATTTGGTGAGGACCCAATAATTAAAACCGCTGGTTCTATAGAATGTACACAATATTAAATAACTCAACTTTTTACTATTGAAGGGATCATAACACCACATTAATACCTCATTAAATATAACAGCCATGTGCTTCATCTGTGATTTTACACCTGGACTAAAAGCACATGCCAATTTCAATACACATATTACATTTATCATATGGTACCCTTTCCTATCTGTTAAGTTTATCTGAGCCAAGTCACAAGCAAGGAACCAATACTGACTAAAATCACTTGACCATGAAGTAGGTCAATATTCACAAAGTTTGAATGCATGATGTGCCCAGGTTATCAATGCACAAGTTAAATAATACACACAGTTATTACAGAAGATATGCAATACACATCATGTGACATGTATATAAGGGATGTGTTGTACATGAGATACAAAATGATTAATCATCACCTTTCAGAGACAATAACATTATAATATGCTATTTTTGAATAAATGGTGGATGAAAATATAGCCATCCAATCTGTTGAATCAAGTTTAAACAGTTTTGTATTTACAACAATGAATGGGGTTCGGACCATGTTCAACACAATACAGATTATATTTGGCATCATTTTTAATGCAGAAGAAAGACCTCCATAACCTGCGCAAAGCTTAAGTCTAACTGGCTTCTCACATCAATGTTTTTGACAGATATTTTCAAACAGTTTTTATGAGAGGCAATAACAGAGACAGAGAGACAGACGGACGCTGGACGGATGGATGGATGGAAGCCGGACAGGTGGTGGTAAACCTACAGTTACCCTCCGGTGAAACTGGTATGGGACCAATAAGTAAGAACATGCAAACAGTATAATGAGTCAGAGCATGCCTACTGTATAATGAACAGGAACAAGCTTACAGTATAATGAGCAGGAACAAGCCAACAGTATAATGAGCAGGAACAAGCCTATTGTATAATGAGCAGGAACAAGCTTACAGTATAATGAGCAAGAACAAACCAACAGTATAATGAGCAGGAACAAGCCTATTGTATAATGAACAGAAACAAGCTTACAGTATAATAAGCAGGAACAAGCCTACTGTAAAATGAGCAGGAACAAGCATATTATATAATGAGCAGGAACAAGCCTATAGTATACTGAGCTTGAACAAGCCTACTGTATAATGAGCAGGAGCAAGCCTACTACTGTATAATGAGCAGGAAAAAGCCTATAGTATTATGAGCAGGAACAAGCCTACTGTATGAAGAGCATGAACAAGCCTATACTATAATGAGCTGGAACAAGCCTACTGTATAATGAGCAGGAACAAGCCTACTGTATAATGAGCAGGAACAAGCCTACTGTTTAATAAGAAGGAACAAGCCTACTGTATTATGAGAAGGAACACGCCTACTGTATAAAGAGCATGAACAAGCCTATACTATAATGAGCAGGAACAAGCCTACTGTATAATGAGCATGAACAAGCCTATACTATAATGAGCAGGAACAAGCCTACTGTATAATGAGCAGGAACAAGCCTATAGTATAATGAGCTGGAACAAGCCTACTGTATAATGAGCAGGAACAAGCCTATAGTATAATAAGCTGGAACAAGCCTACTGTATAATGAGCAGGAACAAGCCTACAGTATAATGAGCTGGAACAAGCCTACTGTATAATGAGCAGGAACAAGCCTATAGTATAATGAGCTGGAACAAGCCTATTGTATAATGAGCTGGAACAAGCCTACTGTATAATGAGCAGGAACAAGCCTACTGTTTAATGAGAAGGAACAAGCCTACTGTATAACGAGCTGGAACAAGCCTACTGTTTAATGAGAAGGAACAAGCCTACTGTATAACGAGCTGGAACAAGCCTACTAGCAGGAACAAGCCTACTGTATAATGAGCAGGAACAAGCTTACAGTATAATGAGCTGGAACAAGCCTACTGTATAATGAGCAGGAACAAGCCTATAGTATAATGAGCTGGAACAAGCCTATTGTATAATGAGCTGGAACAAGCCTACTGTATAATGAGCAGGAACAAGCCTACTGTTTAATGAGAAGGAACAAGCCTACTGTATAACGAGCTGGAACGAGCCTACTAGCAGGAACAAGCCTACTGTATAATGAGCAGGAACAAGCTTACAGTATAATGAGCTGGAACAAGCCTACTGTATAATGAGCAGGAACAAGCCTATAGTATAATGAGCTGGAACAAGCCTATTGTATAATGAGCTGGAACAAGCCTACTGTATAATGAGCAGGAACAAGCCTACTGTTTAATGAGAAGGAACAAGCCTACTGTATAACGAGCTGGAACAAGCCTACTAGCAGGAACAAGCCTACTGTATAATGAGCAGGAACAAGCCTACAGTATAATGACCAGGAATAAACCTACTGTATTATGAGCAGGAACATGCCTACAGTATAATGAGCAGGAACATGCCTACAGTATAATGAGCAGGAACAAGCCTAGAGTATAATGAGCAGGAACAAGCCAACAGTATGAGCAGGAACATGCCTACAGTATATTGAGCTGGAACAAGCCTACAGTATAATGAGCAGGAACAAGCCTACTGTTTAATGAGAAGGAACAAGCCTACTGTATTATGAGAAGGAACACGCTTACAATATAATGAGCTGGAACAAGCCTACTGTATTATGAGAAGGAACACGCCTACAGTATAATGAGCAGGAACATGCCTACAGTATAATGAGCAGGAACATGCCTACAGTATAATGAGCAGGAACAAGCCTAGAGTATAATGAGCAGGAACAAGCCAACAGTATGAGCAGGAACATGCCTACAGTATATTGAGCTGGAACAAGCCTACAGTATAATGAGCAGGAACAAGCCTACTGTATTATGAGAAGGAACAAGCCTACTGTATAATGACCAGAAACAAGCCTACTGTATAATGAGCAGGAACAAGCCTAGAGTATAATGAGCAGGAACAAGCCAACAGTATGAGCAGGAACATGCCTACAGTATATTGAGCTGGAACAAGCCTACTGTTTAATGAGAAGGAACAAGCCTACTGTATTATGAGAAGGAACACGCCTACTGTATAATGAGCAGGAACAAGCCTATAGTATAATGAGCTGGAACAAGTCTACTGTATAATGAGCAGGAACAAGCCTATAGTATAATAAGCTGGAACAAGCCTACTGTATAATGACCAGGAACAAGCCTACTGTATAATGATACATTATTATGACCAAGAATGTGTCTAAAAACAAATCTTTCATATACGATTTGTTGTATGGTGTTTAGCGTCGCTTTCAACAATTTTTCAGTCGTATCGTGACGGTGTCTACAGTATTCTGAGCGCTGTCACACTGGAGTATCATGCCGCAGACACACGGTATGATACCCCACTCAGTCACAATATACTGACACCAGGCCGGCCAGACATAGAACTCTCCTCTAAATGCTGAGCGTCAAGCGAGGAAGCTTCTAGTACCATTTTTTTAAGTCTTTGGTATGATTCGGCAGGGGATTGAACCCACGATCTTCCGCATGCGAGGTGGACGCTCTACCACTACACCACGCCGCAGTATTTCATATACAAACATGATCTTTGGATGGATAATATAAATGAGTATGAACAATTGTTGAATACTTTCATAATGCTCCTATAGATTTCTATATTTCAATGCAATGAGACTTCACATCTCATTGATTGGAATAATCCTGACAAAAATAAAATTTATAATAAAAGTTATTTCTATGCTGGATGTGACACCAATGCAATGTTAATTGCGAAATGATGTACTATTTCCTGTGATGTTACCTTGGCATTATAGTTAGTAATTAAGAGTGCTACCAAATAAATAATTGAATAATTTTTGTATAACTTAGTGCCATACAAATTTGATGACAGGATCAATATAAGTGTATTGGGGTTTAATGCCATTTCCAACACACATCAGGTTATGTATGGCGTATCATGTTTTATTGGTGGAGTGATCTGAGTAAAACCAACATCCTTCCACAAGTAACTAGCAAACTTTCTCACATAAAGTTTTTGCAGTAAGCGGGACTCGAACCTACAACCTTAGTGGTGAGAGATTAAGTGAACTTGAATCAGCGCCTTAGACCACTGGGCCATACAGGACCCTGTAAACATTAACATTAACATTAAGTAAAAATTAAAAATTGACCTTGACTCTTGAGGTATGCATGTGGGTCTTCCTCGTGACACATCATCATGTCATGCTGATGAATTGAGCTAAGTGTTTTTGAAATTTATCCATAGGCAACAAAGTTACATACTGGACACAAAATTTCAATAAGACTGAAATTGTCATCAAACAAAGTTAAATTGTGACCTTGACCTTTGAAGTGGGAGACTGAATGTAATGCGCAACACATCGTCATGTTATGTTGATCATTTGTAGCAAGTATTAACAAAATCCATCTATGCATAACAAAGTTACATGCCAGACACTAAATATCACAGACTCAAAAGTGTTGACAAACAAACTCATTGTGACCTCGACCTTTGAGGTACTGGGTGTGGGTCTTACTCGCAGGTACGTTGTCATGTTATGTTGATCATTTGTAGCAAGTATTAACAAAATCCATTGATGCATGACAAAGTTACAGGCTGGACATGAAATACCGACAGAAGGACAGGCTGATGCTGTGATTTCTATATATATAAATGCCACCCCAAGAATTTTGTCGTAAATAACCACAAATGTACAAAATAGGATTTCTTTTTACCATTTACTAGAGTTGTGCCCCTTACCAAAATAGAAGATGCTGTATACATATTGAAATATGGCCTTTTGTAGCTGGGCCTACTTCCTAGTATAGCTGGTGACCATATTCATCTTTACCATGAAGCTAGATTGGTAGGAGATATGGTAATCTGGAACTTTTCTAATAAGAAGTATATTTAGAATGTAATACCAAGGAACTATATAGAGGAGGAAAGGAAACTGTTTGAGATTGTGTAAAAGCTAGCAAATTCACTCAAAATTTCGCAATATCTCAATTATCTTAATTTCCATTCATCTCACGAATACAAATAAAAATTCTTACACTTCAGAATTAAAGTGTTATCAAAACAGTACCATTCCCAGAAATATGTTTAAAATTGTTGAAGTATGTGGGATTACAAAATTTGTATAATGCAGCTAAAAAACAACAAATTACAATAAATTTTCCTTTAAACCTTAATATCTGTAATTATTCAAGTGCATTTTGCTTGATCGAAACATGTTTAAACATCTAAGATTATATACAACTTACAGTTTATGTATAAGAAATCAGTTGCCTGTGAATTATGAACGATTAATTTGCAAATCACGAATCCTTTGTGTGCTGTTTCTTCAACATTTAGTCAGGAGATGGCAGTTTTAATCCTTATAAACAAGTCTTTGCTAATACCAATACAATTTTGTCAGCGACAGATTCAAGATTTCATTGTTTTGTGTGTGTAAGGGTGATGTTGCCCAATAAAAAGTCATTGATGGGCAGTTTTTTCATTATTTGGATATTATTTGATGTGCTGTCCATTGTGATGGCAAATCTAAGGTATCAAAAATATAACAAGGATGGGTGACCAGCACATCTCATTCATCACTGGATAGGTTTGGGTGGGAGTTAAATGGTTATTATCAGGGGCGGATCCAGGATTTCAGAGGGAGTAGTGCAGATGTGGATCCAGGAACTGATGTTAGGTGTGGGGGCGACAAATATACTTAAGTGAATGTATATACATTTATAACTTAATTTTTAAATAAAGATAAACATAATAACACGTATACCTAGAATTTTTTTAAAAACATTTTTATTTACAAAACAAGAATGTCGTTAGGCAGGCTAGAATGTTAGACCTCTAGATTAACAGGTGCACGCCTTACCTATGACGCTACAGCACCACTTAGAATTAGTCTTAGACACAATCATAGCACATCGAGCAGGCTGATGGCATATTGTTTTTCTGGCTAAATCTTATTTTTTTAATATAACATTGAATGAAAATAGATGAAACGTAGATTTCAGTGTCGATTTAATTATTATTTTGCTTCATTTTGTCCACCAGTTCGGTTCTTTCTGTCTTGGTGCTTTTGAAAATTTGGTCTACGGAGTGTTGATGTTTTAATTGTATTCATGTTTTAGCAGACTGGTCCATTTAAAATCATTTACACATGTCATGACATTCAAATACACATATATTTTCTTCTTCGTTTGACATTCTGCAGATGATGATATACATATAAAAAAAGCTATTCAGCTTTTTTTTATTTTTTTGCTCGCGTTGATGGTGCCACCATAACAAATTTTTTGCTCCCCCCCCCCCCCCCCCCCCCCCCGAATCCGCCTTTGATCATTCAGCTCCAAACGCGGCATGCACATAAATAAGTATTCATCAAAGTTCTGCAATAGCAAGGAACAGTCAAGTCAACAGACATGCCAAAACGATTTTAATTTAAAAAAAAACAACTTTAAAAAGACTTACATAGCCGACTTGAACAACTTTGCCTGTGGTTTCATTCAGTAGCTGTGTAATTATTGCACGCATTTATGATGATAAGATGAAAGTTACCGCCAGTAGACTGGTCCCCGGTCTCATATATAATGTAATTGTGAAAGCATATCGGGTCCGAGAACCAGGCTAGTTAATGGACCCAATCGGTAGAGCTGGGTTCGTTCTACATACTAGAGTTCAATGAAATGTAATTAGTGGAACGGAGTCATGACATGAATATATGAAATGAATAGATATGAAACCCAGGTCTGAAATAAAATTAGGTTCCGTTCTGTTCTAAGTCGGAATGGATACGATAGAAGTTTAATCTACGACTTAAATAATTCCATGGTTTAATGTATATTTACATGACTTCTTCTTCTTCTTCTTCTTCTTCTTCTTCTTCTTCTTCTTCTTCTTCTTCTTCCATATACTGAGCTGGGTTCTTGAAAGAACGTACGTAGCTCAACGAAACTAGGCATGGTTGTGGTGCACAGAAGTCTCAAATGTTAAAAAACTAAAACTATATACAGTAGTCATGTCTGATGAAGACAGTGTCAGGTTACTCCACCAGGAGTGACCCGAAGGCATCCAAGGTAGGCACAGATACCGTGCGCAGATACTTCTGTTTTAATGTAACTTTCTATGTGACACTGAAATAAACTATTAAAGTCTGAAAAGTTTTAAAGCCTGTAATTCTCTGTACTTGTTGTCTCATTCATAAAAGTACCAATCCTTTGTTTTGTTTGAAGTTGCATTACAGAACACAATTTAGATAATTTTCTCTAAAGTACCTGAGACCATTCTGCTAGAATAGTTTGCATGAAAAATCATTCAGATTTTTCTAAATGTGTAAGTAATGACTAAATAAATTATCATTAAAATGGAGAGAAAAAATATGAATTTTGACAAACTTCAATCACTTTTCTTTTCGTTCACCAAAAGAGATACAAATAACAATATTTATTCAAACGTGTGGGGATTAAAATAATTATCACTATTTCTGAGTACTACAAAACCTTTAATAGTTATAACAGGCAAAGAAATATATACAATATTCTAAATGTAACATAGAAACTCTAAGATCTACATATTTCA
This sequence comes from Panopea generosa, assembly GCA_029582155.1. Taxonomy (NCBI): domain Eukaryota; kingdom Metazoa; phylum Mollusca; class Bivalvia; order Adapedonta; family Hiatellidae; genus Panopea; species Panopea generosa. The sequence continues at coordinate 16,180,648 of CM055912.1, forward strand.
AATATCTCATTCAAAGTGCCTAGTTATTATCCCACTAGCTGGTGCTTACGCACTGATGTGTCCCACCGCATTACAACTATTTTGTCAACCTTTCCTTGTAACATATCAGGAGTACCGCAATGAAGTGTGTCTCTGCTGAAACAGCATTCAAACACTCATTTTGTTCTTATTTAAGTGGTTTGGTTAACCAGAGATATTGTCGCCTTATACACAGACAGACAGACAGACAGACAGACAGACAGGCAGGCAGGCAGGCAGGCAGGCAGGCAGGCAGGCAGTTCAATATCCCCCAATTTTCTTGTATTTATTACAATAAGATAAAATAAAATAGTGTAAAAAAAAAACTATATATAATATAAGCCCAATCAGATACAATAAAATACAACAAATCAAGACTAAGACACAATATAATAAGATAAAATGTATAAGATAAAATCAACTAAAATACAATTACAAGATACAGTACAATGTAATAGAATAAAATACTATACCTTACAATAAGACACAATAACATATGATGCAGTAAGATAAAAATTAGATACTATACAATATATATGGTGGCACATGCTTACCTGTAAACTGGACCTACTGGCTAACCCATTCAGTGATAAGTTGAGCTGTCAATTTATGGTTCGGGAGTTTGAATCCCAACACGGCTACATTTTGTGTACAACACACAGGCAGAAAGTCTGTCCTGAAGTAGTGTACAACAAACAGACAGAAAGTCTGTCCTGAAGTAGTGTACAACAAACAGACAGAAAGTCTGTCCTGAAGTAGTGTACAATAAACAGGCGGAAAGTATGTCCTGATATGTTGTTATAACTTGTTGCCCGACCCATTTGCTAATTTGTAATATACACAGCAATGAAATATGTTTAAACTCAATAGTCAAATTGTCTACAACATTGATTTTAAGCAGAGACATAAATAATAATCAGGTGCAATTAAGTCACTGTTTAAACTTCATTTCGGTAACCGATAAGTAGTTAATTTCGGTAATTTCGGCTCTACGCGCCGGTTTTCAATTTGAAGATTATAAAAAATGTAAACAAAATGGCCAGCGCCAACGATCGCGACGAGCAAATAGGAGGAAAAAGGAAATATTCATTGTTTTGATGAAGATTCTGACAACGAAGGCAGTACTGAAAATGACTCAACTTCTCCACCGTTCAGATCAACATGTATTATACCACGACAGACATCTGCATGGAATAGATTTACCTTGGAGTCGTTATCCATTTTTTATGAGGCACAAGCCTCGAATTTATCAGAATTGATGAGTAAAACATATGACCTGTTTTGATGAATTGAACACAGAACGTCTAGAATTGTTGACTGTTATAAAGAACATTTTCACATTCGATTTAGGTTGTGATCAAGTGAAAGCCATGCCTAAAGTCGATTTTAAACTATACGCTCAAACTGCATTGTGGGACATGAAGAAAAAGATTAGGATCGAATGTTCTGAAGTGTTTGGTGAGCAACTAAAGTGAGTGTCCTAAAGTGACTGCAGTGACCCATCCAAGTACTAACCCTGTACTTTGTTGCTTAACTTCCAATACAGTCAGTGCACTTCAACCGTTTCGCTGTAAAAGCTAGCTTAACAGCGGGGCTCTTGTAAGTGACCTATGTACATTCACTAGTAGTGATTATTCTAGACCTGGAAAAGGCAGGGGGGGACTAAAAAGCGGCAGGGGCAAAAGCCCTCCAACACACTCCTCCCCACTGTAACCTTTAGGTCTTAGCCCCAACTGCACAGCCTGTGGCTTCCCGCAGTTCCTGGCCATATCCTGCCCCATCCCAAGGAAAGAGATTCATGCAGATGTAGGTTCGAAAGTTAATCCTCGTCACCATTAAAGTGACAACAGTGTCACTGTAAAAGCTAGCTTAACAGCGGGGCTGTTGTAAGTGACCTATGTACATTCACTACAGTCCTTAAACTAGCCTCAGTTTTTCAGCAAATAGCTTGAGAACTAATCGTAAAAGACAAACAGCTTGACAAGTTTTCTAAGTAACGTTTGGATCTGGAAGTAATATCTGATTGTCTGAAACAAACACACCTCTGTAATGGTTATGTTATAATAAATTTTAAAAATTGTTTATTCAGCTGGAAGTCATAGCAGTTATATTGTACAAAATATCTAATATTATAGAAATAATTAATATAGTACAGATACTTTTTTGAAATACTATAGGAAATCTCTGATTGTTTGAATCAGCCAATGAGAAACATTATTTGATTTTCACTAAATAAAAATGATTTTTATTCTCGGCTAAACTTATCAATTGCCCCTAAATTGCGCTGTTTTTTTCCAATCTCTAAGGCTTGGGCCCTCTTCCCAATTTTCCAGAAAAAAGGCTTTGTACATGTAAACCCATACGAAAAAAAATAACAACAAAATAATCTCTCTATTTTACATATATACTGGTCATACGTAATAGCCAGAGTCTAAATTTTTTTCAACCATGTAAAGAATAGGCGTCAATAATAAACAGTAATAAGGTTACTTAAGTTTGCTGAGTAATAAACAGTTGCCGATAAGAAATGCAAACAAATGCTAATGCTAAAGGAAGTTGGAGCTTTGCACATGTCTTCCCAGATTGTTATTATATGGACATTCGCGGTAATAGGTATACAAGGGATGTATATAGAATAGTAAATGTAAAATAGAGAGGATTTTTGGCAATTTTTCACTGGGGGTAGACCGCGGCGTGGTCTAGTGGTAGAGTGTCCACCTCGCATGCGGAATGTTGTTGGTTCAATCCCCGGCCGGGTCATACCAAAGACTTTAAAAATGGTACTAGAAGCTTCCTCCCTTGACACTCAGCATTAAGAGGAGAGTTCTAGGTCTGGTCGACCCGGTGTCAGTATAATGTGACTTGGTGGGGTATCATACTATGTGTCTGCGGCATGATACTCCAGTGTGACAGCACTTAGAATACTGTCTCACGTAGACACCATCGTGATATGACTGAAAAATTATTGAAAGCGACGCTAAACACCATACAACTACAACTTCACTGGGGGTAAATCCTATAAAAATTTAAAAAAAACAGAAACTGTGGGCTTCAGTAACTACAATTAGATTTTTTTTTACATTTCAGGTTATTAACAGAAGGCAGATTTATTGACTTTGTAGACGACACAAGCTCCATGATTATTGATATCAAGGAAGATGCCGTTACTGATGGATCATTTACACAATTCTTCTGCAGTTTTATCAACATGTGCCAATTATCACCAAAGTAAGTGACAAAACACCCACTCATCACATAGCCTAGGGTCTGGGACTCCAGACTGGGAGTGATATTTTAGCTTCAAACGACTTCTTCACTGAAGGGTCACTGCTTGACAGATTTTCACCAAATTTGGTGTGAACCATTCTGACATGAATCTCTTCCATGTTTGTTTAAATCATGACCCTTGTGTCAAATTTTTAGATATTTTCACAGAGAAAAGTAACATTTTTTTGTTTAGTTATAATAGTCAGTGGCATAGCTGCATTTACGCCACAACGCCTGGGCTTCCACATTTTTTAAAACTTTTTTTTAATGATAATAACTTTTTCTTTAGCAAATGCATAATTACATCTCCTAGAAATGCATCCAGAATGAAGAAATGCATCTTAAAAATAAAAAAAAATGTTATAGGGGCATGCTCCCTGACCCTTCGTAGAACATGGTGGGCATGCGTATCATTTTGAGGTCAAGTACTGCCACTGATAGTATCTATATTTTCATGTGGTTTACACAATGTATCATATGTTTGTAAGAATGAAGAAAAATCTGAAAGAAAAGCATTATAAAGTAAAAACTGTATATAGTTTCATTGATATAACAGATAAATGACAAGTTAAAACTTAGTTAAGTTATTAAGTAAAATGTTGGTGAAACAGAAGTCAGTACGGCCTATCCAATTTTAAACATTAGTTGTTATTTTTCATTAGCAGGGGCTTAAAGAAGAGTTGATTTTACATGGCAGGTCCGGCAATTACACTTTTCAGCAACATTTTTGAAAGGTCGGCATGAATTTCGGAAAGGGTCCAAACTTTACTGATAAAATTTGCATTTTATATTTCATTTGAGATCAATTTCATTAAATAAATTACTTAATTTTACTTTAATGTCACTGTTGAAGTTGGTTAATTAGTTTCATAAATGAAGAGAGCCAGGCCCCATCAACTCAGTCCATAGCGCATCTGCCTATAAATCCAGGGGTCGTGAGTTTGAATTTCTGCTTGGCCACAGTCTGTGATGATAAGTATATGACATTATGTCTCATTATCATTTGTCTGTCACTGCTGATTAAAGTTATCAGTTACTTGCGGAGATAGAGTGTGCTCGAGTAGTGGATAATCTTCCAGGATCCTAGGAAACAGTGGTTAGGTTAACTGATCATCTATTAGCCCTTGATAGTATAAAAATGATGCTAAAATTCAAGCAGTCAATCATTTAATTTCCGAAGGTCCAATGGACCTAGCCCAAGTAAAACTGTAAGGGTATGACATCGAAATGTAAAGGTTCCGAACCTCGGACTTGCACTATTTTCTATCCCTGCTTCAATAAAATGTATATATGTGTCATTTATTTTTCAGGTATGGCAAATCATACAAAACAACGGAGGTAATAAATGGAGTACATGTTGTTTCCTGCCCGGACTATCGAATAAAAAAGCGTACTCAGTTGAATCCTGCCATGAATACCAGGGACTGTGTAGATTCAATTGTAACTATTGCCAAGGTAAGTATTTATTGGTTCCTTCCATTACTAGAATTTGCTGAAACTCTGCAGTTCTGCAGGTATCAAGGTTCTAGGTTCATTCTGCATATTCATTTGTTGGTATATTTTATTTAAATCTGTATGTTAATTTGTTGTTTTTGTACATGTAGAGTGAACCTGGAATCTTCCTTCCTGTTGGCGTCGAATAACCTATAATGTGTTGGTACACCGTAAAACCCTATTCATTCATTCATTCCTTCCATAACATGCAATTATCTTTGTTAGTTGTCTTGATAGACAATTAGTTTATGGCCATTTACCTCTCATCACTAAGGTTGTTGGTTCGAGTCCGGCTCGCTCAAAAAACTTAATGTGAGAAAGTTTGCCCAGTTCCTTTCGAAAGGACCAGGTACTTTTCAGATACATTCTGAGGTCTTCCTCCACAACTAAAGCTGGGTTTGCTATATGTAGCCTGATATGTGTTGAAAATGGCGTTAAACTCCATTAAAAAAAATAGCTTGTAGCCTTAGGAATGATAGAAGTGTTAAGTTCAAATTTAATAAGAAATAATCTCTATGATCAAAGTGGCCTATTAAGGTAATAATGTCTTTAGAATACTGACCTCTCCACTAACGTCTTTTCTCAGTACAAATCAGTTTTGTACTACCCTTGTGTATATAGTTATTTAGTTATGTGGGGAGGAAGTCAATGTGTTACAGGGATAAGGTGTGACTGGCATGTCAAACTGCTTAGTGAGTCTCGGGAATGATGACTGAGTGCGCTGACTATTTTTATATATCGGTAACTATAACATTATAAAAAAAACGCCTCATACAAACTAAAATAACAAAATGCCAATAAATTAAAATCTACATTTCAGGTAAAGCAACATGAAACCATGACCAGTTTAGCAGAAAGTTCTTCACCAAGTGTTGTGACACCTTGTATATGTGAATACGTAGACAACAGTGTTCTTGGCGAGCATGGCGGGCAGCTGCTTTTAGAGTGGAAGTTGTCAAAGTTCAAAAGCAGATATGTGCCCGGAATGATTGTTATCGGTTCAAAGGTAAATATATCAGCTTAGTCTTGGTCATCCAGGATGCTTACTTATCTTAAATTAACAAATATATGCATCCAATATGGCACATACAATAAAGTTGAAAAATAGAGCGATAGTGCAGTGGATAGAGTTTTGGCCGCTCACACCAGAGGTTGCAAATTTGATCCCAAGCTCATCCTGATTGCCTCTCAAATACAACTCTCAGTACTGATATTAACCAAGAAGAGGATTCCGGAGCTTACTTTGCAATTTAGCTTAAATAAATTAGTAAATAATATTTTGAAAAAAAGGCAATGCAGATCTGAATGAAAATATACTACAACATATTTCTAAAGGTCATTAAACCATACCAAGTCCATGGAGGGTAACAATATCTACAGATTATTATCTGATAGGTATTGTTTCCACAGAAAGTGCACATGCACCAATTAGGCTGAAATCCATGCCAAATTTTTCAAATAAACACATTGTTAACCGACACAATCACAACGTTAAAGACTTGATTTGTTTCATGAACAATTAAACGCACACTTTCAAATTTGAACTTTAAACTAGGGTATTGATATAAAAATTGGATAAACGAATTGAAGATGAGTTTTTGGGAGTTTAATTTATTTTGTAGTAACTTTTCTTTGTTCTTTGACACAGGTTGTGTTCACTTCACTTGAAATCAGTAAAGGGCATGTTGAAAAGTTACGTTCTAACAAAGAATTAGCCGAGGAAGATGAAGCAAGCATCTACTACACAGAAGCGTTTGATATTTTGAAAAAGGCTGACAGAGATACTGTTGTAGAGACTTTACTTAAGCTGAGTATGTGAATGAAGTCTTCTGATGGAGCCAGACAAGCTGCCTGGAAACAGGGAAGAGGCCCAAGGTCTCAGAGCCTTCGAGATTGTGGAAAACCCAGCGTGATTGAGAGGAATGTGGGAATGTTTTTTTAAGGCTTTAACAAACTGGAAAATAAAACATAACACTGTTACGAGCATGTTCTATCCAATAATTATTAATTTTTACAAAAATACTTCATATGCAGTTGTTTTTTTTTTATTTTACTTAAGAATCAAACACCTAAAAAATCGGTTTTGGCAATATTTTTGGTCTCATTTGGGGGAAAAAACATGCTTTTTGAATATGGTAGTAGCCGAAATTCTACCTCTGTTTATTAAGGTAGCAAGAACCTAGGGCCAAGGTTCTCCACAGACTGTAACCCAAGTGCTGGGGTAAGAACACACATACTATGAGGTTCTCCTAAAAACATTTTCAAGGGCTTTGGTAGGGCACTGTTGAAACTGAACTATGTTGCTACAGCGGTAAAACTTGGTATGACTAGTTTTTAGATTGTGAAACAAGTTAAAATTATGCTCAAAGTTTTCCTGGGTAGAACCAGTACTTATACCTAGCATTTGTCAAAAGTGTCTTGCTCAAGGACACCCCCGCATAGCAGTTGGGGAGGATCACTCCCCCCGGGACTCTTTCACAGCACTTATAAGCACAGGGGCAACCCAGCACTTAAACACCAGAAATGGTACAATGTAACGCATAAGCATAGTCAGGCTTCTGTTTCACTAGAACATTAAAGTATAAAATATTCTATGTGGAATTCTTTTTTTTTTTTCCATGGAAATCCTAGACCTTATTTATTATAGAACAAAGAACAAAATTGAACTGTGTAGGGAGAGCTTAAATGACTTGTATAAGAATCCTTGGTAGGTAAACTGTTAAATTACAAATTATCTTAAAAATTTGTGTCGAATCTGTAGGTAGTGAACTGTAGTAAGATATAAGTATAAACTTTTAAAGTTGACCTTCTTAAAAAACAACATTTGAACGTTTTTTAACTGTATGTTACATAATATTATTCTGTGTTTGTTTTTCAGAAGTAACTATGTTTAACATAGTGTGGTTGTTTTTAAGAAGTAATAATGTTACAAATAGTGGATTTATTAAGAAGTAAGTATATGTAACATATACTTGTAATTAATTTTAAGACGAGTGGTCATTCATGTTGATATTATTTTTTAAATGATGTTATTAAAATAAAGACTATTGAATAAACATTATAATTGTTCTGGCTTTTTTTTAGATCCTCTATATGTTGATTGATTGAATATCTAGCATCATTTTTATGTCATCGAGGGCTACAGCTGATTAGTTAACCTAACAATTTTTTTCTGGGATCCTGGAAGTTGACCAGTATTTAAGCACATCCATCTCTGTGAGTAACGGATAACTTTCCCACTTGAGTCAGTGGTGAGAGGCTAATGATAATGCAACGCAATGTCGTTTATCAATCATCACAGAGAATGTGGCTGGGTGGATTGAATGTCAGATGCACTACTGGCTGAACTAACCTGGCCTGGCTCTTCTATATGTGTAATATTCTCTAGCTGTTGCTAAGAGTGCAGCTATGTTCTGATATATGTTATAATATAAACAGACATTATTTCCTCTATACATAGGATGTTAAGTAATGTTAAGAATTCTGAAGACAACTATAAAAGCTTAAGTTACATTCTCTCCAAAGTTTTAATTGTATGGTGTTCAGTGTCTTTCAACAATTTTTCAGTTGTTTAGTGACCGCGACTACTTGAAGTACCATGCTGCAGACAAAGCTATGATAGCCCCACTTGGTCACATTATACTGACACCGTGTCGACCTGGGCTAGCGTTTCACAAATATATCTTTTAATAAATTATATAATAAAAATCGATGTAAGTTAATTTGACAATTTCTCCGTTGTGTGTTAAAATTTTGTTCACATTTAAAATAATTGTATTTTCAGAAAATATGTAACTTTCTGCATAATTTGAGCCAACTTGGCTTCATTTGGATAAAATTAAAAATATTATGAATAATTGTTGGTTTACGTTTACCACAATTTTGTTGTAAGTTTTTTTGTGAAACACATTCCAGACCTAGAACTTTCCTCTAAATCAACTTGAGACATATTGATGAAGGATATAACATTAATAAAGAGAACATTTACCTACAAAAGTGATGTGTTGTATATAGGAACATCCCAACCTAGTGGAACATGTAGGTGAAAAGAACAATGTTTATGCCGGCGGTTACATTTCCATATACGAGTATAGATTTTTTTTAACGCGTGCAACAATATGTCAATCTTGAATTTGTCATACAGACTAATTGATCCTGAAAGATTAACCAGTACTCAAGCAGACCCCATCTACGCAAGTAACTAATAACTTTCCCGAATGATAATGAGACGCAATGCCTTTTATCTATCATCACGGAGACTGGGATTCAAACTCGCGACCACTGGATTAATAGTCGGATGAGCCACCGACTGGGAAGGGGGCCCAAGCCTTTGAGCTAATCAGGCCATAAAGAAACAGAAAACTTGAAGGAACTAGACATTATACCAAAATAATGATGGAGTCAACATTTGATCTTATGTCTTTTTCACCTGTGCGAAGCACGCTGATGCCCGATAAGTACGTTACATTCAGGTGATTCAAATATATTCATAAAATTTATATGGATGTAAAATACGAAATAATTATTACAAAAATAAAAAAATTAAATACGTCCAGCAGGAGGGGAAGCACTCACAGGATATAGTGAAGATGACACAAACGTAAACAATTATTTTTTTAACCTGACAAATGGTTAGCTGCTTTGTGACGGTCAGTTGAGAAAGAATTGCCTTGTTGAGTTGCAAAAGAATAAAACCTGATCTACAAGTACTTCAGATCTCCGTCTTTCCTTCGTCATCAATTAATTAAACAAGATAGATCACTAGACTGGTTAACCAAACAATGGGTAAAAAAATCGCAGATAAATTTTCAGTACGCTTTCTCTGTTGCTATTTGTTTTTTAAACTAAACTTTCCTACTGTAAAATAATAAATTATTTATCAATCCATGTGTTCCTTTCGTACATACGCAAATTCTGTGTGTTCCAGTCGTACACACTCGGCCAATTCCGTTGTTCCTGTCATACACACTCGGCCGATTCCGTCATCCTTCATTATCAGGATAATCGGAACTAGGTATGTTCGTATTGTATTGGATGAATTATCGATATTACGGTGATTAGTCAATTCAAAGAACCTGATGTTTACATATAACTTATTGTTTTCTGGCCATGCGGTATAGCGCCATCCTCGTCTCCTTCCTCATTCACTAGCCAATATGTCTGCATTGTGCCCTTTCCCTGGAAATATAACATAACTTAAATAAAATTGGGCAATTTTATTGAACTTTACGCCACATCAATGTTTCTCATAATTTTGTCCGCTTGCAGTTACAGACATAAATCAAATTTGTATAAGTGGTCACCTCTTTAAAGTGGTCAATTGTCTTAAGCAGCCATATTTTATATTTCCAATTGCTATCCTTTAAGAGAAAATTAACCTGCATTAATCAACAACCTGTCTTAAGCAGCCACATTTGCTATTTCCAATTGCTATCCTTTAAGAGAAAATTAACATGCATTAATAAACAACCTGTCTTAAAAGGCCACTTTTGCTCATTCCCTTGGCTAGCTGCTTGAGACAGGCTTGACTGTAATTGATCTTAAATACTGACACATGGTGAAAACATTGTTTTATCTCCTAAATGATAATTTTATTGTCAACTCCAAATCTGGTTCATTCGCCATATTTCATCCCCACCTCACCCTCTAGTCTACTCTTCAGTCAATCGTACATACTCGGCTAATTCCGTTTTCCGAATTAGGATAATCGGCGAGACATGCATATACTATTACTTACTTTTACATTTATTTCACCTCGTTCCTCCATCAGAAAATTTGGAAATAACAACAGCAGGGTGTGTACCGAGTCGCTAATGTGTATTTTCATAGCTGCAAAACAGACATAAATAAAGACTTATTGACATAAACATCTCTCATTATCAATCATACCGATTGTGCCGCTGTCATGGCAGTTAAGATAAATAATGCTGTTATTTAAAGGAAATATTTCAGGATTTTTCAAATTATAAAATTGGCTAAAAAACATTTCTTCTCAATATATCATGCCTATATATACTCACTGAATCCCGTATTGTCAAAGGAGATATCTATTTAAACATGCCAAAATAAGTTATTGCAATGGGAGTTCGTAACTTGGGCCTATGCGCTAAGGTTAGACTAAAATAGATCTATCCAGCTTAAAATTGCAACATATTTTGTGACATATTAAATGAGTCACGTGGTTTAAGTTTGATTTCAATTTAACGAAAACAAATTGTTTACTAATACATTATCAAAACATAAACGCCACTTACATATTGACATTTTCTAAAATGCGCACCGATAGACGTCGGCTATGTGCACGTCCGACGTGTTCCTTAATATTTAGCTTCTCTCCATAAATGATGTTAAAAAATTGTTTTTATCAGAAGCTGTCGGTGACTTTCAGAGATAAGGTGTGTCTATTACTGGTTACCCGCATAGCAGATACCATGACCAATGAGTTGACTACCGTAACGCACTGTGTATAACTGAAATACTGTTGAAAAAAAAGCGCCAACCCATACAAAACACAATAGACATACCTTCCCCGTTTGACTCCATTCTACTGGCTGTGTTGACTGTGTCACCAAATAGACAGTATCTCGGCATCTTCTGTCCAACAACACCAGCACAAACAGACCCTTGTTAAATACCGAAACATAATGAGCATGTGTAAATGTAATACTGACGTTTGGCTTTTAAATATGCTATAACTGAACATGAACACTTATCAAACCGTCACTAACATCTTACGCCTAATATTTCCAGTGTTTTGAGTATAAAGTATACACCGGGCCGTATGCGTCATGCAAGGACATGCTGAACATATATATATATAAATGATATAATATATACACCAAAAGTGGTATCGTCAACTAGATTTCAACACGTGTCATGTGATTTTCTAAATATATTGATGTTAATAAGCTTGTTAAGAATGCAATTGTTGATGAACGAAAGCTTCAAATGATCAACAAAAATATAATATCATTTCAAATATACCCATGTCAACACGTGATTTTATTAAATATTCATTCGAAAAGTTTGTAAATTTTTTTCTCACAAAGAAATATATGGTGTACTGTTGCACCATTAAAAAACAACGGTGCACCGTTAAAAGTGGCGGTCAACCATTATAATATATCGATGTACCGTTATATACCGTTGCACCGCTATATAATATCGGTGCACCGCTATATTTTAACGGTGGACCGACAAATTATTACCGGTGCACCGCTACTTATTTATCGATCCACCAGTATTTAATAGCGGTGCACCGTAAAATAAAATATATCGGTCAACCGCTATCGTCACACCGCTGTACTAGGATCTTTGGCATTAACAAATCAAAAGCCTTGTTCCAAAATCATTACAGAGATCGTGAAGAGGTTAATAACAATCAATACACAGGGTTTAAATTTAGGGTCACACTTAGCATTTCTTTAATAACAATGTCTGAATTCAATAATTATGGTACCAAAGCAAAGCTGATATAATTATTGTCAAGTTTAAATAAAGATCATAAAATATTTTTCACAGAATTAAAAAATAATTATAAATAATACATTTGAATTCTGAGCAAAGCTGTTTTATAATTGTTATTTAAACTTGTCAACAATTATATCAGCTTTACTTTGGTACCATAATTATTGAATTCAGACATTATTTCAAAAAGTTATGCTAGGGGTGCAACCCTAAATTTGAGCTGTGTGTACTCAATTGTTGTTAGCCTCCTCCAATCTCTGCAACGATTTTGGAACGAGGCTTCTGATTGGCTAAGTCCTAAAGACCCTAGTACAGCGGTGTGATGATAGCAGTGGACCGATATATTTTATTTAACAGTGCACCGCAATTAAATATCGGTGGACTGATTAAACAAGTAACGGTGCACCATTATAATATAGCGGTGCATTGATAAAAATATAGCTGGTGCATGGTTAAAATATAGCGGTGCATTGATAAAAATATAGCTGTGCATGGATTAAAATATAGCGGTGGAACCGATAAAATATAGCAGGTGCACTGGTATTATGTAGCAGTGCACTGCTGGTATTATGTAGCAGTGCACCGCTATATAACAGGTACATCGATATATTATAACGGTGGACCGCCACATTTTAACGGTGCGCCAATATATTTTAACGGTGCAACGGTATATTTTATCAGTGCATCTGTTAAACAAATATATCGGTGCACCGATATAATAGCAGGTGCATCCAGTACCGAATGCTTTTGACCCTGATCGTACACTATAGAAATCAAAAATAAACATATCGGATGGACAGGCTTGCAATTCATGCCTGTTGAATATATATAAACAGGTACAGGCTATTTGAAATATTCTAAAGATGTCAACAGAAAAACAGCGCGTTCTTTAAATGATTTAAAAAAGGGGAAAAAAGGAAGTGACGAAAGTAGTTACGTCACACTATATATACCTGAATGTAATCCTATCCTCGCTTGTAAAGACTTTGATGGCAAATGCCGAATCTTGAAACTTCTGACACTTTTTAATATCGACAGAGACATCCTGGCTATTTGACGCACATGTTCATTTCCATTTCTAACCGGAAGTCCTGAAACAACCATATATGCATCGCCTATTGTCTCCACCTAATGTTTAAAATAACAAAATATATTATGAATATTGTAATATTTCCGAATCACGGTTTATATCAGATTATTTTAAAATGAATCCTCCGTTAGGAAGAATATATAAATTACAATGTCTACTCTTTTTTTTAATTTTTGGCTTATCGAAAAAAATTGATGTGATTATAATTTTTGACATTTTCCTGATGATTGATTGATGTATTGATTGATTGAATATTAAGCGTCATTTTTATGCAATCGAGTTCCTGGGATTAACCAGTATTCGAGCACACCCCATCTCCGCAAGTAACTGATAACTTTCACACTTGAATCAGTGGTGAGAGACGAATGATAATGAGACACAGTGTCGTATATCAATCATCACGGAGACTGTTGCCGGGCAGAGGACTCGAACTCACGACCCCTGGACTGATAGTCAGACGCGTAACCGACTGGGCTAATCGGGCCCGGCTTTTCCTGATGAAGGCATAAGTTAATAGACAATGTCTATTGTTAAATCATCTCTTGTTAGCGGAGTTTTATTCCATAGGCATATCCCTGTTTATATCGTCGTGATTAAGCTTTACAGTATTGATCACTGACAAAATGATCATACAAAACAGGGACTACTTTTTATTCTTTGAATTTCACTTTTTCATCTATTAAATATAAGCAAAAATAAAAAAATCTAACATTAAAAATACTTTTCGGACACTGTATTATGTCGCTGAATAAAATAAACCATACGCTACAAATATAATAATCAAATCAGGAAGGCGTGTAATTATCTATTAATATTAGATTAATACTTTGAAATACTTTGATTTTGTCACGTTTGGATTTATACGTGCTCTAAAATAGCGCAAATGTTTTTAAACTGTCGACTGAATATGCAAGCATCGACGATGTCAGTTGGGGTAATGGCGACAAATTTATTGAGTAAAGTCGAAACAACGAAACTATGATGTTGAAAAGGTGAATCAATAATACAACGATGGTGAAACTGAGTCGAAACTACGATGGTGAAATGTCGAAACAACAAAACCTCGGTGGTGAAAAGTTGAAACTACGATGGTCATCATCGTACTTTCGTAGTTTCGAATTAGGAAAAAATATGCCGCGATGGCCCAAATGGGACACCGTATGTATGTATACATTTAAACAGTAATATAGCGGAATAAGTGTCTATATAAATATACAGCCTGATTTTAGTGGCAAACGTTGGGAAATTTTAGTGAAACTCGGTTTACAAATGAACCAGACCTCGCTCTTTCCTTCGTGTATGGGGTAAAAAAACACAAATATGCCCGTTCAAAAATACAGACAGATATACAAAGAAAACATCAATAAACTTGCTGATGATAAAGAATCAAATGATATAAACAGTCTTACCTTATACACATCAAAGTTCTCAATGATTTTATCAAAACACGTATACAAGTCGTTCAAAAGGTCGATTACCTGAAACAGTTCAATTTTTTTTGTGAGTTTTAGATATTTTACAAATTGTGGCGTAACAGACACTCAAACAAGGATGGTTTTATTTAAACTCATTTTATTCACACGTTTATTCAATTATCAATAATTGTTTTTATCTCAGAGGTGAATGACATCTCTAGATCACGTTTTTGTTCTTTGTTTATGTAGAGATACATATATCTTGGTTTGTGAGAAGTCAATTTTCAATAATCAATAAGAATCATTTGCTAAGAAAATTGACTCCTCTCTAACCACGATATCTGTATTTACATAAACAAAGAACAAAAAAGTGATCTATAGAGATGTCCTTCATTATTATCTCTATATAAAATCTAGCTTACAAGCTAACATCTCAACGTAACCAAGGTCTGTCAGAAACTGATATCTTACTCTAACCAATGTCTGTCCCCAAACTAAATCTCTACCCTGCCAAAAAGGCAATTTCATAATTACCACCTTTATTAAACACACCTATACCTAGTTCCCAACATGGTCGATCATCTCTAAACACACCTATACCTAGTTCCCAACATGGTCGATCATCTCTAAATTATGATTACATCTGCTTGTCATATACTCTCGTTAAACAGTGACCTTTGATGTTAATGACCCTATATACGCAATTTCATCTTGAACACTGGAAGCTGCCCGTGATTTTTTATATATTATAAAAATTCCCAAAACAACTAAAAATATATCAAAATATTTTTTATATAACCAATAAGCCTTCCTTTTGGTACAAGATGTCTTTCTCTAAGTTATGTAAATTGTGTATTTGTTTAAAAAAGAATAATAAACACACCAGGAAAGAACATTTGAATTTACTTACAGAAAAAAAGAAATAGTTTCGATTTGTACGTTATAACTGCGGAACGTTTTGGTAATTTGTTCAATCTAGAATACAATAAAACGTCGAAACCCAATACTGTAGAAACAGTCCCAGCTAGAGACCGTAACATGGAGCTGTCTTGTACTGTGATAAACTATTTACAACCCAGTTATACTTATAACGCAATACTGAGCAGGTGTCGTGGACTGAATACAATACTTGTACCTGCATCGGTGCACTCATGGCGGATATAGAGGTAAAACCAACGATGTCGCTGAAGTAGATGGTAACACTTTCATACGCTTCCGGTTCTACTGTTTGGCCATATTTTAACTTGTCAGCAACTGTTCTGAAGTTTATTTATTATATTATATATATATTTGTTCTTTGAATTGTGTTAAAGAGCGCGTGGATCAGTGGTTTAGCCGAACCGAGCCGGGATCGGAGGGTCGTGGGTTCGATCCCCCCCCCACCCCTCCATGACTATGTGTGGCGTCCTTGAGTAAGTCACCTTTCCCAATAAGCTTAGTACTGGTTCTATCCAGGGAGACTTCGAGCATGATTTGTAGGATCACTCCGGCAAACATACCATTTGGTAGTCAAGAGAAGCATTATCCTTCAGTGGGGAATATATCCACGTGATCAAATTAGATTCTGGACTGTAGAAATGGTCATTTATATTTATTTCCGAGCCAGGACTATTACACATATAGCGGCACAAGATCACGCTGATTGGGCAGTTGCGTCTGCGGAGGGTGAACCACGTGACACTTTAGTAAACGCATTAGAGTACCGCGACTTTAGAGACATGCTTTTACAATTTATTCATTTTAAAACACATATTTAACAAATTTATTGCGGTCAATATATGTGAACGGACACAAATGTTAGTAGATCTGGGACAAAAACACGTTTTTAAAGGCGTTAAATATAAGTACAGGTTATAAATACATCGTATGTGACACCACGTTCAACTGGCGGCGGAAGATCGCAGACTGAGTCTGAGTAGAACAATCGACCTTCCGCAGTTAAAAAAAGACATTTAGACATGCATTTAATTGATGGCAATTCTGGATTAAAAAGTGAAAATACAGTAAGTTTAACCCAATTGAAGACATTATTTCCCGAACCAGTGAACATTGCAACTGGCGTTGCAGTTACGTGCGTTTTCTTTTTTTCACCTGGTAAAGTAAAACTTGGATGCTGTATGTTAACTACATACAGCCTTACATCTGTGTTTGATTACATTCTTTTCGAAAACGGGTCATCCGTGGCCGAGTGGTGCAAGGCGCCGGTCTCAATAAAATATTGCTTACCTCTCACCGCTAAGGTTTGAGTCCTGCTCTCCCCAAAGACCTTATGTGAGATTGTTTACCAGTTACTTGCAGAAGGACTGTGGTTCTACTCAGATTCATTTTGAGGTCTTCATCGTCCAATAAAACTGGGTATGCCATATATAACCTGTGTTGAACTGTGTTGAAAATGGCATTAAACCCCAATTCATAAAAAAAATAAACGGATACTTTATTAAATAAAAAATGGTAATACTTCGGTAATATTTCTAAGAGAAGTTCTTCCGATTTCTTTTTCTCATCCATCAGATCCTGTGTGCGTTCTTCCACGAGACCTTCTAGATTGTCAGCGTACTGTTCCATGCGCTGAAGCAATGTGTCCAGGATGTTTTTATTGGCCGAACTACTGAAAATGACACATTTATACTGAACGGAATGGAGCAGCTAGCCCGCCTTGTTGTATTTCCAATACCTTTGTCAGAATATTGAGTAGCGTTGTTATTCTTTATACGACATTAACAGTTGTTGTTGTTGTTGTTGATGTTGTATGGTGTTTAGCGTTGCTTTCAACAATTTTCAGTCATATCGCGACGGTGTCTACTTGAGACAGTATTCTGAGCGCTGTCACACTGGAGTATCGTGCCGCAGACACGTGGTATGATACCCAACCCAGTCACATTATACTGACACCGGGCCGACCAGACCTAGAACTGTCCTCTAAATGGCGAGCGCCAAGCGAGAAAGCTTCTAGTACCATTTTCAAAGTCTTTGGTATGACATTAACAGAAAAGTATGCATTATTCTTTATACGACATTAACAGACATGGTATTATTCTTTATACGACATTAACAGACATGTGTGTATTATTCTTTATACGACATTAACAGACATGTGTGTATTATTCTTTATACGACATTAACAGACATGTGTGTATTATTCTTTATACGGATCTACAGAAAATTATGCATTATTCTTTATACGACATTAACAGACAAGTGTGTATTATTCTTTATACGACATTAACAGACATGTGTGTATTATTCTTTATACGGATCTACAGAAAAGTATGCATTATTCTTTATACGACATTAACAGACAAGTGTGTATTATTCTTTATACGGATCTACAGAAAAGTATGCATTATTCTTTATACGACATTAACAGACAAGTGTGTATTATTCTTTATACGGATCTACAGACAAGTATGTATTATTCTTTATACGACATTAACAGACAAGTATGTATTATTCTTTATACGACATTAACAGACAAGTATGTATTATTCTTTATACGACATTAACAGACAAGTATGTATTATTCTTTATACGGCATTAACAGACAAGTGTGTATTATTTTACATAATCTAAATGTTCTTTCTTATTCAAATCTAAAACTTAAGAAAGTTGTTTTGATACTTTCTCAGAAATACGTAAAATGGCAGATACATAAAATGACAGGTTGCGAGTTAGCTGTTTCATTCAGTATATGCTAAAGTTTCTATATTCATTTTGTATGCTGTTGTGTTAGTATTTTCTTTTCCAGAAGTATTTTGATTATTTAATAGTCTGTAGAACAGGCAAATCTCTCCCGATTGAGCTCGTACAATAGCAATGTCGGGAAATCCCCATTTGGGCATGTTGCTTCAACTGAATGTTTGGATGATGTCACAGTTTAGTAAGCGTTCAATTGCTATGAATTGGCGGACATACATAGAATTTCCATTGGTGGTTAATAGACCTGATTCGGTGAACCTACATTATGTAGTCATCATTCTTGGGATTTGTTAGGCTGGTTACCTGTATCTATTCATATTTCGTCAACACACGTTTGTTAATTTCATATCTTAACTGATAATCTAGCACACAAAGTCATTGTGCATATTTTCCGAAAATTTTCATTTAAATTCATAAAGCGATACTCATGTACTGACTATTGAATACCACTCGCTAAATCATTTTTCACTATTATATTAATAAATATGTATGTACACCATTTGTAGCGATTCGGCCTGATTGAAACAATGGACAGTCTGTATGTATCTTCCATGACTGGTAAACAATCTGATAAACATGTGTGGTTGTGAAAGGTGTCTTCTGGGTTCGTATTTACCAACCATTCTTGAGAATATTCTTAGACTCGAGCTTGAAATTCCAAATTTCAACCTTAGATATCCTAGTTTACCATGACACATAGAATAATTGTGAGAGATTATTTATCTATATATTAAATGTCCCTATATGTTCGCAAAGTTTGGCTTTAATAAATGGTCTCTAAGTATGTTTTTGAAAATTACAGTTTTGAGTTAAAAGTCCAAGAACATTCTTAAGAATGGTTGGTGAATACCACCCCAGATCCTATACATACTCAATTGAGTTATGGTCAATGAGATCGATATGTATCACATTGACCGCTGCAAATGGTGGACACACAAGATGCTGATACACTTGTGAATATGACTTTGCGGGTGATGCATTTCAAAAAGTTGTTACATGCCTATTTCTGTGAGAATTTAAATGAACTTTTCTGAAAATATGCCCAATGCATTTGTTCATTAGATTATATATAGATTAAAATTTGAAATTTACAAACTCGTGTTGCCGAAACATAAATAAATCCAGGTGACGGATTATGCAATTTGACGAGTGTAGAAGGATATAACTACCGAAACATTTCTTTGCTTCGTTTTCGGATCATCTGGAATGTTGGTCGTTCTTCTGTTTTCATACTCCAGCAATCTTCCATGAGCTTCCGCAGTCCCGGATCTACGTCATATTGTTCGACATACGGTCTTACTTGTTTTTTACCTTCCTTTAACATATCCAAGAGTTCTGATGGGTAGAAAGTTAAATCAAATATTTAATAGATATAAGAAAAATGGAAACAAAACACAAAGACAAATGACACAATAAACAATACTTCTTATATATAATTTTATGTTCTGCAGGTATGAATATTTTCTGTAATACATATATACATTCCGTCATTCTTCGCAGTCCCGGATCTATGTCATTTTGTTTGACATAAAGTCTTACTTATTTAGAAAAGTTAAATTAAATATTTTAATAGATATAAAAGAAATAGAAACAAAAACCAAAGACAAATGACACAATAAAGAATACTTCTTATATAGAATTTTATGGTATGAATATTTTCTGTAATACATGTATACAGCAGGCGTAGACCGGACCCGGTTAGCGTCTGACCACGAAATCAGGGGTCGTGAGTTCGAATAACCGTCCAGCCAAAGTCTCCGTGATGGTTGATATACGTTATTGCGGATCTAAGACATTCGTCTCCCACCGCTGATTCAAATGGGAACGTGGCAGTGTTTGTCCAAGTAAATACTAAGTGTAAATTTAGAGACCATTCGCTTGTCTAAATAAAAAGGCGGTCTTGGAAGCAATATCGATCGCTGATTGGATTATCGACTTGTTTGATTGACAGCCCGCATCAGGACAATTCTACATTTCGTATACGGAACAAACGGAGATATAACTTAAAGTAACAACGATTTGTGAATACCTGTTATCGATTGGGTGTCGAGTTCAACCTCATACGGCTCCGTGCGTGTCAGTAGTTCATACAACACTATGGCGAAACTGTAAACGTCACCGGCAGGAGAAGAGGTTTGCAGGGGCGCATGTTGTAGATGCTCGGGGGCTACGTACAGTAGTACTTAAATAGGAAGGGAGATAAGCAATCATAATACAAAACACTTTAATTCCGAATATGGAAACATATTAGAAGAGAAAGAATAATAGTGATATATTTGAGGAGAACAGAAGAGAGCGAGAGAGATGAGATAGGCACAGACAGACAGACAGACAGACAGACAGACAGACAGACAGACAGACAGACAGACACACACAGACAGACAGACAGACAGACAGACAGACAGACAGACAGACAGACACATGTTTAGTGCATCATCCTAATAACAGATATCATAATCAATAACACATTACTAATAACGTATTCATTAAATAACAAACATGCATACATAACCATACCACATGTATTAAACGTAGGTTTTAACCTGAAACTCATTAATCGTCGCTAAAATGTTCAGGCGTTCAAACGCCTTGTCCGTGAAGCTAAATGTGTGTGCGATATGATGTCGATTTGATAATGTATTGGAATCACTACACTAAATTAATACCAGTATTTACGTTCGGACACCGACATGATAATTTACGGAAGTAAACGGAATATTCAGGAGGCGTCAGGTAAACACTAACGGACAATATAACAATGCAACACTCACGAACATATTTTTTTGATATTGTCCCTAACGGTTTCATCTGGCACTCGTAAATATTCCGAGTATATCCGTTAATTAATTCTCGGTGTCCGAACGTAAAGTTGATAATCCGATACCAATACATTATCAAATCGGCATCATATAGCTCACGTTTAAACGTCCTGACATATTGACGAAGATTAATTGAGTACCTGGACCCAAATTCATCAATATTGTTGAGTCTGAGATTGAAACTCAAACTTAAAATGTAAAAAATTTCAAATTCAAATAAAATCTATTTAACAAGCAAATTACCATATTTATTTGCATAAACGAACAGGTTTGGTGATTATTTAACAGAAAATGTTACAGTAACCACACTTCTTACCAATAATTGTATGTTTAGAGAGTTTTACAAAAATGTTAGATTTTGAGTCCGAGTCTGATTCTCAGACTCAAACTATTGATGAATTTAGGCCCAGGTCAAACCTTATTGACTAATACCATATTGATTATAGTCCTCGGGTATTGTCTCGTGCACCCGGATGGCAGAGAGGCTGAAGTCCGTGATCTTGAGCACGAATCTGCCATCTATAAGACAGTTGGCGCTTCTGAGACGTCCGTGGGAGACGATATTAGAGCTGTGTATGTAGCACATCCCCTGCAAATAGATAATAACGGAACATTTATATATACTGAACGGAAAAGCTAACCCACAACTTTTGTATTTCAAAAATATTTTTAAAAAATATGGAGTAGCGTTTTTAAAAGTTGTCTTTAACCTAAATGTTCTTTACTTATTCAAGTCCAAATTAAAAGGAAATTGCTTTGATACTTTTTGAGAAAATAAATAAAATGTCAGGCATCTAAAATGGTGGCGGGTTAGCTGTTCCGTTCAGTAAACGTTAGTGACTTTAAATTTAACAAATTAATTGTATTAACACGCTTTTGTATTTAAACATATATCAGAATGATTGAACATTTAGCGTCATTTTTATGATGCCATCGAGAGCTAACAGACGATCAGTTAACCTAACCACTGTTTCCTTGGATCCTAAAAGGTTACCCAGTACTCGAGCACATCCCATCTCCTGCAAGTAACTGATAACTTTCCCACTTGAATCAGCGGTGAGAGACTAATGATAATGAGACACAATGTCGTATATCAATCATCACGGAGACTGTTACCGGGCGGGGATTTGAACTCACGACCCCTGGATTGATAATCAGACGCGTAACCGTTTGAGCTAATCGGGCCCGGTTAACATATATTTACCGATAAAAAGATAGCAAATCTAGGAATCAAACCCTCACATTCAATATTCATACTTTTTAAAATCGTTAAGTATAGTTTACACGTACATAATGTTTCATTGTGCGTAAGAATTTACCTGGCACCTCATGGATATTCCGTGTATATTCGATGTCGGAACGTAAACTGACATCGCCCTCTCGCGTATGTGCACGGCGAAGGGGTTTAAACGCCAATACATATTGACTAGTTCATTAGTATTCGTATGCTAATATATACAGGGGTCAACGGTCAAAAATGGTTAAAACACAGGTGACAATTTAATAACATCAAGGTGGATGCCCGCGTTATTGACAGAAATACTGTACTTTAGCTAGTTTTTGACTGGTGACCTCTGTCTACTCTGATAGTGGAATACTAATGAACTAGTGAATAGGATTTTCATTCTGCTTTCGCCTGTTGGTTAAGCTTGAAATATTGTTTATTATGATATATAAAACACATCCGTATGGTTTACAGTTTTCATTTTATAACTCAAATACCCCAAATGTGCAGGAACTTGTTTTGCCGAGTGTATTAAGACATGATATCATAATTTATTGTTAGTATACTCATGATATGTGCAGCAAAAGTTACCGTTATTATGTCATTCATGAGAGATAGTTTGAACTCATTGTCCAGTTTTATAGCGTCGTTGTGTAGGATATCCTGGAGACTCCCCCTTGAGCAATGTTCCCACAAAACGCAGGCGTGTCCCGCGTCCACACACAGACCAGTAGAATCTGGACAAGTTAGCACAATGTATGTCACGCATCTGTAGAAAACAGGGTATGTTTTTATGTTTAAACATAAGTTATTGCTTTAATAGTCTGTAGTATGGACCAACTCTCCCGATTGGGTCCGTTAACTAGCAATGTTGGGAAAGCCGCATTTGCGCACGTTGATTGGTCAGGTTTTTTTTCGCCTGGAAAGTTGGCTGACGTCACAGTTTAAGTAAGCGTTCAACTGCTATGAGTTGTGGGACAGGGCTTAGCATTCCCTGCTTTTCCATTAGTGGTTCATCGACCTGATTCGGGAGACTATTAATTTATTTATTACAAATTAGTAAAAAGTTCTTACAACATTAATTAAGGTCATTCCCGACAACATATTTATATACAAACATTGATCAAGATGATAAAAGGTACAATAAACGTATCTGAGCTAATTAGATAAGTAAAAAATATTTGATAAACATATTTGTTTAATGAAATCATCTATTTCTATAAAGATAAACCACTTAAAAAGAGTCACTTGGCAGTTGACGTACTTTTGTTATAAACGGAAATGACGTCAGAGGTTAATAAAACAAATGTCGTAGGTCAATATAAACACACCGGATCAAATACACCTCAGCCTATGTAATGTAAGACACTATGAAGACTGACTACGACTTTTATTAAATAAGTTTACGATGTTCAAGTAGACCTTTCTTTACTTTGATCTTGAAAATCAGCTATGTGAATATTATGCTTTTTATACTATATTTCTTTTGTAACTTCTGAAAAATACCGAGAAGGGGCAACTGCTCCCTTCTGCCTCAAATGATCCGTGGCACAAGGTCCATCTCAAGCCGTAGAAATGGTATAATGGTAGAGTCTTGCATGCGGATGTAGGGTTTGATCCTCAGCCGGGTCATACCAAAGATTTGAATTATGGCACAAGACACTTCCCTGCTTGTCGCTCAGCATTTAGAGGGCAGTTCTTCGGTCTGGTCGTCACGTTGTCAGTATAATGTGACCGGGAGGGGTATCATACCATGTGTCTGTAGCATGATCATTCAGTGTGGCAGCACTTAGAATACTGTCTCAAGTAAGCATCGTCGTGATATGGCTGACAAAATTGTTGAAAACGATGCTTATCACTGCAACAGTTAGAAAAAAAAACAAATAAGTGAACAACCAGTGCATGACAATTGCATTACCAATTCCAAATAAATTTGGATGATAATTCATACACAGAAACCGGTTATTCTTGACACCTATATGAGTTTTTGTGTCATACATACGTGTTTCAGCTCCATGAGCACCCTTCTGTCTGTCTTGATGTGTTCCATTTGTAGAGTCTGGACGACAACGGTAACACCCTGCATGTATATGTATTTTAAGTGTATTACATTAAATAAATAACATAAATTGAAGTATCTTGTTGGACGTTTTTATACACCAAATTATTCTTTACGCCTATTGGGTCTTCCGTGGTCGGGTGGTTTTAGGCGCAATCTCAAGATCACTCACCTCTAACCGCTAAGGTCGTTCGAGTCCCGCTGGCTCCAAAACACTTTATGTGAGAAAGTTTGCCTTTTACTTGCGGAAGGACGGTGGTTCTTCTGATTCTTTATTCTGAGGTCTTCCGCCACCAATACCACTGGATATACCATGAAATGTATTGAAAATAGTATTAAACCCCATTTTTATATACATTTGCATTCAGATTATTTTCTTCATCCAAAATTGTTCGCATCGATGATGAATGTACTAAGTATAAATATAAAACAGTGATGATAAAAAATACCTTGAGAGTTGCAGTGTTCTTTACTGGAATCGCATCAGTTCTTGACCCAAGTCGCACGGACGACTGAAATGTACCAAGTTTCATTAACATACACCGTATCGGTATAAGACATACTTGTTCTTGTGTTACTTTACATACACCTGTATTGGATGATTAACTACTCATTCTAGTGTTATTTCACTTGTATGTATACTGGATAAGTTACTGCCCGTTCCAGTTTATTTCATTACATGTATACTGGACATGTTTCTGCCCTTTCTAGTGTATTTCATTACATGTATACTGGATAAGTCACTGCCCTTTCTAGTGTATTTCATTACATGTATACTGGATAAGCTACCGCCCGTTCTAGTGTATTTCATTACATGTATACTGGATAAGTTACCGCCTGTTCTAGTGTATTTCATTACATGTATACTGGATAAGTCACTGCCCTTTCTAGTGTATTTCATTACATGTATACTGGATAAGTTACCGCCCGTTCTAGTGTATTTCATTACATTTATACTGGATAAGTTACCGCCCGTTCTAGTGTATTTCATTACATGTATACTGGACAAGTTACTGTCCGTTCTAGTGTATTTCATTACATGTGTACTAGATAAGTTACCGCCCGTTCTAGTTTATTTCATTACATGTGTACTGGATAAGTAACAGCCCGTTCTAGTGTATTTCATTACATGTATACTGGGCAAATTACTGCCCGTTCTAGTGTATTTCATTGCATATATACTGGACAAGTTCCAGCCCGTTCTAGTGTATTTCATTACATGTATACTGGATAAGTTACCGCCTGTTCTAGTTTATTTCATTACATGTATACTGGATAAGTTACAGCCCGTTCGAGTGTATTTCATTACATGTATACTGGATACGTTACTGCCCGTTCGAGTGTATTTCATTACATGTATACTGGATAAGTTACTGCCCGTTCTAGTGTATTTCATTACATGTATACTGGATACGTTACCACCCGTTCTAGTTTATTTCATTACATGTATACTGGATAAGTTACCGCCCGTTCTAGTTTATTTCATTACATGTATACTGGATAAGTTACAGCCCGTTCGAGTGTATTTCATTACATGTATACTGGATAAGTTACAGCCCATTCTAGTGTATTTCATTACATGTATACTGGATACGTTACTGTCCGTTCCAGTGTATTTCATTACATGTATACTGGATAAGTTACCGCCCGTTCTAGTGTATTTCATTACATGTATACTGGATACGTTACCACCCGTTCTAGTGTATTTTATTACATGTCTACTGGACAAATAACTGCCCGTTCTAGTGTATTTCATTACATGTATACTGGACAAGTTACTGCCCTTTCTATTGTATTTCATTTCATGTATACTGGATACGTTACCGCCCGTTCGAGTGTATATCATTACATATATACTTGGTAAGTTACCGCCCGTTCTAGTGTATTTTATTACATGTATACTAGACAACTTACCGCCCGTTCTAGTGTATTTCCTCATGATTTCATGTTTTATGAACTGAGTGAATAAAAGATATTGTATTGTATTACATGTATACTGGACAAGTTACTGACAATTCTAGTGTATTTGATTTACATGTATACTGGCCAAGTTACAGCCCGTTCGAGTGCATTTCATTTACATGTATACTGGACAAGTTACTGCCTGTTCTAATGTATTTCATTGACTTTTATACTGAACAATTCACTTCCTTTTCTAGCGATTTTCAATTACTTGCTTTTGAATATCTGACTGTCACTTACATGCATGCTCGACAATCTGCTGCCTGCTCTGGAACCACGATTTGCAAATTCAAGATCTCTCCATTTCACTTTCCACCAATGACTCTGCAAGTCGGATTCCAACTTGAATCTTCTATAATCATAATATAAACACGTGTATGAACCAACAATTTCATTTGAAACCAGCATAACAATGACCAAACTCAATGACAGTAGCACAGTGCATATATTGTTTTAACTTATTCATACATCATACTATCGACATATTAGCAGCTACCATTAGCTGATAGGTGATCATTATCGGGATGCGGACTGTTTCAAGGCATGTTTCACTTTGCAGTGTGATTCTCATGGGAGTGTTAAAACAATGCACCGTCCCTATTGAACAATTGGACAAATTAAATTTGTTTATGTAAATTGATGAAACAATGCAAATGCATTCTGCTGTTTGTTAGGCGAAATCTTCTTCGTATTGTTGAAATTAATAGATTCGATTGTTCAAGGAATACCGAGATTATGTTAGATTTTGTTTCGATGTGTGAATATAGGTATTTGACCTTACATCATTAGATGTAAATACTTCATTTTGGATCGCTGTTTTGTGGTAGCTATATTGTTTACCGTTATTTTCGTTTGAAATAAATGAAATGAACCTATCTAAAATTAATCTAAAATTAACAAATTAATCGAATTAAGATGACGAAAGACCAGATTCACTACGACTCTATTACAACGCTGATCATGCATGCGCTGTGTTTTTAGGATATTTCAAATGCAAAATGTAGTCTAGTAGAATTCCTAAAATTTCAAACGGAGCACACAATTAAAATTTCACCGTGCGTAGCTACTCAAGCTGACATGTGTTTTTTCTTCAATACGGTGTATGCATTTTATTTTATTGCAATCTGACAATAAATGTTCATACAATTAACCAATTCACTTATCATATTACAACGTATAGGTTAAACGTTAAATAGGATTTTCTACATCAGTAATTGCTCATCTGGTTATGGAATCATTCGTTTACAAGCATGTCAGATATGCAGTGAAAAATTAAAATGTCATTGATGTTTAATGACGCAAAATTAAGATATATGTATTTTTTGTTTTAGTAAGTTAAGTTGTGAATATTTAAAAGATACCACCATCCTTGCATTATATGGTTTTGCTAATCCTTAACGTATATGAAAAGTCACATGACTTGTACCATCCATATTTAGCGGCCCGCACCTTAAGACGTCAAATTCATAGTTTGTAGAACGAACCCATCTCTCCCGATTTGGTCCGTCAAATAGCAGTACATTTGAGCACGTTGGTTGGTTAGTTGCTTCAGAGTTTAAATGACGTCGTAATTTAGTACTCGTGCAATTGCTATGAATTGTGGAAGCGGCATGCAATTCACTGCGTTTTCATTGATTGTGAATAGACCTGGCCCGGGAGAAAGCAGGTTCTATATTTATCAAATTCATGCAGCATATTGTCTATCCCAAACCTTGATATCACCCGAATCAGGTCTATTTACTCCCAATTTAAAAGCAGTGAATTTCATGCCTGTCCCACAGTTCATAGCTATTGAACGCTTACTAAACCATGAGGTCATTCAAACTTTCTCTGAAGCAACTGACCAATCAACGTGCTCAAATTTGCTCAAAGTAACGGACTCAATCGGGAGATCTGGGTCCGTTATACAGACTATATATACTTACCTGTATATAAAAACTGTGATAACAACGAACACGGCAAACGTTCCAGCAAGCGCAACTGCGATCACTGTCTCCGACGATATTTCTGAAAAAATTCTGCGTTAGAACAGTATTGTCCCATGGATAGGGTGTGTTTATTTACTTTTTGAGACTTGATTCTAGAGGTAAATTTTATGCTGAGTCCGAAAATCCATTTCTTACTAACCGCTGTTGGAGCGTTTGGTCACAAATCCAAGATGACCTCTACAATCAAGTATCAAACCTTTTGGGCATTTAAAGTGAATAACCAACCCCTTATCTCTAGGACTAGTAAGGAAGACAATTAGAAATACAACAAAAACAACAACAAACCGAACCATGACCTATAACTACAAATAAAAACATGGCCTGTTTGTCTAAGAATAAACACTATTTTAAAAGGGATCTTCCGTGAGAGAGTCACCGTCTCAGTATCTTTCCTATCACTGCTGAGGTAGTGGACTCGAGTTGAACTCGGTCCAAGCCTAAATGTGGGGCAATTGCCAGCTGGGAAGATGTTTACTCCAATTATATGGATATGCAGATGCTGTCTTCCTTTACCAATCATGAAGTTTTGCCATTTATCATAAAATTGGTTGAAAGTGGTGTTTGGTTTAATTAAACATCAAAGGTAAATTTTTTCAATTCCACTGAGGCAAACATATGATTATTCATTTTGAATACACGCATGTGTTTCTACTATAATTATATACTAACATAAACGTAGTCTTAACCACATTACTTATAAAATCCATATTTGCATTGTTTCACACAATATACCTGATGTTTGACATGCTGGTTCGTCACCTAGGAAACCGCATACGGGGACGTTTAACGGCGAGCCAACATTGTTCGGCCAGTGTATGGATGTGTTACCATGACCAAAAATCACTTTTTTGATACTTCCAAAATAGTTGGCCACCACTCTGTCCTCGCCTGTATCCGGGTCCATATCCAGAAGGGAGAAATCCATTTCTCTGTCTCCCTGGTCGTCAATGGCAACGGTGCCACTTATACCTGGATTATAGAAATGTCAGTTTATTTAATAATTGCCAAGGTTTCAGATAACAATTTATGCGTTTCCAAATGGACCCTTAATATCAAATGTGGAGCGCGTGGTCTAGTGGCAGAGCAACAGAACCTGGATTCGAAGGTCGTGGGTTCAATCCCCTGCCACGACTATGTGGTGGTGTCTTTGAGCTAGACAGTTTATCTGCATATGCTCGGTACCGGTTATGCACACTGAGACTTAGAGCGTGATTTGCCTAATTAAATGTAAAATGAATAAGATTTAACTAAATAAAGTTTATCAGACAATGTTGAATTGGAATTAGGTTAAAGGCCATTTCCACACATTTCAGGTTATGTATGGCATATCCAATTTTATTGGTGGAGGAAGAGTTTAGAATAAATCTGAGTAGAACCACCGTCCTTCCGTTAGTAACTGGTAAACTTTCTCACTATATTTTTGGTGCGAGCGGGACTCGAACCTACGACCCTAGCGGCGAGAGGTAAGTGATCTTGAGACGGCGCATTGGACCCTTATCAGATGGTATTGATTTTCACACTGTGGCAGTACATGTCGGTAGCGCGCTTGACTATTAATCCAGGGGTAGCGCGTTCGAATTCCTTCCCGGTCACACGTCTCCATGATGATTGCTATGCGATATTGCATCTCATTATTCATTCCACTCCCATCGTTATTCAAGTGGAAAAGCCACCCACAGCACACACCTCAATGACACAGGTATACGGCGGAGTTTATGGATGTGTTGTTATGTTAAGTATCGTATTAGCATAATGATAATGTATGTTCACATGTCGGTGGACATGTATATGTTTATGCTAATAAAATCTTCACTTGACTTAAATTGATTTGATACACTTTTAAGTAAAGGGAATGAATGAATGAATGAATGAATGAATGAATGAATGAATGAATGAATGAATG
The DNA here is from genome assembly GCA_029582155.1 of Panopea generosa. Taxonomy (NCBI): domain Eukaryota; kingdom Metazoa; phylum Mollusca; class Bivalvia; order Adapedonta; family Hiatellidae; genus Panopea; species Panopea generosa. Next base: position 16,211,051 of record CM055912.1, read on the forward strand.
AATGAATGAATGAATGAATGAATGGGCTTTTACGGCGTACCAACACATTATAGGTTATTCGACGCCAACAGGAAGGACAGATTCCAGGGTTCACTCTACATGTACAAAAACAACAAATTAACATACAGATAAAAGTATACTAGTTTGAACATGCAGAATGAACCTAGAACCTTGATACCTGCAGAATTGCAGAGTTTCAGCAAATTCTATCGTATAACTCAAATTGTCGCTTATTACATGCATGAGCCACAGTGATCCTATTCTTGCCATCACTCACATGGCTCACTGGAACCACGCATGGGTTGGTCATTTAACCATAATAGTGAACATGACAAAAAGTGATAAAATGAACATGGACAACCATTCGGAGGATTCCTTATCCCCTCTGCAGAGATCGACAGTGATTCTGTTCTTGGCAGGAACCAAAAGGAGACTACACAACACATTTCTAAATGCACCAATTCGTACTAGTAAAAATGATTCTACAAAAAACACCGATAACAAGTGAATATATTTGTATTTGTTAAATACCAGGAAAGTTTTTGCCCCAGAGTTTCGTGTTCATTAATTTGCCGTCCATGTAGTTTTCGCCATTAAAAAGGGTCTCGTTCAGCGCATGCGCATAGACAATCAGTGCGTCGTGGTAGGCAGTTATGAATATGCTAACCTGAATAAAAAAACCAACAACTTTGTTATGAACAATGTATTGTTATGTCTTGTCATGAATGGATTATAGCGCCATTTAAAAAAAAACCATTGCAGTCTGTAGGTGGCATCCAGTTTTATTGCACTTAGAATAAATATGAGTAAAACTCATTTTGTGAGTTACAAACACATTTTTACACATATATTTTTAACCGAACTGGCTCAAACCCACGACCTCCGAGGTGAAAGGTTAATGACCTTGATAAAAATAAATCAGATCGGTAATTTGTCGTGAACTTGTCGATCTAAAAAAAAAAAAATTTTGAAAAAAATACTTCAAGCATATATCTGGTCACTACTTCTCTTGACATTAGGTACGGCCATTCCACTTAACATAACATAAAGTAACCTGAAGGAAGCGACTTATTAACGATGTTACACAACAAAAGCATATGATTTTAGCCGGGCTTTTTGCCAAAGGCATAGCCCTGTTTATGGCATCGTGATCAAGCTATCAAAGGCATAGTCCTGCTTATAACGTCGTGATCAAGCCATCAAAGGAATAGCCCTTTTTATGGCGTCGTGATCAAGCTATCAAAGGCATAGTCCTGTTCATGGCGTCGTGATCAAGCTATCAAAGGAATAGCCCTGTTTATGGCGTCGTGATCAAGCTATCAAAGAAACAGCCCTGTTTATGGCGTCGTGATCAAGCTATCGAAGGCATAGTCCTGTTTATGACGTCGTGATCAAGCTATCAAAGGCATAGTCCTGCTTATGTCATCGTGAGCAAGCTATCAAAGCCGTAGTCCTGCTTATAGCGTCGTGGTCATGCTATCAAAGGCATAGCCCTGTTTATGTCGCCGTGATCAAGCTATCGAAGGCATAGTCCTGTTTATGGCGTCGTGATCAAGCTATCAAAGGCATAGTCCTGTTTATGACGTCGTGATCAAGCTATCAAAGGCGTAGTCCTGCTTATGTCATCGTGAGCAAGCTATCAAAGCCATAGTCCTGCTTATAGCGTCGTGATCATGCTATCAAAGGCATTGTCCTGTTTATGGTGTAGTGATCAAGCTTTCAAAGGAATAGCCCTGTTTATGGCGTCATGATCAAGCTATCAAAGGAATAGTCCTGTTTATAGCGTCGTGATCAAGCTATCAAAGGAATAGCCCAGTTTATGTCATCGTGATCAAGCTATCAAAGGCATAGCCCTGTTTATGGCGTCGTGATCAAGCTATCAAAGGAATAGCCCTGTTTATGGCGTCGTTATCACGCTATTAAAGGAATAGTCCTGCTTATAGCGTCATGATCAAGCTATCAAAGAAATAGCCCTGTTTATGGCGTCGTGATCAAGCCATCAAAGGCATAGTCCTGTTTATGGCGTCTTGATCAAGCTTTCAAAGGCATAGTCCTGTTTATGTCATCGTGATCAAGCTACCATAGGCATAGTCCTGTTTATGTCATCGGGATCAAGCTATCAAAGGCAAAGCCCTGTTAATGTCTTCGGGATCAAGCTATCAAAAGCATAGCCCTGTCTATGTTATTGGAATCAAGCTATCAAAGGCACAGCCCTGTTTATGTCATCGAGATCAAGCTATCAAATGCATAGCCCTGTCTATGTCATCGGGATGAAGCTATCAAAGGCATAGCCCTGTCTATGTCATCGGGAACAAGCTATCAAAGGCATAGCCCTGTTTATGTCATCAGTATCAAGCTATCAAAGGCATAGCCCTGTTTATGTCATCGGGATCAAGCTATCATAGGCACAGCCCTGTTAATGTCATAGAGATCAAGCTATCAATGGAATAGCCCTGTTTATGTCATCGGGATCAAGCTATCAAAGGCATAGCCCTGTTTGTGTCATCGGGATCAAGCTATCATAGGCACATCCCTGTCTATGTCATCGGGATGAAGCTATCAAAGGCATAGCCCTGTCTATGTCATCGGGAACAAGCTATCAAAGGCATAGCCCTGTTTATGTCATCAGTATCAAGCTATCAAAGGCATAGCCCTGTTTATGTCATCGGGATCAAGCTATCATAGGCACAGCCCTGTTAATGTCATAGAGATCAAGCTATCAATGGAATAGCCCTGTTTATGTCATCGGGATCAAGCTATCAAAGGCATAGCCCTGTTTGTGTCATCGGGATCAAGCTATCATAGGCACATCCCTGTTTATGTCATCGAGATCAAGCTATCAAAGACATAGCCCTGTTTATGTCATCGGGATCAAGCTATCAAAGGCATAGCCCTGTTAATGTCATCGGGATCAAGCTATCAAAGACATAGCCCTGTTTATATCATCGGGATCAAGCTATCAAAGACATAGCCCTGTTTATGTCATCGGGATCAAGCTATCAAAGGCATAGCCCTGTTTATGTCATCGGGATCAATATTTGCAGTGTTGATCACTGTCTACATGATCAAACGTAACAGGGAATACTTTTTATTCGTCGAATATCATTTTGTTTTATGTATTTTATATAAGCAAACAGAAATAAATCAAACAATGAAAAAAAATGAAGTTGCATAAAATAAACCAAACGCTACAATAATGTCAATCCAATTTAGAAGGCGTATGTATATTTATTAAAACCTGGCTAATAGTACTTTGAAGTAATTCGATTTACTTAATCTTTATTTTTAATTTTAACATTATTCAAATAATTCATTATTACAAAAATGGTTAACATGTTTAAGTACTGTTGTATTTTTCCAGCAGTCTTTGAAAATAATACAATTTCATCTGCATATAGAATATAACCATCTTAAAAGTACCAATATCAATACCATCAAAACCTTTATTTAAAATGTATCTTCTAAATCATAAATAAACATAGAAAATAGAAATGGTGATAAACATTCACCCTGCCATACACCAAGTACATAACTATAATATTTTCATGTTGATTCTTTAAACATACGATAGTTTATAACTGTTTTTGCTAAGAAGGTTTTAGTCTTATTGTTTGTAGATGTCTAATCTTCAATAATTATCAAGCTATTGTATTTAATAAATAAAAAAATATATATCAACAAATTGATAATTTGCATTTAAACTAAGCAACAGAATTTCAATTAAATGATATTTCAGTCAAATACAACTGATAGAATAATAAAGTTAACTTTGTAAAATCACAGGGTTGTCGCAACGAGGTATTTAGCTATATTTAATAGATGGTACATTCATGATAAATAAAAAAAGTAATCATGGTATTAAAATATTTTTACTTTGCATTTAACAAAGAAATGGAATCTCAATTAATTATGTTTAAGTCAAATACAACTTATTAATACTGTTTACTGTAAAATCATCGGATAGAATGTAAATTCTATTTAAATTACTGCACTGTACACAGTTTACTCATCCAAGTCCTCTTTATATCGCATGCTTGCTTTAAACATTTGTAATTAATGTTTTTGTATTTTTTGAATGGGATTGGACATCATTTTCAACACATTTCAGGTTATATACGGCGTATCCAGTTCAATGGTGAGGGAAGACCACAGAATGAATATAACTAGAAACACCATTCTTCCGCAAGTAACTGGCAAACCTTCTCACATAACGTTTTTGGAGCGAGCAGGACTCAAACCTACGACCTTAGGAGAGGTAAGTGACATTGAAACGGAAATAAATGTTTAATAATGAATACAGTGATTTGAATTCGTATTCGTGCATTTACATTAAAAATTCACAATTTATTTTATTTTATTTTATGAGGCATGATTTATAGAATTGCCGTAAGGAGACATTCATTATGCATTATGTTGTAACCAATTTAGATATTTCCCAACGGAATATATAACGACGTGACACTTTGTAATTATCTAATAAAACTAAAACAATATTAAAATGTATTGCAGGCATATTTTAATGGACTCATAACATATTTGCCTAGAACAATCGTAAATTAAGCTTAAATATTCAGCTATCATCTCTATATCTCTAGTTGTATAAATGTTTCACTTTGAGGCTTTAAACTATTCGGTTTTTTTTCTTACACGTGTACCACTTAAAATTTATTACGTGTATTTCATGTTAATATTGCTTTGTTTTTTTTTGTTTTTTTTTGTTTCTTTTTTTTTCTCAATCTACAGATACTAACTTGTATTAATATCAGAAATGGGGAAACAAAGAAGACTGGTTGAATGATCGGTGATTGCATGATTAACACACAAACGTATGTGGCAATGCTTGTTAAGTATATACATACAAGGAATAAAAACTACACATTACACAGAAGTATATCAATCTCTCTAATTTTCCAATATTTCGACCCATTTGGGTCTTTATCAAGGATACAATACAATTAGACACTATATATAACTGATTGTTATACACAATTTACAAGTTATGTCTAATTCGGATAACAACGTCCCGTCAAACTACTTAATATCGATGTACTATTTCCCGCGACGTTGCTTTAGTATGATACCTGCAATTGAACTGCTAATCAATCGTTTTTAATGTTACATCCACGTGGTTTTGGCAGTTTTATACATATGGGTTCTCCTTTCATTCTCTGCGTTCTAGGCTAACACTACGACTTTCCAAATACGGAAATAAACAGCCGTACTATCTTGGTGGTGGCAGTCAAAATGCATATCAACTGGTTTGTCTTTCTTGAGACGAATATTGCGCAAATATTCAATCATCCTTTCTCTTATTTCCCGTTTTGTTTCGCCAAGATACACAACTGTTTTGCATTATGTGCAACTAATTGCATAAATTACATTCCTGTCATGGCAACTAAACCCATTTACGGACTGGAAGCTGTTTTAATTGGATATATCCAAAAGTGCTGCGCTAGACGTATTGTTGCGCGCTTCACACTCTAATTCACATTTTTGGAATTTCAACTTTATCAGGCGATTGGCTTTGCAATGAACCAAAGTGTCGCACAGAATCTTATCTCGACCTAAGGTCACAAGCGGTGATTATTTAAACCGATTTTCTGTTTCTTTTTTTTTCTTTTATATAAGTCTGTGTATATATGACCAATTTTTTTTCTTCACCATCGCTTCTAAGAACTCAATTGTGCCTGTCTTTCAATTTGTTTTAATTTCGTGTCGCCGTTAAAATAATTGTGACCATTAAAAACCTTATATACGGTCACACATTTCAAATGTACAGTATACTTAACCCTATATTTGTGTCGGAATTGTTACATTCAATTAGCTCTACTGTCTAATTGTATTTTATCCCTGATAGATAGTAACTGTGTCGAAAAAATGGAATTAAAGTGTAACCAAATTAATATTTGACTTATTCGCCTACAGAGGACACTGTATTATAGTTTACACATACTGTACGGTGCAGCTAACCCGCAACTTTTGTATTTCCAGTATCTTTGTCGATATATTGAGTAGTGCTATATCACCGATATCAACAACATTGATCTTTGGTATCATATAGCCTAGATGTTCTTTCTTATTCAAGTTCAAATATCAAGAATAGTGTGGTAATACTTTTTGACAAAATACATAAAATGCCAGGTAAATAAAATGCGGGTTAGCTGTTCCGTTCAGTACATTCCTACTCACTTCGGCGTCGCCATACGTGTAGTTATAGTCTCTTTGAGCTCTCACTTTTATATCCTCCTCAAACGCAAGAAATTCTCGTGTGGCTGGCCGGCGTGGTTGCGTGACAAATAAACTCTCATACGCCCGCTTGGCTTTCTAAAATAAAAGAAATCGTAGAATATAATTAATTCCTTTTTTAGGGGTAAAACTATATATATTATGTAATTTTTTTCTCTATATTTAAGAAACCGAATAATTAATTGAAGTGAAACCGAGCATTTTTATAATGACGCACAACTTGGTTTTCGTGATAAGCGCTCTACCACAGATGCAGTATTTATTTTACATTCTGTTATACAAAAGGTATTATCCGTTAACTCTAAATTTTGCTGTGTATTCGCTGACTATGAAAAAGCGTTTGACACTGTTATAAGAGATGCCCTCTGGTTGAAATTACTTCAATCTGGTATAAGCTGTAAAATGGTGCATATGATAAAATCTAAATATAACAATGTTAAATCATGCGTTAAACTTTCATCGAATATGAAATTGTCGGAGTTCTTCAACGTCACGTTGGGCTTGAAGCAAGGAGAGCCACTGTCACCCATTTTGTTTATAAATGATATTGTCGCTAATATCAATTTTGAGGCACTAATTGATAAGACCTAAATATGTTGACAAGATATCTTATCTTTTCGCCAATGATATTGTGTTATTGACAACGCACCCAGACAGCTTACAGGCTCAGATTAACAGTATTTACCAATACTTGCATAAATACGGTTTGAAAATAAATGTAAATAAAACTTAAGTATGTGTATTAGAAAAAAGGAAAACAATTCATAATGTGGATTTTTTTATAAATGGCGAAAAAATTGAAATGGTAGATAACTTTATATATTTAGGTATTAACTTTACTCACACCGGTAACCTGTCAAATGCTGTTAAAAATGTATCTAATCAAGTCCGTAGGGCATATCATAATTTACTGTCGGTGTTTGACAGAGTACCGTTAGATGTTAAAACAATACTGTCATTATTCGATTCCATTGTTTTACCAATTTTATCGTATGGAGCTGAAGTCTGGGGCGTGTATAATTATAAAGAAGCAGATTAACTGTATATCAAATTTTGCAAGTATATTTTGGGAGTACGTCAACAAACGTCAAATTATGCTGTTTATGGGGAATAAGGGCGATTTCCATTAATTGTAATAAGTTGGGAAAGGTCGTTAAAAGTTTGATTAAAGATAATGCGTGATGTTAACTCACCTATACACAGCATTTATATTGACCAATGTAATAACATAAATGGGATCTGTTGGGCAAATCGGATTAGAACTATTATTGACAATCTTGGTTATTGGAGATGATCTAACGACTTTCGGATCAATGCCAAATATCTCCATTTACTTAAAAGGCGATTACGAGACCAGTTTGTTCAAGAACGGACTATGAGTATACATAACTCACCTAAACTTGATTATTACGTAAAATTTAAAAAATTATTTTGCTATGAAGGCAAATTTAAAAATGATTTTCTACGAAAGCAATATGCATGTTTAAGATTAAGTTCACATTCTATTGAAATTGAGACCGGAAGTTATAATGGTATTGATCGTGCCAATAGATTATGTAAACTTTGCAACCAGAATGTTGTTGAGTCAGAATATCGTTTCGTGCTGTGTTGTTCTAACTACAACGAAGTTCGTACTAAATATTTAGGCCGCATGGCTTGGCCTAAACTCAATAAAATTATAGATATCATGTCATCTAAGAATGAAAAAATGTTGTTCAAAATTTCAAAATTTACTCAAGAAGCTTTTGCAATAAGAAAAAAAAATACCCTTGAGTATGATTGTTTCGCAGGATTAATGTACATGTGATGTGTTGTTATTTATGTAATGTTTGTTTTCTATGTTTGTTACACTATGTATTGTCTTTGCCATATTTCTTTGTAAAACTTTGTAAATGGCCAAAGGCATAATTTGCCGATTGCTGAATAAACTATATAATTTTAAACAATACGTATGTTACTTTTCATATTCTACCAATACATTGCCATGGGAAAATAATCCGTATAAATTTTAATTTAGTTCAGACAATAGAAATTTCTTGGTTTCATTTATAATGGAAAGCGACGTGAGATTATTGAAGCTAATATATTTTGGCGTTCATCATAATGTGACACTTAATATAATCACGGTATAGGAAACGTAAACAGCTCAAACTTTGTTTTTTGCATTATTGTTTTCTTTTTTCATCAATCCTCCCTTGATTTATCACATGTATTGGCTTTCAGCTATTGATAACACTAATAGTTGTTTTATTTTTTAAAGATTCAATTTTTTTTTATTCCGTAATTTAAACATATAAAGTTTCTCATTACATACACATTCAGATAATAAATGTAACACATGACACACAGATAATAGATCAATATTATGCTAGATTCTTTTAAATTAGAAAATTACGTTATTTAAATACAAATATTTTAATAGTTTTGATGTTGGACAAATATAAATTAAATATTTAAATACTTTGTCAAATAAATATTTGAGTAGATCAACACAAAGATATAGATGTATATATTATGTATTTTGATTGTACAAGGAAATGCGAGTACTAAAAGCTTGATGAATAAACTTACACAAATTAAACAAGACTGAATACTTCTTACTTTGCATTAACTCAATGAATTTTATCATACTTGGCCGTTTCTACTTATATTATTTAATAAAGCTTTTACGGATATCCTTATAACTAGGACATATTAACACAAAATGGTATTCATCTTCTATGTCGTTAAAGTTACATAGAGTACAATAATACAATAATTGGTACAGTTACCATTAATGGGTTAGCTTGCATGATATATATAACATTTCAGTAAATAAGTTTTATAATATATGAGTTAAGTTAAATACTGAAATGTTTGCTTATGACACGACTTTGTCTGCATTTAATTCATCGGTCAATTGTACTGTTGATTACTTTATGATATCAATACAAATACTTTATGTTAATTGGCATGTTTACTAATGCACTCAACAATAATAAAATTTGATATAATTCATCAAATAGCAAAATTAATTGTTTGTATGAAGAACAATCGCCATTATCTATCCAGTTTGATATATAGAGAGTAGACAGACTAGTTTTGAGGGCAACCAACAATACGTTGCACAAAAACGAAAAACATACTTTTTTTGTGCGCATGTGTCATTATTTGTTATAACGACAAACTGTAGCAGAAATAAAAACTATTTCTCGTTTTCTACTTTTTCTTCTAATATGTAAACTGCAATACACTCACTGCATCTAAGTGATCTCCCCTTCTCCACCAGTCATCGCCGACGTTACCTCCCTTGAATAACCGTGACGCGATGAACACATACTCCCCGTTTGTCATCCCGAGGTCCTGAGCCAACAACATCGTCTTCCTCAGGTCATTGCCGTAGTTGGCGATGATAAATACTGGAGGAAGTTTACAATAAGTATTTATTTCATGCTTTTTGATGAAGTATAGATATTTATCAGTGGATTATATATACAGTGAAAATATGAAGAAGAAAAAAAAGTCCTTGCATAGCAATTGAAAAAAAATATTGTACTTTAACTTTTTTATTTATCCAATAATATCTAATGGCGAATTAAGGACAAAATGAAAAAATATATGTAAATGTATAAAAGTGTGTAAGATCAAATGATATTTCATCTGGTGATCACCAACAATGATATTCTTACTCGTGGCAAGTCACTTGTGAGACCTTTAGTGATCATTGATTGAATATAATTCGATTTTACACCAAAACAATTAAATATCCTCCATTTCATTAATAGTATCTTCTACCTTTAACAAGACACATATTTCATTGTCATGTGTTTACAAAATGCTTCATTATTTCATTGTTGTTATTTAGTATTGTCTATCTGTTTATAAAATACGCTCACCACAGTCATTATGGCAGCCTACAGATTTTTTTACATAATATCCATTGCATTGCCATTATGTTATACACTACTCAACTTTCATAATGGATTTATTGATATTTCATGAAAGTCAATTTCATATTTTAACCTATAGTCTAACGCACTAATTCAGACAGAAATAAGCATGTAACAACTTTTTGAAATGCACCGCGCGCAAAGTCAATTTCACAACTTTATCAGTATCTTGAGTATGTCCGCCGTTTGCAACGATTTAAGCGATCTCATTGACCCTTAACCCAATTGATAATTTATAGAATTTGTTAATAAAAAGCAAGGCAACTTTCATAACAATATATTTTGATGCATTCGTATCAAAACTTTCGCTAACACAACATTATCCAAAGCTATTTGCAGAAATACTTTGTTCATATGATGTTGATTCGCTGCAAAGGGTCATTGGTAAGAGCAAAAGCGGCATTTTAAGACAGGTTGTTACTTAGTACAGGTTATTTTGCTCTACAAGCAAAGAAAGGGGAAATGTGACTGCTTAAGGTAAGTGACTGCTTAATAGAGGTGACGGCTAACACAGGTGTGACTGTAGTAAGAATCGTCAAATTCACATACTTATTGTTTGAATTGCAACCATGTACTAACTTGAAGTTTGGTGTCCCGTTTTTAAAAAAAAAACAAATACGGTAGGTTACATCTTAAAATAGAATTACGTTGTTTCACAATAGCGTTTTTGATCTATACCTATTATTGTAATTATTTATGAGTTTTTAAAAGTCTTACTTCTAGATCTCTCGCTGGCTTTACGTAACATTTTCACCATATTGAACTTCTGTTTAGAATGGTAAAACTGTCGGTAGACTCGGATACCAGCGTTAATTAGAGCTTCTTCAAGGCTGGTTCCAACGATAGTGAAGAATACGTAGTCAGTGTCCTATTAAGATAATAGTGATATATATATAAATATATATTTTGTCAAGTTAAACCATTTTATACGAGTCACTGGGCGGATGATTCGCTTTGTAATAAACGGAAGTGACGTCAGAAGTTGTTTTGAATATATCATTACAGCAGAAACAAAAATCGAAGGTCAATATAACCCACCAGACCAAATACACAAAAAAGTTAATGTTATGTAACAGCATATCTTAGAAAAAACACTTTTAAAAATTAAACAATTGCGAAATTTATCATTATATGTATGGTCATACAAAAGCATAATAGTATTCATTATTTTTCGAGCACTTCTTGTCATTTAAGCTAGGTTTTGTGCCAAAGGTAAAGCTATGTTTATGTCCTCCTGATCAAGCATTATGCGACATGGATGATTACTTTTTATCCCTCGAATTTCATAGAATCGTGGGTTCGATCCTCCGCAACGGCAATGTTTGGTGTCCTTCAGCAAGACACTTTTCTGCATATGCTTAGTATTGGTTCTAACCAGGAAGTCTCCGAGCATGATTTGTCTTAGCTGTAAGAACTTGTTTCACAATCGAAGTAAAATAAATAAGTAAAAACTATTTTCATTTTACATGTGTTTAAAATAAGCAAGCAGGAACAAATGAAACAATAAACATATATTGTGGGCATTGTATTATAGTATCTGTTCACTTGTTCAGTGAAATGAATAATAAAATAAGAAGATGTAAAATCCTCTATTAATGTTAAAAACTACATAAATTCCCCAAGCTAAGGCGTTGGCCTATTGATCAGCATGTGTGCTTTAACATGCATATATTCCCTGTTTTATTTCCGATTGAGTCATGTCTGGGAAACTATCTACAACGATGCTTTGTTTTTTGGTAAAGTATGTTGAAAGCATATCATTATTCGGAAAGGGGTGTAATAGTCCCGTGCACAGGGAGAGCAATGCCATGTGCACGTTGGTTGGTAGGGATATACATAGATACAAACGTGAATTATGGCTATATCTTTCCATCCGTATTCCTGGAAAAGTGCAATGTAGATTTTGGCCCAGTTGTTCATATTGTACGCTAGACGCGTCAGTGTGGTGAAGTCCTTCTTGTTGCCAAGTTCACCATTGGTTGCCACTGGTGAAATGATCGGTATATTCCATGATGATGCCATCCGCCCTACAATGTCAACTGCTAAGCTGCAACCTGAAGCATACGTACATAAATATAATTATATTTATTCATACATTACTATATCATTTGGTTGTCTTTAAAGGATTGACTGATTGATTGAATATTTAACGTCATTTTTATGTCATCGAAGGCTAACAGACGATCAGTTAACCTACCTAACCACTGTTTCCTGGGATCCTGATAGGTTAACCAGTTCTCGAGCACACCTCATCTCCGCAAGTAACTGATAACTTCCTCACTTGAATCAGCGATGAGAAACGAATGATAATGAGACACAATGCCGTATATCAATCATCACGGAGACTAATGCAGGGCATGGATTCGAACTCACGAGCCCTGGATTGATAGTCAGACGCGTAACCGACTGAGCTTATCGGGCCGGCAAAGGAAAATGTGACAATGCATGTATATATATTTATATTTGTAAATATATTCGATTTATCTTTAAAATGACAAATTTATACATTCGCCTCCTCCAGACTAACAGTGCTATTGTCAACGTCGGCATGTCATATTTTTATCATATCAAAAAAAAAAAAAAAGCACTACATCCGTAAATTGTAGCATTTGTTCAGTTTTACGGAAAGTTTTAGTTAAATTTTAAAATAATCAACGTTCGTAGATAATTTTATAGATAAAAAAGATAACATTGCGAATAACAAATGCCGAAATAACACGAACACAGACAACAACAAATACGTGTCAGTTTCTGAAATACCAAGAGGCCTGGTTTGACATTTTTTTTCCATACATCATTTTAGAGATACATAGTATTACCTAATAATCATACAACGACGTCATTTTATTAAAGAAAGAGAGATATGTTAGATACTGGTCTATGGGGAGATGGAACTCACTGGCCTATGGGGGATTTAACATTCCAATAAAACGTGAGGTAGTTTCACCTCGAGCGTATCTCAACTGTTCTCCTCCCAAGCCTGGCATAACAATTCAATAACAAGGATTGCTCTAATGTTACCACATACAAAGTGCAAGTATTTCAGGATAGCTTAAAGGGTATCATGAAATAGTTCAATTAGCCAGCGTCGTTATAATCAACCCGAATGATCAAATTCATCAGTACGAATACTAAGTGGTAGTTAGAAGCGTTTGATAATTGCACGTGTTATTAATCTAGAATGTTTCATTTGTTTGATTTAAGAGTTTTTGTGACATTTCAAAGAGAGAGAGAGATATGTATTTTTAGGCAAAACTATAAACGTGTTTTTTTCCAAGTGTTATAACGTTTTAATACATTGTTCGACGCTTGGCAACACTGTAAGAATAGTTTTAATCCCGTTTATTACAAAACAGTTGTCTTCCTTTTTATCGGCCATTTCAATTTCGTCATAGTTATTCTACCAATCAAATGTCAGAAATCTTTAGAGTGATAAAATATCATTTAAATTCAAGCCTGTGTAATACTATGACTTCTGTTCGAATAACACAGACCAGGCGATATTCGTTTTCTTAGAGAATAGTGCAGCCGGGATACAGTGTCTTGTTATATGATGCGACGACTGCAGAGGAACTAGACTGGACGCACTCGTTTACCACGTTAAAGTTCCCCAGTGGCGTGTTTCACTCCCTACCGTTATAGGGATCCGTCACATGCTATGATAGAGGGATTTTATTTTTTTTTTTTTTTTAAATATTTTTTTACATGTTGTTTTTATGAAATTCGAGTACTTACATGTAAAAAAATAAATACACACACATAAACTATATATAGAGACAAGTGGAAGAACAGTCTCTATATATGGTTCATGTGTGTATATTTTTTTTACATATCAGTATTTCAATTTCATAATTACAACATTTTAAAAAATATATATATGTATTTTATTTTTACTATTACGCTCAGCATTAAGAGGAGAGTTCTAGGTCTGGTCGGCCCGGTGTCAGTATAATGTGACTGGGTGGGGTATCATACCATGTGTCTGCGGCATAATACTCCAGTGTGACAGCGCTTAGAATACTGTTTCAAGTAGACACCGTCGCGATATGACTGAAAAATTGTTTAAAGCGACGCTAAACACCATACAACAACAATAACATTTTTTACTATTTTAAATAAAATATAAGAAATTCCCCTCTATCATAGCATGTGACGGATTCCTATGCCTACCGTGCCGTTGCGGTCACCCTTCTCATTTAAAAGAAATGAAATCGCAGCACATGACATATGTGAAAATGCAACACAGGAAGATCTATGGAAACGCAACACAGAGTTACCAAATTACTCGATAACGTCTGAAGTAAAGGCATAGTGCCACCATTGCAAAAAGGAAGTGCTTCCGTGGGGTAGTCGCATAATGGCGGTTATAAATAATCCTCAATTCTTCTTCTTTAAAAATGCATTTTCCATATTTTAATGCTCATTTTTTTATTTGATTTTATTTGCAATCTTTAGCATGTACATTGTATTGAATAATGTATTTTGGTAAGATAATGTCTTCAGTGTGTCATGAGACTATTTTGGTGTAAAAATTTTAATGGAATTAGGTAAAAAAAAATTTTTTGAGTAAAATTAGTCAAACACATCAAAATTGCATGTCGGTCAACATCTCGCGCCTGTATGTAATGATCATGTAAAAAGTGGTATTTTGACAAAAGTTTCAGTATTTAATGCCTGCAACTTGGCAGTATTACTTCAAATTGGTAGTACTTAGTAAAAATGAGGTAATTATGAAATTAAAAAAAAAGAGTTTCCTTATAAGAGAGACTTGAGTGAAATGGGGGTGATTTTCCAAAATGTTAATTGTAGGTAAAATAACCTCTTTTTTACACTCTCATAGTATTAAATGACAAATTGGAGACATTTGCTTCATAAGAAAACATATTTTGGCAAGTGAATGCCTCAAATAAAGCATATATGTGCATATTTACATTGAAATTTCATGAAAAATCACAAAATTTTGATGATTTTTTATTTTGGATGATTTAAATGTGCAATCTTTAGCATGTACATTGTATTGAATAATGTATTTTGGTAAGATAATGTCTTCAGTGTATCATGAGACTATTTTGGTGTAAAAAATTTAATGGAATTAGGTAAAAAAAAAATTTTTTGGGTAAAATTAGTCAAACACATCAAAATTGCATGTCGGTCAACATCTCGCGCCTGTATGTAATGATCATGTAAAAAGTGGTATTTTGACAAAAGTTTCAGTATTTAATGCCTGCAACCTGGCAGTATTACTTCAAATTGGTAGTACTTAGTAAAAATGAGGTAATTATGAAATTAAAAAAAAAAGAGTTTCCTTATAGGCATAGTGCCACCATTGCAAAAAGGAAGTGCTTCCGTGGGGTAGTCGCATAATGGCGGTTATAAATAATCCTCAATTCTTCTTCTTTAAAAATGCATTTTCCATATTTTAATGCTCATTTTTTTATTTGAATGGCATTATTGATGTATTTTGAACATTTTGATAGCATTGTCATGTTTGAATTGTGAATTTAGAAAAAAAAAAAATGATGCTTGGAAATTGGGGTATGAATTCATGATTTCGGAAGTCTACTTTCACTTTGTCACCAGTGTACACACTGAGCAGAAAAAAAAATCTCTTATATGACACATGACCCCTACTTTTCTCATTATATTTTGATAGTGCAGAGGTTGACAAACAGTAAAATGTAGGTTTCACTTCTTTCATTTGGGACCCTCTATGAATGACAAGCCTTCAAACTTTTATTATTTACTATAGAATAAAGAACAAAAATCAATGGTGGGGTTACACCTAAACAACCAATAGCGTCCACAGAAATAATTACCGTATCATGTGTATAAATAGCGAGCGAACACGAGCGAATCCGTGCATTCGTGAGCATGCGAGTGAGTAAGGTAACACGTAGGATATAAAAACAAAACACAATAAAACAATATACTAACACTGAAACTCGAAAATGACAGCTCTCTGTTTTCATGGGTGATTTGGAATTCTTGGATATATAGGCTGCTATTAAATCGATTACATAAAATATAAGAACACTTACGAAATCCTGTTTTTCAAATTCACTTTTTTTATTTTGAATCATGAATAGTTATTTTGAAAGCTAAGCTGATATTCATGTTTAAAATATAATATACTTAAAAACACAAAATACCACTTTAAATGTAAACAAACTGTACACAAAGAATAAATAAGTTTGTGCCGCAGATAAATTAGAATAATAAGAAAAAACGAATCGCAACGTCTCAGAAATGTCTTGGTTTTGGTATCTAAAACCCGGCGGTTTTGTTATTTAAACCCGGTCGCTAAAACCCGACAAATTCCAACTGACACGGCAACATTGTGGCTGTAAGGAAAAGGCAAAAGTGGTGTGTGTAATATTGATTATGGCGGTATATTGTACTAATTTCAGTAATAATGCATTGTCCTTTGCATATTTAATAAGAAAATATCGAAAAATAATATGAAAATAATATAAAAATAAATAGCATTTTAAGAGTAGAGGTTAGAGCCTGGTGCTTGAGTGAATACAAAGTATTAAACACAAACCAAATAAAAGTGCATATATTATGATTCGGCCAATTAGAGTAATAGTATACCAAGTGTATATGAAATAAAAAGGCACTTGGTATATTTTTGCACCAATGAGGTGATATTTCCCAGTATCAGAATGAACATTACGGGAACCATCTACATGAAATGACACACGATAAAGCTGAAATAGATTTTCTATCTTCCACTTCTGCCACGAGTGGTGTCCCTGAGCAAGAAATCCTATCCACATGTGCTTAGTAGGCATTTGACATTATTTTCGTGGAATGTTTAGATTTTTATTGACATTTAAAGTGGTGGTAATTCGAGAAAATGTATCATTTTTTTGCATGATTTTAGCCAACTTTGGGTTCATTTGGATGAACAATAAAAATATTATGAATAATTGTTGGTATACGTTTACGTCGATTTTTGTCGTAAGATTTTTAGTGAAATGCAGTCAAGGAATACTTCTAGCATGATTTGTCTCAGTTGAAAGAACGTGTTAAATAAGCGAGGTAAAATGAATAAGTTTAAATCATATGTTTTTATTTAATTATATAGTGAATATGTCTATTCAAGCTTGATACAAAGTGATATAGCCTTCCCGTTTCCTCTAAACCTATTATATCCCCACAATTGTATCAAACATCTGTGACCTCATTAACGTATGCTTCATTGTCACGTCAACTGCATTTCCTTGACATCAGTCTTGACCAACACTCAATAACTCTCTACTTGTCAAAACAAAATATTTGACTTGTATGCACGTCATTA
Organism: Panopea generosa; assembly: GCA_029582155.1. Lineage (NCBI taxonomy): Eukaryota > Metazoa > Mollusca > Bivalvia > Adapedonta > Hiatellidae > Panopea > Panopea generosa. The sequence continues at coordinate 16,228,529 of CM055912.1, forward strand.
CAATGCTGGTAACATGTGGGCAGTTTCGCTGTGTTTGTGTTTGTGTTTATGCTGCTAAAAGTATTGAAGACTTTATTGAACTAATAACAACAACGTTTGTGTTAAGCTTGTCTTATATAACCACAATTGTAAACAAGTCAGATCAACATTTTATTAGCATAAACACATACGTGTTCATCACCATATGTATAGCTATCATGATAGTACAATTATAAATATAACAACAAAGCCATAAACTCACACACCCACACCACACACTTCACTAACATGCTCACAGCACACAGATCATGCACTCGCATACCACACAATGCTTTGCGAAAAAGCATGAAAGATATATAAAAAAAATAAAAAAAGATAATTCATTTAAAAAGCGTTAATAAGAGATTTCTTCTTTCCAAAAATCTACCTTAAAGTTTTACACAAGTATGATTCCAATCTCATTATCATATATGTATGTTAAGCATTTTCATTGGACAACGTCAATTTTTTAAAGACTTTTATTTTTCGATCAAACCCTGGAACCAGACTACTTTTACGTTTCTCGCGTAAACAAAGAAGCATCGACATTTTGATGGTCGGTTTAAGAATATACGAATTTAAATGACGTTCACTACGGTTTCACGCTTATTTTAATAATAAAATACAACAAAAACAAATGTAATATCTAGTCCTAGCTGATTTCATCGGTTTATTGTTTTATAGATTTCTTTGGTTCAGCGATTTAACCGGGCGTCACAATCAGACCATAAGTTGTTTTGAGAAACAATGAAGTAAGTCATAAAATGTTCATATTTGAGATGTATAGTGTACCATTGAACACAACCCTGGTTTACCGAACGTGAATAAAAGTCGTTGACAAAAATTTTCTCAGACCAATTTATTTTACAGGGAAAATGAATTAAAACATGTACATGTAGTTGAAATTCAGAAGCAGTGATCGTGAGACAATGTAAAAACACAAAACTTGCACGTAAAAGTCGTTTAAAACGTTCCAAATTCGGATTCTCTGTCAATGAGCATGGATTCGTAAATATTGACACATTCTTTAAAAACAAGCGTGTAGACAAAAACTAAACAATGTCGTCTACACTGTGTGGGTATTTCCTGGAATTATTGATTTTTTATTTGTCTCAATCGAAAGATAAAAGGCGGATGTTTAACTTTTTCACCGCAAAATATTTCTTCATTTTACAATAAACCAACTTATGTTACAGATTTCATCTGATAATGGAACAATAGCCGTTACGATATTATTGTATATTAGTTCTCGAGAATTTGATGTCAACCAGGACAGAGGTGATGTATGCTTACGCGTTTACTTTGCAGCGTATAGTTATTTTTGTTGTTATTTTTTTCTATTCACTTGAGGAGTTTCAAATTAAATATAATCATCAGGATTGGAATTATAAAGTTTAAATTCCTTTTTTTTCTGTTTTTTATGCATGTGTAAAGAATGTCGAATCACCCACAAATCTGACAGTAAATCCTTTGGACACATGCATAAAAAACAGAAAAAATGCATTTAATCGTATAATACACTCGGTATTCTAGATTCATATTTGAGATTAATCAGTTGTTGTTTAGTACCGAAAAAAACAACAACATCTGAATAAAATATTTTACTACATTTCGTAAATTAAAAAGCTCAAATATTTACAGAACTATCTCCACCGATCATATACATCTATATAATGCTGGCGTCAGTTTATATACGTATTGACACTGATGACGTCAGTTAATATAAGTATTGACACTTATGACGTCGATTTGCTCCGGCACAGATCTATGAGGAAATTAAATTTCGGGTAAATAACATTTCCTAGTAGTTAAAATAATCGTTATAAATATAATAAACAATTTTCAAGAATAGAGTGTAGAGAAAATGTTTCAATATAAATCTTCATGTATCATCTACTAGTAGCAAACAAATAAAAAATAATACAAACCTGGACCAATGAACGCCGAGATGTTGTTTGTATAAAAAATATCAGCTGTGATAGCTCCCACGTGATTTTTACAGCTGTCGGCAGGATATGTTCGTCTGATGTAAGTTATATTCACGTCCGCCGGAAGCATTCCGGGGACCTTGGTGATGGCGATGTCAATGGCTGGTCCACTTCGTTGTATATGATAAGGTTGTTTACCGTCGGTCACCATTACAGCTATAGTTATGTTGACTGCATATATCACTTGTACGCAAAGTATTATCAACAGAAGTAAACACAATATGTCTTCTCTAATGGTCATACTGGGCATATTATTAAACTTAAAGTACACTTTGTTAATTAAATGTTTATAAGCTCATTACAAGAAATACTCCGAATTATTTATTTACTTTTTTATCATTAGCAATTACTTGAAAGGCTTTTATGTACAGTGAAATGAAATTAAATATTATGTACCAATGCTAAACTCAATCGACGAAAACGTGCCTAATATTTAAATCACTTTTGCGATATCTTTATTGCCAGAAATCCTCGGGAAGGTCAAATTATATATTTGAATATGTTTGAATCCTTCAGCAAAACGATTTTACAAATTTCTTTAAATATATTTTATAGTATCCAATGTTAGGTCTATGTCCAATTGTTATTCACAGCTAACACATTCACATGTTTTCTTATTTGATATATACATATATCTGTTTTATTTCTTATTAAACTCTTTGCTTTATCATTCTCATTTACAAAAGCATCGAGTGGGTGCTGTTTACATGACACTTGAAAGTGTTTCAAATTTTCAACAAATTCACACGAAAGGGGAATGCCTTATAAGGAAAGTATATAAGCGTTAACAAATCAATTGCGTAATTAACAGAACATTTCACTAGTCATAAAATCCTGCCATATCTATCACTGGTGTTTATTAATGAGGAAAAGTCACCTGGGATGTTGATCAAAGGGTTTTGTAACACGGTCATTGATTGGCTGATACCGGCTAAGTCACCGGTGTGTCGTTATTTTTCATGTACGTTGTCAAGTCAGATTTTACTCTAGGTTAATATACTTTCAAATCCAGCAGATAGGCTATTAATCTATTAATCTTGTATATGCCGACAATAAAACTTTGCTTTTACAAAAGGTATATCGTATACTTATAGTCATCACCAATGGCTGTCAATATAATTAAGAGCACTAACTGAAATTGCCTTTTTATGTATGCATTTTATACTCAGGGACTTTGAAAACGCACCATTTACATACAGGTCATTTTAGTGCAAAAAAAATGTATTTTGATTTCATCGAAAATTTATATACGTTAAGAGTGCCCTTTCTGCCTTCTACTGTCAAAACCTGACTGAGCGAAAATTCAAAGACGTCAATAACGAGTGCATTTATCCAGGCGAATGTTTCATACACTCTTATTGAAAACTGTGAATTTTCACTTTTGGTGGTAGCTTCGAAAACTGAGAAAAAAACGCATAATAAATTCAAGTTATAGTCATGAAATTTTTACAGTAGAATACAGAGATGGTACTCTTAACGTATATTATCTTCTTTGAAATCGTATCACATTTTCTGCATTAATATTACATGTATTTAAATGGTGCGTTTTCAAAGTCCCTAACGTTCTTGAGAACATTCTAAGACTTGAGCTTGAACATTCAAATTTCAACCTTAAATGTCTAGTTTATCATGACCGATGGAATAATTTTGAGAGTTTATTTCACTACATATATGTTAGGTGTCCCTACATGGTTACAAATTTTGGTTTCAAAAATAGTCTCTTAATGTGTTTTCAACACTTATTTTTGTTTATTTAGGTCTAAGAATTTTCTTTAAGAATGGTTGGTAAATGGACTGAGATATTGAGAACTAGATTACAGTGTGTATCTAATAGCTGATGAGAGAAGAAAAGGTGTGTTAGACATATTTCTTTATTTTGTTTTTAATTGTCTTGAACAGTGATATGATGTGCTTTTAAATCGTCTGTAATTTATTATTTCAAATTTTGTGTAAAACATTGTATTTCTTAAATATTTATCAAAAGTTTTGATCAGTTACAAAATACTAGAACGTATATAGAAGGATAGGAAACTTGCATCTCCTGACTAAATGTTGATAAAATAGCATACAAACGTTCAATTATTATTATTGCAAATAAATCATTCATAATTCATAGGCAACTGATTTTTTATACATGAAATGTAAGTCATTTTAGATATTTTAAAATGTTTCGATCACGCAAAATGTTTATGAATTAAAGATATTGAAGTCTGAAGTAAAATTTCTCGTAATTTGTTGTTATTTTAGCTGAAGTATACACATTTTGTAATCACAATTACCTCAACAATTTCAAACATTACTTGCAGGGACTTTATATTGTTTAGATTAAAATTTCATTCTGCACTGTGAAAATTTTGCTTTGTATTACTGAGATGAATGGGAGTAAAACAATTGAAAACGAGAAATTGCGAGATTTTGCGTGAAATCTTAATCAGCTGCCTTTCCTTCTCTATATTATTACTTGCAAAATGGAAGTGTTTTCCAAATAAAAGCCACCTTTTGTATATAGTGTTTTTGCACATTGTTAGATAATGGTTTGTATAAATGACACCAACAGCATAACAGTGAAGAAGAGAACGAAAGAATAATTAGTGAAAAAACAACAAAACGCAATTCCACAAAGTGATAAGCTCTATAGTTAAAGAAAAGACATGTGTACATCTATACCTCAATCTTAAAGAAATTTATCAAAAGAGTAAAGAAAAATCAACTAAATTAACCGTGAGTTCAAAGCACCAGACGAAGGAAGTTGCAGTGACAGATAGTCGGATTTTCTCAACGTCATCGTCATGCGGAACTTTTTATCGGTTGTGTGTTTTTATCATTAAACTGTCTACTAAATTTATTTCCTTGTTTTTAAGACGCCATATTGAGTTTTGAACTGTACAATATAAAACTTACTGGATCCATAAAACTTCTACATATTGTATGGTCACGTGGTAACACTTGGGGTAGCTGATTGGCCATACACTTACAGGTATAGAATAAATATTTAGATTTGGCAAATGTTCTAAGTTTACGCCTAGTAAAGTGAACGGAACAGCCAGGCCGCCATTATTATATTTCCCTTTATCTTCGTCAACATATTGAGTTGCGTTATTAAAAATTTGTGTACAATATAAACATACACTTATCTGTTGATTTGTCATTGTTATCCTAAATGTTCTTTGTTGAAGTCCAAATTACAACAAAATTGCTTTGATACTTTGAGAAACTGCATAAAATGTCAGGTTAGCTGACATTGCTTCGATACATGTCAGGTGGCAGGTAAGCTGTTCCGTTCAATTTACATATTTACCCAATTTCAGTTTATCACATCCACTATTTATCAAAAATTTGAGCGTTATTAGTTGTTTTTATGAGTAAGACACTTTAAATTGACATTTGCTTAGCACAATATAATATGATAGACGTGGTTGCTGCAAGCATGCCAAACTTAAGCAAAACTTCTATCGAGGTTTGTAGTATATACTACAAGAACGTGTTTCATAATCGTTTGTAAAACAAAATGAGTTTAGACAAAACTACAATAAACAAACATACAACGGCGGTTCACTACATAAATAATTATGTACTGAACAGAACAGGTAACCACATGATATTTTTTTGTAGTTTCCCAAAAGTATCAAAGCAATTTCCATGAAATTGGACTTGAACAATAAATAACATTTAGTCATAAAATACATAATTGCCTATCAATGTCCTATACTGATTTTAAAAGCACCACTCCATATATACGAAGCTATTGGCAGATGTCAGCTGGCGGGTTAGCTGTCCCGTTCAGTATACCATATAGTATAGTATTTTCTGCCGTGAGTGACATTATTTTTATCAACCGGGGTAAGGGGGGGGGGGGGGGGGGGGGTGTAACAGTGACTTATGTGTGTAAATAGGTTTTATTCTTTATTTTTAGAACCAAGATAGCGTAATAAAATGTGCACCAATGACATGTATGTGAAAATATTTTAATTCTCAAATTAAGAAAAGCTCTTCTGTACCGTCTTCCAAATGTTACTTTCCAACTGCTACTTCAGGCTGAAACATGAAAAACAGTAAGTGAACGTAAGTATGGAATTAGGAATTGATCCTTATAGTGTAAAACTGGAATAATGTTATAGTTTAATAAATAAGTGTAATACTGTCTACCTTTAGTTAGTTTAAGAGGAAAACTAGCAGCCTGCAATTTAAAATTATAATGCGATACTGTAAACGTAAATCCTGAACGATTGTTTCGGCAAATTCTATCCTATTACTCAAATTGTCGCTTCTTACGACATGTGTGAGCCACAGTGACACTATTCTTGCCATCACTCGTATGGCTCCCTGGAACCACACAGGGGTTGGTCAATTAACCACAATAATGAACATGACAAAAAATGATAAAATCAACATGACACACATTCGGAGGATTCCTATCCTTCCGCAGAGATCAACAGTGATTCTACTCTTATCCGGACCACACGGGTTGGCAAATCTATTTATTCCAGAAATATAAAGTTCCTGATATTTGAAGATTAATTTAGTTATTGATGTTGTATGTGTTTAACGTCGCTTTCAGCAATCTATCAATCATCTACTTGAGACAATATTCTGAGCGCTGCCTCAATGGAGTATCATATTACAGACATATTGTATGATACCCGACCCAGTCACATTATACTAACAATGGGCTGGCCAGACCTAGAACTATCCTCTAAATGCTGAGCGTCAAGCGAGGAAGCTTCTAGTACCATTTTTTCAAGTCTTTGGTATGGCCCGGTTGGGGATTGGACCCACGGTGCTCTACATGCAAGACGGACTCTCTACCACTAGACCACGATGCGGTTAAATCCTGAACGAACAGTGTATGTTAGAACACATAGGATGCATGTCGGACAGCTATAAAGAATCTTTGAATACTTGAAATCAGCTATTGAAAGCAAATCTAAAATGTCTGATATTGCGAATATGTTCTATATAATTTGGAATTTTTTCATTTGGGTCACTAAATACCGCATATGAAATACATTACAGGACCAGATTTGTTTAATCAATCAGGGGGATACACAAGGTAATACTCTAGGACCAGATTTGTTTGTTTCATCGCGGGACCCGCAGGGTGTTATTCCTGGACTAATTGTATTCTTTCTAAACCAACAATATGTTATGTAATGTCCTTATCTGAAACTAATACCACACAGATTTTATTTTCCTGGATTCGTACATACATTAAATAATATAAGGGTAACTTACAGTCATGCACATGGTAGGCATCGTGAATGGATCCGACGAACTCAATGTACCTTGCTTAACATTGGCATATATGAAAGATTCTACAGCATTCATTTCTGAAATAACATTAACAATTGGTGATACTGATTTTATATAATTGATATAGAGGCTTGTGATATCAATTAATTATTTATAGACATCCGCAAGCTTAATTGTTTTAATATAAAGAGCACGGTTGACGAACCCCACAAAAATGGTCCTGTTTAATGTAGTAAAATTAAACGTTATATTTTGGCAAAATTTTATGAAGGCACTCTTGCCACAAGGTAATATTTACAAATGTTTTTTTCGAGTAGTGTACTACATGTAGATAATGAGAGGAATAAATACATTTTATGTGACAATAACGTCTTCTTAATAAAAACAAAATATAAATGAAAAAAAAAATACAAGACAAAATTCGGGGGAGATGAGCATTTTCTTTAATCATGACCATCTTTGGAGTCATGCTATGAACAGAGAAACATTAAAATATAATATTCTAAAGAAATCCATTTTGCAGGGCCTTTATTCAGGCTTCGTGAATCTAGTACTTAAAAATAAAATGGCTGAAATTGTGGTTGACATTGGTATAATATCTGAACTCTCCGAACCTTTGAATTAAATGATATTAGAAACACAGTAAATCTGATGAAAATGTTGATTGTTTCGAATTACATGTACCAATCATTAATATTATTCTACTGATAATAGATTTAAAATTGTTGCGAGTTACATAAGAATTATATTGAAAAGTATCACTATGTAAATAATCCATTTTGATTCATTTTATTTCTTAAAGTATCATACAGACAATCATAAATTAATATTCACAAGCGTAAAAAAATATTACTTTTCAGAGAAGCAATTTAAACATAAATCAAAGGGTACATTTATATAGGTATATACTTAATCACTATTTAATTATCTATATTCTAACGCAATATATATCTGTCCTTTATATAGCTCGTGAGAAGTCATAAATCCTTAACTGGATCCTACTCGTTTAAAGTTATCAGCTCATGTATGCAAATTGTCCGTCCAGTCCAGATGTGTTACATGTAAAACCATAATATATTAGTCATTGTTGACAACAAATTTATAGGTGTGGTAGACTGCCTTGATATTATGTCTATGGTTTGCATTGTATCTAGGCGCGCTTGCCGTAGTCTGGTCTGTATATTTATAACTGCTGGTTGTTCACAAATATATATATATGTGTGTATGTGTATATCATACATTATGAATGTGCATCTGAAAAGATCCCAAAAATCAGAATAGGTGGTGTGGCCTTTCCATGACCTGGTGATGCATCACTATTCGAAAGCTCGACGAAACTGATGAAATACCGCCAAGATATCTTTTCTGGATAATAAATCATAGTTTATATACATTCTCAGCCTTATTTCGGATTAGGTAGATCCTTCTGATTTAGATGACTGGACCATGATTTGTTTACAGGCATTTACTGATCGGCAATTTCCTCGTTGCCTTTAATGAGGCATCGCTTATACGTCCGATATTTTAGGATAAAATATTTAACACTGATTATTTAAATGCTATCATACATGAAGCCATTTCGTTAACTTTTTGTTCAGAAGCATTTGTTATTTTCTGTTTCTGTACTGCGTGTTTTACAGAATGTGAAGTGTTGTTGTTGTCGATTAAATCGCCTCCCGCTCTAGATGCTACAACAACTACTATCCTAAATCCGATAACTTCCGAGCGACAATAACAAATCTTCGGATTTCCGGTAATCATCGAAGTGCGTTTCGAATCCCATCCGGAATTGGTTTTACCAAAATCGATCTTGAATACAATTGTTTATAGACGACTTTTTTAGAATACTTATAATTTCTAGAAAGTAACACGTGTTGTTGAAGAAAATCGCACCGAGTTCTTCAAGTTACATGGGTTTCTTTCAGGACTAGGTACAGTTGGATCATTTAGTGGACAGAAAATATATAGGTTAGGATACATAATTAATTTCTTGGCCGTCTTAAAGACAATCAATAAAAGTTATTAAGACTCAGTAGTCTACTAAAGTGCGCCATCTTGCATCGTTTAGAAAACTTTTCACAGACAGGTATTGCGTTTTGGCGGTTATCCTAGCAATACGATTATTTTTAGTTCCCGATCTCAGCCATAGTAGTAAAGGAAGAAGCATCTTATGACACTATTTACAGTTTATGCGGGCTTTAACGCTAGCTGAAGTTCGTCGGAGCGGTATCAACAGCTATGGACTGTAGTTGTTGTTGTATGGTGTTTAGCGTCGCATTTCAACAATTTTAATGTTTTAATGTTTTAGTGCAAACCTGTAATAGTGTTATAATATAATAAATAAGTGTAATACTTTGGTTAGTTTAAGTAAGCAAACTAGCAGATTAACTTTTAAATTATAATAAGATACTTTAAACGTAAATCCTGAACGATTGTTGTATAGTTGTTGTTGTATGGTGTTAAGTAGTCGCTTTCAACAATTTTTCTGTCATATTGCGATGGTGTCTATACATGAGACAGTATTCTAATCACTTCCACACTGGAGTACCATACCGCAGACACATATGGTACGATACCTCACATAGTCACATTATACTGACACCGAGCCGACCTGACCTAGAGCTATCCTCTAAACGCTGAGCGCCAAACGATTTAAGTATTTGGTATGACCCAGCCGGGGATCGAACTCACGATCTTCCGCATGTGACTGTGGACGCTCTACCACTAGACCACCGCTGCGGTCTCTAAAAGTGTGAGTCTATAAAAGTTTCTTTTATCTTTGATAATTTTATGATACCAATGTAAAAATAAATAAAACAGTGACGTCACTACTTACTTCCAGTCGCATCCATCCCGAAGTTTGTCATGGCAACGGGTGAACAATCACTGTCCATGGTATGTATGTGCGTCATCATGCTGGGACCCATCATGAAGGTAAACACGTTCACTTTGAACGTGTTGTTTCCGGGTCCCATTTGGTAAGGATCCTGAGAAGGTGGCGTTGTCTATCAAAATAAATATTAGTATTATACGATCCGTAACTGCTCGACTTTCTCCGGGTATTTCCGTCTAAATAACACAGCACACTGAAACTCACCACGCTATATGTATGCATGTATGTACACTCGTATAAGTTTATGTACAAGAATAACGAGAAAGGCGCTTTACAAAAATACACATTGAATCTGAATCAGGTCTATTAACCCCCAATGAAAGAAACAGGGAATCCTATGCCTGTCCCACAATACATAGCAATTGAACGCATTCTAAACTAAGACGTCATTCAAATTTCCCTTGACCAATCAACGTGCTAAAAAGTGCTGCAATTTGACGGACCTTCGGTCCTCTCTGCAGTCTACAATATTAACATTTTTACTGCTATCGGCCTAGATAGACTAAATAGCTTAACTGCATTTCATTTCCCAATGAAAAACATTTTCAGCTGAGCGGGGCCTAAAAGGACCAGTTTGCGTTTCATTGGTTGCACGATATGTTTTGTTGGCGAGACGTCACGTTGCCTTTAAGTTTTCCGTAAGTTGCCATACAAATGCGCGCACGTATTCAGTATGTTGACGTGTTATAAGGCTCTTTAAAAACTTAGCGCAGGTAGCTCAAGGTAAGATGGGTGTTTGATGAAATCGATAGCGTATCCGGTTCCAAACATAAAAAAACAGTGTAAAGATATAGTTCTCGTGATCTGGGAGTACCGATGTCAACAGTTATGGCGTCATAATTTGACTATAAAATATCCTAGGAATCATTTGTTGACATAAAATAGCACTATCATGCTTACTACAGAGTGATTTATTGAAAAATTGCAAAATCAGTAAATACATGTAATATCATTTTCTAAGATATGCACGATAGTTGGACCCGGTTAGCTCATCAATCCAGGGGTCGTGTTTTGAAATCCCCGCCCGGCGACGATATCCGTGATGACTAATACATGTATACGACATTGCCTCTCATTGTGATCGTCTCTCATCGCTGAATCAAGTGGGAAAGTAAATAGCTTCTAGCGAAGATAGGACTGTAGAGTAATGATTAGGCCTAACTGTCCAGGATCCCAGAAAAGGGCGGTTTGGTTAAATGATCGTCTGGTAGCCCTCGGTGGCATAGAAATGACGCTTAATATTTAAACAAACAAATAGGAGATACATAATCGTCGATTGGGCATGCTTTCACGATTCAAATCCCGGACGAACCTGTTGCTTTGTTCCCTTAATAGCATTTTCATCCTAGCCATTGGGGGCGATTTGTACATGTTTTAATGTATCCTATATAGTGATCAATATAAAATAAATAAATATTAAAACGTTTAAATACACAATGAGTGTCAACCGCCGATAGCACAAGGTGCCGTCTTAATATCACTCACCACACGCGGCTGGGGTCGTAAGGTTCGAGTCCAGCTTTATCGCGCAAATTTTATCTACGAAAGCTTGCCAGTTTTATGAGAAATGACGATTGCTTAGGTTTCTTGGAATGTGTTAAAATGCCGCTAAACCTTATCTAAATAAAACAACTCACTGGGGAGACATGGTCCGAGAAGTGCTCTACCTAGTTGGTTGACGTAACAGTGCCCTGCAGATACCACATATTCTTTATCCTGGTAAAATCAAACATCAATGGGTAACTGATATAAACATTTATCAAATAATTCACGGTGTAGGAGCAGAGGCGTAGCTGACCTTAAAATGATGTGCAAGCCCATCAGGTTATAGTGGGTTTGTATGCATGGCCCCAATCCTAGCACACAGTCCTTCACCCCTATTGATGAATAAAGTCAAAATAATGTGCAAGCCCGGGCGTTGTGGCGTAAAGGCAGCTACGCCACTGAGGAGTGTAATAAACCCATGACATATTTTTTATGTTAACCTAGTGCTATATTTCTTCCGATTAATCACTCGGTGAATTTCCGTATGATAACTCATGCTCTCGTACGTAAATTGCCGAAGTACGTTCGGACCTGCCTGAGTATATAAATGACGTCGATTTGTCATGGTTAAATGGAGTTAGGATGAGACGTTACGTCACACGATGACTCACGGAAACCGAATATGCCCGATTTTTTTTCATTCCTTATACTGAAGATCAGTTAAATAAATGGTAAATGTAAACTTTTCCAAGTTATGTGATAAAACGAATCTTGCATTCGTCTTCATTATCAAACTCGTTGGGAAAAATTACTATAAGAATTTATGGAGGGCAGAAATAATTTAACAAGCTTTGTACGTCTGACGTGCAAATAGCCTGCAGATGGCTAGCTGCACCACATTTTAAAAACAACGACTTTCATCATAGTGATTGATCTGTGGACATTGTTGATAATTTGTTTAATATTGTAAAATAGGAATTTCACGTGTTGTTTTGAAGCTAGTGTGAGAGCCTCATAGATGATTGACTTGTACAAATGAGGCATCCAGTTAAATAAATACTTATTATTATTATTATTATTATTATTATCATGGTTATTATTAAAAGCATCATATTACAGTCAAACCTGTCTTAAGCAGCCAGTTCAGGGAATGGTCTAATGTGGATTTCAAGACAGATTATTGTTGAATGCAATTTGCCCTGAAAGCATATAAATAGGAAATAATAAATGTGGCTGCTTAAAACAATTGGCTGCTTAATAAATGTGGCTGCTTAATAGAGGTGACCGCTTATACAGGTTTGACTGTATTAGGCTATTACAAGTATTATTACTTTAGGCTATATACGTACGGTGTTGTAATGCTGGTAGATTGTGACGTTATATCTGGTGTTTGGAGCATCTCCCACAGTCTGACCGACTAGCCGAACCATCATTCTGTCATAGTCGATATCTATGTCGAAGTAATTCTGGAAATAATAATTGATTGATTGATTGATTGATTGATTGATTGATTGACTGATTGATTGATTGATTTATTGATTGATTGATTGATTGATTGATTGATTGATTGATTGATTGATTGACTGATTGATATTTAGCGTCATTTTATGTCATCGAGGGCTAACAGACGATCAGTTAACCTAACCATTGTTTCCTGGGATCCTGAAAGGTTAACAAGTACTCGAGCACACCCCGTCTCCGCAAGTAACAGATAACTTTCCCACTTGAATCAGTGGTGAGAGATGAATGATAATGAGACACAATGTCGTATATCATTCATCATGGAGACTGTTTCTGGGCGGGGATTCGAACTCACGACCCTTAGGTTGATAGTCAGACGCGTTATCGACTGAGCTAATCGGGCCCCGACTCTGGAATTAAAAACCAGAAAACAGCTGATGGTTGGTTGTTTGCATCAATACAAAATCGGACCAAGCTTGGCTGCGTTTCAAACAATTTTAATCAAAAACACTTTCAAACATCTATTTTGAAAAATACAAGAATGCTCACGGAACTTTGCGTGCATTTCAGAACCTGCCACTGTAACATATATTCGTGTAATATGAGTTGTTTTTTAAACATCTCGACACAAACATGAAATCCCCATCAAAAGCATAAACACTTTGGTTGTTTTTTGTTGTTAATAACATATTCGCAAAGTTATTTAACTAAATAAATCGAAGTTTTGATGCTTTAGATGGCAATTCCATGTTTGTGCTGAGGTGTTTAGAGAAACAACTCATATTACATGAACATATATTACAGTTGCATGTTCCAGAATGTTCACTAAAGTTCCGTGGGCATATTGTTTAGACTGAAAACTGTTTCATCACGTTTTCACCATTTAAATGCCGTTGCGTATGACGGTTTTGAACGGACGTAATGTGAAACGCCCGGGGACGACGCAGCATGTACCATTTTATTACAGGTTTGATACATATAAAAACGCAACATTTCCATCAGTATTCTATATCAATTTGATACATGGTTTTTTCTCTATCAAATTTACTCAACGAAAATAAATCATTCGCAATAAATAGTTCACACATTGTGGGTATCAGATTGCAAGAAACTTAAACCTAAAGACAGGTTATCCCCTCTTACTCAAATACACTATTTTAGTGATATGATTACATTGTCTATTATTTATGCAATTGTTACAACAACAAAAAACATTGGCAATGAATCGATGAGTTGAAAACCAATTAATTTTCAAATGCAATGGGGAACTTTGTAGATACATGTATATATATACCCATGCACATCTCATTGCATCGTCGGATACCCACGCGTAATCCATTCCGATAATATCCATTTAGTCACCCGTGGGATATTACACAAGCGTTGCGTTATTTCTACCAAGCCACAATGCAACCATATGATTGGTTCCTTCACGATTTCATGAAGGGAACGTTATCCAATCGCAACGCTAGTTTCATGCAAACGCCGTTTTGATAAAACATTATGTTAGCTGTTTTTTTCTGTTCTGTTCAAATTAAACGACGCAGAGCTAGCGTAATTTCCATCGGGTGATAGATGGAGAGTATCGAAATTGACACCTGTGGGTATCCGACGATGATCTCATTGGGACATCTCAGGAGCGGATGTACTGTTGCTCCAACTACTCCGTAATGCACCTGTATATAAATCCGCTCAAACAATTATGCCAGATATCAAACATGTCTTATTATTTTACAACGATCATGTGAAACAAGTTATTGTACAATTTAGACAACTCGCGCTCCAAGTCTTCTTGGGTAGAACCAGTACTAAGCACGTGCGAATAAAGTGTCTTGCTCAAGGACACCGCACATGGCCTCGGCGGAGGATCAAACACACGACCCTCCTAATCTAGGTCCGATGCTCCTATACTGGACCACGCATTCCTGAAGACTATTATTTAAATTTGACCAACGATTTGCGATATATCAAAAATTCATTTAGCGATGTTGCACTTTATATTTCTATATATAATAAATTATATTTAACGACAACATGCATGTATAACAGCGTCAGTGACATGAACCGACGAGTGCGCAGAATTAACCAAATTAATTGCGTAGCGCGTGGTCCAGTGGTAAAGCATCGGGTCCACGATTAAGGAATCGTGGGATTCAATCCTCTACCGCGGCTATGTGTAGTGTCCTTACAACAAGACACTTTATCCGCCAAAGGAAAGTGTGTATTGCCGTTATGCCAAAAACAATTGACACTTCTATCTCTTGTGTATGTCTTTTTTTAAATAAAAGTAAATTTGATATTGGATTCTAGGGTGCGAATATTAAGGTGACTGCATTGTAAATGTTGATTGGTTTGAATTTGAATATAATGCATGAATTTAAATGAAATATACAACATATGAATAAAAAGAATTGAAATATTTACAAGTTTAACGTATTGCGCGTTATAAATAAATTGACTTACATCTTCATGTTTAAAATCCATTCCGTTTGTGTTCGCCCCAGCTTGAAACATAAAACCAGAAAACTTTTGGCTTTGGCAGCATGGCTTAGGATCGGCAGCACTAGAAATGGCTACGAGAGCCGACGACGGACAGAAAAAATACCTTCATCATAATTGAGGGTCGTGTGTTGCAGCGTGTTATCGTCTGACCACGTGCCTCTTATTTGACTGTAGATAGGAAAGTGTGTCGGTATATATATATATATATACACCGGTACCTATCCCTGCTTTAATGCGACAGGATCTCTGTAAACAGAAGAAAGTGTAACAACCTCAAGTTCTAATTAAAAACATCACTTAAAGGGACTCACGGTAAAGTCGAAATCGACACGTGACGATATATACACTTATGAACGTACAAAGTCCACATGTTACATTATTATCTACACCTATGACCGCAGAACTAAATAAACACACCGCAACGGTGGTCTAGGGATAGAGTGTTCTCCTCGCATACGGAAGGTAGTGAATTCGATCCCTGGCCGAGTCATACCAAAGACTTAATAAATTATACTAGCAGCTGCCTCGCTGGCGCTCAGCATTTAGAGGATAGTTCTAGGTCTGGTCGGCCCGGTGTCAGTATAATGTGACTGGGTGAGGTATCATCTAGCCATGTGTATGCGGCATGGCACTCCAGTGTGACAGCTCTTAGAGTAGAACACCTGTCGCGATATAACTGATTGATTGGTTGATTGAATATTTAGTCTGTTTATGCCATCGAGGGCTACCAGACGATCAGTTAACCTAACCACTGTTTCCTTGGATCATGGACGGTTAACCAGTAGTAGAGCACACTCCGCAAGTAACTGATAACGTTCCCACTTGAATCAGCGATAAAAGACGAATGATAATGATATGCAATGTCGTATGTCATCCATCACGGAGAATGTGGCCAGGCGGGGATTCAAACTCACGACTCCTGGATTGTTAGTCAGACGCGCTTACGACTGAGCTAATCGGGCCCGGCTGCGATATAACTGAAAAACTGTTAAAAGCGACGCTAAGCACCAAGAACCAAATGAAAAAATTTAATCTTCAAATATCTGGAACCTTATGTATACGGAATTATTGAAAATGTCAACATGCAGATTGGTGACGTCATGCCAGTTTTTAAAATAAGAGTAAACATCTTAGAAAATACAAATGGATGTATTTTGGGATATTTGTCTACCATTTTTATCGATAAAATGAGACGCTTGTTGCACATTTTGTTGCGTATGGTCGTGTTTGTGCGATATATATATAACTATTTCCAACAAGTAAAAGCTCTCACTACATAGTTGAATCTCAGTTTGTTCTGTGTAAAATAAGGTGTAGGCTTTTCGTGGTAAAAAGAATTCTACATAGAAATTTTTTTTTTTTTTTTTTTTTCATAGCAGGAATGTAAACCCACATAAAATGCACAATAACTGGTAGGTTAACCGCGTTGTTTTTTTTTAAAAGAGGGTGCAGAGACACCCTGAGATTTTTTTCAAAAAAAAAAGAAGTCCTCAAATGCTCATAAATACATGCATATGTTGAAATCCTATAAACGTCACTTTTTTAACACTAGTGATGTTGTATTGCAGTATATGCTATAACAACTTTTACTCGACTGCAGCAAGAAATCACAACTACTATTGAACCATTTTGAAAATTTCAAAACCAAATTACATAGGCCTTGTTTTAAAGCGTAAGAACCATGTTACCGTTGGGGAAAAGGGCGTAACTGTGTAGTGAGGCGTTATATGTTAGAGGTTATACTAGTATGCAATTTCGTTTACGTTCTGAACAGTTTAAATGTTGATCAACTTTCCCGTTCCTTGAGCGATTTCATTGGCCGGGGAAGTAGGCCAACATCTACTGACGGTAATGACATTCTATATAAAATGAAATGTTCTATTTTGAAAACTCTGAGCGATTTCATTGACTGTGGAAATAGGCCATATAATCTTAGATTTATATTTGTATCCAAACAAACGGTCTGTATATACTTAGTTTCATCATCAGACATCCCCACTCTTCAAGCGGCTGTCGAGCAGGGCGGACGCCTCCATTACAAACTCCAGCTTTTTAAGCGGGTCACGATCCCTCCACGTTTACATGGAGGGATTTTTAACCTATCATCGATTATATATTTTTAACGTGGTGTTAAAAAGGGTCGTTTTGGATATTCAACAAGAATCAGCATGCTACTACAGCAATACAACTTCTTCAAGACACATCTTTTGACGGGAACCTCCATATCTATACAATCAATTTATCACGAGAATCAAGAAACATCTTTAATCATTTTTAATCATCATATCTACAAGAATCGGCTTTCTAGGATGTACAGATCCATTATTCCATCGTCGGGCTAATCGTCTGTTTGACCGCTTTCGGTTTCAAATCGTTTCAACGCAATTCTTCAAGCTCAGCGGGTTGAAATTGACCCAGTCAGCAGCATGTTCAAGCTCGGCATACAAGATCTCAACAACTGGAACAAGCACGGAAGTTGGAGCATTATATCGCCGAGACACAGCTTAAATCTAATAATCCCCTTATCCAGCCAGTGGTGCAGCACCGGGAGTAGTAGCTGTCCACTGGCATCGTAATCTTCTGTTTCTGCTCGCCAAAAAGCTTAGAGCTAAGAGCCAGGCCTCAATAAAAACTTATACATACATTCATATTTACATCTCTTTATAGATATATGTTTTAGTACTAATGACGTTTATTGAAACATCATTAAAATTTCTGATTGCCCCCTTAACGAGATGACTAAGCGTTCGGCGTGGTACGATTCACTGATAACGACAGACTTGTAGGTCATAATGGCGTCGAAATTATTAAATTGTAATGTTTAAATATCAACCAAGGAAGCAGGTCAACATCTACTTACGGCCATGGCACTCTATGTAAAATGGAATGTTCTATTTTGAAACATCTGAGCGACGTTATTAGTTGGTGAAGTAGGACATTAACATTAAATTAACCTGTCCTATCTCATCTACCCGAAGTGTCATTTGGCTTTCGGTTAATGGGGTAGGCATACCATAAAATGCATACACACGAGAATTTTGAATGCACCGAATGTGTTTGTTATGTAGCGTGTATGGTATGTTTTTTATGAGAAATCCCATAACGCATTTATTCTTGTTTCGAGAATGAAATTAAACTTTTATTCTGTACACGAGGAGTTCAAACATAATGCAGAAGCCATAATAATAAAACTTTTACCTCTACTACATTGACCGGTGTAACATTAAATTTTGACCCCGTTGAAAATTGACCCGGGTCACATTTCAACATTAAATTCTGATTAAAACAGTCGTTGAAAACTGATCAATGTTAAAATTCGATCAGACATGGGGTCCTTTTTTAACGGTTTGTTAAATATAAGACAAATATTACATGACTGATGTCGCATGGTAAGCTTTTCAATCGACATTAAATATCCAACACCCATCTATTATCAATTCATTACACACAAAAATGCCAGATACTGTTTTTATTTCAATTAATAAAATTTCCTTTTAAAAGAAACGGCTTGCTTTTTTGAGTAACTTAGCATAATTATAAATATGTTGTAGGTAAACGTTTTATTACTAAGCGTAAGAGTACTTCAATTATTAAGGAGAAGCAGCCTGGGGGTAGTGTGTGGAGGGTGTCCCTCTCCCGCTGGTGTCGGTAATTCTACTCTACTCCCGCTATTGGGATACGGGGAACCGCTCCGAAACTTGAATGTTTATCTTAAACACTTAACGGCCGAATTATACTCATTTCTTAGCAAATATGGTTGTTATCTATGCCAATGTTAATTTTTTGTCTTTTAATCGTTATTGATGAAACACACACACTAGCACGCACACACACGCACGCACGCACGCACGCATGCACGCACACATGCACGCACGCACATTTAAATATGGTTGTTATCTACGCCAATGTTGTTTTTTCTTTTAAACGTTATTACACGCACGCACACACACTTGTATTTAAAAGCGAACCTCCAACGAGTATCAAACCCAGTACACTGCGAGTCATGGCGTAAAGGATATAATCATGTATTCTAGTAAGTTTTACGGGGGAGGGGTATGATTATCAATTACTCCAATAGTTTTTATTACTTTAAAACGCTTGTATTAAGGAAACACGCACGCAGACACACACGGAACTTAAGATTAAACCATAAGATGTATTAAAAAGTGAATCTCATTCGTGTTTCACTCCCAGTACTACGTGCCAAGACGTACAGGAGAGTTTCCCCAACCTCTCCTTCAAATTTTGGTAGGTAGTGTGTGTATGATGGCAGTGGCCTAGCTTGGTCAAAGTGAACCTGCTGGTTTAGAAATTTTGCCGGGTGGGGGCTCTGAGGTACTATGCCATATTTTTTTAATGTAAATGACCAATAGTGCATTATCAGGGGTTTTGTGTGTATTTTTCTATGTAAATTACATATCAGTTACTAGATACTTTTTTTCTGGAAAAAATACAGGCTTTAACCTGGTGTGCCTTCACGTAGCTACACCGGTGTGTATGTGTGTGTTGGGGAGGGGCATATACAGTGTATCATGTACAGTGTTTCATGTATCTCGCAGCTACACCGTTAAGGATAAGCCTTATAAAAGCGTGTTGGCCGCTCACGCCAGAGGTTGCGGGTTCGATCCCCAGCTCGACTCTCAGCAACAACACTCAGTACTGGTTCTACCCAGGAAGCGGACTCTAGAGCAGTTCATAAAAGCTCTGAGCTTTCATCGCAATCAAGCTAAAATAAATTAGTATAAACTAAAAGCCCTACGATATTGCAGGAACAAAGAAAATTGCAAATCAAATGGATCCTAACGTTTTCAATCTTCACTGTGACGAGGAAGACTTTGCTGAACACTGGCTGTATCCCATCTTCTTAAACTACATCAAACTGTGCAGTTACTGTTTTGTCCTTGGATGACGTACTAAGTATACTGCTAGCTACAGTAACACTTTAAATATATAAACTTAAAATAGTATATTCATTAACGCAAAGTTATTTAACATAAATATGCCTGTATCTGACAATTCCTTATAACCGGATTCTTTATAGTCTTTTTTTTTTATATAGAAGGGCAAATAATGTGGATTTGACTTTGTTAACTATGTTTTGTTTTTTTTGTTTATAATAAACAAAAACGAACCTCTGAAGTATTAGAAAAGTATATGTATATATTAAACCAACTCTTAACAACTTGTATTATTTTATCAAATCTATGTTCCCCATTTACATGGTGATTGAGTGTGATGGGTTTTACTGCATTTCATCAGTTAACAGTCAGGTATCCTAATCGTTTTCATGCCATTCTGTACCAGTACTAATCGATCTTCGCAAGTAACTGACATTTTGTCACAAAGAACGTGCCGTCGTGAATCGTAAACTTTGTGGGATTGTATGTTTTTAGGCCAGAGTAAAAAAAAAGTTTAAATTCTCTTCCACATCCATGCCTGTCCGAAACCCTTGGGAAGTCAATATCACATATAAATAGAAAAATTGTGCCCGGCATTCCTGAGTTGTTATTTTCTTCAGAAAATCTAGATGGGAATCTAAACTTTTTGTAATATGGCATTGCATCTGCAGTGTCCCATGTAGATTTTAATGGTTAAATATCTGGTTTGTGGTAATTTTAAACAAGAGGTTCGTGTTGGCCAAAGGTTGCTAAATTGATTATATAATGATCCATGGTTGTTACAATCAGTTGTCATCATAGCAACGAGAATACAGATTGTACATATTACAAATTAAGTTAATGACTTGCATCGAAAATAGGGCGGTATTGGTAGAAAAACAAAACATGTCCATAAGACAGCTCGCTGGACTATTCGCACTGTTTCAACAATAAATACTAAAGACCTGACCAAGTTGTATTAATTGTTACTCATATGCACTTTCCACACACAAGTGAGTGTTATTAAGGTTTGTTTCTGAATTATTAAACGCTTTAAGTGAAGACAGAAGTTTAACCAAGATGTTTGTTTGTGGTTTAAACATATTGTATTTCTATTTAGAATATAGAAATTGGGTTGGGTCACAAATACTTCCAACATAAAATTCGGCTCTCTCCGTGGGTCAGATGAGTGTTAAATATGAAAAATATACAAATGCAGAAAATGGGGATACTTGTTGTCACAATTACATTCTGAGGTATGGGACATAGCTGGAAGATAATGTTTGATAACACGAGGGCGTTAGTGTAGTTTTAAATCAATCGCATATGAGATATGTGCATGATATCAAGTTGATAACGAATATGATTATGAAGAACTTCTTCTCATAAATAGACAACTAAAAGAAGATCAATCCTGCAAAGTTTGTTATGATGACAAAGCGGATGTTATTCTTTTAAAGTGTGGTCATAGAGTGACCTGCACGCAATGCGCACCTGCATAAGCAAAATGTTGTATATGTCGTGAACCCATAACGGGATACGTCAAGGTGTATATGACATATTTCAGTTCACAACTGATCGATTGATTGAATATTTAGCGTCATTTTGATGCCATCGAGGGGTAACAGACGATCAGTTAACCTAACCACTGTTTCCTGGGATTAACCAGTACTCGAACACACCCCATCTCTGCAAGTAACTGATAACTTTCCCACTTGAATCAGTGGTGAGAGACTTTGAATAGACTAGCTTGAAATTAATAACAACACTAGACGTTTGACATGATATTGTTTATTGCAATCTCATTAACAATAATGTTGCGTGAATGCAATACAGCAAAGTGGGTAGTACAATGATCAGTGACAAATAGTAATGATATATCATTATATGGAAAACAAAAGCATGAAATTGACAGATGTCAAATTATAAATTGCAAGTAGACCTAAGATGGGTAAATGACAAATTCTTTTTTTTAAATTGCTATTACTCTGACAAGTTTATTTTTTGTTTTGAATGTGACTTACAATTATTTTTAAAATATTATGTCATAACTAATATACTAGACATCATTAAAACTCACGACCCCTGGATTGATAGTCAGATGCATAACCGACTGAGCTGATCGGGCTCGGCTTCTATAGAATGAAACAGGTTAGTCAATCCACTGGTAACTGGCAATCTATCTCACACAAAGATGTTGGATCGAGCTGGGTTCAAACCCGTTACTTTACCAGCTAGATGTATTGTGAAGCAAAAATTTAATATACAAATATGTGAATATGAATTATTGAGACAAAAACAACTACCGATAACCTAAGATAGATGAATGACAAATAAATATGAGTTGGGCATAAAATCTGTACTTCTTGTAAACATTTGGTCAAGAAAGTTAATGCCAAAAACAGAGTCAAACCTGTATAAGCGTCCATCTCTTTTGAACAGCCACTTGGCGTAAGCAGCCGTATTTGCTATTTACATTTCTTTGCTTTCATAGCAAATTAACCTGCATTATCCAATAACCTGTCTTAATATGCCAGTTTTGCTCCCTTCCCTTACATAATCTAGAAGAAACTTTTCTATATATATCAGTACACTAGTTTTTAAGTCATATATTACACTTGGCGAGACACAAAACACAAGTCCTTAATTTAACAATGTTCTTGTAACATTATGTTTAAACACGATTAAATATTTTTTTTCCATTAATAAATTCTTAAACCATAATCACCAGAGTGTTTGAATTAACTATTTATGGGATTTATTATACAGTTAGCAGTTTATCAGTATCAAGATACAACATACGTACATATATTTATTACTACAATTAGTTGATTTACTTCGTAATCTGAAATAATTCAGCATTTCATAAAAAATTAAGCCAAGTCATATTTCTATTTCTAAGATGAGATTTTAGGTTATTTGCCTTCAAGGTGAAATTTTCATATTCAACAAAACGTTTTTACACAAGTACACTAGCTTAGGCTAATTAGTATAAATGTCCATCAACTTCTGAGAAGGTTGAAGATATGGCTGCGCGTTCTCAATGCTTTATCGTGTAAAGTCATATAACATCTTCAATAGTCCCTTTCGATTACATTCGAATATTTAAGTTTGAAAAGGCAATCAGCTATTGTGATTACCAAAATCTACTATATGACATGTTTCCCCCCCCCTTCTTATTAAATTAATTTCGATTTAAAATAATAACACTTTTTTCAATTCACAAATTTCACAACATCTAAACCGAATGGTTTATTGATAATTTTGCTCTTGCGCCGGAGTGTATAAGATTATCAATAGAAACTTCATCTCAGATTCCCATCTATACACTTCGTTGACATTATCTTAATGATGTCAGTTTGACATCATCTTAATGATGTCAGGTTGTATACTGTCTATAAAGTCTCTCCCTATATAACGGCTCAGCTGTCTTGTTGTATGAAAGGATTTGCTATTGCCTCCATTCCGTCCGCGGGACATATCAGCACGACAGATGTACCACGACATACGACGAGCCCAAGAGTTCTTGTGTCTTCTGTTAGTTTATAAGGGTCATCAGGATCTGCAACAGAATTTTTCATATGTCACTGCTTTAACACTTGTTAGCCAAACAAACATGTACAAGATAAATAAATGCATTATAATAGTTTGTTTGACTAGTTTGCATAGACGATCACTTAACCTAACCACTCTTTCCTGGGATCTTGGAAAGTTAACCAGTACTCAAGCACACCCATCTCAGCAAGTTACTGATAACTTCCCAACTTGAATCAGTAGAGAAAGACAAATGATGGTGAGACGCAGTTTTGTGTATCAATCATGATGGAGACTGTGGCTGGGTGGAGATTCAAACTGGAGAACATTTGATTGACAGTCGGAAGCACTAATGACTAACATTTTAAAGGAGACCCGTTGGTAAAATGCAAAATGTGTACATTGTACGCACATAAAATAATTTCGATCATTTAGTCGAGTGTGATGATTGATTGATTGATTGAATATTTAGCGTCATTTTATGCCATCGAGGGCTAACAGACGATCAATTAACCTAACAACCGTTTCCTGGGATTAACCAGTACTCGAGCACACCCCATCTCCGCAACATCTGATAACTTTCCCACTTGAATCAGTGGTGAGAGACAAATGATTATGAGACACAATGTCGTATATCAATCATCACGGAGACTATTGCCGGCGGGGGATTCAAAATCACAATCCCTGGATTGAAAGTCAGATGCATAACCGACTGAGCAAATCGGGCCCGGCTCAAGTGTGATGATTAAACATGATGTCTTATTACATGAATTTGTCCCAGTATCTGTAGAATTGATGTGTTATAGAATGAAAACAAGAGTGGGTTGGTAGTACAGCATACAACAGGGCTCGAATTTAAGCACTCGCAAAATGCGAGCTGTATTTTGAAAATGCGAGTTGAAATTACTTAAGCTGGCATTGTTTTGCGAGTGGATTTCAAGTTGAGAAAATTACTGATTGTATTCATTTTATTGTTTTCTGAAAAAAAACAACAAGTATTATCCTGGTAAAAATAACGGATTCTTGTCAATTTTACCAAATTACCCCCTGGCAGCATGATTGTCAATGACATGTATTAAATATTTAATATTTGTAGACTGCGTCCAATTGTTTTTGATATCGAGTTCATTCTGCAAAAAGGAAGTAAAGTTAAAACCCGTCAACAACATAATGAGTAGACTGCGTCTAGTTTGATTGATCGCGCACTCACTCTATAAAATAAAAGTTAAGTTGAAACCAGTCAACTTTATTGTTTACATATTTTGTCAGCTGTTAAACTTGACAATGACAAAAATGGTGTGTAAATTGTAGAAACCACGCAATCAACAATTAAACTATATTACTATGATATCAGAACATTTATACAAGTTAAACAATCGTCCTTGGCTAGATCAAGATCTTATTTTAAAACAAAAGGCCATTGGCTATATTAATTCTATAAATAGAAATGTGTGTATGTCCAATCTCGGTCTCTGTGCACTTGTTATTGTTGAATCCATGATTCATATTTTGGTTTTGTTAAAAGTGTTTATTTATGATATATCATTGTATGCATTTATTTATGGTAGTATAATAAATAACAAAGACAATTTTATTTTTTAAAATATTTTGTTTTGTAAAGTACTGCTTTGAATTTTACCTTAACATATATAATAACCTTGATACCATTGTCTATAAATAAAAAAAAAGCTAATAATGCATATTAAATAACATGCAGACTTTGAAACAATTAATTTTGTGTTTATTTAGACATTTAGGACTACAAGTTTCTGCGAAAATTGGTTTGGCTAGTTGTTTTTAAATTTGGCCAGTTGAAACTTTAGGTACTGGCCAAAATTGCCAGTGCACAAAAATGTTAAATTCTAGCCTGGTACAAACTGTTGATCACTGAAAACCGAGGTCACAGATTCAACCCCAGATTCATCATAACAACAACAATCAATCACAGTTCTAACCTGGATACATAGTTTGTTATGACATATAAGCTCTGAGCTTACCTTCAAATCGAGTTGTGGTTGTTGCATGGTGTTAAGTTTAGTTAGTTTAAGCATATTTTATCAGCTATGATACCCCACCCAGTCACATTATACTGACACCAGGCTGACCAGACCTAGAACTATCCTCTAAATGCTGCGCCAAGTGAGGAATGTTCTAGTACCATTTTTCAAGTCTTTGATATAACTTGGTCAGAGAGCTAACCCACAACCTTCCGCTATGAGGCAGATGCTCTATCCAGCTAAAATAAATAAGTATATATGAAACAAGAACATGACATATGCATGAAAACCTATCTACTGATGTACCAGTGCATACCTCTGAGATATTCTGTAGATTCATCCAATACCAGATTGAGGAGGGGGTCAAATCCTTTCAAAATACCACTGGCTGAAAATAGAATAACGACATATATTAGTATACATACAGATTTTTACTGCACCTAAATTAATAAAATTTTGTTAATATCGGCACTTTATTTAATTTTTTGTAAAGATACAAACATATGTCTATCTTGTTTTAAACTTACCTATTTTACATCAATTGGGAGTAGTTTTAGGTGGAATCAGGGCTGCATTCAGCATGGTTAACAGGTATACTCTGTTTATAACACAAACAGTGACCAAAATAAAGAAAAATAAACAAAAAACTGACTACACTGGCCCTGTCCCTCCATTTCTCTTAAATTCGCGTGAATTATCATAAGCTAACAGCTGTCAGAGGTGTTTGGATTTTCAAGCCAGATTCATGGGTTCAATCCCACTACTGACATAATGGCCTCCAATAAGTAAGAACCAGTAATGTAAAAGCAATCTGTATAGAACATGTAAGTATAGAGCTATGTTTAGGGCCACAATAAAACAATTACAAATCATTAGGCAATGCATAAAAATTGTTTGTGCTCTGGCCCAGTATTTTCTATGTGGGTAAGCGGTAGGTAGGTAGGCAGGGTACTTCACAGGAAGGAATGCAGGCACTGGGGTAAGAGCGCGTAAACACCTCCAACACATTTTCAAGCGCTTTGTAAGGCACTCATTGAAATATATATCACTAGTGAAACTTGTATCAATCAGTTAAAGTTATCATATTTAGTAGAATTCATTTAGGCATTAAAATGAGAAAAGATTTGCAAAGAAAAAAATAATGATTTAAGGGAAAGTAAACTTTTTGCAAAATGTTGTTAAAGAATTCAAGCGCTAGCGGAATACCATTTCTGGCACTCAATCGCTGGGGTGCCCCTGTGCTTAAATGGCCTGTGGAGAAGCCTGGTAGGTATTTTTTTACAACAAATTTTAATTTAACCTAGTCTGACATTTTAAACAAAAACGGTAAGAAATGGAAAACAAGAAACCCGCTTTAAAAGTCAATAAAAAAGTTGTTAGCTGTAATTTTGAGTGAGTAAGTGCAAGCATGCCTAAACTAATAGTTTTTTTTATGATCGTTCTTACAGGCAATTCGGTAAACTGTAATTTAGTGATCAAAGTTTGTAAATCAATCTTTCCGTGGTAGTGTTTTTTCTTGTTGAATGTTCATGTGGAAAAAATATACCTTAAAATCTTAAGGCATCACACACACCAAATATTTATTTAATACACAGTACATATACCCTTTCTGACGTTATTAAACGGAAACTAATCCGACTGAAGGACAGAAAGTGCTACGAATACTTAGTCTCCTTTCACCACTCTCTGAATGTGCAGGCATAAAATCTAATATCAAATCATTGATCATTCATTAATCATTACGTTAGTGTTATCAATATTCATCAATAAATATGTGGTGTAGAGTGAAACATTAATTGGACAACTAATGACTGAGATTTTTGACATGGCTTTTTAAAACAATTTCAATAAAGTTTGTTTATTTAAATATTTAGCATCATTTTTATGCTCTAAAAGGCTAACAGATGATCTGCTAACCTAACCACTCTTTCTTAGGGTCCTGGAAGGTTAACCGCTACTCAAGGATACCCATCTCTGCAAGTAACTGATAACTTTCCCACTTTGAGTCAGCAGTGAGAGACGAGTGAGAGATGCAATAAAGTATATAAATCATTACAGAGATGGGGTGGGGATTCAAACTCATGACCCCTGAATTGATAGTCAGACATGCTACTGACTGAGCTCATTGGGCTTGGCTAAAATAAAGTAATTTGTCATACCTTCTCTTCCTCCACTGAACTTCACCCTGATTGGCTTTTCAAGATACTTTGACAAGTCTAGAATAGTTTCTTTTTTCTTTTTCTCCTTATCTCCACCCCCTCTGTCCATCTGAAATTATAAAATTAAGGATCAGATACATAAATATATGTAATACACAACACTTCAGATGGTTTCAATCACATTTTTTTCTTCAGTTCAGTCTCGATTTAAATCAATATTTGCTTGCTATCTCCAAATTAGTCTAGATTGACAGAGAAAATCTTTTTTTGTCAAAACATGTAGATTGCATCATCATAATGATCATCAAAAGTGTCAGAACGTTCTCAATTTAGTAATACAGAAAAAGAAAACTCCTACCTTCTTTGTGTTTAAATAAACTTTACTGCTTTGAAACATTACATGTATTTCCATTTGATAAAATAGTAAAATACATCATAAGTTAACCAATACATTTAACTATTGAATGTGTTATGTGATTAAAGTAGCCGTCTCTGTGATTTTAGGTCATGTTAAGGTAGCTGCAATACAGAAACATATCCATTTAACAATTCAATGTTTATATTAAGGAGCAGGACAAAACATTATGTCAGTCAATAGCTATACATAGATAGTGATTAATGTGTTATTTCTAATGGAGACAATGAATAAAAGTTTGTACCTTGTGACAATCTATTTAAAAAGCTTAAATGCATACAACTATATGCTCTACCTGTTTCGCTACATTTCTCACATCTACATCGTATGTCGACACAGTTGCACTTGACCATTAAGCGACGGCTGGTGCAAGGTCAAGAAGAGATATTGAAAAGATAGACAGTAAGAAGAGATTGGATAGTTAAAAGGTAGAAAGTAGGAATAAAGTGTGTCAAGCTGTTTTCGCCTCTTCAACCCTGTTCTCTCTGGTTACGGCACAGCAATGGAAACTACTTGTTGCTGGACCCCTACGAACTAGAATAATAGGGTCTGCTACGCCGCCAGGTAGGCTGTTCCATACTGAAGTTGTTTGTGGAAAGAATGAGTTTCTGTAGTATGATGTGGATGTAGAGGGCTGGCAGAATTTCTTGCGTTACCTATAGTTGGAATGTCTCACTGATAGGGCTTTGCTTGTATAAACATTAAAGACAGAAATTCAAGAACTATAAAATTTGTTTGTGTCATTTTCAACTGTTGGAGACCAAAAACTATATTAACCATCAACATTTACAATAGACTGCTGTGACAGATACAATGGAATAACAGTAGTGAAATAGGAATATTTAACAGTACTCAATCACCTGTTGTGTTTTCTGTGGCTGTTGTGCAGACATTTTGCTGTTTAACTTACAAAAACGACAAACATGCGACTTTGCCGGCAAAATTAACGGAAGTTGTATACCGGTTGGTTGTAAAAACTACACGCTCATGAGGGTCTCACTATTTAGCGACAAGAAATAACTACACGAAACACTTGTGTAGATTTTGCATATTAAAACATATATCAGCTATTTTTTTGTTTAAATTCTATTGACTGAGAAAGTCATAAATAATTGAACTTGGTTTCTCCGTTGAGACAACGAAAAGAAGATCTGTCAAGGATAGTAAAATATTATTTAGCGTTAAGAAGCCTCACAAACTATATCGTTCTACACAGAATATAACTATATATTCTACACTTTATTAATATATTACTATTAACTTTTATCTTTGCTGGCAACCAGTGCGTATGTAAAAGTCCCTTTCCTTGTTAATGTAATTGGCATATATGGTAAACATGGGGGTGGGTGCAGGAATAACTCCCCCTAAATCAACCGAGTAAAGTTTATGACATTCTTAATGTTTAAATATCGATTGTGAAACAACTTCTTTCTTATAAATTGTACGGACAGATTACGCTCAATGTCTTCCTGTTCGTAACCAGTACCAGCATATGCAGGTTAACGTGTCTTGCTGAAGGACACTACACGTGACTGTGGCAGTAGAGTGCTCTTTCAAAGTAATGATGGTTGGTTGGTTGGTTGGTTGGTTGGTTGGTTGGTTGGTTGGTTGGTTGGTTGGTTGGTTGGTTGGTTGGTTGGTTGGTTGGTTGGTTGGTTGGTTGGTTGAGTAGTTAGCGTCATTTTTTATGCCACCGAGGGCTAACGGACGATCAGTTAACCTAACCACTGTTTCCTGGGATCCCGAAAGGTTAACCAGTACTCGAGCACATCCTATCTTTGCAATAACTGATAACTTCCCCACTTGAATCAGTGGTGAGAGACAAATGTTAATAATGTCCGGGTATATATTAAATCAGAATGGGTGCTAGTCCTAAAAAAATATTCAGGATTGTTTGGCAATGGGTTTTCTTCATTTGCTAATTTGAATTGCATAATTTAAATCCAATATGGGTATATATAGCATACCTTTCTATAATGAAATAAATTCAATTCATTAGCATGGATATATAGTTAATACTGTGTGCTAACAACACACTAAGTAAATATAATTTGAGATTACGTTGGCCGTAAACAATGAAATTGGTTCTATATATGAATATAAATTTTTCAACACTGTTGTTAGGTTTCACTACATATAATATAAATGTTATTAATGCATTATGGACATGAGGCATACATTGCTTGATTAAACATTTGTCATTGCCATTCCAGCACTGCCAATAGTCACATATAAACATCTCACATTTAACGTGGATTCAGGCATAAAGAAATGTCTGGTAATGCAAATGTTAAATTCCTTCAGACACAGTGTCAGTCAAATGCTGGAAACTTCGGTCTAACAGGATGTAACAGGATTTAAAACAATTTAAAGAGAAGTATGTCAACGTAGCAGTTATTTGGTCCAGTAACGCTCATTTACTAAGCAACACTTGACACGTCTCACACAACAATTAAGTTTGCACGGTTATGCATATAGAGAAATGTACCACTGGAACACATTACCAATGGTTCTTGAAGTGTCTTGTTTCCATAGATTGTCCTCTGTTGGTCCAAATATGCAGAAGAACATGGAATTGACAAGGTTGCTTTTTTCGCAATTTCAATCGTTTGATAGCACCCCTTTATTTTTGAAAATTCCGCCATTTTGTTGCTATGTATCACTACGCATCTTAAAACTGTTATATCTTCATCAAACAGTACCCAATATCATCCATCCAAACTTGGCAGAAATCATGAAATTGTTCCAATGTTCTCATACGTAAAAAGAAATATAACAACTTTTTGCATTTTCAACAAAAACAATGCCCAACCTATTTACACATTTCTAATTTCTTGGGCGTAAGAATCTTGCTACCGCCATGTGAGGGAGGTAGTTAACTCATAAGTAAGTGAGACCTTGGATGGTGTTCACCAACCGTTCATAACAATATTCTTAGATTTGAACTCAAGAATGAATTTTGAAAAACAAACTTAGAGATCATATTTTGAGATAAAAATTTGCAAGCATGTAGGGGCACCTAATACATAGTCAAACAACTCTCATAATTAATCTATCTGTCATCGTAAACGAGATATCTAAGGTTGAAATTTGGATTGTCAAGCTCAAGTCTAAGAATATTTTTAAAAATGGTTGGTGAATACGACCCCTAATAGTATTTTCGCCAAGAAAGCTATATAAATCATGAACAGTATTGTTTATGTATACATGCGCAAACACATTAACATAAATTCACAAGATGGCACTTAAAATCTTCTACATGCTGGTACATCATGTACATTCGTCTTCACATCTATTTGAGGTATTTTATAACTCATCTTGATGTCTAGGGTATTGTTTTGCAATGCCGCTCAAGACAGGACCATTTGAAGAGATGTATGATATGGAAAACAGACTTATAAATTAGGTAATATACTCACAATATAAACTAAGAAAAGAAAAGTACCACCTCCATGGCAAGGTTAGGTTGAATCTAATTGTATTTCGTCACCACTGTTTGTTTAACATTAGAAAGTTATGGTACTACGTTTACATTTATTACTGCCAATTTATTTTACTCATCCCCATTTAACGATCTATGTCTCTTTCAATAATGATTGATTGATTGATTGATTGATTGATTGATTGATTGAATATTTAGCGTCATTTTTATGCCATCGACGGCTAACAGACGATCAGTTAACCTAACCACTGTTTCCTGGGATCCTGAAGGTTAACCAGTACTCGAGCACACCCCATCTCCGCAAGTAACTGATAACTTCCCCGCTTGAATCAGCGGTGAGAGACAAATGATAATGAGACACAATGTCGTATATCAATCATCACGGAGACTGTTGCCGGGCGGGAATTCGAACTCACGACCCCAGAATTGATAGTCAGACGTGTAACCGACTGCGCTAATCGGACCGGGCTTCAATAACGTACAAGTGGCCAGAAAATGTCAAACAACTGATCCTAAAAGGTGAATAATTATAAACCAAATCGTTCAGCCTTCCATAGCCAAGTTTTTAAAAGAAATTATTTCTGTGAAAACATGAAATTTTATCTTTATATTGTAAACATATTCACAAATAATACATATGTGTGCACTTAATCGTGCACAAATATGTAAATTTTATGAAGATGATCTGATCAGAATTCACACACTACTTCCATTGAATCCACATCAATTTATTCATGTGCTTAACCAGGCGTGTGCCCGCCACTGATGTAATATTGATACAGCAATACGTTACCTGTTGGAATGTGGAGATTTGTCAGGAAGTCATATGCATTTATAAAAATAAATCTCAATGTTAGAAATGTTAACAACTAAACCTGTCATTATCGGTGGCTCCTTTTTTAACTGAATAAACTTATTTTCAGAATTAATGGGCATAATGATGATTTGTGTACCAATACACACCCTCAAATCCAAACATAAATGTCTAAAATAAGTAGGAGAAGCATCTGGGGATGACATGTTTCTTGCGTTTTTATTAAAATTTTCACTCCCTTCAACTTCCGGTTTAGTCCTGTTGACATTTGTTGATTTAAACACATTTATTTTAAATCGATTGTGAAACAAGTTATTACAACGTTGACAAATCACATACGAAGTCTTCCTGGGTAAAACCAGCACTTAGCATAAACGTATAAAAGGCATTGCTAAAGTACACCATATATATATATATATATATATATAGCCGGGATGGAGGATCGAATCCACGACCCTGCAATCCTGGCTCCGATGCTTTACCACTAGTCATCGTACTCTTTGTTTGGATCCAATTAGATGCACTTGAATTCAGGTTCACGTTAAGACTTTCAATATCTAGTATCGCAGCTTAAAACAGTCCGTTCATATACCGATTGTTTGATGTTGTATGGTGTTTAGCGTCGCTTTCAACAATTTTGCAGTCATATCGCGACGGTGTCTACTTGAGACAGTATTCTAAGCGCTGTCACACTAGAGCACATGGTATGATACACCACCCAGTCACATCATACTGACACCGGGCCGACCAGACCTAGAACTCTCCTCTAAATGCTGAGCGTCAAGCGAGGAAGCTTCTAGTACCAGTTTTAAAGTCTTTGGTATGACCCGGCCGGGGATTCAATGAACCCACGACGCTCTACCACTAGTTGTTTGAATAACTAGACAACTTAATCTAAGTTCAATTCCCACCCTACAAATACTCGACTTTACCCTACAGGATTTCCTTCTTATAAGCTGGTTGTATGTTTGTAAATGTAATTACTGACACAAATCAAGCCGGTGTACCAGAATACAGAAAAGTTTATTTACGATTGAAGCATATTACATAATTTATCACCACAGCTAATGACATATCAATAAATCAATATGTGTCAGGAAATGGAGGTCTCTAGAACCAAAATGGCGGATATCTACCCAAGAAGGGCTATTTAGTACATATAGTCTATAAATAAAGTAAAGTGTTTGTTTATTATAATGTCACCCCTATTGAAAGGGCCACCCGCACTGGGCTTACGAGACACCTGTATGTTGTACACAGTCACTTCCCAAAAGCTATCATTGCCAAGTGTCAGGCTGTAAGACATTCGGTACCCCTCAATTTAACTAGCTGCAGAGTAAGCAACCGACCGCATCAGGAAAAATCCAAGTGCTTTCACCAGGATGCGAGCCTTCGACCTCCCGCTTCCAAGGCGGACGCCTTAACCACTAGGCCACGGAAGACAGCATATATATAGAGCCTGAATCTGATATTTTAACTCATAATGAAAAACAACCTGGGAATTCCATGTCAGTCCCACAGAACTCCTACAAAACTATGACGTCATTCAAACTTTCCTTAAACAACTAACCAATCAATTAATGTATTCTGTGTTATACTTTATTTTTATTTGTATTTTCATGATAGGATTCTGATGCACATTAATAATAAAGTTCCTATTATCTTGAAAATTCTGAATTTGGGGTTTAAAAAAACAAAAAAACAATCAAGACTCAAAAATAATCACTAAATCTTGGAATGTGTTTACATTACAAAGAATAATTGTAAAGGTGTTTTAAACCTCTAAATTGCATCAATGTTATACACAACAACAACAAATGAATGATAAGTGTCGAAAATGGCGGAAATTTAAGCTTTACCTACATTATCGTTTATCGTCCTGAGCCCACTTATTCAAAGCACTGTTTAATGCCGCCTTAAGAAGCATTTTTTTTAATAATGTTATATTAAGAATTAATAAATTCAAGAAAGTAATTAACTGGCAGTCATATAATATAAGTACTTTAAAGTCAATAATAAAAAAACTTGGTGCCATATACATGTATTACCTAGTATATTGAATTGAAAATGGCGTTACAACGCATTGTGTTACTTTGGTTGCATATGCATATTAAGCGTCAATTTTATGCCATCGAGGGCTAACAGACGATCAGTTAACCTAACCACTCTTTCCTGGTATTAACCAGTACTCGAGCAAACCCTATCTCCGCAAGTAACTGATAACTTTCCCTCTTGAATTAGTGGTGAGAGACGAATGATAATGAGACACAATGTCGTATATCAATCATCACAGAGACTGTTGCCGGACGGGGGATTCGAACTCACGACCCCTGGATTGATAGTGAAGCGTTTACAACTGACTGAGCTAATTTTGGGTTTAATAAATGATAAACAATGAAGAAGATGGATCGAATGTCGCTTGTATGGGAAAGATGTAACAACAAAACACGATGTAAGTTGAAATGGGCATTTTAATTAAAAATGTCGGTATTTTTTTTATATAATTACTGAAGAGATACATTAATTGCCAATCAAATATACAACAAAACATATCTGGGCATACAAAACCTCCGGATACAAAGTAATGAGCACAAAAACAACACAAGAGGTAGTATGTTCTAATCTGCCTAATATATATATAAACTAAGGCTAGAATAACAATTACTAGGAGCCCATGAGGAATTAGGGTGGTGGTGGTGGTGGTGGTGGGTAAAATAAAAAATGGTGACTCGAAAAAATGCCACGTCAAGTATCCTTGAGTATCAGGTCGGAACTGAGAAACTGACTGGTCACCGCGTTTTGTAATTATTTGGGTCACATGGCGCACATCGCCCGGGAACCAATATATTCAAGGTTACGCCGAATAATATTTTGTTAAACTATATCAGCCAGATTAGAACATAAATCCTCATACATAAAATACTTTATCATACATATAACATATAACATATAACAATAATCAATGAGAAACCTTTCTCAATATTAACTTGCAGATACTGAGTACATATGAGAAGGCACGACTCAGGTATCTTATAACCCATTAACAAACTGTAGAACCATAGTAACACTATCAGATTTATCGATCCATTAAGTTACAAAATACCATACTGCATTACCAAATAATGAAGCAAAACAGAATTAGACGGAGATCGTGTGTAACTATTAATGTGTTGTTTTTTAATATAAGGTCTTATTTATAAAAGACTTCATTTTATATTCCATTAGTGAAATCAATAAATTAATTGTATACAATAAAACGCCTGTCATGCTACAAATGTCTCTAACTCTTATGCAACAGTATGCATACAAGCCTTCCTGGGTGTGTCAATAAACGTCAAACATTTCCACTTTTTCAAGGCATGAGAATATCATTGAGATTGATCGTCTTTGCGCTACCGACAACAAGGCTCTGCGTACATCTCATGTGTACATTGTTGTATCTTTTCAGATGTATGGTTCCTACTGGTAATGCTGCTTCTATCGCTACTACTGTTAGTTCTGCTTCTACCGCTACTACTGTAAATGATGATTCCATCCTATAACTGTTGATGCTGCTTCTATCCTATTACCTTTGATGCGGCTTCTACCGCTACTACTGTTGATACTGCTTCTATCCTACTACTGTTGATGCAGCTTATACCGCTACTACTGTTGATACTGCTTCTATCCTACTACTGTTGATGCAGCTTATACCGCTACTACTGTTGATACTGCTTCTATCCTACTACTGTTGATGCAGCTTATACCGCTACTACTGTTGATGCTGCTTCTACCACTACTACTGTTAATGATGCTTATATCCTATTACTATTGATGCCTCTTCTACCGCTACTACTGTTAATGGTGCTTATATCCTATTACTATTGATGCCTCTTCTACCGCTACTACTGTTAATGATGCTTCTACCGCATCTACTGATAATGATGCTTCTATCCTATTACTGTTGATGCTGCTTCTATCGCTACTACTGTTAATGATGCTTATATCCTACTACTGTTAATGATGCTTCTACCGCTACTACTGTTAATGATGATTCTACCGCATCTACTGATAATGATGTTTCTTTCCTATTACTGTTGATGCTGCTTCTACCGCTACTACTGCTGATGATGCTTTTATCCTTTTCCTGTTGATGCTGCTTCTACCACAACTACTGTTAATGCTGCTTCTATCATATTACTGTTGATGCTGCTTCTATCCCATTACTGTTGATGCTGCTTCTATCCTATTACTGTTGATGCTGTTTTTATCCTATAACTATTGATGCTGCTTATACCGCATTTACTGTTAATGATGCTTCTATCCTTTTACTGTTGATGCTGCTTCTACCCTATTACTGTTGATGCTGCTTCTACCACTACTACAGTTAATGATGCTTCAATTCTTTTACTGTTAATGGTGCTTCTTTCCTATTACTGTTGATACTGCTTCTATCCTATTACTGTTGATGATGATTCTATCCTATTACTGTTGATGCTGCTTCTACCACTACTACTGTTAATGATGCTTCTATTCTTTTACTGTTGATGCTGCTTCTATCTTATTACTGTTGATACTGCTTCTATCCTTTACTGTTGATGCTGCTTCTATCAAATTACTGTTGATGCTGCTTCTATCCTATTACTGTTGATGCTGTTTTATCCTATTACTGTTGATGCTGCTTCTACCTCATTTACTGTTGATGCTGCTTCTATCCTATTACTGTTGATGCTGTTTCTTTCCTATTACTGTTAATGCTGCTTCCACCGCATTTACTGTTAATGATGCTTTTTTCATTTTAGTGTTGATGCTTCTTCTATCCTATTACTGTTAATGCTGCTTTTACCACTTCTACTGTTAATGATGCTTCTATCCTTTTACTGATGATGCTGCTTCTATCCTATTACTGTTGATGCTGCTTCTATCCTTTTACTGATGATGCTGCTTCTACCGTATTTACTGTTAATGCTGCTTCTATCCTATTACAGTTGATGCTGCTTCTACCATTACTACTGTCAATGATGCTTCTTTCCTATTACTGTTGATGCTGCTTCTATCCTATTACTGTCGATGTTGCTTCTATACTATTACTGTTGATGCTGCTTCTACCGCTACTACTGTTGATGCTGCTTATATCCTACTGCTGATGCTGCTTCTATCCTATTACTGTTGATGCTGCTTCTACCACTACTATTGTTAATGATGCTTCTATTCTTTTACTGTTATAACTGCTTATATCCTATTACTGGTGTTGCTGCTTCTACCGCATTTACTGTTAATGATACTTCTACCCTATTACTGTTGATGCTGCTTCTATCCTATTACTGTTGATGCTGCTTCTAACGCATCTACTGTTAATGATGCTTCTATCCTTTTACTGTTGATGATGCTTATTAACTATTTCTGTTGGTGCTGCTTCTACCGCATTTACAGTTAATGATGCTTCTACAGCTACTACTGTTGATGCTGCTTCTATCCTATTACTGTTGATGCTGCTTCTATCCTATTACTGTTAATGCTGCTTCTTCCGCTACAGCTGTTAATGATGCTTCTATCATATTACTGTTGATGCTGCTTCTATCCTATTACTGTTAATGATGATTCTATCCTATTACTGTTGATACTGCTTCTATCCTATTACTGTTGATGATGCTTCTATCCGATTACTGGTCCTGCTGCTTCTACCGCTACTACTGTTAATGATGCTTATATCGTATTATTGTTGATGCTGCTTCTACCGCTACTACTTTTAATGATGCTTCTATCCTTTTACTATTGATGCTGCTTCTACCAATTCTACTGTTGACGTTGCTTCTATCGCTACTACTGTTAATAATGCTTCTATCCTATTACTGTTGATACTGCTTCTGTCCTAGTTCTGCTGATGCTGCTTCTATCCTATTACTGTTGATGCTGCTTCTACCGCTACTACTGTTAATGATGCTTCTATCCTATTACTGTTGATGCTGCTTTTATAATTTTACTGTTGTTGCTGTTTCTATCCTATTACTGTTGATGCTGCTTCAATCCTATTACTGTTGATGCTGCTTCTACCGCTTCTTATGTTAATGATGCTTCTATCTTATTACTGTTGATGCTGCTTCTTTCCTTTTACTGTTCATGCTGCTTCTACCGCTTCTACTGTTAATGATGCATCTATCCTATAACTGTTTATGATGCTTCTATCCTATTTCAGTTGATGCTGCTTCTACCGTTACTGCTGTTAATGATGCTTCTATCCTATTACTGTTGATGCCGCTTCTTTCCTATTACTGTTGATGCTGCTTTAATTATATTACTGTTGATGCTGTTCTATCATATTACTGTTGATGCTGTTTCTATCCTATTACTGTTAATGATTCTTCTATCCTATTACTGTTAACGATGCTTGTATCCTATTACTTTTGATGCTGCTTCTACCGCTATTACTGTTAATGATACTTCTACCACTACTACTGTTAATGATGCTTCTATCCTATTACTGTTGATGATGCTTTTATCCTATTACTGTTGATGCTGCTTCTACCATATTACTGTTGATGCTGCTTCTACCACTACTACTGTTAATGATGTTTCTATCCTATTACTTTTGATGCTGCTTCTTCCGCTTCTACTGTTAATGATGCTTCTATCCTATTACTGTTGATGTTGCTTCTACCGTTACTACTGTTAATGATGCTTCTATCCTATAACTGTTGATGTTGCTTCTACCGTTACTACTGTTAATGATGCTTCTATCCTTTTAATGTTGATGCAGCTTCTACCTCATTTACTGTTAATGATGCTTCTACCGCTACTACTGTTAATGATGCTTCTATCCTATTACTGTTGATGCTGCTTCTATCCTATTACTGTTGATGCTGGTTCTACCGCTACTACTGTTGATGCTGCTTCTATATATTACTGTTGATGCTGCTTCTACCGCTACTACTGTTAATAATGCTTTTATCCTATTACTTTTGATGTTGCTTTTACCGCTACTATTGTTAATGATGCTTCTATCTTATTACTGTTGATGCTGCTTCTACTGATGCTACATTCAATTCAACTTCAATCGCTTAGTACTACTTTCAATTCTGCTGAACATTTAATTCAGCTTTTTTACTACTGCGCTACTTCAATTTTTTTCTCTATTGCTACCACTGCCAATTTTGCAACTATTGCTACCACTGCCAATAATGCTTCTATTGATTCCACTGCCAATGTTGTTACTTTTGCTACCACTGCCAATGTTGCTACTATTGCTACCACTGTCAATGTTGCTACCATTGCTACCACTGTCAATGTTGCTACCATTGCTACCACTGCTAATAATCCTACAATTGCTACCACTGCCAATGTTGCTACTTTTGCCACCACTGTCAATTTTGCTACTTTTGCTCCAACTGCCAATTTTGCAACTATTGCTACCACTGTCAATGTTGCTACTTTTGCTACAACTGCCAAGGTTGCTTCTATTGCTACCACTGTCAATGTTGCAACATTTGCTACCACTGCCAATGTTGCTACTATTGCTACCACTGCCAATAATGCTACTATTGCTACCACTGCCAATGTTGCTACTTTTGCTACCACTGCCAATGTTGCTACTATTGCTACCACTGCCATTGTTGCTACTTTTGCTACCACTGCCAATGTTGCTACTTTTGCTACCACTGCCAATAATGCTACTATTGCTACCACTGCTAATGTTGCTACTTTTGCTACCACTGCCAATGTTGCTACTATTGCTACCACTGCCAGTGTTGATACTATTGCTATCACTGTCAATGTTGCTACCATTGCTACCACTGTCAATGTTGCTACCATTGCAACTGCCAATAATGCTACCATTGCTACCACTGTCACTGTTGCTACCATTGCTACCTCTGCCAATATGGCTGCTATTGCTACCACTGCCCATAATGCTACTATTGCAACCACTGCCAATAATGCTACTGCTGCTACCACTGCCAATAATGCTACTGTTGCTACCACTGCCAATGTTGCTAATGTTGCTACCACTGCCATTGTTGCTACCATTGCTACCACTGTCAATGTTGCTACTATTGCTACCAATGCCAATGTTGCTACTTTTGCTACCACTGCCAATGTTGCTACTATTGCTACCACTGCCAATGTTGCTAATTTTGTTACCACTGCCAATGTTGCTACTATTGCTTCCACTGCCAATGTTGCTACTATTGCTACCACTGCCAATGTTGCTACTTTTGCTACCACTGCCAATGTTGGTACTATTGCTACCACTGCCAATGTTGCTACTTTTGCTACCACTGCCAATGTTGGTACTATTGCTACCACTGCTAATGTTGCTACCATTGCTACCACTGCCAATGTTGCTACCATTGTTACCACTGTCAATGTTGCTACCATTGCTACCACTGTCAATGTTGTTACAATTGCTACCACTGTCAATGTTTCTACTATTGCTACCACTGTCAATGTTGCTACTATTGCTACCACTGCAAATGTTGCTACCATTGCTACCACTGTCAATGTTGCTACCATTGCTACCACTGCCAATGTTGCTACCATTGCTACCACTGCCAATGTTGCTACCATTGTTACCACTGTCAATGTTGCTACCATTGCTACCACTGTCAATGTTGTTACAATTGCTACCACTGTCAATGGTTCTACTATTGCTACCACTGCCAATGTTGCTACCATTGTTACCACTGTCAATGTTTCTACCATTGCTACCACTGTCAATGTTGTTACAATTGCTACCACTGTCAATGTTTCTACTATTGCTACCACTGTCAATGTTGCTACTATTGCTACCACTGTCAATGTGGCTACTATTGCTACCACTGCCAATGTTGCTACTATTGCTACCACTGCCAATGTTGCTACTATTACTACAACTGCAAATGTTGCCACTGCTACTACTTAGGTCAATGTTGTATCTGCTACTACAATCAATGCTGCCTTTACTGCAATTCCTATTGAAACTTCCCCAGTTATCGCTTCTGCCACATATTGCTTCTATTGGTATGACGTTTTGTTTAACACGTTTAGACATGCATGGCTAGGTAATTAGCGAGGTAAATGGTGGTTAATCACAATGATGACACCCCGGCAGTTTGCATGTAATAATGCATTTGATGCGTTTATTGATTGATATATTTTAAATGAAAAACAAGTCATCACGCTATATCGGAGTACTTCCTATATAGCGTATTTAGGTCTCCTTCATATAAAAGTAATGTCGACGTCTGTAACAACCTTAAACATCTGGACGACATTATGTCAGTAGTTTCTGATCTGATCAGTACTTTTAGTATGACATATTGAACGATTATTATAACATGACTTCATGCACTAGTTTAAACTTATTTATTTTAGTTCGATTGTGAAACAAGTTCTTACAACTTAGGCAAACCAGTACTAAGCATTTAATTGAGAGGAGCCCATCCACACTCTGTATACAGATTTTGTAAAGAAACTCTGCTTCATTTTGTAATTTTTCAAGTGATTCAGCAATCCATCCCAAACAAATGATGACTATTCAAAAAGGGGTCTAACATATGATAAGTAAATTTGATTTAGGGCATTTCTACTTAGGGTAAATTTCAATTTTCTCAT
Organism: Panopea generosa; assembly: GCA_029582155.1. NCBI lineage: Eukaryota > Metazoa > Mollusca > Bivalvia > Adapedonta > Hiatellidae > Panopea > Panopea generosa. The sequence continues at coordinate 16,270,931 of CM055912.1, forward strand.
TAATCCTAATACTTTAGGATATTATTGTCTTCATGAGTATCCAATTTACTAGTGTTACTTAAGGTTAATCAAAGATGTTTGTGAGTATCAACAAAAGTGATGGGGTGTTATTAAACATTACTTGAGGCAAAGCCTCACATTGATAAAAAGTAAATAGCATAGCTTCAGTTTTATCTGGATTTAACTTAGCAAGACACTGACTAGCCAATTAGAGATCAAATTCAAATCATGATTTTTAATTCCTTCTATATCTTGAACAGTTGCGATATAAATGATATACTGAAGGTAAGCCACAAGGCCCATAGTCAGTTAACTAAATGTGTATGCATATTCTATTTGTGGGAACATGTGTTTTATTCTGTAACATTTTTAACATTTTTGCTTATCTCCATGCTATCTTTTTACACCCCATTTATTCTTTTTTTCTTCCGTATTTTTTGCGGTAATATGAACACATGTCTGTAATTGAATATGTGCGCATGCTTGTAGTTGAATATGTGCGTATGCGTGTAGTTGAATATGTGCGAATGCGTGTAGTTGAATATGTGCTTATGCGTGTAGTTGAATATGTGCGTATGCGTGTAGTTGAATATGTGCGAATGCGTGTAGTTGAATATGTGCTTATGCGTGTAGTTGAATATGTGCGTATGCGTGTAGTTGAATATGTGCGTATGCGTGTAGTTGAATTTGTGCGTATGCGTGTAGTTGAATATGTGCGCATGCGTGTAGTTGAATATGTGCGCATGCATGTAGTTTACGGACAAAGCCAGTGCTTAAAGTACTTTAAAATCGTTTAAAACGCAAAAGCATTTAAATTTTGTTGGTACAATTAAAATTAAAACATATATACAATTTCAGTAGCTGCCATTAGTTGAAAGCAAAACTTCCATATCGGTTATGACACCCATTAGCCAGGTAATAAAAAGTACCGTATATAAAGTAGTTATAAATAACACGTTGCCCATGAGAAAAGTAATCATGACAACAACGCCATTAACATTTCATATGATTCAAATAAAAACACTAAACTACCGATGACAACGTTTTGATAATATAAGATTCGATAATTATTTATGCAATTTTCAATATGGCACGACATAATGCTAGACTGATTCAAAATCGCTACACTGCTACACGATTGCTTGACGAACCACGCGTTTAATCTGTTTACTCATTATTCATTTTTCGCTAATGTTGTCACTTGATATTAACGCAAACCTATGCCAGTAGTTGTCATTTAAGTAAATAATGAATTACTTTAAGTGTTGAACAATCAGTACATGCCGGGAGGTGCAATATCTGTCAATTTATGAGTTATGCAATATTCTTTTCAACTGCATATAACCTGGAATTTCAACTAATATTTTATAAAGGTATTGAATGTTTTGTTAAAATTTAAAATTGAAATGACGAGGTTGTCATGTGTGCATTGCACGGTATGCATGGTTTCATGTGGTAACTTTATTTAATCCTGGATTTTTTTGTTTTAATTATTGTAGAATAAATGTAAAAAATTATTTATCTACAATGTGTTTTGGAGTGTTGGATAGCACCGATTTTAGTTTATGGCTAGATCAGATGAAGACCGATTTTCAACGTCAAAATATTTGAAATTTAAAAAAAAATGTTTCATTGTCTCATTTACACAGACACACAAAACCGTCATCAAAACTGTCTCGATCGGAAAGGAATAAATTTATTTTATTTGCTTTGACCGTAAAGCCTTTCAATAGAAAAGTTATAACCATAACATTACAATATTCAATTAGTAATCTCTTGTCAACGATCAGTAATCGTAATCAATGTGAAAGAATGAGCATGCAGTGGACGGCGTATCTCGCTGTTATTGTTTCAGTATTTTTCCACACAACACTCGGAGTCAATGTTACTATAGTGACAATGATCGAAGACGAGGGTCACGGTAAATATACGTTCCATCTGAAAAAGACCGGACCACTCATAGATATTGCTTTGGAGAAAATCCGGAAAACCCTGCAGGATATCGTTAATTTAACATATGTTCAAAGGGTGTTTCCGTCAGACAGTTGTTACGACATACTGATGGCCGTGATTGCTTCGGAACTGTATTACGGGAATAACGTCTCAGCTTTAATTGGCCCAGGTAAGAATTATGCCTACATTTCTACACCTTAACATTTGATAAAAAAAAAAAACAACAACAAATATTTAAGAAATAGATGTGAATTTCGGATATCTTCGGTTTATATAAATTGATTGAAATTAATCTTATGTTTACAATATATAAATTGATTCTTGCTAAACTATTACACGCACGCACGCACGTACTCCCGCGCAAACACACTCACACATACACATATTGAGTCTGTTCAAGTTGAAAGATGATGCTGTACCCACCATGCAACGTAGCACCGGCCTAAGCCGTACGCTATTTTCGAACAGCACTTCACCCTTTACTCCGTAGATACGCGTTTTCCCACACCAATCACAGAAGGCCTTTGAAAACAGTGCAGGAAGAGTTCAGATTGCTCGTAACGAACTGTCAGTTAAATTAACATAATTCACCCAATAATTCAAAAGCCTTCTATATAAGAGGTGTCCAAAGGCGTCTATATTAGGTGTCAAAAAGTGTCTATATGAAGTAAAGGGTTAAATATCTGCAACCTTCAATAACTCGTAAATTATAACAGTATTAGTATCATGATACAGGGAAGCTTATATACATAAAACAGCAATGTCTACACTTATAGACAGATTTATTTTGGTTATAATTATTTTGGACCTTACTTTAATGTAACTTTACAATAATCATAATAAAAACGCCACTTTTTTATCACAGTAAGTGCTGGATTACATACTGCCAATTCATGCTTACTATGTTTATATTAATAAATTACAGAAATTAATAAAAAGTACCAGTACTTAATAAAAAAAAAACTGTTTTAAATGAAAAAGTTCAAAATAGAAAAATGCTTGGGAAACTGAATAAAAACCTTATGAAATCAATGGTATATCAAATGGATATTAGATCAACATCATCATCTGTTTCTTGCCAGCATTCTTGAAATTATCTGGCCTATCAATATTTCTAACATTCTGAGGTCGAATGTTCCAAAGAACGACACCTCGGTATGAAAATGTCCATTATCTATGAAAGTAAAACTAAAAGGAAAACAGGGAGAAAACGAACAGTCATGCTATTCGGGTACAGCGATCATGCACAGAATTGAGTGGCACAAAATGTTCACCTAGATAATCTTGAGAAGTACCCAAATTTATGTTTTGAACATGACTAAGATTTATCTGATCAACTGTTTTTGAGGCTGATAACCAGTTTACAAACTTAAAATGTTCCGGTCCGATGTGAGATATACTATCCAAGTTGAGAACAAAACGTATTAGTTTATTTTGCGTAGTTTGAAGTCTAATCTTCAAATTTTGAGTTGAACTGGAATACCAAAAAAGAACTTACATAATCGATGTGACACTGAATAAGAGATGTTACCAATCGTTTCCTGGTATGCTTAGTCAAGCATTGGCTTTTTCGGTATAGAAAGTTTAACCTAGCGTTTGCCTCTTATTGTAATTGTCCTAGCAATTTCGTCACAAGATAGTTACTAGTCAAGTGTAGCAACAAGCTATTCAACTGATTTGGCAGTTCCATTACATGTAATATTTAAACTGAGATTGAAACCTGGGTTTAGATCCGAAAAGAATTGATTCTGTCTTCCCAAGATACATGAAAGTTTGTTGTCAACATTCATTTACATGTTCAAGCTCTACAAATAAATTGTTTTCAGTTTGGAATTTGTATTTCCCAGTAACCGGGATTCTGGAATCATCAGCATACAAAAGACATCCTTGACATAAATAAAAAAAAATCATAGGTGACCTTGTACAAACTTTTCAGGGACCCCACATGGGACAGTGGCCTGATTAGAATAGATACCCAACATATCAATCAACTCATGTCTATCCTATAGCTATGAACTAAACCAGCGGACAGAATGTGAGTTGAGACCTATAGCTTCAAGTTTCATTAAAATAATTCTATGATTGCCAGTGTCGAGTAACACCATTCTTATCATGTTGCCTTTATCCGTATAGAATCTAATAAAACAAATAGGCGAATAAGGCAAATGTCTGTCGAAAAAAACAGATTGAAAACTAAATAAAAGTTTATTTTCACTACTTAGTCATAGATAACCCATTCGAATATTTTAGATACCCGTCTTACCCGTTTTGGTCAATACTATGATTGATATAAACATAGTATGCATGACTTGGCGGTATATAATCTAGCGCTCACTGTGATAAATCGTTTGTGTGGTCGTTTTGTTATGATTATTGTGAAGTTACATTAAAATTACATCATGTCATATAACACATTGTTAAAACAAAGTACGTGATACTAATGAAATAACAATGACATAATATGACAAATGAAATAATGATGAAGTTGTCTGTGATATATAAAAGTACATGCATATTCAAAAGACAATTATTCAATCAACTGTGATATAATGTTTAACTTATTTCTGTGATTATATACTTAAAATGATTACTTATTTCAATACATGTATATTCAAAAGACAATTATTCAATCAACTGTGATATAATGTTTAACTTATTTCTGTGATTATATACTTAAAATGATTACTAACAATTACATGACTTTCTATGGCATGCCATCATGGAAATCCTTGGTGTGTGTGTGTGTACATTTCATGGCCTATATGTGTGTATCGTTATGATAATTCCTATGTTATTGTTGTTATATCGTTCATGCATCATTTTGTTGCAATGCTTTGTATGTTGATTTATTACCAAAACAAATCTATCTATACCGAAGACTTGCAAAATGGTACTAGAAACTTCATCGCTTTGCGTTCAGAAATTAGGGGATAGTTCTAGGTCTGGTCGGCTCGGTGTCAGTTTAAAGTGACTGGTTGGGGTTACGTACCATGTGTTTTCGGCATGGCACTCAAGTGTGACAGCGCTCAGAATACTGCTTCAAGTAGACAACGTCACGATATAACTGACACATTGTTGAAAGCGACATTAAACATCACACAACAATCATGTAAATTCAATCACGTCTGTAGTAGAGTTATATCACATTTCAAAACAATTGATCCATAAACGAGGTGCTCGAGATAAAATCGAAGCTTTAGCAAGACTATTTGCATTCAGCTCAACTATAACAAATACGCTCAGGTATGCGTGAAATTGCGTCCATTTAATATTGCTTAGTACCTGGTTGGTACAAATATGTATTGTCGTTTAAATGAATAAAACACATTAGCCTAAATGTAACGGTTATTAACTCACGATTGGAGTTTCTGTGAAAAAGATCTTATGATAATGTCTTGTCTTAAATAGTCCGTTGAACGGACCCAGCTCTCACGATTGGGTCTGTTAAATAGAAATGTTGGGAAATCCACATTTGAGCACGTTGATTCAGCTGAAAGTTTGAATGACGTCATAGTTTTGTAAGCGTTCAATTGCTATGAATTATGGGACAGGTATAGAATTCCCTGCTTTTTCATTAGGGGTTAATATACAGGATATATCAGGTTCTTGGATAAACTTTGTCTTGAATAATATTTTAGTTCCAATAATACGTAACCTTTCTCAATTCAAGGTTAATGTTGGAACTTTTATATTGGTTAATACATGTACCATTGTTTTGACTTATACGATACGAATAACATTACATTCATGTTCATTTATTATTTGTGTTATATGTATTCAACTCGTTGGCAAAAAAATATGTCCTGCGCGACGAAAATATTGCATTATATACTGAACGGAACAGCTAACCCGCCACCTTTGACTATCGTGTGAAAAGTGAATGGCTGCTAATTTCAGTTATTTTGAGATTATTTGAATTGCTGTCAAATTTAATAATACAGACATATTGTTATCCTAAATGTTCTTTCTTATTCAAGTATACATTTCAAGGAAATTGCTGAAAAAATACATAAAATGTCAGGTAAAAGCAAACCCCAAAATGTCTAGTGGCGGGTTAGCTGTTCCGTTCAGTATAAATATCTTTGCTAGCTCGTTAAATCTATTCAAAAATAAATAGTTTAAACATATTTTATTGTCAGTATATATACAAATATACATATATTACAAGCATACAAAAAACATTGAAATAATAAGGCAAAAGGGTCTGGCCACAAGTGCTCACCATATTAGTTACGCCCATCCCCTTGTAACGATAGTTTTCGTTATATCTCAATGGCTTAGTAAAATTTGAAAGACATACTAAATATATAAACATGTAGTAAAGTGTTACAGACATACATTATAAATCAAGTCAAAATACATGAAAAGGTTTAGGAAAAAGGAAAAAGAGAAGTTAAAATTTAGATAATAATTCGAAAAGAAAAAAAATAATATAGCAATTAAAACAATACATTCAGAAGAAGAATGTATTGTCGAATTGTAAAGTTAAGCCCAAGAAGTCCAAACAAATATGCAGAGGTATTTTGTAAAACTAAAAACTAAATAAAGTAAGTTTCACAAAATATGTAGTTAATATTTATTAGTCATTAAAACGTTTTGTTTGTTTCATATATAAATGAATGTTGTCAAATAGATCACCATTTTCATCATATGTTAAATCATTGCTGCCAAATGGAGTCATTTGAATACTCAACGGATGATATGTTCTTGTTTAAGTAAATAATTGAAGCCGTTGTTCAGTGAAATGGGGACATTGAAAGAAAAAGTGACATGGGTTTTTTTGTTTCGTATCCACATCCGCACTTTGATGTTTCATTTAAATGATTTATGCAAAGATCATTATTTAAGTAAAAATAGATGAGCGCACATATTATATTATAGGATTTTTAGTAAAAATATATTCAAATATATCAATTTTCAAAACTAATATGTAACTGATAGAGGGTTATGTCGAAGTCAGACACGTATACCATTGTCATAAAAGTATTTGATAGATGGCTATGGCGCAGTCAGTCACTGATGTCATTGTGAGACATGCACGTATTTACTAGATGGCTATGACGTAATCAGACACGTATGCTATTGTGAGACCATCTTTTAGGAAGTCATGCGTGTCATTTCGAAACTTGTATCTATTTACAGAGAGTCATGTTGTCGCTACTGATAACATTTTTAAAAAGCAATTACTGACACGGCAACGTACACATTACAGCATATCATACTTCAGAGATTTAATGATATTCTTCCGTGACCGGAAGTGCGTCTGTGCACGAGGTGTTTATGTGCAAATGTCCCTAATGACGAACTTCCATTCTTTGACATGAAGCTTGGTATATTATATTCAATTTAATGGTGATTTACAGCTATCAATTCATTCATTAGTAATTACTGCGCTATTCACTCCATGAACAAATTTACTATCATGACACTTGAACTAACAAAATTATTAAAATTACTCTTTTGTCAATACTGAACGGAACAGCTAACCTGCCACTTTCATTTTTTTAATATCTCCACCAAAGTATCGAACATCATACTTTGTATACGTCATAAAAAGACTATTATGTGTAATCTTTTTTATACATAAAGTCTAAATTGCTTTGATATTGTTTGAGAGCACCATTAAATGTCAGGTACATTAAATGTCAAGTGACGGTTTAACTGTACCATTCAGTTTATATTCTAAATTTGCTATCATGACGCTAGAACTAACTAGAACTAATATATTTAGAATTGTACGTTTATTTATATTCCATTGCACTTTTTTATTCATTATAAATACTTTATATTTGAGAAAAGCCGTACTTAGTGCAGCAATAACTTGGGATTGATTATTTGTACAAGAAAGCATTGACAAACTTAGAATTGTTAATCTTGATTATCTTCAACGCTTGCTTTTCTAAAATACAAACGTCTGGACGTTCTTGAACTGACAATCGGAACATCTGTGCGATTTTCAACTACTCTGACATTATTGTTTTTCAGAAGACTGTCGTTCAGATGTTAATTTCTGTATTCAATTTCTGGCTGTTCGGAATTTACATTTTTAGAATTTGCATGTAGAAGCATTTCATTAATGGTTTTGTAAAAATGTAATTGTCACAATCAACGTTTTGAATGATAATATTAGTCAATCCACTCGCTCTGTAAGAGGATTCCATTATTTTGAATCTTTAATTTTGAAAAAAAAACAACAAAAAACAACAACACAATAAAAGCTATTTTTGTATTACATATCAGATGCCTATGTATCTAATTCCAGGGTGTAGTCCAGCTGTGGGCATTGTGGGGCGAATGGCGTCAGTTTGGAATGTCCCTATGATATCTCCCGTGGCAACGGACGGTAAACTTAGCGACAAGAACGCTTACGGCACACTTACCAGATTGTCATATACCATGGACAAATGGGTGAAATTATTTGTGGCTCTCTTCGATAAATACAGTTGGAATGACATAGCAATAATATATGTAAGTCATTAAAAGGACATGGCAATGTAGAAATTATGTTTGTTTTGTTTGTTTTGCATAAACATTTTGCGTAATTTTTATGCAATTAAGGGTTAACAGACGATAAATTAATTAAATATACTCACGTTCCCATGAATTTGTTATAGTATATGTTTATTTATCTAAGTTCAATTGCGAAGAACTCTCAAAGCTTATATTAACCGCTCATGAATCCCCTTCCCGGGTTGTAGAACCAGTGTTAAGTGATGTTAACGAGAGACAATAGGTCGAGCTGGGGTTCGAACCCGCAGCCTTTGGTCCGAGCGGCCAGCACTACTGCCCCGCTTTATTATTGTCTGAAATTTCATGTTTTAGTTTGAAGAAATGTGTAACTGGCGGTATATTTTTATGACCAGCACTGTGACCCGTGTGTGTACCATTCTTTCAATGGGTTTTGCATGTATATATATAGAGCGATTACATATAATAGTTTTCAATGGTCTAAGATCTAAGTTAACACGGTTAAAATCGTCGATAATTAAACTAGTTAACTCAACATTACAATATCATTTGATAAACATAAGCAAATATAAGTAGTACATTCTTCATAATATTGATAAGACATTGTAGAATTAATGCAAACACAATGATAACAAGGAATTATATAAATTAGTTATGTCGCTTGAAAGATGTGGAAAACTTTTTATATATGAAGCTTATTCCAAATCATCTTGTTTCAAAATATTTTCATTTTTCTTTACAATTTGGACAAAAAAATTGTCTCCTCTTAGATTTTATTAGCAATAGTTATATATAAATCACTTTATTTTACTTCCAATTAATACACTATGAATATAACACCATGTGTATAAGCAAACAAAGAGTATTTATTACTATTTAAATGAAACTAATTAAGTAAGGTATGTTGCCATGATCGTTTACTATACAAATAATGCACACGTCAATGTAATGTTGTGCTATATATTGTTATACAAATGAGATCATTAAGAAACTGTTTATTAAAATGATCATTATAACAAAAGTGGGTATTACAAATGAAATTCTCTGATTACATGCACTGAGACATAATTCCTTCTTATATATTCGTTTTTTCGAAAAATGTATTTGGCCATACCAAACGCACGTTTTTCATATGCTTTTGTAATAAAAATGTTCTCTTGCCGTATAAATAAATGTTTGTTAAATTACTTCAAAAAAGTATATACCGTTGTTTTGAGATGCTTATATTTGATTACATCGAGAAATAATTCATGTTAATTTTTTGTTAAAAGTTGTTAAATACATACTATAAATTTATATATAATATAATGAAGGTTTATTGACTCTTTTGTGGCATAATGACCGGTTTATTGACTTTTTGTGGCATAATGACCGATTTATTGACTGTTTTTCAAGGATACTGACTACGTTTTTTTCGAAATCGTTGCCGAAGAACTAGTAAAGGAGCTTCCAAAGAATGGAAGGAATGTGTTCACACAATCTTATACTTCAACAGAAGAATATGACATAGAGAAAATGTTACTGAAGGCACGTGCAAAATCAAGAGGTGAGAAGAAGTGTATAATCTTCTATCACTTATTTCAAATAACAATGCATTTATATGCTTCACTGAAGAATACTATATAGCTAAAACGTGTATATTTTATTTCAAGTTATGATAACTTATGACAATTTATCCGTGTCATACTCGAAGCTTTCCTTTGAGTGGAACAGTTACTCGCGGAACACGTGTCTTGCTAAAGGCCAGGCCCCGAGGTTTAAAATATTTTTTCATGCTCAACTCAAGTTCTTATCAAAACACAATTTCTAGGAGTCACATCCAAACCCAATTTAAAGCGCAAACACTTGACTTAGTCTCGAAATTTAGAGTATTAATGCAGATTTGAGGTAAAAAAATATCTGTATTTATGTTTATTGTGTTATAATGAGCCGAGTCATCTTTGAGTTGAGCATGAAATCTTGAGTTGAGCATGGAAAAACTATTTATAACCTAGGACCCTGGACACCACCCAGTGCCTTGGGAGAAGGAGCGAGCCAACGACCCTCCGATCTTGGGTTCGGTGCTGAATGAATAACATTCGTCTTCAACTTCTCCAGCAGCACAAAGTAAACAAAAGCAACATTTCATAAGAAATAAGAAAAAAGAAATGATGAATCAAAAGATACAAAAAAATAACATATAGTTAGTCCAAAAGAAATGAAGAAATGACACAACATGATAGCATCTCCATTGATAAAAAAAGCTATATGCAGAGGACCAAGTCAAACTAAGTAAAATGTTGACAAAAGATATTCGAATCATTTAAGAGAAATAATGAAAGACATAATTAGAGGAATGAATGATCACTTACTCGAGTCAATCACTTAAATAGTAGAGGTTTAAAAGGTGCTCTATATAATAAAGTTGTGGAAAACATAAAAACTAGATAAGATAAGATAAAGTGTGAAATAAAGAATGGAATTAAAAACGTAAAATTAAAAAAATACAGTTCATTTTTCACGAAATACAGTATATGCATATAATTACATAAAAGGATATTTCAGTATTTATCATCGAATGTTACGGCAACCACTTGAGGCAGACGATGCTCCTGGCCCACAAACATGGCATGACTAGTGGAGAATATGTGTTTGTGTTTGCGAGGATATTCATTAGAGATAATACTGGAGATACATCCTGGTACAGGGGGGATGATCTTGATGAGGTAATTAAATAGGCAAACTGATCCCTCTAAGGCCATAATAAATTAATTGCTAGATTATCATCCCCGCCCGTCCCGTAATTTTCATGCCGCCACGACCATTTATATTTTCATAAAAAAATAAATAAATAAATTAAAACCCGCCCTCCCCGTTTCTAAGAAAAACTTGGACGATAATCTAGCAATTAATTTATAATGGCCTAATCAAGATGTTGTTTACACGTATAACTACATAAGACATAAGACATTAGACATTTTATTGACTTAAACTATATACAGTTTCTCGTCATCATATACATATATATACATATATAAATTAACAAATATTTCATTACATGACAGGTATGTTTTTTACTTTAAATTGATCTCTGTAATAAACGATGTTATAATAATTTCATAAAAATTATTAATATTTGTGTCATCAACAAAAATCATGAGAATGGACATGATAAAGCACATTTTAAGACATAATATTTGGAATTGATCGTCTTATTACAAAAGCTTCGGAAATAAATTTACTTAAATTCAAAAGTTCTCTTTTATTTGTAGATTGCAATTATGTTATAAACTTAAACATATTTGGTCTTGTGTAATAAAACTTCTTAATATACTTCTTTCTAATTTTATTATAGTTAGAACATATTAAAACAAAGTGAAACTCATCTTCAATATCATTATTATTACAAATCTGGCATAATCTTTTATTTCTTTCTATTCTTTCTATCCCATATATCCCTGTTTCAATTCTTAATGAATGTGAAGATAATCTTAATTTAGTTAAAACACTGCGTAATTGTTTAGTACATAACGAATCTAAATATCTTTCATAACCATGTGTTAGTGTTATAGTTCTATACAACAGGTTCAATACTCTATTCGACTCGACATCCACCGTCCAAGTTTGAATAAAACTATCAATCATTCTTTTACGAAAAATCGAAAGAAAATATTTATTATTTATATTTGTTGTATTATCCCATACATACATAAAACCATAATTATTTAGGATGGACTTAACCTTTGAGACCCAGTTGATTAATCCTTTTTCACAATCAGCTAACGAGTTCTTATAAACACTGCTTAAAATAATATTATCAATTGTTGATAATCTTAACCAGTACTTAACAATTTTAAAATATTGAGAAATAAACATTGGATAACGCCCTAGTTCGCCATAAATACCAGAATTGCTAGTAATTTCTTTTACGCCCAGTATAGCTTTGCAAAATTTTAAGTGAATGCGCTCTAATTCTTTTGATTTCGTAAATCCCCATACTTCGCACGCATAATTAAGAATCGAACTTACAAATGCATCAAATAACTGTAGCGATGTCTTATGATTCACTTCAAGCTTTCTTATATTAACTGTTAAAAGATTCATCGCTTTTAGTGCTTTGCCACTAAGAGACTTCTGATTTAAAGCGAATGTACCTGCGTTATTAAAAACAACGCCTAGATAATTAAAATCATCAACAACATCTATATTTACGTTATTATATGTCCATTGTTCAGAAACTGTTACTCTACCCCTCTTCCGAAAAACAACAACCTTAGTTTTTTCTGTGTTAACTTCGAGCCCCCAAGTTTCACAATATTCATATAACCTATTTAAGCTTTCTTGAAGGTCTTCAGGAGTGGTACCTAACAAAATCATGTCATCAGCAAAAAGCAGTAATATAAGGGAAATATCATCTAAGTTAAGGCCACATTTAGTTCTATTTTGTAAATAAAGCTCTAAATCTTCGATAAAAAGAGCGAACATAACCGGCGACATTATCTCCCATTGCTTTAAACCGACTAATATATAAAAAAAAATCTGAATAAGACCCACAAAGTTTCACACACGATTTAACAGTATTATACATTGAGCGTACAATTCTGAGCATTTTACCGTTAATACCCAACTTAAAAATTTTGAGCTACAGCGCATTTCTATAAACCGAATCAAACGTTTTTCTTAAATCGATAAAAGCACAGTAAAGTCGTTTTTTCTCATTTAAAACTTTGTCGATAAAATTATGAAGTATAAAAATAGCATCCGTTGTAGATCTACCCTTTTGAAGCCAAACTGTGCGTCAGATATAATACTATTTGCCTCACACCATTTGTTAATACGTGAATTCAAGACGCTGGTGAAATTTTTTCCCAAACAACTAACTGAAGTTATGCCCCTATAATTGCTTACTACGTCTTTGTCCCCTTTTTGTGTAACGGAATAATGACCCCCTTTGTTCATTCGTCAGGAAAACACCCTGTATTGAAAATGAGATTAAAAATATCGGTTATATGACCAGATAATATATCGCAGCTCGAAATGAAAAACTCGTTTAATAAACTATCACTAGACACTTTACATACAACTGTGTCGGTCACCTCTATTTAGCAGCTACTTGTCTTAAGCAGTCACATCTGTTATGTCCCATTTCTATGCTTTCAGACCAAACTAATCTGTATTAAACACAATCTGTCTTTAAAGGCCACTTTTGATCCTTCCCATGACTAACTGATTCAGACAGGTTTGACTGTATATATATATATAAATCACACATGCCGTAACCAGCAATATGATCATTAGAATTGGCAAATTCTTTCACGAAATACATTTGCATACATGTTCTAAAAATGTCAATAGTCGGATAGTGTGGCAGCAAACGCCGACCCGGAGTGTCTTTAGCCATTCAGTAATAAACAGACTTTAAATATATTACAATTGCGTTTCTCGGCAACACTTTGATTTGGTTTACAAAGTGGTTAATGTTAAAACGAGCTCAGTATGTGCTTGTACGATTTTTGTTTCTCTTTCAGACAGCAAAAAAGGCGTACGAAGCAATTTTGATTACTGAACCAAAGCGACCGACATCTTCTGAGTTTCAAATGTTCGAAAACGAAGTAAAAATGCGAGCTAAGCGGGACTACAACTTTTCGTATGGCGATGACGATGTGGGTATAACGTTTTATAAAATATTATCATACCTATGGGGTTTGATTATTATATATATTCATTCATATATATTGAAGGATTAAACGCATAGTTCTGAGTTTTCATCGGGTGACGGTCAGTAAAATATTAGGCTAAATTAATGTCCGCGAAGCCCGAAAAATATTAAAAGGCAAATTGCATGTAAAACTCACGGCAACGTGGCGTCGCTCCAGCAAAACAAGTACTGGCATCTAATGAAATGCAAACTTGTTCTTTTGAGCTTCACCCAGCTTCAAATGTTTTCCATCTGTACATGAAATGAAGTTATTCTATTAAGTTCATTTGGACCAATTACAGTAGAATTGTAAATGTATACATCATTTAAAGTGACTTAATAAGTACGTTTAAAATGGTTTTTTTAATTGTTCATGAAATGTAATCAGTATATTTGCTAGACAAGATTGTCAAAAGCTGTTATTTTGTTTCGCCAATGCATTTGTAAACTTGACGTCGTCCTTATATTTTGGCTTCCTGCCATAAACTAGTCTTAAAAGTAGAATGTATCTTGGTAACATTATCTTGGTATCTTCTAAACACTTCATGCAATGGAATTATAAAAGTAACATTTTTTACGACATATAGATCGTCTTGTGTCCTGATGTGATGATAGAGAATGAGTGAGGTTGAGTGCAATTGAACAGGCGCGATAAACTCTACCGCACTGCTAAACGGCCAAGTGGTATTGTTTGTTCATGTAAACACAATGTCGTGTTTATTTAGACACCGTGAGCTTGCCTAAGGCAAATGGCGACAGTAGCAAACAATATCACTCGCTGATTGGATTATTGACCTCATTATCAGCCCGCGTCGGGTCAGTTATAAAACAGATTTAAGCTCTTTACAGACAAGTGTGTAAATGGCTGTTCCAGTAGTCGATCTCCTTTTGTCAGTATTTAAATATGTCTGTAATGTTTAATTTATAAATTGCCGCGGTGACTGTGTCCTTTGAATGCATTAAATTACGTTAATTATTCAAAGAAAATGTGTCTTCAAGAGTTTATATAAGATTGATAATATTAAACTAGTACACAAAACTGCAGTTACTTGACGTTTCATGTTTACAACTGTATTGTCAGGTGAACCTATTCCATATGGCTTATCATGACTCGTACCTTGTGTACGCTGCCGTGCTGAAAGAAACACTGGCCACGGGAGAGGATTTCACGGATGGAAGACTAATGAATAGAAAACTGTGGGGGAAACGTTTTAAAGGTGATTAGTACAACACGGTTGTATGGCACACGCATGTAGCTGTGCATACTATGTACATGTAAACGTTTACTTGTTTATTATATGCAGCTGTATTTACCATGTAACCGTGTGTTTGTCTATCGCATATAGCTGTGTATACGATGACATGTAAACGTGTATTCGTATGGCATAATTAAACATAATACTAATACAACATGGAATAAAAAACAACATACAAAGTGGTGATAGCAAGTGATATTTTTTAGGTGATTATTATTTAACTAAAACAATAAATAAACCTAAACAACTCGTTATATAAAGATATAAATGCACTTGTATTTTACAGAGATAACGATTTTATGATACAAATGTACTTTTCTATTAGAGAGATGGATATTGTATTACATAAATGCTCATTCCATTACATGGGATAAATATTTTATTGCACAAATGCAAATTTCTATTACAGTTGTCAATATTTAAGTAAACTTGTCTAATTATGCACATTATTATTACAGGTATTAGCGGCGATATTATTATTGATAAGAATGGGGACAGAGAGATGCCGTTCTCCCTTCTAGATGCGAACCCTGTGTCTGGAAATTACCAGGCTAGTATTCCATTTATAATATACATTAAAACGTGTAATCATCACAGGCTACAGTTGTTTCGAGCCGTTTTAGTCCTGTATTAACCCGTTAAAAAATGAGCCACTTTATTGTCGACTAAACGATTTAGCCGCTGAAGGTGCGACTTGAAAGGCGTCTTATTCCTGAACGGCTGGCTCGATAGTTCTGATGTTAGGCTTATTTTGTCAAGAAATACCTCCTCTAGCTTTCTGTGTATGCCGTGTAAAAATCGTCTTAATAGGTTTTGGACAGCGGGTGTCTAAAGACAGTTGGGGCATATGGGCCGTTCGTTGAAGTGAAAGGCTTTTACGCATATATATGTTTCTCACTATTTTTTTTTATTTGTTAAATGGGTATTTTGGATGGATTGAATATAAATTTGACAAAAAAAAACATTTAAAAAGAAAACAACATTTGGGGTATGGGGATGGGAGTGGTATGGAGGGAGCAACCAAGGTCCATTAATCCTGCCTGTGGTGTAAACCGGTATACGGGATTATATTGAAATTAAAATGTAATCGCGTGACTCATTTAATACATCACAAATATGTTGCAATTTAAGCGGGAAATCTGGAGTTCATCTGTGACGTATCTATCAATCAATTAAAAAAAACTCAATTGGACAAAAGCATTGAATTTATCATGCACTGTGTTTTTCCTACCGAACTCACATATTTAAGCTAATACTCGGCTTTTAGTGCTGGCCTTTCTACGAAGATGACTCTTGCTGTTGTTTTGTACATATGTACATATTGTCTATCTTGTTCTGCTTTGGCGGCTGCATATTTTAAGTGCAATAACTTTAGTAAACATGAATTTTATAAAAGAAAATTGTAATCAATAAATCTGAACCTGATAATGATATCGAAATATACCCTAACTCCACTCAGGTATTGATTACATAAGCTTATGACTTTTTGATTCTGAATTTTGACACTACGCGTGCTTTGGAAGCTAATTCTATGTTACCCAGGTTGTGGCCAGTTATTCTTACGTGGGGACCTCTTATGAGTTTAAGTTCACCCAGGATATACATTGGCCGAACAACGCCGGTCCGCCATTAAATATACCGAGGTGTGGTTTCCTAGGAGACGCTCCCGAATGTCAAGACACAGGTAAACTGCATACATAGTTAAGAATACGTCATGTTTTTTTTATATATATACTTGCGAATATAAAAACCGTTTTGTAAGATATGATGAGGAGATGTAACCGGCTTGTCTGGGATATACATCTGTGCTGTACACTTTAAGATTATATCTACGTTTGCAATCGATAAATAAATATATTGCCGAGTTGCAAACTATGATATACATGTAATATCGTCTGTGATTGGATGATACTAAAATAAATAATTCTAGTTAGTTATTTGGTAAAAGTCGCCAGAGTAAATTTGACTTTTTCAAATGACAAACCTGTAGAATCTAGTGGATGCATAAAGCGTAAAACGTAAATACAAAGGAATATAACAAACACGATTTCAGTGAAGACTACCCAGGAGAGGTAATGAAAGATGCACTCTCACGCTACTCAGCACCAGCTTAAATGGGTTTTTTTAAAATTCAATAAGTTATTAGGCAAAAGAACAAGGAACAATAACCAAACCAAATGTTGATAAAGTACATCCATCGCTGAATGACATGTGCCCAAAAGCATTTTAGTCTATTGGTTTTCTGGCTTCAGTAAGTGAATTCAATTTAGATGGTGGTTTCTAAATTCAATACTGTTCGATTTATAGCTCTATAATCTATGTACCAATTTATTCGAGATCGACTGCGATAAAAGCTTATATGATCCGTCCTCAAGTCCGTTTTGTGTTAAACCCAGTAACGGGTGTTGTTTCTGTCTGTTTGAGAAATGAATCGAACCTATGACCTCTTGAGAGAGAGAGAGAGAGAGAGAGAGAGAGAGAGAGAGAGAGAGATGTCAACACGTTACCCACTGCACTACCGCCTCGTTTGCTACGCATTTAATCGTATAGCTAAATTCAAGAATGCAGACAAATTATGAGAGACTAGTTACATAGATACTTGCGAGCTGACATTTTAAAACCGTTAACTCATTTAATAAAAAACTTTTTCATTTAAAATACTGTACATTCAAAACTTATACATCAAGAAAATAATTTGGCAATGCTTTTGAAACCATTAAGAAAATTAAAGATGGTAACTGATAAAATGAAATTTGATCATTAGATACCCAGACTGCGATTTTCTGATGGTGTTTTAATAAATAACACCGTTCTATTTCAGATATAACAACCGAAATCATGATCTCTGGTATTGTTGGCGGGTTCTCGGTCGTCTTCATCATCGTTACCCTCTTTATTTATAGGTCAGTGTACTGTGTGTTTAATGATAGAAAAATAAAAAATATTAATACAAATAGTATAATTCTATATATATAATACCTCACGATGTTTTATGAGATGAAAGACAACACTACATTGGCCATTGCCTGGCTGTGTTTAAACAGACGTTGGTTGTACACATTTAATTTTTAGTGAATATTCATGACATTTGATTTCGGAAGTGATCGGCTTTAAAGGAATGATATAAGTGTTTTTTTCCATTCTTCTTCAAATTTCTGTTAGATTTTAAGATGACATGAAACAATTAATCATATGCCCCATTGTATTTTTATATACTTTTAATATTATTTCACAATAGGAAAATTCTGTATTTTACCATCCGATATTTTACTCAGCACATATTTATAAAATTAAGTGTATATGTTATTGCTTCTATGTTTATATGTATATAACATACTTTTTTTCCGCGCCAATTGACGTTATGCTATGACTGTACGTACGTCACACCAATTATGTTTTATCGTGATGTAAGCTGAAACATTGATAAAATGGATATTTAATTTAAACGCACGTGTTGTTGTTGAATTATCCATTATATATTATTGATGAGATTCATCTCAAGTTTTACATTCAGAACATATTTCGGTGTAAATCAAGGTGATTTAGTTTTTTGCAATGAAGCAGTTACTATAACAGTTCATGATGAATATCAAAGAGAGAAACAAATTGAGTTAGATACGGATAAAGATAACCGAAATATTTGAAAGAAATGTTGCGTTTAAATATATCATAATTTTAGACATAACCACCAATTTTGCACAAAATAAAACAGCTTTAGAAATTATAAACCTCTCGCATTATATTTATGTATTGGAATACAGCTTTAACTACACAGTTGCGCCCTTTTGTGCCATGGTAACAAAATTCTTGCACTTAAAAAAGTCCTATGGTGATTTGAAATATTTGACAATTGGTTTATAGGGGCTGTGATTTCTTCTTCAGACTAGACATGCAATTCATGGTGTTGGTATACATGCAAAGCAGTGAACTTGATCACTGTAATGTAGCCGCATGCACCCTCCCTGACATCTGATGTAATGGTCAGAGTATTTCAACAGTTAAATGCTGCTGAAACATCATTATGACATGCTGATCATTTGTGTCAAGCTATTTTAAAATCCCTAAATCGAAGACAAAGTTACAGATCAATTGTTGATAATTGAGCCAAGTGTTTTTGAAATCCATCCATGTTAAAGGACGGACTTGAAATCTCAAACAGATTCAAAGTGTTGTCATACATACTAAAAGTGTGACCTTGACCTTTGAGGTATGGGTCTAGGTCCTACTTATGACACGTCATCATGTCATCTTGATAAATTGAGCTAAGTTAAAGGTAAAGTTCACAGACAAGATACACAATATCAAACAAACTGAAAGTGTGACCTTGATCTTTGAGGAAAGGTTCTGGGTCTTACTTGCAACACTTAATTATGTCATGTTGATCAACTGAGCCAAATGTTTTAAAAATTATCCATAGATGACAGACCGGACAAGAAATGTCAAAATGACTGAAAGTGTTGTCAAACAAAGTTAAATTTTGACCTTGACCTTTGAAGTGAGAGTTTGGATATAAAGTGCAACACATCGTCATGTTATGTTGATCATTTATAACAAGTATTTATAAAAATCCATCTATGCATGACAAAGTTGCAGGTCGGACACAAAATCTCACACAGACTCAAAGTGTTGCCAAACTCAAATTGTGACCTTGTCCTTTGAGGTACGGGTGTGGGTCTTACTAGCGACACATCGTCATGTAATGTTTATCAATTGTAGCATGTATCATTAAAATCCATCTATGCATGACGAAGTAACAGGCCGGACACAAAATCTCACAAACTCAAAGTGTTGTTAAACAAACTCAAATTGTGACCTTGACCTTTGAGGTACAGGTATTGGTCTTACTCGCGACATGTCGTCATGTTATGTTGATCATTTGTACCAAGGATTTATAAAATCCATCTATGCATGACAAAGTTACAGGCCGGACACGAAATCTCACACAAACTCGAAGTGTTGTCAAACAAACTCAAATAGTGACCTTGACCTTTGAGTTACGGGTGTGGGTCTTACTCGCGACGCGTCGTCATGTTATGTTTTTATCATTTGTAGCAAGTATCATTAAAATCCATCTATGCATGACAAAGATACAGGCCGGAAACGAAATACCAGACAGACGGAAGAACAGACGCTGCAAATACTATATGCCATCCCAATTTTTTTTTTTTGGGGGGGGGGAGTTGAGGGGTGGGGGGGGGGGGGGGCATGAAAATATCACTGGTGTTAAAACGTGAAACGTGATTGGTATAGGATTTTAACAGATGCGTGTATTTATGAACATTTTTAAAAAAATATATCTCACGACGTCACTGCACTGTCGTTTAAAAATCAAAGATGATCAACCTACTAGTTACTGTGCATTTTTTATGTACGGATACTTTCTGCTATGAAAATAAAGCTTAAACAAGTATGTTTTGTTACCGTGGAAATCCTTGACCTTATTTTATAAAGAACACAGAACAAACTGTTTTGCGAGACCTGTATATAGTGACCTGCTGTGCTATCAGGAATTTACGTTTGCTTTATCAGCGAGATTAATGGATTCGCTTATCAACCCTCAAAGCACCAACTGCGATATGAAAGTCGCAAGATGACTCTGGTACAGGTTAATATATTCACATACATGATTCTAATCAGAGAACAAATTTTCAAAAGTTCTAAGTGACAACTTCATTGTTAATATTGATACTACTAAACTACTGGTATCGTTTATTATATACATTAAAAGGCAAGATATTTCCAAAAAAGTGTGTGTTGTGTGCAGTATGAAACAAAAATTAAACTCCAAATGCAAAATAAATTGAAATTCTAGGATGGAGCGTGTGAGAACATTCATTCTAAATGTTACACACGTGTTTATACACATGTAGCATAAAAGTAACATACCTGACAGATAAAAAAAGCAACTTTGTACATTAACCACTCCCACAAAACCCTCCACCCCGCCAGAAAGTGTTTGGCCTTTAAGCTTTACAAACAACCGATTTTTAACGTAAATATTAAAGACATTTCATAACTTCTTTTGTAGGCGGGTACTGTGCTTTCAAAACGTTATAAATAATATCAATTTTTGTTTTTATCAACTTTTGTTCTGATTGGTTATTTCGTATTTTATTTGGTAAAAGAATAGTGTTAGTAGTAATATAATAAAAATGTAAAATTTGTTAACTCTTGGTTTTAAGATATGCAATTTACATGTGTTATCATCGGTAACACTTTAAAATTAACTTTTCACACAGGTAAGCAAACAACTATCTCGGATATATTGCATGATGTATTTGATTAGTCACTGCTTTTTCGTGTTTCAGAAAGTTTAAACTCGAGTCTGATTTACAGAGTCAGTGGTGGAAAATCAAATGGAAAGACCTTGAACCTGTGAATCATGGGTCTACCATAGGGAGCAGGTTGACCGGCACCCAGGTACGGTACACTGTAATCATGGGTCTGTCGTAGGGAGCTAGTTGTCTGGCACCCGGGTACGGTACACTGTTATCATTGGTATGTCAAAGGGAGCAAGTTGTCCGGCACCCCGGTACGGTACACTGTAATCATGGGTATGTCGAAGGGATCAAGTTGTCCGGCACCCCGGTACGGTACACTGTAATCATTGGTATGTCGAAGGTAGCAAGTTGTCCTGCACCCGGGTACGGTACACTGTAATCATGGATCTGTTGTAAGGAGCAAGTTGTCCGGCACCCGGGTACGGTACACTGTTATCATTGGGTCTGTCGTAGGGAGCTAGTTGTCCGGCACCCCGGTACGGTACACGGTAATCATTGGTATGTCGAAGGTAGCAAGTTGTCCTGCACCCGGGTACGGTACACTGTAATCATGGATCTGTCGTAGGGAGCAAGTTGTCCGGCACCAGGGTACGGTACACTGTTATCATTGGGTCTGTCGTAGGGAGCTAGTTGTCCGGCACCCGGGTACGGTACACTGTAATCATTGGTATGTCGAAGGGAGCAAGTTGTCCTGCACCCGGGTACGGTACACTGTAATCATGGGTATGTCGAAGGGAGCAAGTTGTCCGGCACCAGGGTACGGTACACTGTTATCATTGGGTCTGTCAAAGGGAGCTAGTTGTCCGGCACCCAGGTACAGTACACTGTAATCATGGGTATGTCGAAGGGAGCAAGTTGTCCGGCACCCGGGTACGGTACACTGTAATCATGGGAATGTCGAAGGGAGCAAGTTGTCTGGCACCCCGGTATGGTACACTGTAATCATGGGTCTGTCAAAGGGAGCAAGTTGTCCGGCACCCGGGTAAGGTACACTGTAATCATGGGTATGTCGTAGGGAGCAAGTTGTCCGGCATCTGGGTACGGTACACTGTAAACATGGGTCTGTCGTAGGGAGCAAGTTGTCCGGCACCCGGGTACGGTATACTGTAATCATGGGTATGTCGTAGGGAGCAAGTTGTCCAGCACCCGGGTACGGTAGACTGTAATCATGGGTATGTCGAAGGGAGCAAATTGACCGGCATCCAGGTACGGTACATTGTAATCATGGATCTGTCGTAGGGAGCAAGTTGTCCGGCACCCGGGTACGGTATACTGTTATCATTGGGTCTGTCGAAGGTAGCAAGTTGTCCTGCACCCAGGTACGGTACACTGTAATCATGGGTATGTCGAAGGTAGCAAGTTGTCCGGCACCCGGGTATGGTACACTGTTATCATTGGGTCTGTCGTATGGAGCTAGTTGTCCTGCACCCGGGTATGGTACACTGTAATCATTGGTATGTCGAAGGTAGCAAGTTGTCCTGCACCCGGGTACGGTATACTGTAATCATGGGTATGTCGAGGGGAGCAAGTTGTCCAGCACCAGGGTACAGTACACTGTTATCATTGGGTCTGTTGTAGGGAGCTGGTTGTCCGGCACCTGGGTACAGTACACTGTAATCATTGGTATGTCGAAGTGAGCAAGTTGTCCGGCACCCGGGTACGGTACACTGTAATCATTGGTATGTCGAAGGTAGCAAGTTGTCCTGCACCCGGGTACGGTATACTGTAATCATGGGTATGTCGAGGGGAGCAAGTTGTCCGGCACCAGGGTACAGTACACTGTTATCATTGGGTCTGTTGTAGGCAGCTGGTTGTCCGGCACCTGGGTACAGTACACTGTAATCATTGGTATGTCGAAGGGAGCAAGTTGTCCGGCACCCGGGTATGGTACACTGTAATCATGGGTCTGTCAAAGGGAGCAAGTTGTCCGGCACCCGGGTACGGTACACTGTAATCATGGGTATGTCGTAGGGAGCAAGTTGTCCGGCATCCGGGTACGGTACACTGTAATCATGGGTCTGTCGTAGGGAGCAAGTTGTCCGGCACCCGGATATGGTACACTGTAATCATGGGTATGTCGAAGGGAGCCAGTTGTCCGGCACCCGGGTACGGTACACTGTAATCATGGGTATGTCGAAGGGAGCAAGTTGTCCTGCACCCGGGTACGGTACACTGTAATCATGGGTATGTCGAAGGGTGTCCGGCACCCGGGTACGGTACACTGTAATCATGGGTATGTCGAAGGGAGCAAGTTGTCCGGCACCCGGGTACGGTACACGGTAATCATAGGTATGTCGAAGGGAGCAAGTTGTCCGGCACCCGGGTACGGTACACTGTAATCATGGGTATGTCGAAGGGAGCAAGTTGTCCGGCACCTGGGTACGGTACACTGTAATCATTGGTATGTCGAAGGGAGCAAGTTGTCCGGCACCCGGGTACGGTACACTATAATCATGGGTATGTCGAAGGGAGCCAGTTGTCCGGCACCCTGGTACGGTACACTGTAATCATGGGTATGTCGAAGGGAGCCAGTTGTCCGGCACCCGGGTACGGTACACTGTAATCATGGGTATGTCGAAGGGAGCCAGTTGTCGGGCACCCGGGTACGGTACACTGTAATCATGGGTATGTCGAAGGGAGCAAGTTGTCCAGCACCCGGGTACGGTACACTGTAGTCATGGGTATGTCGTAGGGAGCTAGTTGTCCAGCACCCAGGTACGGTACACTGTAATCATGGGTATGTAGTAGGGAGCAAGTTGTCCGGCACCCGGGTACGGTACACTGTAATCATGGGTATGTCGTAGGGAGCAAGTTGTCCGGCACCCGGGTACGGTACACTGTAATCATGGGTCTGTCGTAGGGAACAAGTTGTCCGGCACCCGGGTACGGTACACTGTAATCATTGGTCTGTCGAAGGGAGCTAGTTTTCCGGCACCCGGGTACGGTACACTGTAATCATGGGTCTGTCGTAGGGAGCAAGTTGTCCGGCACCCGGGTACGGTACACTGTAATCATTGGTCTGTCGTAGGGAGCAAGTTGTCCGGCACCCGGGTACGGTACACTGTAATCATGGGTATATCGTAGGGAGCAAGTTGTCCGGCACCTGGGTACGGTACACTGTAATCATTGGTCTGTCATAGGGAGCTAGTTGTCCGGCACCCGGGTATGGTATACTGCAATCATGGGTATGTCGTAGGGAGCAAGTTGTCCGGTACCGCTGTTCGGTGTACTGTAAATGCATATAGTCAATGTTTCCATGTAATATAAGGCGGTAAGGTAATACGACAGTAAAAAACATGTATAAATAGCATAGTAAATGACATATGTATAAAGTAAAGGTGCAAGTACACAGTGAACTGGCACTATACTAACAGTGTGAACTATAAAATATTACCACACAGGGCAAACTACACATAATAAAGAATACACACAGTCTTCGCAATAAAAGAACAAAGGTTAAAATAAACTGTAAACTACACTATTAAATGCACAGTTAATGTAAACTATGCAGATAAAATAATACCACTCAGACAAACTATACCTAATAAGGAACACACAAAGAGTTCACAATAGAAATAAAAAATAAACAAGTCAAGTAAACTGCTAAACGCACAGTTAATGTAAAATATGCATAGTTTATATACACTATGCAGAGTTAATGTAAACTATGCACAGTTAATACAAACGTGTGATTACGTCATACTGGTGTATTACAACCAAATTAAGAAGAAAAACTGGTGTGTTGCGCACGAAGGTACAAGCCCAGTTTAATGAATGGACAACATAGATACACAAATGTCAGTTACATATTAATATAAAAATGATATTGAGTTACATATACGAATATGTTATACACATGGTTTAACTTCCGGTATATTTATGTTTCAGTCTTCAAGAGGAGATCTTTCAAAGACAGACGCCATTATGGCGAAGAAGCTATACCGTCTGAAAGTAAATAATACTTTTTTAAAATATTTTATATAATATTATATATATATTTACAAATGATGGTACCAGCTAAAGTTTTTATCAGCTAAAGTAAATTCACATTGAACACTTTTTTTAAAATACCTTTTTTCATAGCAGAAATGTATCTGCTCACTAAACTGCAAAATAACTTTGTTGTTCAGCATTTTTTTCAAAGATAGTGCAGTGTTTTTAAAAATAAAATCCTCAAATGTTCTAGAATCCATTCGTCTGTTACAATCCAATACATTTCCCTTCTTTAACACCACAATGTCGTCTTGTAGTATGAATTAAGCTGGCCATCGCGCTACTCGTCTGCATCAAGAAATTACAGTCCCTATGAACCATTTTGAAAATATTCCAAATTAAATTACATAGGACTTTTCCAGTGCAAGAGTCATG
This sequence comes from Panopea generosa, assembly GCA_029582155.1. Lineage (NCBI taxonomy): Eukaryota > Metazoa > Mollusca > Bivalvia > Adapedonta > Hiatellidae > Panopea > Panopea generosa. Next base: position 16,296,934 of record CM055912.1, read on the forward strand.
TTATCGTCACTATAAAGGGACACAATCCTGTAGTGGGTCGTTGATTATACATTACACGTACATATTGGATTTTATAGCATATTTATGTAAGATATTTTATACTTTAAATATTAAGATCATTTTTCGAAAACTCACAACTGATGTAAATCTTACATATAATATTTATATTTCACAATAAAAACAAACGGCGTTTATTAGTACAAAAGTTATGATTCATAGTCGGTTTATATTAGCTGGATATGTGTTCTATATAAAACAGTAATGTACGCATCATTTAAATATGTCCCCCCTTATTTTAGGGAATCAGTGTAGTTGCGGAATTCCTCAACATTGAAACATTAAAAACCGACAGAACCGCACTGATGCAGTTAAAACAGGTAAACATACGAGCTAGTATTGTGTGTGTTGTCACCTTCTCATAACAACCGTCATATATATGTATATCATATATTCAACGGTAAAGAAGTGTTTTAAGCCTGTGACATTCTTTGGTATTAAGGTGAATGTTAAGTCATAGCCAGCTTAGAATTCAGATTTCTTAAAATTGCCATACCTTTACTATTTTATAATAGTTTATGATTAGATATTCATGCATGATTATATTGATGCAGTTTAAATGTAGTGTAGTTATTTAATATACAAGCCTGCATATTTCGTAAAATGTGAGAATTTAAAGATATAACAACAACAATAAGAAGCGCCCTTGCTTGGCGCTCAGTATTTAGATGATAGTTTTAAGCCTAGTCGACCTGGTGTCATTACACTATAACTGGGTGGGGTACCATGTGTCTGCGGCATGATACTCAAGTGTGGCAAGATTTAGACTATGTCGATATAACTGAGCAATGCTTGAAATCGACGCTTAATACCATACAACAAACAACAACATTCATCTACTGCTTGTTATTTCTTCAGATGCGTGATATCCCGTGTCCAAATCTCGCGAGATTTTATGGCCTGTGTGCAGATGAGGGTCACATAAGTGTGCTGTGGGAACACTGCTCCAGAGGAAACCTGCAAGACATGCTTCATAACGACGCTATCAAACTGGACAAGGAGTTTAAACTGTCCCTTATGTATGACATTATTTCGGTAAGCAGATACATGCTTTTCAATATTTCTATTATAATATGTAGTATGAAGAACGGATCCAACTCTCCTGATTTAGTCCGTTACGTAGCAATGAGTTTGAGCATGTTGATTGGTCAGTTGCTTCAGAGAAAATTTGAATGACGTCACAGGTCAGTTAAAGTTAAAAAGCTATGAATTGTGGGATAATCATGAACTTCCCTGTTTTTCTGTGGGGATAAATAGGCTTGATTCGTGAGATACAAGGTTCTGGGATATACTAATAAATACGTCAAATAAGACTTAACCAGGCACATGTGTTCTATTTAAACACACATTTTATTCTCAATGTTGAAACATACGTAACACATGAATGGAGTAAAAAATGATACTGTACACACACACACACACACACACACACACACACACACACACACATACATATGTGTATATATATATATATAAGGCATGAACATTTCTTACCAATAATGACAAAACTGGTAGGTTGACCAGTATATTTTTTTTAAAAAAGGGTGCAGTGACGACCGGAGATTTTTTGAAAAAACAAATCCTCAAATGCTCATAGATACATGCATATGTTGAAATCCTATAAAAGTCACTTTTTAATACCAGTGATGTCTTATTGCAGTATATACTATGCCAACTATGGCTCTACTCATCTGTAGCAAGAAATCACAACCACTATGAAACATTTTGAAAATATTTCAAAACCAAATTACAGAGGCCTTTTTTTATAAGCATAAGAATCATGTTACAGTGGGGAAAAGGGGCGTAACTGTGTAGTGATACGTATATGTACATAATTAACCCATAACATAAAATCATTTAAACGTTTTGACTATTTCTACTAGTTTATTAGGAACATTAAAACACTTCCCAGTAGCTATGGAAAGATCCTGTCATGTATCAGATAATCACGAACATAGACGAATGTGTGTATGTCCAAAGCAAATTATTAATTAATAAACAATAAGTAACACGAACATATCTATACGGTAACCGTAAACCTGAACTACGTCATTCAGTCTTGTGCACTTTTATTTCAGGGTATGTGTTATATACATGATTCTCCTATCGGAAGTCACGGTCGACTGAACAGCGCCAATTGCTACATAGACGGAAGATTTGTTTTGAAAATTAAACACTACGGCTTACAAGCAATTCAAGCCCAGGAAAATATCTCTGAAGATGTTAACAAATATTGTACGTTTACTGAAGATGTTAACAAATATTGTACGTTTACTGAAGATGTTAACAAATATTGTACGTCTACTGACAATGTTAATAAATATTGTGCACTTATTGAAGATGTAAACAAACATTGTACGTTTACTGACGAGTGTTCGTATCTCTTTACACATTGCAATATCTTAAGATCAAAGTAAATGAACACAATCTTGGTTTATGATCTTAATAGTTGGCCTAATACATAACAACTCCCCAGCTACGCGTATTAACATACAAGCTATTCGCATATGTCGAGTAGCTCATGAATATGTAGCCACGCCTTAATCACTGGACGGCAGCGGCTATTTGTTGGATACTACATACACTGTTATATTGATGTCAAATATTCGCATTTCCAATGGTTTAAGTTTGTTATTGATACTATTATTTTAAAATGAACATCGTATTTTATTGAACACAATTCTATACAGTCTCCTTGTCGATTGATATACGACATTACCTCATATTATCATTCGCCTCTCACCACTGATTTAAGTAGTACTTCAGTTACTTGCGGAGATGGGGTGTGCTTGAATACTGGTTAACATTCAATGATCCCAGGAAACAGTGATTATGTTAACTGATCGTCTGTTAGCCCTCTATGGCATATCATGACACTGAATATTCATTCAAACAATCAATATATTATTAGATTTTAATCACATAGCCCTTATTACAAAACGTTGTTTTCTTGTTATTTCTTTGTTTTTAGTTTCTGTGGGCCGCCGCGTTGTCGAGTGGTAGAGCGTCCGCCTCGCATGCGGAAGGTCATACCAAAGACTTTAAAAATGGTACTAAAAGCTTCCTCGTTTGACGCTCAGCATTTAGAGGAGAGTTCTAGGTCTGGTCGGCCCGGTGTCAGTATAATGTGACTGGGTGGGGTATCATACCATGTGTCTGCGGTATGATACTCCAGTGTGACAGCGCTTAGAATACTGTTTCAAGTAGACACCGTCGCGATATGACTGAAAAATTGTTGAAAGAGACGCTCCATACAACAAAACAAATACAACAACAACAACAACTACAACAACAACTACAACATAGTTTCTTGGATGCATTTTGTGCTTGCCATGGCTTTTCAGATAATATTGAGTATTGTTCATGTCTCAGTTGATAGTTTATTTTTATCTTTCAGCCTTCTTGTACGTGGCGCCTGAACATTTAAAGGACAAGCATCCATACAGAGTAACGTCACAGCCGGGCGACGTTTATAGTTCCGCCATTGTACTGTACGAACTGATGACCAGGAGGGAACCATTTGAAGATATTCTGGATACGTATAATTTAAACGGTATAGATATTTGATTACATAAAAAAATGTATACACATTAATCGTGTTGTATTGTAATTGAATGATTATGAATAAATCGGTTCGCAATAAACTTTAATTTATTAGCTGTAAGACAAACCTTTTTTTTAAATTCATTTCAAATGAGAATTGAACGATTGCATACTCACGTGAAGAAAATCATCCCAACTCTCAAAAGTCACACGGATATAAATGTCACACTTTGCCAATTCTGCTCAAGGACGTAATTTATTGTAAATCAGTCGATTTGTCTCCGAAGCATCCAGTTGGCATAACAACAAAACTGGCAGGTATTTTGTTACAATGTTATCTTGACTAATGCTTTTAAACACTGTCAATATTTTATTGCTCTTGTTTGTCTAAAAGTCCAAAAACAGTGCATGAGGAGTATGTGCACCTCTTGTAAAGTCGTTCCACCATTTTCGATGTTCATGGTAGTTTAGGTTTCTAAGATGTTCAGTATATCGTCTTTTACACAGGATAATAAAGTAGAACGTCGATGGCTCGAACCCCAAAGGGACTGAACAAAATTGTTCGACTTAAGGGTTGTTCGAGCTAAGTGTTGTTCAAAATCATACCATACATGAACATGTATATACATCGAAGTAGTAATTCTGTCGGGACCAGATAAGTGGTTCGAGCTATATGTGGTGTTCCAGTCGTCCGTATTCGAGCCAATTAAGTTCTACTTGATGTTAATGAAACTGGACATAAGAATATATATTTCATAATAATTACTCCTTTCCCGCCGTTTTCATTACCTACAACATGCGAGGCAGAAGCTCTATCACTAGACTACCGCTTCGATTAGAAAAATGAAAATGTCAATTTTCAAAAAGCTTAAACTCAAGAACGTTGGTCAGATGTTTTCATATTTCATATAGAATATCCCTATGATAGAGTTTTCTTTATTCTAATAAATGGACTGGGGTCTATTGAGGCCTTGTATTAAAAACACTTCTATAGTAAATATGAGAATGCTATAGGTAAATATAGCTTTTTTAAAATCTTCTGCAAGTGATATGTTGTATGTCAACTGGTTGATAGTCCTTCGTAAAGATTGTTCAAACCGGGTTGCTGGGGTGAAATTAAAGGCTTCCACAGAGGTTAACTTTGACAAAGTGTTAATAAGCACAATGTATTGAGTTTGAATATTTTACATCTAGTATTGTCTGGTAGCCCTGTATAAAATTTGATCAATCTGGACCCCTTTTGCCAAATTTAGGGCCTCCACAGGTGATCGACTTACATGGGCTTCTACTTTAAAATAAATGTATAAATATTTCAAGTTTGTATTTTCTTCAAATTTTAGTGTTCATGACTTAATTTCGTTAGAAATAAATGTTAAACATGATTAACCAATATATGTATATAAATCATGACTAATTGTCAAATTGTATCAATATTGTGCGATTTACCTCACCCACTTTGATTTTGCTATGATTCACAAAAAAAGAAGAGTTTAACACCTATTTTTTTATAAAATTTATAGTTCCTTTTTAATTTAGTATCATATCTGATTAAAATATTAGGACATATACCATCTTACATATAAAAATTGCAAAAATGTGTTCTTGGTTTTTATTAACAAAATACATTTATTTTTCAACAGAGTGTCTTTTAATGAAGAACATTACAATGTTCATACATTAATGTTAAAAGTAACTTAAAACACATACATTTATGCAGTTAAAATTTGAAAATAGGGTGTATATTATTGATAATGACATTTTTTAAGAAATTGGCAGCCATTTTGGAAGCCACCTGGAATTGCTCATTTTCAGACATTACTACACACGATTATTACCATAATGTATTGATTGTAATTTATTTAAAACCAATAAATTGTTCAAAACTGTATTTCTAAGACACGTCTGGAATAAATTATAGATTGCAATGTAATAAATTATATAAAATGTAAACAGTTTCATTTGGCACTCCTACAGATGTATTGGACAAAATAAAAACTTTTGGAATACCTATCAGACCAAAGACATCTATTGAAGAGATAGACCAAGGTCTGGTAAATTTGATGGACGATTGTTGGAGAACTAATCCAGACGAGCGACCAACCTTTGGCGCGATTAAACGGAAATTTAAAGAGATGTTTCAGTATGTATCGGTGTTCATGTATCGATGTTCATGTATAGGTGTTCATGTGTCGCTGTTCATGTATCGATGTTCATGTATCGATGTCCATGTATCGGTGTATCTATACATTATCTGTTTAATACTCACCTTTCTGTTATATTTTGCATTAGAAACTTTTTTTATCAGAGGCAACACATATTCAAGTCTAACACCACTATTACATTTCCCATAGGGCTCCATTGTAACATTTATGTCCAAAACACAGTAAAAAAATCAAAATCTGCAGCATGTGACTGGGCTCAAATTCTTCACTGGTTCCAGATATGCAATAATAATAGGTAAAGGGCATACCATGACCAGGTGTTTTTTTTTTAAATTCAATGCTTGTGTGAGACCAATCAATTTCAAGAGTAATAATATGGAAATTATTCGCCCACGATGCGTTTCGAACCAACAATTCTGAAATGACACAGAATTGTCCAGAAAGCTGGTATCAGCATTAAATTTTCAGTGTTGATTTCTAAAATACTAACCATTCAACTCGTGCTAGGAAAATAATAATTCACTGCAGTACATAAAAACCTTAAAAAAGAAAAAAAGAGAACTAAAGTTTAATTTCTACCTGCTGCGTCTGTAGGTCCAAAGTACTCAAGGGAGATAATAGTGGTGTGAGTCCTACATAATGTGACAATTGTATATTTGTTTATAATCATAGAATGATATTGTATTCATACACGTTACCGCGCCATATCAATGCTAATGGTATATATCAATGAAGTTAATAAATGGCCACACAAAATAGTATGATATAGCGCTGATTGCAACACAAATATTACTTAAATAAATTTGATAAGATATTCCATTTGAAATGCAATTATGAAATCATTTTTTTTAATTCTGTCAGTTGATTGCTTTCTAAAATATGATTTTGGTGGGCAAATTTCATTACAATAGTTTAATATGTGAATTACATATAATAATTATATTGCTATATTAATATTTTACTTTATTTTTATATGTTCGTTGATTTTGGCCAATTAAAATAAACTTTTGCTGTAAAAAGTATTTTGCTTAACACATTGTTAAAAGGTAAACATATAAATACACCACTAGAATTGATTGATCGCTTATATCTAATTGATGAACATGCCACTGAAATTATACAATGGATTTATAAAAGCCAAAAACCCTTCGGCTGAAACATGCACCCCAAACAATAATATAATTGTTAATGCTGGCTTGGAGTGAATACAGTAAATGCACTAAGTTTTATTGTTTTCATTACCATGCTGTAAATATTTTCAAGCTTCTATCTAGCACATAACTACTTTCTTGACTATCCTGGTGACATATAGGCCAAATGGGTCGGTTGTCATGTAATTTTGGCAGTTGTATATATGTATAACATAATGCATGTATGCACACTGTCAAATAATAAAAAAAACAACATATCATATACTTATTGTATTTAAGGTTAGGAAGCGGTAAGAATATCCTAGACACTCTTCTACAGCGGATGGAGCAATACGCAAACAACTTAGAAGGACTTGTGGAAGAACGCACACAGGCTTTTCTGGATGAAAAGAGAAAATCTGAAGAACTTCTCCTAGAAATTTTACCCAAGTATTATAATCTTTGTTTTCTTGTGACATAATTGAAAATGTAAATTGCATAGTTTACTTTTATTCTATTTGTATATAAAGGTAAATATGATTGACATGACGACAACGACACAAACGACAACACTGACAATGGCAATGATGCTGATAATGAATCAGGAATACTAATGATGTCGATGATGATGCCGATAAGGATGATGATTATGGTGATGATGACAATCATAATGATGATAATGATGGCGATGATGAAGTTGAAGATGATAACGATGATGATGATAATGAGGACACGGATGATGATGTTGATAATGATGATGTTGATGAATGTAATTATGTTGTTGAAAGTAAAAATGATTGCGATATTATATATAATGCTGCTGATGAAGATAACGGCAATGATTATAATGTGAATTATGCATTCACCTCTCTCTCTCTATCTCTCATCTCTCTGTTTCCCTCTCTCTCTCTCTCTCTCTCTCTCTCTCTCTCTCTCTCTCTCTCTTAATTACAAGAACATAATTGTAAAGAATGTGATATTGATTTAGGAGTGTTGCGGATAAACTGAAGAACGGTCACTCCGTCGATCCAGAATCGTACGAATCAGTGACCATATATTTCAGTGACATTGTTGGTTTTACGTCCATATCAGCGCTGAGCTCACCAATGCAGGTAGGTCTACAAAATATAGTACATAGAGATTACTATATTAGTGTCGTTTCCTACGAAGTTTAATGGGTAAGCTAGGAGAAAGTAACAAGGCGAGACTTGAACATGCGTAAGAAATTTGCTCGTGTCAAAATAGCAAAACAATCTTGTAGAAACAGTTCTCCAAACATGATAGATGTCAACGGCCATAGCATGTAGAACATGCTTGAACATGCATAAAAAATGTACCATATGAATGTCGCATATATATATAATGATGGTCAGAAATGTACTCGTCACTGTAAGAGTCAAAATAGCACATACCTTGTTATCTTTCAAATACATGTATGATACACGATATATATATAATATATATTTATCTGTTAATACACAGTCCTACATGAGAATGTCGCTAACAGAATTGAAGAAATACTTCATTGAACGCTTTCCTACCACAGAACTTCTGCAATGTGCGCTTGCTGCATGACAATTCTTTGTAAGACAAAGCCAAGATTGTCAAGAATCATTTAAAACATGACACTCTTGTTGTGCTTGCTCGCCCACAGTATTCTCCTGATCTAGCTTCTTGTGACTAAAATGTACATATCTGAAGATTTGCGCAACGGTAACAACTCGCACCTTCAATGTTCCAGTGTCTACCCAGTATACCAAGAAATGATTATGAAAAATGCATTTAAAGACAGGATTAGAAGATTTTGCGTGTCAATTGAGGGTGAATGTTTTGAGGGAATCAAAACCAAATCTTCATGAAATAGCTATAGTTTATTTTACGAACAGTTGCAGTCATATTCAAACGGGCTCCTTGTACATGAAAGCGTATGCAATATGACAAACCTTATAACATTTAATGCAAAATTGAGTTACATGAAATACGCATAGCAGACTTAACGATAGTTTCCCGCTCAAAAATATTTATACTTTCTTGGTTGCTTCTTGTGTGTCCAACGGATCCTTATTATAAATCACACATCACGAGCAAATTCAAATTTGAGCAGAGCTTGTGTTTTCTGCAAGAAAGTAAGTAAATTATCATAACGTATTCTGATCGAGCTGGGTTTGGAACCATAATGTAGATGGAAAGACATTTTAGACAGGTTTTATGTTTTCGACTCGTTCATGGAGTGCTACTAACGTTTTATTTATTTCTAGGTTATCGATTTCCTGAACGACTTATACACATGTTTTGACGCTATTATCGACAATTTTGATGTTTATAAGGTAACTGTTCATTTTAATTTACATTTGTACACAACGATTTATTCTAGCTATAGGTTTTTGTTGAAATGCACCAACATAAACATGTCATTTTCCTAAATTGATGTTCTCATTCGATGAGAAAGATAGAAACATTGCTATGGTTGGTTGGTTGTATGGTGTTTAGCCTCGCTTTCAACAACTGTTAAGTTGTATCGCGACAGTGTCTACTTGAGTCAGTATTTAAAGCGCTGCCACACTGGAGTACCATGCCGCAGACACATTGTATGAAACAGACGCGTCTGTCTATCAATCCAGGGGTCATGAGTTCGAATCCCCCGCCCGGCAACAGTCTCCGTGATGATTGATATACGACATTGTGTCTAATTATCATTCGTCTCTCACAACTGATTCAAGTGGGAAAGTTATCAGTTACTTACGGAGACGGGATGTGCTCGAGTACTGGTTAATCCCAGGAAACAGTGGTTAGGTTAACTGATCGTCTGTTAGCCTTCGATGGCATAAAAATGACGCTAAATATTCAATCAATCAATTAATCTGTCAAATGAACGCGTTATAAAAATAGCTTGTATGTTCAAAGAAGTAGTATTATATTCATTACTGGCTTTTGTGGTACAATTTATTTGAAGCAATGATAATCAAACGCACACTAAACACTTTTAATGTTATATTTGAAAAATAAACGACACCATTTCATCAATGAACTTCACTTTCTAAACAAAATAAAGCAAACATGTTGAAGACTGAGAATGATGTATTGTTATTGTGGTTATCAAGGAGTTGTATTGGTTTAGTGGTCATCATACTTGCTCCAAGACCCAGAGGTCCCCGGATCGATTCTCGTTGGAGTTTCGTCTGAGATTTTTCAAACGATCTCCCACAGTATCTTATTCGGACAAGGTGCCATGGAAGCATGCAATCATTTGGAGGTGATTTAAAGGAATCTGTCCCGTGTACAGGGAGGGTCATACATAGTGTAGATAAACTATCTAACTTCTATCTTTATCAGTATTGGGAATGCCCGTAAACCTCCCTCGGAAACGAGGCTTCCAATATCAATCAGAAGGAGCTGGTGTTTCCATATCAGGTCTTATTAGTTATGATCACAACAAATTAGGTAAATATAAACATTTGCCTGTTTGTTTGATATCGATTGTTCTTTTTTTTCTCTCATTTTGCAACACCTCATAGTACCACTGTCTGTGTTTAAATGAACACCTCTAGATGAAACTCGGCATTCTTACCTACAAAACTTCTTTGACAAGTTTTTCAATATATTATTTGAAACAAATGAAAACATTTCAACATTAGGTAGAAACTATTGGCGACGCGTATATGGTGGTTTCCGGCCTGCCGGCTACGAATGGCAAGGAACACGTTCGTCAAATTGCTCAGATGTCACTGTCTATATTAGAAAATGTTAAACATTTCAAAATAAGACATTTACCCGGGACTCCACTGAAAGCGAGAATTGGGATACACACAGGTACGGTACTTTGGATATCTTTTTAAATACATCATTCATGCAGTACATGTAGATTTTATTGCGCAATACATGCCAAGTATTGGCGAGGTATTATTGTATTACTTTTCACATATGTATGGTTGTATTGACTTGATTCAAGGTCAGTTTTATAACGTATTGTTGTATAGTTAATCACAATGCTGTATCATGACAGAAACATATGGTATACACTAGTTACATGTGTATATACAAGTATCACAACGTAACATTATAAACATGTTCATGGTTCGAAGCAGTAATGAGGCCCTCCCAGGGGTTTTGGAGATATGGAAAAAAAATAGCCAACTACTTTTTTAGAGATCTTGGGAACATTGACCATTAATTTTAGGGATCCAGGGATCAAAGGTCTAATTTTAGAGATCCAGGGGAAATACTTTCTGGGAATTATGGCAAATACTTTTTGAAATCTGGGTAACACTGGCCATTACTTTACGAGATCCAGAGAACTAGCCCGCCTGAGAGGATCTCAGTAATGAGTTACTTTATATCACGAACAAACATTATTGTGAAACTGTATTATGAGAAAAAAATACTTACAGTTTCAACACGAGTATAATTGATAACCCATTCGTCAAAGAACTAGTGATTGATTGATTATGGAATATCATACAAGTAAGAATGTTTCATGCGTAAATAGTTTTTGTGTGATAAGTAAACAACTATATGCCTCTGGTTAACATTTACCAGGTCCTGTGTGCTCGGGTGTGGTGGGCAAGAAGATGCCGAGGTACTGCCTGTTTGGTGACACGGTCAACACGGCCAGCAGGATGGAGTCAAACGGAGAAGGTTAACGTTCTTCTCATATTTGTAATTATTAAAAATCCTTCAGATATGAACTTAACGTACCACGTGTTAAGTAAGTTATCGCGAATGAGATCGTATAAACTGTTACATTTAAGTGCACATCTGGTGAATGTTCAACGCATTAAGTTTATTCCTCTAATATATAGTATTAATGCACTCACTACCATTGCCTCCATTTTAGTTTATCCAGCACTGATATATCGTTAAATAAAAATCTTTTGCACCCTTGATTTATACAGAAAATCAATGCTACACATTATTTATGACGGTAAAAGAGTGGATAATTATAATGTTTTTACGTCACAATTAATCTGATGTTATCAAATATTATCTACGATATAAACGAAACAAGTCTGTGTCTACGTTTAAATGTGTAGATACGTCACGATATATACATCTAAATCTCGGTGCTACACAAAACGCACAACGTGTAAATATTTGTTTATATGTAGACGCAAATGAAGTTGATATCTATATACTAGAAATGATGGCCGACACTAGATTTATTGGTTTGGCAGAGGCCTTGATATTGTACCTATGGTTTGCATTGTTGCTAGGCGCTCTCGCCGTAGTCTGGTCTGTACATTTATGACTTGGTTATTCACAAATAATTATCTCCATATATATATTAAATGTTATATATAGATAAGCTTCCGGGTTATAATCACGTGTAAAACAGAAATTGTATCTGTATCAATTGTCCAATATACATTTGTTGAATATTATTTACTGTGTTGTATTTTTTTTGTTTATTTTTAATAAATTATAGCGATTTCCCATTGAATTATTTTCAACCATTTAATATAGTGGAACTACACATGGTAAAACTAAAAACTAAAATGGTTGGTTTCATTATATATTTTTATGATACATTTTATATCAATGTTACTCAAACTCTAATATAAAAATATAACATTGTTGACACTTGTTGCAGCTATGAAAATCCACATCAGTGTTACCACGTGGGAATGTCTATCATCATTTGGCAACTTTGTAATGCAGGAGAGGGGCGAGATTGAAGTGAAGGTATAATTCATGTATTTACAAACATATCAGAAAAAAATCAATGCTTACGGGTAACAAACAAAAGATACAACAAACATACATTTAAATCTATACATTTAAAAAAAAAACGCCATATATGAGGTGTTCAGACTTTCTAACGCCAAATCATCATGTTAAAACATATATATTTTACAGATATTTAGAGATAAATATGGTTACTGACATAGGAATATTCAAACAAACGCGTATCTGCTGTCATATAAACATATGTTTATTATATGTTTGTCTATAACTGTTCCATAACACACTTGTTCTATATAGAATAATGTCTAGGATTTCTACAGCAAACATTTTTTCAATTATAATTGTCCATAGCAGGCATATATCCGCACATGAAACATGCACAATAACTGCAGACATGTTCAGTTTGTAGTTTTAAAAATGTTGTAGTGAAACCTCATTATTTTTTTTAAAAAAGAGTCCTGTAATGCTGATAAAAACATCCATCTGTCAAAGTCCTATAAAAGTCACATATAATTCCACACAGTAGTGTGCACATATACTGCCATATTACATGTAATATGTTGAGATATACCTCTCACTACACAGTTGTGCCCCTTTATTTCCCATGGTGACATGATTCTAACGCATATAAAGAAGGACTTTTATTTTCTGAATGGTTCATGGGGGTTGTGATTTCTTGCTGCAGATGGGTAGGACAAAAGCAGCTGGCTTAACGTATACTGCAATAAGGCATCACCGGTGCTAAAAGGTGATTTTTATAGGATTTCAACATATGAATGTATTCATGAGCATTTGGGGACTTCTTTTTTAAAAATATCTTAGAGAATCACTTCCCCCTCTTTAAATAAACACAAACAAGACCTACAAGTTATTGGGCGTCTTTATGTGGGGATATATTCCTTGTATGAAAGAAAAAGTGTTATTATATGTGGAATATTTTTACCGTGCCAATCCTAGACATTATTTTCTATTGAACAAAGAACAAAATTCAACCGTGTAGTGAGACCTTATTTTATATAGAACAAAGAACAAAATTCAACTGTGTAGTGAGACTTATATTTCTTTTTACTGTCGTAATAATATGCCCAAACTTGTCAGTTATATTGCCAGATTACATGTATTATAATCACGCATAGCATCTACTGCATTGTCAATATTTCAGGACAATTCTTGTTTTACTGTATCAATATTTTGAAATATATGCATTTCTACTTTAATCAATAATAATCTTATTGATACATATTCCATGTGTATAACTTATTGCAAACATTAATTAGTTAGCTAGCATTCGGTTCATTTACAAAAATCAATCTGTGCTGATCTTGTTTTCATGCGAACTTATAAATAACGTATTCATTCGGAAGCGATGTCAAGTTGCCTAACCATGAATATTTGTACCTCTGGGTAAATATGCCATAAACATATCGTCTACTTTCATAAACATGTATTTGCTTTCTTAAGATATATTATTCTATATTTAAATGTAAAAACCTTATAACTGGAGTATAGTGTAGCCTCCAAAAGTAGACTATGCCGAGTCTACACTAAATATGCTTTTTTTTTTTAAAGAATAAATGTGATGTATGACAGGCAGACCATCAACTTGACTTACCCACATGTACATTTTATTTTATTTCAGGGTAAAGGTGTCATGAAGACGTTTTGGTTGCAAGGGGAACAGCCAGTCGAATCTCAAGTTTGAACGTTAATCCAACACGCTTGATATAATTGGACCTAATATTGATATACGTATTTATCAATAAACGAATGATACAGCCTTGAAATATATTGTATATTAACCTGGTGTGAATATCGCCACAAATGAGTTGGTCGATGTTGTCAGTATATCTCGACACTCGCACCGGAAATGATGTCCTACTTTCCGCGAGATGGCGTCATTTAATCATCCGTAATGACGTACCATTTGGTAACTGACAAAAAAAACTAAGTACTCGTATATTACATTGTGTTGTTCATAGCATTTTAAAAATACAATATTAAGCGTTCTTCATAGCGACAAAGAATGGAATATAAATAAATGTAAATTTCCAATTTATATTGAAATATGATCTAATCTCACTTTAAATGGAAGAATGTTCGACAGAGCCTCGTTTAGATGTGTTTGTTATCGTTTCAAACAATAATTAGTAGATGGGAACTTATGTAAGTTTTTCTATATAACAGTATGCCTTTTTTATGATTATATTTTACTACAAATTTGTCATTCTGTATAAAATGTATTACTATACTGAGTAGATTAGCATGTTTTATGCGTGTTCAAAGGACACGTGACGATGTTGAAATGCACAAACTAAGACATCCAATCAACATACAGTAGAACTTCGTTAGCTCGAACACGAATGGCTGGAACACGATATTTTTTACATAGCTCGAACCAATTATATACCTATTTCGATGTTTATACGTGTACATGTATGATATGATGGTGAACAATAATTGATTCGAAAAATCGGTAAGTCGAACTATTTTCCAATCCTGTTATGTTCGAGCCATCGAAGTCCTAATGAATATATGTCTAAATGTGATGATATCAATAGCATGTATTGCAATATGATACTTTACGAAATTATAAAACGTATCTTACTTATTTTTGAAAACTAGTGTGGTACAACTACTAATATAAATCAAAATGCTCAAAAGCACATTACTGATCATGCACTGACAGTTTCAGATCAATAAATCATCGTCGATACTTGATTTCATTTATCTCAAGGTCATTCACAATTATGTAAATGAGAGACAAATTGTTATTTCCATTAATGTTTAAGACCCAAAGTAACATTTTAGGAACGACATCGTTATTCATTTTCACGCCCATGTATTCCACTAATAATAGGACTATTCATGCATTTCTGATACAGCATACGGAAGTATGTGTCCATTTTAGTATACCAACAGAAAATCACCAAACACCTTATTAGAGCTACAATTGTGCATAGTAGTAATCACCGAAGATTTCTGCTTTTTTAGCGTGTGAAGGAATATAATTTGCGAAATTGTCGGACTCCACTTTGTATAATATATACTACTACTGGTATTTCAATAAGACACTGCTTTACAATTGGCACGTGAGTTAATTAAGTTATATACTCGAGTATTAATCAAGAAAGCACGTGTGATCGTAATACTCTACTAACTCAGAAAATTGCAAAACCGACCAAACCTTTGGAGAGGAAAATGTTACGTCACAACATATCCACCGGCAACAGTACCGGACCTTGATTAGTTCTCCCACAATTCTTTTTGGGGAACTTTTTATTATCATTCTCCAATATATGAAATATTACAATATGCTAATACAATTTAAATTAACAACATGTATAATATATACATATATAAATAACAGACTATTTTCTACAGATAATGTGTTATTTTAATTATATTATTTGAATTGTGAATAACATTGGATCTTACCATATGGTGCTGTTAAGTTAGTATCAATTATGGAGGCAGCAAATCAATGTTTTGAATTTTGTCTTGATTACGTTGCTGTTTACATTTAACAATTTAACAATGGAATTATCAAATCTAACTCATTAGGAAACCTTCATAATACATCAAAAAGCATAAAAATGATAATTGTTTCTACAAAAGTGATTTTTGTAGATGTAAATATTTATTCTATGTTTACTTTGGGTATTTCATAAAAGCAAAAATGCTTGAAGGAATCACGTGAGATGTTCTGTAAAAAATATATATATTTATAATTTACTGCCTGTGGATTAATAAAACTTGATTTTTCAAAAACTGAAACGCAAAAACAGAATGCATCATACAGGTTTTCACATACATGTATACACACACACATACATATACACACATACACACACACAGACACACACACACACACACATATATATATATATATAATCTATATATATCTGAATATTGCGAACTGTCTTAAATGGTTCATGAAAACATTCTACACATATTCGTCATTATATCCTTTGTAATTCGTAAAAGATATATATCGATCCTTGTTAATACTGGGGGAAAAATCTATAATAAATAGATATTAAATATGAATTTATTTTAAGACAATGCTATACATTTTGTATGTATTGGGTTTACTGGTTTTTTTTATTAATATACATGATCTTTTAAATATAAAAAAACAATTTATATGCGATTTTTAAGATCAGATCGATAGTTAGTGTTTATGGTTTTCATAAAAACTTATGGAACATGAAATTATATTATATATACATCACATAACAAATGTGTACATATGTAAACATACACATACATATATTCTTGTGCTGTATTGTGTCCTAATGTATTTTTAACTGTGTTATCTCAGGCTTTGAATCTTTTAATCTTTTTTTAAATATATAATACTTTGCTGAAAACACTATATTATTCATAACATCATCGAATTTTTTGTTGCACAAAACTTGTTGCACAAAACTTTATCAATATATTGCCATCTTATATCTTTTGCTGGACATTTTTTATTTAAAAAGTGTTAAAGATTGGTCCAAAATAATTTTGTGACCCTACATTCACAGAATAAGTGTTTCATTGTCTCATCATGCGTTTTGCAAAATAAACAAAGGTTGGAGTTACTAATGTTCATTTTTTCTAAAAGATGATTTGTACCCCCAATATTTGATGATTTATTCTGCACTGAAACCATTGCAGATTAGTGTCATTACTGCATTTAAAAAGGGATATTAAATCTCTTAGTTATGACTGTTTCTCGATTTAAGTTAAAATCTTTTTGATGCTAATGAAGATTCAGGTTTTTATTTAATCCTATCATATATGTATCTACATCCTTTATTATTTCTAAATAAAATTGATATTGGCAAAGGCAATAATGGATTATTTGCTTGAGAGCTAGAGTGTGAAAAAGAAAAGGTACCTAGATAAGTCCTTAAAGCATATATGAGTCCAGAGTATTCTAAATAGTGTGTTACAACACCATATTGTTGTGTCATTTTAGCAAATGTCATTAAATTTCCATTACTGTTCAATAAATCATTGATAAAGCATATACCTTTCTTAAAATATCTATCAATAAAAACACCCGAACCTCCGACCTTTATATTAAGATTATGCCATAATGGTATCACTTGAAATTCATGCCATGAATATGGTGCAACTTGTTTTAAATAAAAATCATATTACAGTTAAAAGCAGCTTACCAGCAGGGTATTTTAACTTTATCTAAATGATTTTCAATAAAAACAGCTCAAAATGTGTTAAATTTATAAGTGACTTATATGAAACTTTAAAGATTTCTAAAATAAATTTTCACGTTGTAATATTCTTCTTATCCATATTTTTATAGCTGCAATAAATGAGTCAAGATCCAACATTCTAAGTCCTCCTAGTGAGTAGTCTTTATTAATAATTGTTCTTTTTATTTGTTCTTTCTTATTCTGGGTTTCCATTCCATAAAAGTTTAAAAAAATAGCAAGTTAAGTTCTTTTATAGTTTTGGAATCTGGGTTCGGCTATGCAAAAATAAGATAACCATGATGTTTCCAATAGGTGTTAAAATTCTCCTTGACCATGTAATAAGTAGATTCTTGATTTCTCGAATCTTATTGTCATAATTAAGCTTAACCATTGAGTCAAGATTTATTGAACATTTTATACCTAATACAGTAAATTTATTATCCCAGTTAAGTTGTATATCACTGCATAATTTTGTTTGACAATCTCGTTTTGCACCTATCCATACGACTTTAGATTCATCTATGTTGGTATTAAGGCCAAAAATTCTTGCATAGAATTTTAACACTTTTAATGCGTTTCTTAGTGATTTTTCAGAACCATATTATAGGGTTGATTTAGGGTTGATTAGATTAGCATAATCATAACATATTTGTTGGTTTAAGATTAGATTAACATCACCTCCAATTAAAGATAAATTATCTGAGTCTTTGATTTTATTCTTTAATTGTTTATTAAAATCTCGGTCACCTTTATTAGGACCATATATATTTATTAAATTTAATATTTTATAATTGACGGTACAGTCTAAAATTAATTTATTGCCATTATTAGCAGTGGTTTTTTAATGTAATTGAAAATCAAAGATATTTTTAAAAGAATAGTCTCTCCTCGAGATTGACTAGAATAGTTACTAAAAAACATTCAAATCCCCATCCAATACGTATAATATTCTCTTTTTTTCAGTAAAATATGTATCCTGTAAAAAGTATATTGATCCATTTTTGATTTTCAGAAAATTAAAGGTATCTCTTTCTATTTTGCCATCAGTACCTTCTATATTCATAAAATATATTGTTATTTTATTTGTCATGCTGTTTAGGTGATGATATAATAATTTTGCTGCATGCTACCCTTATCATTAACACTTCAGACACCAAGGACCTACAAGATATAGTTGAAAAAGTGGACATTTTCGCACACAATATTTGATTTTATTTAGATTTTTATCAAATTATGCTCAATCCATCGTATGTAACAAAAACACACACACAAAATCTGACACACATAAGTTGAGTAAAGCTTTTTACTTCATGGCACAGCCCACATACATCCCACCTTTCTCCATGCAAACACTATAATAAATATTCTTACACAGCATACAAAAAAAGCTGGAGGAGGTAAAACGTTACAATTAAGCCCAACAACAGAAATATTGAGCCAACCGTTCCGAAACAAGACCCTTTCTAATCGACTATTTAGGGGCTAAAATGTTTAGTCGTAAATAAATTGGCAAATTTTAACAGGTTACTACTATACTAACACGGTTCAACACAACTTTAGTCTGGAATGACAACATGTTTCAAGGTATGTCAACAACAAAAGTAATATTTCATGCTCACTTACTTATTTTAATATCATCTAGAACAGCTGATGAAACAAATGTCCTTATCAATAACAAACATATTGAACAAAGTCTGCTATTTTCTACTTCAATTCTGTATTATGCACAAAGCGCGCTGGTTAGTCTTAAAATACATCCCTCTTTGTACTGATTCTAACCAGGAAGACTTTGAGCGTGATTTGCCTAAGTTGTTAGAACTTGTTTCACAATCGAAGTCAAATAAATAAGTTTAACCGAGGAAGGACCAATCAGTGCGTTTGGTAAATAATCTACTCATTGGCCGGGATATGACAGTTAATCTTCAATAAATAAATTTGTTATATACATGTACAATATATTATACATAATTTCAAATAACGAAAAACACCAAAAAAAAACCAAAACACATATAGGTTGATGAACTTAATGAGGTTCTTTACTCTACTCTTATCCACTTTGCGAAGGGCGACATCACACCAACTTTCACAATAAACATAACTCATCAAATATGTCTTATTTAACATGAAACAGTGATTTTGTTGGTTTTGGGTTGTTATTGATTGTAAACTATATAAATATGACACTAGTGCTTGTGTTTCGTAAAGTTGAATCCGCCATGTGCACTACATCCTGTTTACATGCGTAAACAATATAACACGTGACACTGTTGCAACTTCGTGACCTACACCGCCTTGCAATCATTCGTTTTTAGAGACGCAATATCAAAAATGTTTTCATGGTTAATATACTGTGTTTTGAGGCCTTGGGCTGGTTGGGTTTGTATGAAAATTCCAATTAGCGGTCTATGTTTATGCTTAGCCAGGATGATATCGGGTGATATTTATTGCATGAATTTGTGGCAAAAACTGATGGAAAAAGATTGATTGATTGATTCATACATTCATTGATTAATTGAATATTTAGCGTCATGTTTATGCCACCAAGGGCTAACAGACGATTAATTAATCTGACCACTGTTTCCTGAGATCCTGAAAGGTGAACCAGTACTCGAATACACCCTATTTCCGCAAGTAACTGATAACTTTCCCACTTGAATCAGCAGTGAGAGACGAATGACAATGAGACATAATGTCGAATATCAACCATCACGGAGACTGTTGCCGGGCGGGGAATCAAACTCAAGACCCTTCGATTGATAGTCAGACGCGTTACCGCCTGAGCTAATCGGACCCGGAAAATAAATTACTTTATTATCATAAGTCACAGGGGTGACCGGACGTCCTTTAGACGTCGTCTCAAGATTCGTGACCTCTTGCCACTGAGATCGAGGTTCCGATCTAAGGCTGGGCCAAACATATTTGATAAAGTTTGCCAGTTACTAGTGGAATGACGATGACTTTACTCTGGTTTGTTCTGTAATCATGATCCACCATTTCAAACTGAATGACATCTCTAATACATACTAATGCAAGGTGTTAGAAACTGGCGTAAAGTTCGTTACAAGTTTAAGCTAAATATGGCGGCCACATACGAAATATAATGCGGTGCAAAACTGCGTACATGAATGCACCGTCTGCACTGCGCCATTTTACGACGAAAAGAGCAGATGTGATAACCTCTGCATAGATAAGCATTTGATTTTTTCTCACAGTGTCATTGTCTCCACGTTGTTCCTGCGTATAGCCCAGCGATGAAGAGCTGTAATATTCCCCTACTTGTGCTGATTCTTGGATTGTCCGGTAGGTTTTGTATATTTTAAATCATTAGTTTATCATATGATGTACGTAACAGAAGTGTAATATACTATCGATATATATTATTTCATATTAACTTAATGTTAAGATCATCACTTCCGATCGATCTTTTCCGTCCACGTTGTCACTGAGTGAAGTTCACCGATGGAGAGCCAAAACATTTCCCAGCTTGTGTTGGCTCTCGGAATGTCCGATATTTATACTTTAAAAATGGTTTGCCAAATGATGTACGGTACAGGCGTGTAATACATCCACGATATATATTATTTGAAATTAGTTTAACTTAATGATTGAAAATTCACTTCCGATCTATCTATTCCGTCCACATTGTCTTTGGGTAGAGCTCACCGATGG
Organism: Panopea generosa; assembly: GCA_029582155.1. Classification (NCBI taxonomy): domain Eukaryota; kingdom Metazoa; phylum Mollusca; class Bivalvia; order Adapedonta; family Hiatellidae; genus Panopea; species Panopea generosa. Next base: position 16,318,381 of record CM055912.1, read on the forward strand.
AGAGCCGAAATATTTCCCAGCCTTTGTTGGTTCTCGGAATGTCCGATATTTAAAATGGTTTGCCATATGATGTACGGTACAGGCGTGTAATACATCCAAGATATATATTATTTGAAATTAGTTTAATTTTATGATAAAAAAATCACTTCCGATCCATCTATTCCATCCACGTTGTCTCTGAAAAAAGTTCACCGATGGAGAGCCAAAACATTTACCAGCCTTTGTTGGTTCTCGGAATGTCCAATATTTCAAATGGTTAAGAAGTGTAAAACATCCAAGATATATATTATTTCATATTTACTTAATTACCATATTATCTCTTCCGATCTATCTTTTCCGTCCACGTTGTCCCTGGGTATAGCTCCACCGATGGAGAGCCGAAATATTTCCCTGCCTGTGTTGGTTCTAGAAATGTCTGATATTTAAAATGGTTTGCCATATGATGTACGGTACAGAAGTGTAAACCATCCATGATATATTTTATTTCATATTAACTTAATGACCGTATTATCTCTTCCGATCTATCTGTTCCGTTAACGTTGTCTCTTGGTATAGCTTCACCGATGGAGAGCCGAAATATTTCCCTGCATGTGTTGATTAAAGCAATGTCCGGTATTTTTACGGTTGTATTTATACTTTAAATAAACGGTTTATCATATAATATACGGAACAGAAGTGCCATATATATATATCACTTAATGACAGTAACATTATTTCTGATTCATCCATTCCGACTACGTCGTCTTTGAGTAAAAGCACACAGATGAAGAGCCCTGTTTGTGTTGGTTCTATGAATTTCCGGTCTATATACGGTTTTGTTTAATAAGTAACTTTTAATAAATGGTTTATTATATGATGTACGGTTCAGGAGTGTAATACATCCACGATGCTAACTACATGACTGTTACATGAGTTCCTAGATGTCTGTATTACTCTCAGTTCGGGATCCTCTCCGGCGTGAACGGCATGGAAAATGACGTCAAAACGGGCACTTGCTCTGTCAGAACCTGTCAATTACGATTTGCATACATGAAATTTTGCACGCCCTTCTTTGATAGAATATTCCAAACAATCTTAATGCAGAGGGTGAAAACCGCGTCAGCATTCATTTAATAACACATCACATGTTTGTGACTAAGTTAATTTTATTTTAAAGAAACTTTAACGCTTGCTCGGCACCTGTTGTGTACAAACAGGCGAGAAGAGTGGCATACTCATATACTCTACTGAATGATATTAGAAACCAAAACCTAAATATTGAAAAGGCTTAAAAGACAAGAGAAGCAATAGAAATATAACAGGAGTGGTTTACAAATAGGTACATAAAAGTTTCGGCATGAACTATTCCATTTATATAGCAACAGAAGTCACTTCTTCTATTTCTAAAAAGTCCGACGAGGGAAGTTACCCCGGAATCCCATCAGCGTTAGTGCAATCACCTCCCCACATCCTGCCCTAAGTTATTTGCAAAGTTGCCACGCTACGTCCTTGACAATGTCAAGTTAGTGCTAAAGGACTGAAATCCCTAGGACTACGTAATATTACGATTTATAGTAAACTCACAAAACTCTCACCAATTTTGCAATGCACTTTGCAATGCACTTTGTATTGATCAAAACCAAGGTATTCATAAATGTGAGAAATTTAAACAATTTGTACATTTCGAATGATTTCCGTTCTGTTTGTTTCAGGTGTTCTGGCACTGGATAAGAGGTCTCACAGCCATGCTGCTTCCTGGATCGACCACTGCTGGGATCATGGAAGCGGGCATATCATGGACCCCTTCTGTCCACATGGACCTGGTAGCGTACATTATTTGTCTAAGTAGCGTAGTTAATAGTTAGCCGTTCACGCCTGAGCTTGCAGGTTCGATCCGCAGCTCGACCCGTCCCTCTCAAAAACAACACCCATTACTGGTTCTACCAAGGAAATGAACTCGAGAGCGGTTCACATACGATCTAAGCTTTATTCGCAATTGACCTAAAATAAATTAGTATAAACTAAGTATGAGCAAACCATTGCCAGAAAATGTAAACTACGCCATATTACATAAAGTCATCTCTTATCTTTAACTTGTCGGTCTACATATAGTTCATATGTAGAGTAATACGTTTTAGTCGATATGCTTCCATCTCTTTAGACACTGGCTATTATCTAATTTTTTGTTCAGTACAAATTTACACTAGATACTAAAATGATTTTTTTTCACCCTTCTAGATTGAAATATATAATATGAGTAGTTAATGGGACACTTTATATTTAACACAAATTCCTGTCATTGTGCAACTGATCAAAGTCACGCACAAATGCGCTGATAAAATGTTTCCTTTTGTCAATGTTGTCTGAAACGAAACCTTAACACGAATATTGTATTGCAAACGTGGCCTAGCGGTAGAACATTGAACCTGTGATCGAATGGTCGTGGGTTCGATCCTCCTGATATGTGGTTTCCCGCTGAGGTGTTATGCTTCATATTACCACCGAATAGCTGATCCAGTGAAACTCTATAGATACAGCTAAACACATGTTAACTACATCTGTCAATCATATGTTAAGACGACCCAGCCAAATAACTAATAGGAATTACTATCCTATTAGTTATTTGGCTGGTTATATCGCTGTAGAGCTGCCATGATCCGTCGTGTAACTCTGAGACGAGATACCAAAGTACATGTTACTCTGTCAGAGGACACTTATTGTTAGTAGGGTTAGGAGAAAGAAAATGAATTAAGAGAGTTAGTAGTAGTAAGTGTTAGAGTAGGGTGCTGGAAAAGTTAAGTTTGTAAAACTAGTAGTTAGTGTTAAAGTAGGATGGTGGGGAAGTTAGGTTTGTGGAACTAGTAGTAAGTGTTAGAGTAGGTTGCTGGGAAAGTTAGGTTTGTGGAACTAGTAGTTAGTGTTAGAGTAGGGTGCTGGGAAAGTTAGGTTTGTGGAACTAGTAGTTAGTGTTAGAGTAGTGTGCTGGAAAAGTTAGGATTGTAAAACTAGTAGTTAGTGTTAAAGTAGGGTGCTGGGAAAGTTAGGTTTTTGGAACTAGTAGTTAGTGTTTGAGTAGGGTGCTGGGAAAGTTAGGTTTGTAAAACTAGTAGTTAGTATTAGAGTAGGGTGCTGAGAAAGTTAGGTTTGTGGAACTAGTAGTTAGTGCTAAAGTAGGGTGCTGGGAAAGTTAGGTTTGTGGAACTAGTAGTTAGTGTTAGAGTAGGGTGCTGGGAAAGATAGAATTGTGGAACTAGTAGTTAGTGTTAGAATAGGGTGCTGGGAAAGTTAGGTTTGTGGAACTAGAAGTAAGTGTTAGAGTAGGGTGCTCGGAAAGTTAAGTTTGTGGAACTAGTAGTTAGTGTTAGAGTAGGGTGCTGAGAAAGTTAGGTTTGTGGAACTAGTATTAAGTGATAGAGTAGGGTGCTGGGAAAGTTAGGTTTGTGGAACTAGTAGTTAGTGTTAGAGTAGGGTGCTGGGGAAGTTAGGTTTGTGGAACTAGTAATTAGTGAAAGAGTAGGGTGCTGGGGAAGTTAGGTTTGTGGAACTAGTAGTTAGTGTTAGAGTAGGGTGCTGGGAAAGTTAGCTTTGTGGAACTAGTAGTTAGTGTTAGAGTAGGGTGCTGGGGAAGTTAGGTTTGTGGACTTAGTAGTAAGTGTTAGAGTAGGTTGCTGGGGAAGTTAGGATTGTGGAACTAGTAGTTAGTGTAACAGTAGGGTGCTGGGAAAGTTAGGTTTTTGGAACTAGTTGTTAGTGTTAGAGTAGGGTGCTGGGAAAGTTAGGTTTGTGAAACTAGTAGTTAGTGTTAGAGTAGGGTGCTGGGGAAGTTAGGTTATTGAAACTAGTAGTTAGTGTTAGAGTAGGGTGCTCTGGAAGTTAGGTTTGTGGAGCTATGCAGACTTACATGTAAGGGCCGGGCTTAAACACCGTTATCCGATCACGCATTAGTTGTAGCATTATATTAAAATGTTGAAACCTAAATTTCGTTGTGATTACTTAATCACTACATCTGTACATGGTGCTACTGAGCAAGACATCTTTTCTGCATAATTTATTCTTAATACTGGTTCTAGCTAAGAAAACTAAGAGCATGATTTGTTGTAAGCTGATAAGAATATTGTTCAAGTATTTACTGATAGTGCACCAACGAGTCGTAGCCCTATTCAAATAGCTGACACCATTGCTCATTAGGTGTCTCTGATGCTTCCGTATCCGGTTGTTTTTAGTTCATTCCAGTCCCAGTTATCTCCCGAATCAGGTCTGTTAAACACCAGTGAAAATACAAGGAATTCCGTGTCTATTTCACCACGCGAAACACAGGAAAGAGTTAAGATTAATAGTAAAAATGGCGTTAGGCTCTGCCAACAGAAGATAAAACATTTATGAAATAGTTTCAACACTCACCATGCAATGATATTAGGTTACTATGATAAGAACAAGAGTTGTCAGAAGACAACAAAGCTCGCCCTCGGGTGTCTAAGTCCAAAAAGGGCCATAACTGTGGCAAAATGCAACCCAGAGTTATGGTTCTTGTCTATGTGTGTTTCATTGATGATGGTGAAGACACATGCGAAGTTTCATTCATATCGAATGAGTGGTTACATAGTTGTTAAACTTAAACGCAAAAGTTTAACCTGGGTGTCCACAGCCGCCGACGACGACGCCGGGGTCGTGGCAATAACTCTCCTTGGACTTCGTCCCGGCGAGCTAAAAATACCGAATTTGAACCTAGCGGAAATGAAAAATCAGTGCCATATGAAGCCAATCAGCAGGCTCCTTACACTGCTATATATCGGACACGAGTGGGAAGAGTCGGGCCAGTTTTACATCATAGGTCGTTACAACTGCATGTAAAATGCTCTACATTTCTCTGACAATGTGTATGTACGATGCAATGCAGATCTAGGGGACATTTGATATCTATATAATTTATTTTGTCTTAGGTTAAATACTGAAGTTTGAAGGACTGGCTATTATCGCGGGCCACGTTGTTTTGATCTAATTCCAGTATATTGTGGGTTATAAAGGTCTCGGGGCCAGACACTATGGTAAGAGTACGTGTAACTATTCTCGGGTTAGATAGTATAGCGAACTAGGTCAAGTACTATCGGGATAAAGAGAATGTAGATAAAGGAAAGAATGTGCATGATGTAAGTTTGATAATGTCGAAAGAAGAAACATTTAAATTTATGAAGTTCATAGTTTAGATAGGGGCTATTGTAACGTTGTAGCTGTTGGATAGTTTTGGTCAATCTGTTACCTGATACGCTGTATACCTACAGTATGTGAAATCAGATTGATTGATTGATTGATTGATTGATTGATTGATTGGTTTTTTGCCTTAAAGATCTATAAGACTTAGTTTATCTGTTTTCTGAGATCCTATAAGGTTAACCAGTACTCGAGCAACCTCATCTTCGCAAGTATCTGATAACTTCTCCACTTTAATCAGTGGTGAGGGACGAATGATAATGAGACACAGTGTCGTATATCAGTCATCACGGAGACTGTTGCCGGGCGGGGATTCGAACTCACGACCCCTGGATTGATAGTCAGGCGCGTAACCGACCGAGCTAATCGGACCCAGCTGGTAATAGAAGGAAGGCATTCAAACCAACTACATCTGTTGGTGCTAAAGCAAACATGACGAACGCATACACACGCACACACACACACACACACACACACACACACACAAATACAAATATATGATTTAGTGCTTTGCTGACAGCCAAGCCTCTTAGTAGTTAACATTTCAATGTTACTAAAAATCATATGTATTATTTTAAAGATAATGTTATTTCTGAAAGTATAGACACCCCACACATTTATATAATTTAATACATTGTTATGCAACTCGATTGCCTTGCGATCTCGAAACATAAAAACGTAGTTTGAATTTTTCACAGTTACGACTTAAAACGCGTAGGACGTACACGTACTGCACTTCAGACTTACTGCGTAAGTCAGGCCCGGCTAATTACGTCGATCCAGGGGTCGTATGTTCAAATCCCGACCCAGCCGCAGCCTCTGTGTTGAATGGCAATGACCTTTGTTCCACTACCATGAACCTCATACATCTATACATCTATATCTGAATATGTATGGATATACCCAGTGAGATGCTGAGATAACGTATTTACAAACAAACAGTCAGACATACAGGCAGCAGTTAGGCAGTATAGCATGTTGAGCAATGTTGAGCAATCGGTTTTCAGGCTTCTTAGAACGTTTTAAATGATTCATCTAGCGAACTCGCACTCATTTTCTGTCGGTACTGGAATAGTACAATACCAAAGTGAAAGAAGAGCAAATACAGCATACTATAGTTAGTGGTACATTTATTTGTGACGTAACTCGTTTATCTTCATAGAAATGTGTTTCCATGAACGCAACGACATTTTAACTTTGTGGATACTGTTCGATATGTATTCATCTTTGTCGAGATTTGCGATTTTTTTTTTTGGCGTCAAAAAAGGCATGCTTTTTAATGTTAATTACGTTTAAAAACGCAAGAAAATACAAGAAAATGTGATTTGTGCTGTTCTTTGCCTTAAGTACCTATACGCAATACATTATTTACCTGTATATCTGTGCTAGATAAATGAAAGAGACAGTGGTGTTGGTCAAGTGCATTTATACTGTAAATATAAGAGATAAACTTAATTGTCGAACATCCAAGAGATATGAACTTAAAAGTTACGAACTCAGATACGCGAATTCCATCAGGGGGAACGTACTTTCACGTGGCATACTTAGTTCATATGTCATACATTTTTAATAAGTAAGTGTTTAACCTTATTTGATACCCAACGGAATCGCTTCAATTTTCAAAATTATGTCTCTCTTATATGTTAAACCAGCCTACAAAATAATTTAATTATTAACTTCGTTCTTAATTATTAAGCAGTTCATCATCACAGCGCACGCGTGAATAGTATTGCACAGACCCAATTCTGATCGAGTCATGTACAAACTACAAAGCCGCGCCAGCTATGCTTACAAACAGACTTATCAAAAATCAACTTTAAAACGTCAATCATCTTATCTTTCATCGTAGCTCCGCCCGGAGACAGTCAAATGACGTCAAACTGTCAGTCAAATAAACGTTCAACACCACCCTGCGGTCGCTCCCTTTGGCTTTCTTACTTGTTAATGTTTTACTAAATGAACACTTACTTTTACTAAAAATCATGTCCTTAGTCACACATTAAAGGACGATTTTCTTATCTCCTATAACCAACAATCACTAAAAATCGTACAAATTCAACGTACAGTTTGTGGCCCTGCGCCTACAATTGACAACGGCGTTGGTAGCGAACCGAATCCCACCACTACAGCAATTGGGTCAGTAGTGACGTACACATGCGACGCGGGCTATCTTATGATTGGCGGCGCAGGAATCATTTGTGAAGAAAACGCAGAAGAAACAGGGCCGAAGGGAAAATGGTCAACTCCGCCGACGTGTAATAAAGGTAAATAGAAATTAACGTTGATATTGCAGACATTAAAGATAAAACACATGGTCCTCCGTTGCTTGGTGGTGTAAGGAGCCGTCTAAAGATCACTTACCTCTCATCTCTAAGGTCGTAGGTTCGACTTCCGCTCGCTTTGAAAACTTTATGTCAGAAAGTGTGTCAGTAACTTGAGAAAGAACAGTGGTTCTACTCAGTGTGACTAAGTCTGAGGTATTCCACCGTCAGTAAAACTATATATGCCATATATAACATGAAATTATTAAAAATGACGTTAAACCCCATTCAGAAAAAAAACATATAAGGAATTTACCTTAAAGAACTCATGAGTGAAAGTTTCTTTGTGATCGGATTTATCTACCAGAGTTTGCGTTATAAAGACGTTGTTGAACAAATTAAAAAAAATGAAATTATAGTTTTGAAATATGTTTTTAAATATATTTAATTATGGTAAAACTTTGATTAATCATCGAAACTCAGATAAAAAGTTTCCGACAAATTATTATCTGTTTTTCCCCCTGAATTATAACTAGTTTAGCAAGTTCTGAAAGGAAAACAGCTAAATGTCATTTCACTTTTATTATCAATTTGTAAAACATGAAAAGAATTTGCATATAACTAGGCTTTATACATTCCACTAGAATGTCCTGATGCACCGGCAGTTATCAACGGTTATATAGTAGGGCCAAATGATACAGACATTGGTTCCGTTGTCCAGTACCAATGCAACGATGGCTATGCATTCCAGGACAACACCACCACGGTGGAATGTCTTCCAAACAGTTCTTGGACAAAAACACCCCAGTGCAAAAGAATAGGTAAAGATAAATATCCATTCATATAAATACATTACGTATTACATATTTTCTACAAGACGACTGAATGGAACACTTTCCACTGTTGCTTTTAAAAACAGATTCAAATATACACTTTTATCACTCTAAGAAATAGCAATAAAAAACGGAAAAATTGATACCTTTAAAGCACAGTGGCATAAACTTCTGAATTTTTAAATTAATACGACATATAAAGGGATAACGTTATCCTGGTAATGAAAATATGTTAAATAATCTTTAATAACAATGTTAAGACACTCGCAGAATCTGGACCCTGGCACATGACAATTTTCAATTATATTAGTGAATAACTACCACAAGACCATATTGTAGAACATTGTGTAATATATTTAACCTAGTCAAAATATATTAAATTTACCATTTATTTCCCACTAGAAAAACAATGATATCTAGAAAACTGTAACAAAATAAAAAAAATCTACCCTTTTTTTAAACTGGAGAAAGACTGAGAGAAAGAGATATGTTTTATAGCGAGAAAGATAATGATAATTTGTTATTTGATTACAACTATGCTATACTATGTATTTATAATGTAAATGAAAAGTGGAATAAATAAGAAAAAAAATACATTACGTTCCCTTAGACCATCAAGGTGATATGTGTATATGAAACATTGAAACACAAAGTACCTTGGTTATCCAAGGGGTTTAAAAGACCCAGAAAACAAATTAACACAACAAATCATAACAATAAGTACATTACGTCCCCTTGGTGCTTGAAACCACTTTAAAATTTCTATAAGCGAAACAGTAACTGGATAGTCTGTAGTACGGATCCAGCTCTCCCGATTGGGTCCGTTAAATAGCAATGTTGGGAAAGCCGCATTTGAGCACATTGGTTGGTCAGTTGCTTCAATATAGAGTTTGAATGACGTTACAGTTTAGTAAGGGAAATGCTAGAAACTAGAGATTCTTACCCTTGTTTATTGAACCATTAAACCTCAGTCTTCTGCTCTCGTCGTCACATAGTGCATCGAATGCTACGTATCCATTAAGACATAACATTTAAGTATAAATATAAACAAAAAACAAAGAGACACGCAAATCTAATTAAGGGCTATAAAATAATTTAAATAGAAACATTATAGTTTATCAAATGATTTTAAATTGTGAAACCTATATTTCAAAATCAATGATTAGCATTTCCAAACAAATAGTGTTGATTAGACCTGGTCCCCCCTCCCCTATTTTCATGCTCAACTTAATTGCGTTTTTAGACACAGTTTCAGTAATTCATATAAACACACGAAACGAAGCGCAAACACTTGACACGGTCTAAAAACTTGAAGTATTTAATAGTGTTTAACTATTATAATTAGTACGTATGTATTGGTATTTCTTCAGATCAAATGTTCTACAATCTCTTACTGGTCTATGACCTTTCTGTATCCCCACAGCTTACATAATTTATTAACTCAATCTTGCGTCTCCCAGCACAATCTTCCTGCAAATTTATGGCAAGTATTATCCGCAAAAAAAATTATTTCATTTCAGAACTCAGCCAAATGATAAACCTTCGAAAATGGCAGTCGTCACAAAATCATCCTAACTCTAATGCGTGTTTAACGCCTAAAAAAACACAGATATATTATGTTATTGATACATAAATATATTAGATGATATATGTGCCTGACATTACACCTGTTAAACTTGCAGCGCATTGTTTGTTTACAAAAATATAGTTTGTTCCTTTGCCCTGTTCCATAGGCAAGTTAGACGTTATATACGTTGACGTCATTTTTCTGACGTAACGTCAATCTCTTTTTATTGGCATTTTCATACAATACCAAGTTGTAAAATATTTTCGCTGGCGTGTAAATTAAGATAAATATGAATACAAGTTGTTGATAGGATAAAGAAAAAGATGCCTGAAGTAGAGATAGTCCACGCTTTTTGTCAGATCATGTGAGATCACACGTATCATGAAATATATAGTTTTCCTCCTTTGGGGAAAACCCGTATCTTCTATATGCAGAAATGAGAAAAAAATGAGATTTTAGCCATCGGTTTTACAGTTTTCGTATTAATCAAAGCTTTGCGCTCGGATCCTATTTACACTGTGAAATCGTAGCTTCGGGAACAAATACCTCAAACGAAAACCATCATAATATTATTCTTAAATAACCAAATGCATTGATATTTATTCCTGTTTTATCTGTATGCAGAATGCTTACCTATACCAGAAGTCGCTAACGCCGTGATTGTCAGTCAGCCAAATGAAACCTCTGTGGGCACGTTTGTACAATACAGCTGCAATAAAGGATACAATCTCGTCAAGAACGATACAATATACTGTATGTCAGCTGGGCCGGAAAATGCATACCCTGTCTGGAGTGTACCTCTTCCTGAGTGCCAGAAAAGTAATGTATCTTGGAATTTGTCATGATCTTATAACATACATACATGTACACTGAGGGAATTTAAAAAAAAAAAAAAGTGAGAGTTCATAAACATTTTATATTGATCAATGTTAATGAAAATTGGTAACAATAAACATACATTTAAGCCACACAAAGTGTGTGAATTTTATTGGAAAATATTATCAATTGCCTGAGAACTTAACACTTCAAACAGCGACATCCTTAATCGTCAACTTTGCCATTAGTAGCAGTTGTAACTACCTTTTACAGTAATGCAGGCAACACATATCCGCATCGTTGAAAGAATAATATTTGCAATACAGTGTTGAGAAATGTTGTTCCACTCCTGTACCAAGGCTTGGGAAGGCTCATTAACGTTTCTCGGTGATGGCCGACGGGCGGTTCATATAAGCTCCGTGCTTTCATCGCAATCGAGCTAAAAAAAATAGTATAAATTAAAGAAACACATTGATCAACCCACAAGCTATTGTTTATTTCTATATTACGATACATTCCTACTATGGAAAAATTATTTTAGAGACATTTTCTACGTGCTTTTGTTGATCGTTTCTCGTTCAATTCCTAGACCTTATTTCATATAGGACCTAGCACAAAGATTAACAGTGTAGTGAGACATTACATATATATATAAAATACAATGCTAATGCTTTATATATATATTTGTTTGCATGCAGTACCACTATGCCCGACTGTACCCCAAGTTGATAATGCCGTGATTGTCAGTGAGCCAACCACTGACAATGTGGTGGGCACGATTGTCCAATACAACTGCAGTGAGGGATACGTACTCCTTGACAAAGATACGATAGAGTGTATGCCACCTGGGGAAAACAATTCATACCCTGCCGCTTGGAGCTCACCACTTCCAGTGTGCATACAAGGTTATCTATTTTAGCATTGATCTTAGTAAATCATATATGTATATATATCTATGTTTCTTACACACCGGATAAGGATATCTAGCATTTTTATCCGTGGTTAGACATTTCTATCTCTACCCTAGGGCCGGGATAACATTCTCGCGCTGTGACGTTGGGACCATTTAGATGACGTAACGTATAAAATATTTGACGTAAACCATATATTCAAACGTCTTAAAAGCGGTCGTTGTAAAATCTTTAATGACAAATTAAGTTAAAATAGTTATTTCATATCTTTAGTATGTAAGAAAAAGAATAACTCATGGCATATTCCCGCCAAAGCAGTTAAACCCTCTGAACGGAATTTTTTATTCAAACCTCAACTCCATGCAAGGTTCTTATAACCTGATATGTGATTACTGTTAACGCAAGTTGAAACATTGTTTGCATTAATTGCTTACATCTAAAGTGTATGTATGTTACATGGCAAGGTAGCACATATCATCAGCTTATCTGGACTCCGCAACACCCTTACGTTGGCTCTTTAGGCATAGTACCATCATTGGAAAAACACTTGCAAAGTTCGGTCCCAAAAAATGGTCTCTAAGTGTGTTTTTCACTAACCAGTCTAAGAATATTCTTAAGACTGGTTAGTGAATACCACCCCATGGTATTTGATCTCTTAATTGTATGATGTGTGAATCAGAACCAGGTCGTTTGTTCTAAGCAATTACACTATTTTGTGTTTTATGTAATAATCAAAATATGAAACATTAATTTGTCAGTTAATGTTGTATAAAAATTTGAATATGTACTCATTGTATCAAATATGTGTGTTGGTGAAGTTTCGTTTTACCCATAAAGAAGCTAAAAAGAGCGCAGTGTCCAGTAGCTGAGCACCGAAACCAGGATATGTAGTGTCCTTTAGCAAGACACGTTTTCCGCATATGCTTATTACGTGTTATACCCAGGAAGACTTTGAGCGTAATTTGTAAAGCTGTAATAATTTGTTTCGCAATCGAAATAATATAAATTAGATAAATATAAAGAAGCAAAAATGATAAGTTTGTTAGCACTGTTTTATAACCGAGAGGCAATTATTTGTTTGTCTGAGAACTATTTTTGTTTCAAAACAGTTTGACATTGCAGTGTTCAACATTGATAACCTACAATGATATGTACATCGACTTAGTTAATATGTCAATATTTAGTACATGGATAATTGGTCTTTGTATTTTAATTAAGCTTAAAATAGGTATTATATTGCTATTACATAATTTGCTTTGATTTGTTAAATCAAAAGCATTTCTCTGGTCCGATATAAACTATTGATTTTGTGTTCAAATAGGTATTAATATACGAGTATGTCATTGTATACGTTTTATCATTCATGGTTTATACCAGAACCTGACTATATCCCGAATCAGGTATATTAACCCGTAATAAAAAAAAGCAAGGAATTATATGCCGGTCCCACAATTCATAGTAATTAACACTTACTTAAACAGGTTGTGTCATTCAAAGTTGCAGTTGAAGTAACTGACCAATAAACATGCTCAAATGTTGCTTTCCCAACATTGCTATTTAATCGGACCCAATCAAGAGATTCGGGATCTGCCCTACAGTCTATTTATACCCAATGCGTTATTTCAGGTGCACAACAGTGTCAGCTTAACATCTTGCTTAACTGTTACTTCTTAAAGCGTTGGCTTAGCTATCACGCAATGCCTCTGCCAAATAGTTCTTCTTCTATATTTTCAATGAAGAGTATTTTTTGTTATTGAATTACACTGATCTGAAAAGCGTAATTCTTTGAACTTTTCAATATAATAAAAGTACAATAAAATTAAATTTTAGATCTGATGATTTAATTTTTGGGAAATTACATATTGGTAAAGGTTGATTGATGGTTATACTTTAAACAGGAAATATTTAATATCCTTAACTGTATTGTAATGGAAATGTTTAGATTTGTCACTTTAATTAATGCTTAAGCATGTTTTATACTGAAATTGGCCTGGCGACGCCTGTTAACCAAACATATCGATAATCCTATCAGAGATCGATATTCTCTCCAGAGCCGCTAAGCAGACTCTAAGTAAACACTTCATTGTATTACATTGTATTTACTTGGGCAACCAAAGACTAATGACAGGTTGGTTGGTCAAGACTAATTTCAATGTTAATAACAATTGAAAATACATTTTTTCAATATCTTAATATGAGAGTAAAATTGTTGATAACATTTTAAGCCGTGTTGCATCAATGCTTTTATCACCGTTAGAAAAATTTACTTTCCTTTCAATAAAATTTCCTCCCTCTACTAACATATTCAGATTGTGTTCTTACGTCAAAATGGTATTTGAGATTTCTTACGTACTTTTATTCGATCGAAGGTTTGTGTAGTTAAAAAAGTTAATGTTTTCAGCTCTATGACTGTAAGGTATTAATATTTTGGGGGAAGCACCATTTAATATATAGTTAGATAGTTTGGTGAAATTGTCCATTTTTATGACAATGAAGGTATTTGGTTGCTTTTCAGCTAATTTTAGTAAATATGTTACCCTTACTAAAACAAATTAAACGTGTTTACTGATCAATAGCTTTCTTTAACACTTTCTTGTGACATATTCTGGAATCCTTATTCCAGCTTAACCTTGTGAGGCCAAGATGTCACTTTTACGAAATAAAAAGTTCTTTTCAACAACTACACTATTAAACAGACCCTGAAATATGTGATCAGAAATAGTTTGTGTATTGTATTAATAAGTTGAGATGGATGTATAAATAACAATACATCTGTCCATATATATGTACATCTTATTTTTCATAATGTCTCAATACATATTCCAGGTATTATTGCTGCAAATACTGCTTCTTTCTATTTTATGTGCACGCAGTATGCTTACCTATACCGCAAGTTGATAACGCCGAGCTTGTCAATCCGCCAACCGAAACTGTGGTTGGTGTGGCCGTACAATACCGCTGTAATGAAGGATACGAACTGCTTGGCAACGATACAATAGTGTGTATGTCACTCGGGCAAGAGAACACATTTGCATCTTGGAGCGAACCGCTTCCAGTGTGCCTACCAGGTTATTTATTAGACGCACCGATCGTACTCTCATTATATTTATCACATGATTTACGGTGCAGGAGCGTAATAAACTCATGACATATTTTTGGTAATATTCTAGTGTAGTTTCACTTCCGAGTCATCGCTCGGTGTTTTCCGACTCTCGTACGTAAATTGCCGAAGAACTTTCGGACTATGCCGAATATATAAATGATTTGTCAGGTTAAATGACGTTATTTTGCGACATTATGCCATACGATGACTTACGGGAACAAATATCATTGCTTTTTTCTGTAAAGAGAAGATCTGTAAAATAAAAGATAAATGTAACATTTTCCGAGTTATGTGATAAAACAAATCTTACATTCGTGCTAATTTATTATTGTTTTTTCTAACTCGTTGGTAAAAATGATATAATGCTCGAGAGAACCTCGCATAATATATGTTTTCGAACTGGTTTAATAAATTCAATTATAAATAAGCATTCATTTACGATCCTATATATAAAGGGAGATATAACTTTACATTTTTTAATTTAGTTGTGTCTATATTTTAATAGTATAACGCTTGTTAACTCTTTGACCTGGTTATAAGCAATATCGGTAGCGTACGATTTAAATTACATTTCACTCAAATATGTGGTATTCTAAGTCTTGTTAAACTTTTGTTTGTAATATGATGTATTTATAATTGATCGTAATATTAATCTTAATCTTATTATTGTTACCATCTTAATAATATTACTGTTACCATCTTAATCCTATTATGGTTTCCATCTTAATCTTATTATTGTTACCATCTTAATCTTATTATTGTTACCATCTTAATCTTATTATTGTTACCATCTTAATCTTATTATTGTTACCATCTTAATCTTATTATTGTTACCATCTTAATCTTATTATTGTTGCCATCTTAATCTTAATATGGTTCCCATCTTAAGCTTATTATTGTTACCATCTTAATAATATTATTGTTACCATCTTAATCTTATTATTGTTACCATCTTAATCTAATTATGGTTACCATCTTAAGCTTATTATTGTTACTATCTTAAGCTTATTATTGTTACCATCTTAATGTTATTATGGTTACCATTTTAAGCATATTATTGTTACCATCTTAAGCTTATTCTTAATCTTATTATTGTAATCTTCTTAATCTTATTATGGTTACCATCTTAAGCTTATTATTGTTACCATTTTAAGCTTATTATTGTTACTTTCTAAATCTTATTATTGTTACCATTTCAAGCTTATTATTGTTACTATCTTAAGCTTATTATTGTTACCATCTTAATCTAATTATGGTTACCATCTTAAGCTTATTATTGTTACTATCTTAAGCTTATTATTGTTACCATCTTAATGTTATTATTGTTACCATTTTAAGCATATTATTGTTACCATCTTAAGCTTATTCTTAATCTTATTATTGTAATCTTCTTAATCTTATTATGGTTACCATCTTAAGCTTATTATTGTTACCATCTTAATCTTATTATTGTTATCTTCTTAATCTTATTATGGTTACCATCCCAAGCTTAATCTTATTATTGTTACCAGTAGATTGATTCTTTTTTGCCTTTCTCTTATTCTTATAAGTTATTTAACCAGATCGTTTGTTACATCTATTGTATCTATATTGTTTCCCAGTTAAATATAAAAACGAGGTAATCTGTACTAAATTTTTAGCTACAGTGTACATGTATCTATGTTATACAATGTAAATGTGTGTTTTACTAGGTCGTTTGTTATTGCTTTCATCATATAGTAGATTTATGCAATGTTGAACATATCATTTGATCTAGTTTTACTCCGACTGATGATGTCAACTAGGTCATCAGTTCTACGTTTTGCGCCTATATTGCATGTATGGTGGTATTTATATGACTGAGTGGTCTTCTCTTAACTGGTCGTTTCCCGCTCAGTAGTGCTTTTACATAGCAACTTTATTATATGATGTATCAATTCTATTGTGAGAATTAGGTATTTGGTCGCTCTTTTGTTGCTCTTACATTGTATCTAAAGTTTTTGTGGATCTCAGAATCAGGTATTTGGTCGCACTATTGTTGCTCTAACATTGTATCTAACGTTTTAGTGGATCTCCGAATCAGATATTTGGTCCCACATATTGATGCTCTTACATTGTATCTAACCTTTTAGTGGATCTCAGAATCAGATATTTGGTCGCACTATTGAGGCTCATAATTGTATCTAACGTTTTAGTGGATCTCAGAATCAGATATTTGGTCGCACTATTGAGGCTCTTACATTGTATCTAGCGTTTTAGTGGATTTCAGAATCAGGTATTTGGTGGCACTTTTGTTGCTCTTACATTGTATCTAAAGTTTTTGTGGATCACAGAATCAGGTATTTGGTCGCACTATTGTTGCTCTAACATTGTATCTAACGTTTTAGTGGATCTCAGAATCAGGTATTTGGTCGCACTATTGTTGCTCTAACATTGTTTTTTAAAACTTTTGTGGATTTCAGAATCAGGTAGTTTCTAAGCAGTGTTCTTATATGTACATTAATATTATCTAAATTATATAATATGGTGATGTTAATGTATACTTCTGGCCGTAAGGTTTTGATTAAGTTGTATCTAAATAAAAGAACATTTACTCGCTGTTCTGTATTTGTGTTAGTATATCAGGAAAGAACACTATACATGTCTTAAAAAGATAAAACATACTTTTAAAATGGTTAAAATACACCTCATTACTACTTATAGATAAAATTTGAATGGTAAGTATGTCATATCAACAAAAATGTGACCAAAATCGCTATTTAAATCAGAGTTGTAAACTTGAAATGAAATCCCAATTCTAAAGATAGACAACACTTATATACTGCTAGACGACTTAACACCTCATGCGGACTATTTCTATGATGAAACCAATTTTACAACGTGCAAACCTGTATAACGGATCAAAGTGAAATCAAAATGAAACCACGTGACTCATTTAAAACGTCACAAAATATGTTGCAATTTTAAGCGGGAAATCTATTTTAGTCTTACCTAGGCACGTAGCCCAAGTAAAGAAACCCCTTTCAATCAAATAAATTGGCATGCTTAAATAGATATATTTTGGCTATACGGGGTCAATGAGTATATATAGGAAAGATATATTGGGGAAAAAATTTAAATAGCCAATTTTAAACTTTTGAAAATTCCTGATATGTTCCCTTCAATGTTCGATTATAAACCAAATGATATGTTACATCTGTCTTATAACTGAGAATAGTGTGTACAACTTTCCGAATATTACATGTATGTATGTATGTTTTTTCTGTACTTTTTTTTTTTACGATTTGCATCGTTCAATATGTATACATATTTAAATAATTACTTAATACAATTACTATTTAATTTTATATAATAATATTAACTAAGTGAATATAATATTTTTGGCCTTTTTGATGTCTACATTTATCAAATGTTTTTATTACACGAATGAAATCATTAATGCCTTTATGTCATGGGTTTATTGCCGTGCACCTCTGTATGCAGCTTTAATTACTAGCTTACTTTTTACGCATTGAGACACAGGCTTAATAAATTTACGCCTTTAGTCACATGCTAAATTATTAGGTCTTTAGAGAAAAGCTTAAACATTATTCCTTTAGAGACAGGTTTGATAATAACGCATTTAGACACAGGCTTTATTTTTACGCCTTTAGTCATATGCTAAATCAGTGACCGTTAAAGACAAGCTTAACCATTATGCTTTAAGAGACAGACTTGATAATTGTGCATTTAGACGCATGCTTTGTATGCTTTTAGTCACATGCTAAATCAGTAACCTTTAGAGACAAGCTTAACCATTATGCCTTTAGAGACAGGCTTGATAATTATGCATTTAGACACAGGCTTGGTTTGTATTCCTTTAGTCACATGCTAAATCAGTGACCTTTAGAGACAAGCTTAACTATTATGCCTTTAGAGACAGGCATGATAATTACGCATTTAGACACAGGCTTGGTTTGTATTCCTTTAGTCACATGCTAAATCAGTGACCTTTAGAGACAAGCTTAACCATTATGCCTTTAGAGTCAGGCTTGATAATTACGCATTTAGACACAGGCTTAGTTTGCATGCCTTTAGTCATATGCTAAATCAGTGACCTTTAGAGACAAGCTTAACCATTATGTCTTTAAAGACAGGCTTAACAATTACGCATTTAGACACAGACTTGGTTTGTATACCTTTAGTCACATGCTAAATCAGTTGACCTTTAGAGACAGGCTTAACAATTACGCATTTAGACACGGGCTTCATTTTCACGCCTTTAGTCACATGCTAATTCAGTTGACCTTTAGAGACAAGCTTAACAATAACCCCATAAGCGCAGCCTTAACAATTACGCATTTAGACACAGGCTTTATTTTAACGCCTATAGTCACATGCTAAAAGAGTTGACCTTTAGAGACAAGCTTAACAATAACCCCATAAGCGCAGCCTTAACAATTACGCATTTAGACACAGGCTTTATTTTAACGCCTATAGTCACATGCTAAAAGAGTTGACCTTTAGAGACAAGCTTAACAATAACCCCTTAAGCGCAGGCTTAACAATTACGCATTTAGACACAGGCTTTATTTTTACGCCTATAGTCACATGCTAAAAGTGTTGACCTTTAGAGACAAGCTTAACGATTATGCCTCTAGCAACAGACCTTATTACTACGCATTTTGGAAACTGGCCTTACTAGTACGCAAGTATTACAGGTTAGACAGAGGTTTATCTAGTACGCATCTTTAGACTGACTCAGTTATTGCACAATGCCTATGCCAAAAGAAGTATTTGGCGTATTTGCACCGAAGAACACATATGCTTTGAAATGTACATATATTTAAATGGAATCTTGTGAATAAAATACTTACGTAAAACGGATGATTGAGATTGCCCTTTGGCCCTTAATCGGTCATGGTCACTGATACTAAGAAAACAAATTACGTTTCTGTTAAAAAAGATATTTTCCTTCAAATTGAATATAGTTTGACGACAATTTTATGGTTATGTTCTCCATGTGAAAGTTTGGGTTTGCTCCTTTTGAATCATCAAGGTCACCATAACTGAAAAATATTTTGGTTTCCGCGCAACAAAATAAGCTTTCTCTATTAATATATATTTATGATATTTTTAGATATGTTTCTTACGTAATAAAGGAAGTGTTTGATTGCTTCTGCGTCGTATCTGGTCTTGGTTATCGTGAAAATGGGTAGTAATGATTAATAAAGGCTGTCGTGTGTTTTAAAAATAAATAATCTTATGTGTTTGTTTGCGTGAGAGAGGAATAAAAACTGGGAGAATTGAGGCAGAGAGGATACAACTATGTATTTCATTCTCATCTGTGACACATGATTAGCACATTACCAAATACAATGCTCTCTATTATATGTGAGTACAGTGGTGTGCCCGGCTATACCAAAAGTTGATAATGCCGTGCTTGTCAGCGAGCCAACAAATACCGAGGTGGGCACGGTTCTCCAATACAACTGTAGTGAAGGTTACTATCTCCTTGACAACGATACGATAGAGTGCTTGCCAGGCGGGGAAAACAATTCATACTCTGCAGCTTGGAGTTCACCACTTCCAGTGTGCCAACAAGGTTATCTATTTACGCTAGTCACCCATATAATAATTAATGTAATATCTATACGGTAAAGTAAAGTAATGTGTTTGTTTATTATACTGTCACCCCTATTAAAAGGGCCAGCCACACTGGGCTTATGAGACACCTTTATGTTGTACACAGTTACTTCCTGAAAGCTATCATTGCCAGGCGTCATACTTAGATTCGGAACCTCTCAATTTAACCAGCTGATTGATGAGTAACCGGTCGCATTAGAAAAAATTCAAGTGTTTCCACTGGGATTCAACACTTCGACCTCCTGCTTCCGAGGCGGACGCCTTAATCACAAGGCCACGGAAGATATGCTTGTGTCTTACTTATATGATGGGATGTTCTCACATGTTCTGATTTCTTGGTCTTGGTTATATATAATTTCGCACATTTTGAAACATCAACTTTTGTGTAAAATGTTTTATATATGCATGATATTTGCGTTGACTTTTCCAATTGTAGTGTTGTTGTTTTCATAAAATATTCAAGATGGCTACCACAGCGTGCGAAGTAGTTGACATAAGTTTAACAGGAAAAAACAGATGAAAGAATAATTCATCGTTGGATACCCACGGGTGTCAATTCGGATACTCTTTCCATGGGAAATTACGCTTCGTTTTATTTGAACAGAACAGAACAAAATACAGCTAACGTTAACAACGGCGTTTGCATGAAACTAGCGTTGTGATTGGACAACGTCCCCTTCATGGGATCGTGAAGGAACCAATCATATGGTTGCATTGAGGCTTGGAAGAAACGACGCAGAGCTAGTATAATATCCCACGGGTGATAAATGGAGAGTATCGGAATGGACAACGCGTAGGTATCCGACGGTATCGCCGCTTATAACTCAATACGGTAGCTGTAACCGTCCCTGAGGGTGTGTTCCTAAAATCAGACCAGCCTAAAATATTCATATTTGCCTTTTTTCATTCTATTTATCTCATATTCAAAATGGCATGTTTTTTGTTAGTTATCAATATTCTAGTAGAATTATTTTCTTTTGTTTCGTTTTCTTCCGTTGTTAACTTCTGCCTTCTGCATATCATTTAATTTTTCTGTAACATATGCTTTCAACCAAGGACGCATCTTGTTTTTACCACATTATATTCAATAGTTTGGGTATTTAATTTTTTTAATTATGATTTTTCTGCAAGTGTTTATTTTTGCTGGGCATCGTCATGTGACTCCTTTACTGTCACTGACAGCAATTTCATTAGTTTTTCATCTACAGATATTGTTTTATCATTATCCTTAAATTTTTACTGAGTTTGATATCATATAGTTGTTCATTATAAATAAACGTTTCATATATATTATATGAACACATAGACTAAAATTATTTTGTAATTAGAAAAGACGCTTATTCACATTTTGGATAGTCTATCGCAAAAACGTGATATCTCCGGAATCAGGTCTATTAACCGCCAATGGGAAAAGCAGGGAATTCTATGACTGTCCCAAAAGCCATAGCTATTGAACGCTTAATTAAACGATGACGTCATTCAAACGTTCCATGAAACAGCTGACCAATCAGCGTGCTCGTAACAATTGCTAGTTAACGGACTTAAATGGGAGAGCTGGGTTTGTTCTACAGACTACATTTTGGAGCAGCTGATATGTACTTTTCAGGTTGCGACCCTGTACCAACTATTGAACATGCTTCTGTGATTGGTCCGATGGAAACTATAGAAGGGTCATCTGTAATGTACATCTGTGATGACCCTTATGTGATGGTTGGTTCGGACATGATCGATTGTATCAATGGAAGCTGGACAAAGTTACCAAAATGCATTATCGGTTTGTGTGAATTCATCAATAGATTGAACTTTATAACAGTAGTACACCTAGCAAATGATCTAATCGATCACCTTCGTCACCATCAGTTTGTAAATTTCAGAACTTAATAGTACAATTTAGTAAAAAAGTCGATGTGTATATTTTCAGAAATAGCGGGTTTTACGCCATTTCCAACAGATATTAGGTTATATATGGCATGTCCAATTTTAATGGCGGATTAAGACCTCAGATTATGTCAGACTGAGTAGCAAACTTGCTCATATGAAGTTTTTGGAGCGAGCGGGACTCGAACCTACGACCTTAGCGATGAGAGGTAAATGATCTTGAGACAGTGCATTAAACAACCCGGTCATAGAGAAAACTTTCAGAAGTTAATAAACATGTAAAAATAAATGAAATGCATCACAAGGCAAGTCAAAATTTACAGTTACATCAGTTTTGTGTATATCCGCCATTTGCAGCGATTAGGACGATACATATCGACCTCATTGACCTTAGCCCAGTTAAGCATGTATGTGATTCGCTAAAACAGCAACCAAGACCTTTTCTGACCACATTATTTGATACATATATATCACGATGTTAAGCAGGCCTGGATTAACATTGCCGAAAGATATTTGGGGAAGTACATTATTTCAGGAGGTCAAAGTCCGCGTGACCCCGGCTAAGAATAGAATCACGTGTGATCTCTGCAGAGGGGTAGAAATCCTGCGTATGGGTATCATGTTCATTTTATGATTTTTTGTCATATTCATTATTGTGGTTAAATTACCAACCATGTGTGGTTCCAGGGAGCGATACAAGTGATGGCAATAATAGGACCACTGTGGCACATGCATATCGTAAGAAGCGACATTTGAGTAATACGATATAATTTACTTAAACTCTGCAGTTTGCAGGTATCAAGGTTCTAGGTGCATTCTGCATAATTTATTCATTTGTGGATGTTTTTTTTATCTTTATGTGAATTTGTTGTTTTTGTACATGTAGAGTGAACCTGGAATCTTCCTTCCTGTTGGCGTCGAATAAACTACAATGTCTTGGTACGCCGTTAAGCCCCATTCATTCATTCATTCATTCATTCATTCATTCATTTATTCATTCATTCATTCATTCAAGAGGTCAAATCGATACAAATGGTGTACATACCAAATACTGATATAGTTTTGAATTTTGACTTTGAAGGTGTGGCATATAAAAAACGTTATGTCATGTGTATTTCTGTATGAGTTTAAATGAACACAATTTTTTTTTTATATAAGGTTGTAAATTAGAATATGAAAATTTCTAAATCAGACTCGTGTTGATGTTATGTCAATCAATGATGTTGACCGGTGACAATTTACAAGTATTGAGTAAGTTATATAAGTGAACCATTTTTGGTAATTTTGTAATTTATTTTACTGGTTATCACACGTATCATAGCAACGTTTACACCATTTCATGTGAATCTGTATATAAGGAAAGATTAACGCCCAAGAATAATTACGTGCAATGTCAAATTCAAGAATTCGACACACATCTTTATTTATCTTATGGACTTAATGGAGTGTATCTGAATGCGTCATAATAATTTTTAATAATTATATAAATATGATATATTTAATAATTTATTGTGATTCTTCTCCGCTTTTCTTCAGTCTGCCCACCACCATTACCAACTATTAACTTTGGATACATGATTGGACCAAATGAAACCTATATTGGCACGCAGGTCAAATACAACTGTACAGAGCCATTTTTCTTCGTCGATAATGATACCATCACCTGTCAACCTGACGGCACCTGGTCGACATATCCTAACTGCACAGGTAAGTACTATTTTGGAAGACGAAGCCTTCTATAGGAATCATGTTTGCCTGTATTTCTAATTTGTTCTATTCCTTTGTTATTCTATTGAACACGATATCATTTCCTCCGACCAATAAAATAGTTTTAAAAGTTTCAAAAATGCAATTGCCATAGCGGAGGACGTAGAGATCCAAACTTGATTTTATTGCGATTTTGTTCTATCAAACGGAGAGCAAAACACTTCAAATATGCGGTAGTCAAAGCATACAATTTCCACTAAAATGACATGAAATGCAGACGACTACTACGCATAAGTATAGCAACGGAAAAAAATAGCCCCCTTAGCGTCCCAAACGACAATTAATATGGCCGCCATTTTTGGATAAAATGCAGGGAAAAATTGAAAATGTGGTCTCAAAACCACAAGTTCACATGTTCAACTTACTATCATTGTAACAGAGAATAAATAAAGCATTGGTCAATCAACAGTTCAGGGGTATGTGTTCCCTGCCAGCATCAACACTATCAATATACTAGTCTAGCGTCAACAAACTGAAAGTGGTTTTATTGTTTCAGCAAAAGCAAAAAGCTATGTGTGGTGTCCTTGAGCAAGACACTTTTTTCCGCATACGTTTTGTACTGGTTCTACCCAAGAAGATTTCGAGCGTGATTTATCTAAGTTGTAAGAACTTGTTTCACAATCGAAGTAAAATAAATAAGATTAAAGCAAAAGTATGAACAAATTGAGAACACAGGGTATAAAGTCTAGTGACGGATACTTTTTGTCAGAGAAATTGAATAAAAAAAAATATGCAAAAATGGAATAAAAATCCAACCTATACCAGGGGTTAAACTACTATAAATTCGCAACAAAAACATCATTGACTATGGTACAGATTTAACATCATTTCATCAATTTACTTCGTTATAAAACAGTGAATTCAAGGTTATTCAAAAATCATTAACGTGTGAATGATAAACCAAGACAAAAGTTTATTACCTGTTTTTCAATCTTATTCCGATTTCGTCACAAAGCTAAGAAATTAAATGTGGTCGACATATATGAACCGATGACAATATTTGTATGTTATTCACTTTTATATTTTAGTAATCAACGAGACTTTTAAAATATTGCTGTAAAATCTCAAAATTAATATAGTTATCATTTTGCGCATGTACACTCAATTTGCTTGTAATGCTTAAATTATTTCGATTTTGGTTTGCTATTGTATTTTATAAATAATATTTGTTAAGGGGCCATCAAGAATAAGTTTCAAACTTATTAAGCTACTATCTTTAAACAAGGCTTTTATTCATTTAATCAATCATACATTCATTTATTTTGAAATGAGGGTCATCCGTGGCCGAGTTAGCTAGAGAGCCGTCACAAGATCACTTACCTCTCACCGCTTAGGTCGTATGTTCGAGTCCCAAAAACGTTATGTGAGAAAGTTTCCAGTCACTTGCCGAAGGACGGCAGTTCTACTTAGTCTGATTCAGTCTGAGGTCTTCCTCCACCAGTAAAACTAGATATGCCATATATTACCTGAAATGTGTTAAACCACATTAAAAAAACATTCATTTTCAATTATCGAATTTTGTCGAACCATGTTTATCATACAGGAGAATGTCCATTGCCAGCGAGCATTGCAAAGGGTAGCTACGTTATTGGCTTAACACCGGAGAAGACAATGTTTGCTAAATACAGCTGTGCACGACAGTATGGACTCTCGGGATCGGAGAGACTTAACTGTGACAATGGAATATGGGTCCCGGAACCTCCGACGTGCGGTAAAGATATTATAAATAATCTTTTTAAAACATATTTTTTTGTTCGTTTGCAAAATATGTCCAGAGCTTGTGTGATTCGTTGGCGGAATGGAAATATTATTCAGTTTTATATTAAGAGGCTTCAGAGCCATGCGTGGAATCGAACAACTTTAACTAATACATCACCGTCCATAGTGTCCATTCAAACTGCTTGTTTCATTTTAATCAAGTGTATTAATCTTTTTTGCAGATGTACGTTTGTTCATATATAAACATCTGTTTTGGGCATTAATATAGCTTCTAAAAATATTCCATGAAAATGCAAACCCGTGAACATTTAAATCTACTCAAATGTGCACACTTCTTGTACGTGTGTCTTAAAGCAACGACAGCGCGGTGATGGCTTGGCATGATAAACACGTTTCGTTGGTTATATAAATAGAATACTGTACTATGGTTTTTAAACTTAAAATAACAATAAACATTGTTTTCAATGAAAAACGTGTTTTAATAACATTTCATTCGCAAGCTCTTTGCATTTGCATATTTCACTTGTGACTATATTATTTAAGGATTAAAAGCCGAATTTTGAGTTTTCATCGGATAATGAAAAACATTAAGCCAGTTTAATGTCCTCAAACTGGCCTAATGTTTTTCATCATTCGATGAAAACTAAAAATTCGGCTTTTAATCCTGATATTTGCATTATATTCTCCAGCTATTTTAGATAAAACTGTTACGTAATTTTTGTAATTTTGACATTTAAAAAGCAAATCATACGCATTAAACCGCAAATCCAATGTCATGAATGTAACGTCGACGTTGTCAACATACTGAATAAGTGCACGCATTTGCAGGACAACTTACGGCAAACGTCACGTGAAACTAACGGCAACGTAAGTCTCACCAGCAAAACAAAATCGTACAACCAATGAAATGCAAACTGGTCCATTTAGCTCCGCCCAGTTGCAAGTGTTTTTCATTGGAAAATGAAATGCACTAAATCTATATAGTTCATTAAGGCCGATTGCAGTGTGAATGTTAATATTTACATGTAAATGCTCACTTAATTAAAGTACTTGATAGGTACTGATAGCCGGTTTTGGATAAATATTCACACGTCTTCCTCATTTGCTATACAATTTTGTAGCGTTTTGTTTATTTTATGCAATATATATATTTTTATTTAAACATATCTTATTTCGAATTTCTTACAATATTATATATTTATAAAATAATTTGTCAAAAGGATTGGATTGAAAGACACGCTTATAGAATATGATGACAAATGTAGATTTTTAGTTTCTAGTATACAAGATAACAGCATTGATTTTGTAATAAAGATCAATTGTAAAGATATATTCGAATAGACAACATGGATATTATAGAATGCAATATGTTTAATACATATTTGGGAAATTATGGGCAACATTGGGATTGGAGGATTTATAAAAGTTCATGCCAGGTAAAACGATATATGTGACATTAGAAACAATGTGTATTTTCGATGTAATTATGTACTGCACTGCATATGGTAATATTTGTATCGATAGGGGAAGTTTCGTCTCCAAAGAGAAGTAGATGGGTAGTTATTCGCAGATGGGGTTGGTAATGATCTTTCGAGTACTGTTCGTGAGCCGATAAGGAGAATAGTTTTAAAATAACATAAAACAATATCCGTTTTATATTTGTATATTTTTATTTGTTTCTGCTTGCTTTAAAATCATCGAGGAATAAAAAAGTAGCCCCTGTCGCGTATGAACATTTTTGTATGGATAAAGACTGCAAAGCCTGATCACGCACATTACGCAGGGCTATGACTTAGGCGTAAATCCAGGCTAAAAAGGTTATTAAACAGAATTAAACAATTATCCTCGATGCTTTATTTCAGAATGCGAGCCTAAGCCACTGGACATCGTGTTTATCATAGATGGGTCTGGCAGTGTGGGAGAAAACGGCTTTGTCCAGACTAAGCAGTTCCTTGAGGACATGGTCGATAAATATCCAATTGACTCGACACGTTTCGCACTGGTTGAGTTCAGCAGCCATGTGGAGTTACAGTTCCATCTGAACGAGTTCATCAATGACACAGAGTCCTTGAAGGATCGGATTAGAAACACCACGTTCGTATTGTATCCATGTTTATGAAGGCTTATTTTCTAGAACTGTTGTAATTTTTCAAAGATTGTGTAAGATAATACCATTCACAGTTAAAAGTATTATTTATTCTTGCATTAAAGTATTTGAAACTATCTTTGTCAGCTGGGTTCATAATGTCAGGGCTGCGTTCAACTCCGTTAAACAGTAAACATGTTTAATGCCTGGTTCCATTAAATTATCGCGTACTGTGTGCTAATATGAGGTTGAGCCAGTTTCAAGGAAAACATGTTTGTTATCGTCAGCAAACGTTTAACCGAACTGAACGTATCCCATATTAATGTTCTGGTTGATTCATAGGATAACAAACAAATTTGTATACGATATTGAATAAATAGGACAATGTTGAATTCTAATTCTTGGGATGCTTTTTTTCAGCTAAAGGATTAAAATCATAAATTATATATTAATGGTATAAAAGTATACTTTATATCTGAAAGATTGGTCTATTATTTGTTTGAAATATCACAAAAAGATGAATTAGGTGGTTAAATTTCAGTAGAAGACTTTGATGAATGAAAAATATAAAAAAGCAGAATATTGTGTTAAAACATTATTTAATCAATGTTTATATTAACAATTGCTGAAAGCTTTGTCAAAATATGTTATCAATACTAAGATTATAGCAACATATGCTCAATATTTGTTATTATAATAACATTAAATTTGTATTGATTTTCCCCCATTTTAAGTCATGTCTTGCTGTGAAATTTGTTTTACTTGACAGAATTTTAAAACTATAACATTTTTATTTACCAATAATTCTATCTCAGAACCTGATACCTCCCGAATCTGGTCTATTAACCTTCTATGAAAAAATAAGGAACCCTATGCCTGTCCCACAATTCATAGCAATTGCATATCTACTAAACTGTGACGTCATTAAAACTTTCTCTGAAGCAACTGACCAATCAGCGTGCTCAAATGTGGCTTTCCAAACATTGCTTTGAAACGGACCCAATCGGAACAGCTGGGCGCATTCTACAAACTATTATACGTACAAAAGACCGATCTCATTATTATGTCCACCTCATCTATATGTTACTAAAATCAGTTACATGCCTGTAGTAAAATAATGTTAACAATAATTTTCCGCGATTAAAATATACGTAAAAAAATCGGTCTGCAAACCCTCTCCTTCCGGGCAACAAATGTCAAACCCTGCATTCGATCCAGACTTCTGTTTAAATGTATAGGATTGTGTTGAAAATCCCATGCAGTAAAATAATTTTCTCTTTTTAGCAGGTACCCTGTTTAGTTCCAGGCAAGATTGAGGTCACGTTTGATCTAAATAGAAATGTACAGAATCCATCAAACTGGTGTCATGTCAATCGTATCATTATAACTTATAACGCATTAATACTATGGTGCCATCGGTGAAATTGTGACCACTTCTGACTTTGACCGTCAAACAGAACCTTCTGCGTTCTCTTTGCAAGTGCCGCATCGAGAATTTATTCGAAATCTGGTTGTTGTTATGAATTAATACGAGGGGCATTCAATAAATTCTGTCATTAATGGCTTTCCATAGAAACAATGTTGCGTAAGAACATGGACACCTCGTGCAATTGTTTATTCAATACACTTGGAATTCTCAATTTAATCCGATTATAATTGACCAAACTATTCATTGTTGAATTATACACACTCAAGTTTCAATGTCATAATGAAACCTGAAGAAAAGTTAGAAATAAGGGCTTACATTAAAGCCTGAGGTTCTTTGCAGTTATCGCCAAACGAGATTTATTCTGAATTGGGTCGTATACCTGATAGTTCTACCTTAACATTAAGAACAGTGTTTCAGAGTTTTCCCAGAAAGCTTATAGTCTAGGCATTTCGGAAGACACCGTACATATATTCTGACTAATTACTAGAAATTAAAGACGCTTTGTGCTATTTAGATTCTCCACTTGCTGACACCTAACCAAAAGGCCAAGCGTTTAGGTTGTGCTAAAATTTCTAACTTGCTCGCTGGGGATGAAACTTGGTTTATTATTTTGAGCCCCAACGGCGCATCAATGGCAAACAATAGCTTGGTAAAAATTAGGCTAGGCCGATCATAGCAAAGAGGACAAGAATCGCCTAGAAGGTTTTATATGGTATTTTCTTCAATTATTGTGGTCACATTTCTTGCAAAGAGGATAGAACAGACACATTTTACAAATTTAGAGTAGTTAAACTTGTCAAAATGTTTTATCAAAATTAATGCAGGTTGAACACTCCCCTTATTTCCTTGACTTTCCCCTGTATTTTTTTCCTATTTCTAATGCTAAAAAATGCTCGCAGGTAAACGCCATGCTACTAGAAGTACCATTGGGTCTGCAATTTTTCAGTGTCTGAACAGTATATCAAGGATAGACGACTTTGCGGCATTTACGTCGCCGACAGCAAGCCTTCAATAGTATGTATCTGTGCGGGGGGCAATCCTTTCTGTGAAAATCTTGAATATCCGGAGACCAGAGACAGAATATTTTGAATGCCCCTCGTAGCATGAACTAAGATATTGACAATGGATTTGTTATTGCATTCACCATTATATACTTCTTATCACTTCGATTTGCAATGCTCGATATTTCGTTAATATACCCCTATGAGACACCTATATGCCAAGTGAAGAATGGCAAGACCGTGTAGCTCATGCATGTCGTAGGAAGCGCCAGACTGATGCAAAATGTGCTGAAATCAACAGTCCTGCAGACATGAAGATTGATATGGTTTTATATACATTGATTGATTGATTGATGATTGAATATTTATTGTCATTTGTATGCCATCGAGGGCCAACAGATAATCATTTAACCTATCAACTGTTTTCTGTGATCCTGAAAGGTTATTCAGTACTTCAGTACTTAAACACACCCCATTTCCACAAGTAACTGATAACTTTCCTATTTGAATCAGCGATGAACGACGAATGACGAATAATAATGAGAGGCAATGTCGTATGTCAGTCATCACGGAGACTGCTGCCGGGCGTGGATTCGAACTCGAGATTGATAAGTCAGACGCGTAACCGACTGAGCTAAACGGGCCCGGCGCAGGCATCAAGTTAATGATTAATCTCAATATATTGCTTCAGTACATAAAGAGTAACAATAAACCTGGAAACTTCTAGTCTGTATTAAGGACCAAGCTCTACCGATTGGGTCCGTTAAATAGCAATGTTGGGAAAGCCACTTTTGAGCACGTTGATTGGTCAGTTGTCTCAACTGAAAATTTGATGACGTCATAGTTTAGTAAACGTTCAATTGCTATGCATTGTGGGACAGGCATAGAATTCCCTGATTTTTCATAGGAGATTAATAGACCTGATTCGGGAGATATCAGAGGGATAGACTAGAAAACTTTCATTTTGTTGGCGCCAAATAACCTTTATTTGTTTGGACACCATAAGCCATTATTTCATTCGTTCATCTTTGCTTTTTCTTCCATAGATATATGACTGGCAACACTGAAACAGCAGACGCTCTATCTTTCGTCAGAAATAATATGCTGAGCGAAGAAAACGGAGCCAGAGCAAATGAGACACAAATCGTCATCATTGTCACAGATGGTAAGATGAATTCGTAAAGGGCTATGCTGCATACGTATGCTTTCACAACAAACTAATGAATAGAATATGAAAGTGTAATCAAATAGTGATTTATAACTTCCAGTCGATATACATTTTTATTTCAAAAAGAATTGATTGTTTCTTTAAAAAGAATAGTGATGGCAATAAACTTTTGAAAATGTGTGTAAAGCCAATGAGGTAATTACAGAAATCGGTGTATCAATTTAATAGACTCTTCTGAAATTTCGGGAGTAATCTTAGGGTGTTGCTAAATTACTTCTAGTAACTCTTTCTGAATTTAGAACGTTTTGTTAGTACCAGAAAATGGTAAAATGGATAAATGTTGACTATTTCTTATTATCCATTATTAATATTTTCCTCCTGAATTTAAACTATTAAGGGGTTAAAACGAAAAATGTAGAATTTTTAAGAAATATCTATTTTTTTAACATAAACCGTACCTTATTATTTTTAATAAAAACTACATAGGAATATAACAACGTTTTTTGGAAAAAATAAAGTTTTTTCAATAAAATGTATTAACAATAATTAAATAGAATGCAAAATTATAACAAAAACAATTCAAAGGTGACTTTGTAATTTTGAAAAAAATGTTCTCTGATTTAAATCATGAAAAAGAATATTTAAAACCTGCCCAAAAGCAATATGCGGCTTTATATAGCAATTGGTACTTTTGTTGTTGTTGTTTTTTGTTGTTTGTTTTTTTTTGGGGGGGGGGGGGGAGTTAATTCCGAAATAAATTTAAGTGGACCATTTGGAAATGAATTCCGAAATAAATTTAAGTGGACCATTTGGAAATGTAAGTGTGTCCCTTTATTTAACAATAAAACGATGTTCATAAGTTATGTAAAAATGACTGGGTTCCACTGTCTTAAGGGGTCAGGAGGGATCCCAAAAGGGTAAAATTGGGAATACAAATATGGTTTTCTTAAGAACCGGTATGCCAGATTTGTTCATATTTAGCATTAATTATCCCTTTGTGTAGGGGTTTGATTGCAGATAAGAATTTAGGGGCTAAAATTAAGGGGACTTAGAATTTTACATAGGGATACTAAGGGAAAACAGAAAATTCTCTTTTTTTTTTCATTTATTCTGAAACCACTAGGCCAATCAAACTGAAACTTCGCATGGATGTTTCTATTGCATAGGAGACTATACAGAAAAAAAAATTTTCGATTTAAAATTCAACATGACCGCCGTTACTAAAAATCGTCAAAAACTTAAAAAAACTTCTTCTCATGAACGGCCCAAAGATTTTCAAAATGGTAATATAGTAATGATGACCAACCATAGATTTGTTAGATTTGTTCAAATAATGTCCCTAGTGTTAAAAATGCTCCAATGGTGTAATTAGGGGACACATGTCATTATAATAAATATTTTTTTCTTTTTTAAAATGGAAATGATTTTGCCTATATCTTCACAGAAGCATTGTTTGGTGAAGAAGGTTCAGTTTTTTTAAAATGACTGGGTTCCACCGTCTTATGGGGCCAGGAGGGACCCCAAAAGGGTAAAAATTGGGAATTACAAAAAATGTTTTGTTAAGAACCGGTATGTCAGATTTGTTCATATTTGGAATAAATTATCCCTATGTGTAGGGGTTTGATTGCAAATAAGAATTTAGGGGCTAAATTTACATAGGAATATTATAGGGGAAAACTGAATTTGTTCATTTTGCATCCATGTGTACAAAAAAAAAACATTTCTGCTAATAGCAAATCGCTAAGAGTGGGTGATTGAAGTTCTAACAAATTAAGGGGCTGGGTTGTATAAGGGTTTTGTACAGGGGACTATAATTTTTTTACAGATGAATAATATGGGAATTTAAAGTATTTCCTTTACATAGCAATTAAGTTTTTGTTCAGTATGGGTGTGGATGGGGTATTTATTCATAAGTTGTTAATACGATCCCCCAAAGAGGGTAAATATTGTGAAATTTCAAAAAGTGCTATGGCAACTTTGAGTCAGTAGAGCGTCCTCAGACCCTCTTGGGCCTCTTGTTATATATATTAAGATTTGAATGTAAATCATAGCATGCATGTGACTTGACAAAGCATTAATATGCAACCAATTGGACTCTGATATTGTTTATATCCATTGTTCACATTGTTCCACAAGTCAACACAATGTCCAACATCATCAAACTTCAGGAAGAAGTATGTATCCAAATAGAACCGTCATCGAATCCCAGGCACTACGAGATGCCGGAGTCATTATTTACAGCGTGGGTGTGGCAGATGCAGACAATGACGAATTGAAAGAGATGGCGACCTACACCCAGTTCGTGTTTCATGTGCAAGATTACGGAAGTATAAATACCGTTGCCGGACCACTGGCTGAATACACCAGATGTGTTTGTAAGTGTTTAGAAATCGGGGTAATAATTTATATTATCATCTACAATACAGGTTCTATTATCATTAATATTAGCATTAACATAAGCATTAACATTAGGATTAGCATTACAATTAGCATTTATATTACATAACATTAGCATTTTCTAGCATTTACATTAGCATTAGCATTTTATCATCATTTTATCATCATTTTATTATCATTTTGTTATCATTTTATTATCATTATCATTAGTAGTAGTACTATTACTAGTGTAATTATTATTATTGTCATTTTATTTATTATCATCATTATTATTATCATTACTTCTATCATCAGATGTACGCTAGCATATATGCACTAAAGTAGATGCAGTCATTTCAACAGACTAGAATTTAGGCTTTCTTCATATAGTTATACGTAAATCATCAAAACATACACGCCTTTGCATTTACTAAGTTGAATTCTCCTTTGCGTCAGTCATAAATTACTCTGAAATATGTGGAAGAATGAAAAATGTGCTATTTTAAGGAAAAGTTTCTTCGGTCCACGGTAAAAAACATGATTTAGCGCAATGGTAAAATTGGATGTAACCTAATTTTAGTAACGGTGAGCACTAGTGACAAATGAGAAATTGTGTCATATACAATCAAACCTGTCTCAAGCAGCCAGTCAAGGGAAAGAGCAAAAATGGCCTTTTAAGACAGGTTGTTGCTTTAATGCAGAATAATTTGCTCTAAAAGCATAGAAATGGGAAATAACAATTTGGCTGTTTAAGACAAGTGGCTGCTTAATAAAGGTGACCGTTTATACAGGTCTGACTGTACCACTAGGCCATTTAACAAAGTCAAGCGAAAAGGGCACTAAATATAAGAGGCATATTTAATGTACATTTATGTTTGACTAGAGGGCCAAGATCCGTTGATGATCCCACGTGATTTCTGGTATCACAGTCAATCGCTGCAGAGAATCTTCCAAATGGGTGTCATTTCCAATTGTATTCTTACTGTCATGTTAATTTTTCTGTTCAGTTATCAAATTTTGTGTTATTCCAGTGTGGCATATCCTTGTTTTATGTTCATTCTGCATATTGGCGTGTTTTCTTTTTTAACATATATGTTAAAGGGAATTTATCAGGATTTTCAGGGTTTTGAACTTGCCTAAAGTATATTTTTTTTCAATATATCAGTCTGGTATATATTCACTGACTCCGTATTCCCAAAATCTATATATTTAAACCTGTCAAAATAATATATTAAAAAGGGATTTCCTAATTTGGGCTACCGCCTAGGTTAGACTAAAATAGATTTCCCACTTAAAAGTGCGACGTATTAAATGAGTCACGTGATTTCAATTTGATTTCAAATCGTTCCGTTATATACAGGGATGGATCCAGGAATTCAGTTTAGAGGGGGGCGCAACATAAAATCTGAACGGGCAAATACGTTTTCAGTAGAAATATAATTCATTTTGATAACATATGGGAGTTTAGGGTGAGTGGGGCGTACGCCGTTTGTTTTAAAGAGTAGATTCGCCGTTGACATAGGTTTACACGCAGTGAAAATTGTTTCATGTTAGAAAGAATCCGAATGATGTCAACTAGTAGTTAAGTGCTGTCTATTTTTAGAATGGTGATTCCGTTTCAAGTTTAACACTCCAATTTAAATGTCGATTTGTCACGTTTTGGTTGATTTGCCATACCAAACCATTTGGATTTGATTTATTAATGATAATGAGATACTTTTTATCCATTTTGATAATTATTTCATTTTTTAAGACATTTTTAACGTGTTTTCCTGATATTCTCCTTTTAAATTGTTGTGTTTTTATGGAACATGGGAAGAGAGAGAGAGAGAGAGCTATACGTCTACATTCCTTTGAGGCGTCAGTGTGTTAATGGTTACTATTGTGTATTGGAATAAGGACAGTGCGACATATAGGTAAAAGTGTGTGTCATCTGTTCTAGTCATAACCCAGCCTGTTGCTAGAAAGTGGCATGATTTAAACTTCTCGTGTATAACGCTGAAGGTTTTGATGAGTTGACCGTTGTGTCCCACAGATCACATGTAGAGTCATACACAAAGTAGTCTAAAGTAGTCAACCAAACGTCCGCATGAAATTGTTCGTGTAGAACCTTTTTAGGGAGATAATGAAAGTTTGATTGAGCTGTTTACAAATTAGGAACTCGATTAAAGCTACGCTGAAATATTATTGTGTGTGATATGGGAGTTCATAAACGGACATTTGGCTGGTCAAGACAGTCTCACACAGACTCTCATACGGACTGGTCTGTCGCTGGGCACTTGCTATCAGTTACTTGAATTAAAAGTACTATTTGTTAAAGCAAGTGTTTGTTTTAAGTATTGCCGTAGTCATCGAGCCTTCAAGAGTTCAGACACACCCGTACAACCCATATTCATTCATTCATTCATTCAATTTCTTGTAGACTGTCAAGCATTGCCCAAAATCGCAAATGGACAGTCAACTGGCCTTAATGAAACATTTGAAGGATCTACGGGACAATACAGCTGCGCAAAGGGGTACAGTCTCGTCGGACCATCTGAGGTCATCTGTCAACGAAATGGAAGTTGGAGTGAAATACCCACGTGCGGTAAGCTTGATTTATTATTAACGTTATTATATTTTTGAATGAGGTTTAACGCCATTTTCAGCAAATTTCATGTCATATATGGCATATCTAGTTTTATTGATGGAAGAATCTAAGTATACCCGAGGTGATTCTGCCATGATTTGAACATTTCAGATCATGACTTAGTTCTCCAAGATAAGCATTGCATTATACCATTATTTGGCAAACCAATATGATCTGACAGACAGATAAAAGTTAGTGTTATGTTTATGGGGTTCTCATTAAATGGTACAGCTGTGATAATTGTGTTGTGGAATATGTCTGCAGTATGTGATTCCAGCCATGAATGATTGGGATATGTAGTTTCAATCATACATATTGATTCATTTTTTAATGGGGTTAACGCCATTTTCAAAACATTTCAGGTTATATATGGCATATCCAGTATTAGTGGTGGAAGATGACCTCAAAATGAATCTGAGTAGAACCCACGTCCTTACGCAAGTAAATGGCAAACTTTCTCACATAAAGTGTCTTGGAGCCGAACCTATGACCTAAGCGGTGAGAGGTTAGTGCTCCTGAGACCCGTTAATCATTACTATACATATATGTAGCACAGTTTCTAACGCTTTTATTGCATTCAGATTTTATAGTTTTTTATATATTCTGTTTATAAATTTCTAGTTTATCTACATATTAATTTCATACGTTTAAACCTTATTATGTTTTCCAGGAGTTTTGCATTCACTTTTTATAAAAAGAAACAACATATTTATTTATTAAAAATAAAGAATGCACCAACATTGCGGATTATTTTAAAAGCATATGGTCATAACATGACATTGTGAAGAATATAAAATAGTTAATTATAATTATGACAATGGTTACTATATATATTGTATATGTCTTTTTTTACTTAAACTTTACAGTTTCTCATCTGTATACATATAACTGACAATACTTCTGTATATGACATATCGAGGCATTAGGAACATTTACAAGTATAATATATAATTGTCTCTCTTTAACACGATATAGTATTTTTCAGTTTTAAGCACTAAATTAATCAGACAATTTTTTAACGTTTGCATCGTCATTATTGCTGCTTATATAATGATATAGAAGCGTAGTTCAACATAGTATGCAAC
The DNA here is from genome assembly GCA_029582155.1 of Panopea generosa. Lineage (NCBI taxonomy): Eukaryota > Metazoa > Mollusca > Bivalvia > Adapedonta > Hiatellidae > Panopea > Panopea generosa. The sequence continues at coordinate 16,355,801 of CM055912.1, forward strand.
TTTTATAGGCCGGGTTTTACTGTATTGAAAAACTGGCTGGTATACAGTTAGGCAAATATGGAAGTGAATGTGTGGCTAAACTACTGACCTGTTTTTTAAGACTTTTGAAATTTAAAAAAACAACTCCACTGTTCCAGTGAGTATAGATAATTCAGTGTTCAGTGTTAGTGGCCATTTTCCAGTGCTGCTAGCTTTTATACTGTGACTCCGGCCTTTAAGTTTACTAACATAATACAGCTGACTGTTACAAGCATAATATTTTCAAAGTTGTATTATGCTAATAGCCGGAACTCCCCATTATATTTATTTAGATTTGGAGTTTTCCTAACTAATCTAATTATATCAAAGATTCGCATTTATTACTTATTTTACAGTTGCCAAAATACAGCTGCCATTCTAAGCTACTAACCATTTAATTACTATATATCCGTAAATCAGCACATTCTTTACTTTTTCCCGAATATCCGAGACAATAATCATTTTTCTATTTCGCCAAATAACATAGAATGCAACACCAGACCGCCTCTCGATGTAGTATTCGTCATTGACGGGTCAAGCAGTGTTGGGGATGACGGTTTTAGTCAGACCAGGAAATTCCTTGCGAATATGGTTGACCAATACCCGGCTGATACTACCCACTTCGGTCTGTTGCAATTCAGCAACAATGCCAACGTGGAGTTCTATTTGGACGCCTTCGTCAACAACACAGACGACCTGAAGGAGAAGATAATGAACACTACGTTTGTATATCATATTACTCACCTGAGATGTTGTTTGTTACACTATACTCGTGTCCAGTCTGCCACATGTGTAATTGACAACTTTGTCTGAGCTGCTTATATATACATTGCCTTGTTTTTATGATGTGAAGACAGAGATGGAGCGAGGTTTGGTGCCATATTTAAGCCTTTCAAGTGACGCAGTAACTGCTGTTCGTTCTAAAGAAGCGGCCTTCTAGCCACTGCATCTATATGTATAAACTAACAGGCAGATATTAGTCTGCTATTCGATAATCGTCTGTTGGTATACAAGTAATGTACAAGTAACAAAGGGCTTATATGGAAGGATAGGATGCTTTCTTCTCCTGACTATTATTGCACACGAAGGGTTAATTATTTGGCGAATTAGTCATTCAGAATTCACAATCAACTGCTTTCTTGTACATAACATGTACGTTGTAAGGAATATTAGATTTTTTTAAATGTTCCAATCACGCAAAAAGATATTGAAATTTGAGGTGAAAATTATCGTAATTTCGTTGTTATTTTTTCTGCTGTATACACATTTTGTAATCGGAAGAACCCAACAATTTTAAACATATATTGCTGGAAATGGTATGGTTTTGATGAGAATTTCATTCTGTAAAGTAAGAATTTTGAAGTCAAGATAATTGAAAAAGAGATATTGTGAGATTATAACTCTCAATCAGTTACCTTTCCTTCTCTATATAAGCCCTTGGTGTAACCATTCACTATTGAAGATATATTCACTTACTTTTGGGGTTGAGGGTAAATAATGTTTTTTGTTGCAATGTAATGGGTATTGTTTTAAGTTCACAAGATTGAAGGTCCAAAGTTTAGATTTGCAACGGTTTCTTTTTTTTTTCAAACATACTAGCATTTTCCATAAAAATATTGTTCGATTATTGGTCAAGTACATATACGTGAAATAATCTTCGAAACCCCAATTAATTCAATTCTGAAGAAATGTTTAAAAACTATTAGCAAACAAGGAAGTAATTTATTAGGAAAAATTAGCATACAGTTACTCGGTTTCTTTTAAAAGCTTTATTTCAATTAATGAATGTTACACAATATTGCAAAGATTGCTATATTGACATGCTCAGCTTAGTGTTACCAAAGTTAACCAGACCAGTTTATAACTTACGATATATATATATATATATATAAACCCGTTCAAAACTACAGGCACCGGACTTTTATACAATATTGCAAAGATTGCTATATTGACATGCTCCGATTAAAGTGTTACCAAAATAAACCAGACCAGTTTTTAACTAACGACATATACGTAAACCGGTATAAAACTACAGGCACCGGACTTTAACACAATATTGCAAAGATTGTTATATTGACATGCTCATCTTTAAGTGTTACCAAAATAAACCAGACCAGTTTATAACTTACGATATATATATAAACCGGTATAAAACTACAGGCACCGGACTTTTACACAATATTGCAAAGATTGCTATATTTACATGCTCAGATTTAAGTGTTACCAAAATAAACCAGACCAGTTTATAACTAACGACATATACGTAAACCGGTATAAAACTACATGCACCGGACTTTTACACAATATTGCAAAGATTGCTATATTTACATGCTCAGCTTAAAGTGTTACCAAAATGAACCAGACCAGTTTATAACTAACGACATATACGTAAACCAGTATAAAACTACAGGCATCGGACTTTTACACAATATTTCAAAGATTGCTATATTGACATGCTCGGCTTTAAGTGTTACCAAAATAAATCAGACCAGTTTATAACTTACGATATATATATAAACCGGTATAAAACTACAGGCACCGGACTTTTATACAATATTGCAAAGATTGCTTTATTGACATGCTCAGATTTAATTGTTACCAAAATAAACCAGACCAGTTTTTAACTAACGACATATACGTAAACCGGTATAAAACTACAGGCACCGGACTTTTACACAATATTGCAAAGATTGCTATATTGACATGCTCATCTTTAAGTGTTACCAAAATAAACCAGACCAGTTTATAACTTACGATATATATATAAACCGGTATAAAACTACAGGCACCGGACTTTTACACAATATTGCAAAGATTGCTATATATACATGCTCTGATTTAAGTGTTACCAAAATAAACCAGACCAGTTTATAACTAACGACATATACATAAACCGGTATAAAACTACAGGCACCGAACTTTTATACAATATTGCGAATATTGCTATATTCACATGCTCAGCTTAAACCAGACCAGTTTATTACTAACGTTATATACATAAAACGGTATCAAACTACATCAGCCGGTCACAATATCTTTTTGATATACGGCCCAATAAAATATATCTATTGTATGACCATATATTCAAAAAATGCGCTTTGGCCCATGGCTATGTATAAAGCCAATCGGAACAAATTTAATCATATTTTAGCACATGAAAACAACTCTAAATAATGTTATCATATGAAACGAGTCATGTTACATACAACAGAAAGTGGTGCATTTAAATTGTTATTTTATCAACAATTAAGCTCCCTTGGCAGAAACCATGTATGAGGTACTATTATTGGTTTCAGAAATTTTTTTACATTTATAGTAGTAAAATGTGTGTTTTTATCTTTTAAAGCAGACGTTATACTTAATATGCTGGCTGATAATTACTTCTACACTTGAACTGCATTAATACAGTATAAATGTCCAAGTTTGATCATTTTCTATGACAAATCAAAATAAGATACGGTTATTTTAAGATAGCTATGACATTACATTCACCTTAAACAGCTAAATTGCTGCATTTAGCATGGCAATAACGATAGTTGTCAGGAAACACTAGAGTGTATTCGGATAGAGTTTCCGGTTATGTCCCGAATCAGGTCTATTAAACACCAGTGGAAATGAAGCGAATGATATGCCTGTTCCACAATTCGCTTATACAACTGACCAGTTAACGTGCTCAAATCGCACTGCTATATAACGGACACAAGCGGGAAAGTTTGGTCCGTTCTACAGTCTAGAAAATACTATGTTTCTTACATTTCATCTTCAATATTTGATTTCAGGCTGTAAGTTTTATTCACTGTTTATAAATCAATTGATCTGACGTGAAAGCGACTATCGCTCCGCCCACTGGCCATGTGGTGCTGTTTGTCTAAGTAAATACAATGCAATACAATGTAATGTTTACTTAGAGGCGGTTCACTTGACTTGGAAAATGGCAGCTTTGGAAACAATATCGATTGCTGATTGGGTTTTCTATTTGTTTGATTGACAGCCCGCGTCAGGTCAGTTGGTACAACTGAGTAGATTGTGAATGGTATGTAACATACATGATACTTTGTCAACTAGGTACATGGAAGGATCAACTTCAACCAATACCGCGTTGAGTTTCGCAAGGACTAACATGTTTAGCGAATCCAATGGAATGCGACCAAATGTGACCCACGTAGCTATCGTAGTAACTGACGGTAAAAACATTTGTGTATCGTATCTTTTAATACAGTCGCCGAAAGGTGAACATTGTTGTATACATGCATTTCTGAGAAATTAAATAAATGTCCAACTTCAAGATATTAGTTCAACTCATTGATATGAGATTTGTATCTTCAACTCAACTCGTGATATTTTCAGAGAAATGCCAAACTTTCTATCATATACAGTATATATAAAATATCAAAGTGCTCTGAATCTAGCACGATGAATTCAACTTTGAGAATATTCATTTACTATTTTCTTTATTGATTCCTCTAGCACAACAGTTAAACAATTCGTTTAAAAGACGAAAAGTAGAAATGTGTATGTCGACATTAATAATTGATTCTTACATTTATATTTTCTAGGGCCCTATATCAACCCGTTAACGGAACCGCACTAACCAAAATGTTATGGCGCCGATTTTTAGACACATCTGAATGTTTGCGTATTTTCGCTACGGAAACACAAATGCTTTAACTCTTATATGTTTAAGTAGAAATTATCTACGGTTCCAATTATTGGAAATTTGTGAAATATTTACTAAATAATAAAAAAACAACACTGACATTATTCATAACTCGATCAATCTCGAATTCTTTTTAGGAATACAAGTCTATTTTTTAAACATTTGGGAGAAACCGCAAGTCACATGATCGGCATTAGCATATCTCTGTTTTTAGAACGAGTATTGATTGTTTATTGACATAAGCAAGGAGTATAGTTCCTTGGCATAAGGGACAGATCTAGAAAAGTTTTGTTACCGTACACATTTTAAAAATGATAATAAAAAGCGAAATCAGACTCCCGAATCAAGTACTTATTAGCTGAAGTCTTTGCCGAAATATACGACTCTTTCAATGTGCATGTTGTCGATATAGTTCGTGACCTGGAATTTGATTTACAAGATGGCGTAATATTTTGGTCACGTGACCATAGTTCAGCGCGTCTGTATTCATGCGCTTTAATTCCTTTGTGCTGATTAATGCTACAGAATATAAACTTGGAATTTATACGATACGTAATTGTTTATAGGTATAAATCGTCGCTGTATGTTATAATATTAATGTTTTCGTTGAAATAGGCGAATCTTCTGTTTATAGTGAGTTCGAGCGCTTATGAGGGGTGGAACTATTTGATTAGTGGTTGTTAGGTTTGCATTAACACGAAACACGGTTGTAGATTTGCGTTATTGAAAATAAAATCATGTTAGCTCTGAGAGCGGCTGCTAAAGCACCGCCCCCAAAAATGAAGCGTACTAAAAAGGAAGGTCAGAGTGTAACTGGGACAACTGTGTGGTGTTGCGGCTGAGTTGAAGTGTGTGAGTTGTGTGGTGTTGATATTGTACCAGATAGCAAGTGCAGAGTGTTAGTGAGGATTTGCTTGAGTTTGAGTGTTGTTTGTGCCAAACAGTATACGTGATTTGGTGTTAAGACTATGCCCAAGTTTTACAACCGTATGGTGTTAACGTTGTGCCGGAAGGTGACAGCAGTGCAGTGTTGAGCATGTGCTTGTCAACAGCGTGACTATGCTGGAGTGAGACATCGGTGTGGTGTTGAGCCCGTGCTTGAGCGTGACAGCGGCGTGAGTGTTGATGCTGTGCCAGACTGTCACAGCGGTGTGGTAATGTAGCTATGTCGGAGTGTAATGGAAGCGTATTGTTGAGGCTATGCCGGAGAGAGACATTATTGTAGTGTCGAGGCTGGACGTAAGCGTGACAGCGACATGAGTGTGCTGGAGTGAGACAGCGATGTGGTGTTAAGACTGTGCCTGACTGTCACTGCGGTGTGGTGTTGAGACTATGCCGGAGAGAGATAGCAGTGTAGTGTTGAGGCTGGACGTGAGCGTGACAGCAACATGAGTGTGTTGGAGTGAGACAGGGATGTGGTGTTGAGGCTGTGCCTGACTGTCACTGCTGCGTGGTGTTGAGACTATGCCGGAGAGAGATAGCAGTGTAGTGTAGTGTTGAACGTGAGCGTGACAGCGACATGAGTGTGCTGGAATGAGACGGCGATGTGGTGTTGAGGCTTCGCCTGTCTGTCAATGCGATGTGGTGTTGAGACTATGCCGGAGTGAGACAGCAGTGTAGTGTTAAACCTATGCTTTAGCGTGACAACGGCGTGGTTGTGCTCGAGTGAGACAGCGGTGTTATTATTAACCGGAATGTGAGAGCGGTGTGGTATTAAGTCTGTACCGGAGTGCATACCGGAGTGTGACAGCGGTGTGGCGTCAAGACTGTTTGTTAGGAGTGGCGTCGAGGTTGTGCAAGGGTGCGTACTGGAGTGTGACAGCGGTGTGGCGTTGAGACTGTTTGTTAGGAGTGGCGTCGAGGTTGTGCAAGGGTGCATACTGGAGTGTGACAGCGGTGTGGCGTTGAGACTGTTTGTTATGAGTGGCCTCGAGGTTGTGCCAGGGTGCGTACTGGAGTGTTAAGTGGTGTTAAGGTTGTTTGGAGTGGTGTTGAGGTTATGCCAGGGTGCGGAGTGTGAAAGCGGAGTTGTGTTAAGTTTTTTCGGAGTGGTGTTGAGGCTATACCTGATTGTTACAACGGCGTGGTGTTGAGGCTGTGACGGAGTGTGACAGCGCTATGGTGTTGAGGCTGTGACGGAGTGTGACAGCGCTATGGTGTTGAGGCTGTGACGGAGTAGTGTTGAGGCTATGCCTGATTGTTACAACGGCGTGGTGTTGAGGCTGTGACGGAGTGTGACAGCGCTATGGCGTTGAGGCTGTGTCTGGTATCGAATACTGTTATGTGTTGAGACTGTACTGGTGGTCGCGAGTATTTTGCTAATTTACAGCCTTACCGGTATTTCTATGTCGTGTTAATGTACCGGACGATGAGAGTTTAATTAACGAATTAAATTGATCAAGATAACGGATTAAAATGTTTCACTTTTCTATAGTTATACGAATAAATTAAATCATTACAATTCACAAATGCGTGCGGTTTAAATTAGATAACGCGTAAACGATAATTGAACAAAGTTTCAATACTGTCCCTGCGCATGCGCACCATTCATTGATCATATATACACACATTTGTAATAAATGTTTCCTACTATATCAAGTAACAGATTTACATGTATCTCTAGGTCAAAGCAGTGACACAAACAGCACACTAAGCGAGGCCCAACTTCTCCGTGACGAAGGCGTCACTATATACAGCGTTGGTGTCGGTATTGCTGACCAAGGCGAACTGAAAGGAATGGCGTCACGTGATGAGTATGTGTTCAACGTTCAAAACTTTGGTGAATTCGGTTCTGTTGCCGGACCGCTAGCTGATGCCTCATCGTGTTTCGGTATGTACCTTGACTTTCTTTTACTTTTTTCAAAGTAATATAACATTTTCAGCTTAACTGATGCACTTCATTAAAGCTTCTCAATGACCATGTTAATTCGTGTAATCGAAAAAATGTGAATTAAAAGTTATTTTAAAAGACTTGTAATAATTCTTCTCCCTTTGTTTTGTACCGCGAGGTAAGGTCCGCGTTATAATTTCCTTATTAATATTTTGCAGTTTCCAGTTAGTGACTGTAGCATCACCAACAGAAGTCCGAGGGCGTCATTTAGATGATATTATTTCATTGCCGAAACTTGTGCACAAAAATAAGCTCTCATACAATTAAAGACAATATAAAAATAACAATATTCTTCTTTCAAGTATTTCAACCCCAGTATTACAGGTTATATGTATTCAATAATTTAGCCTCCATTGAACTGTGTTGTCCATTTTACTTTTGAGCATATCCTAGGATAAAAAATTTTCTTGTGATTTGCGATTGATGGTGAGGTACAGATGACATCCCATTTTATGATTTTGACGTAACTAGAGCAACAGTTAGGGTACAAGATGCAAGACAAATGCTATTCCGTGTACCAGATTTAATTTCAGGATAGTATCATTTTATATTCATCTCGGGAATATACAGTAGTACTTCGATGACTCGAGCCCGGCTGAACTAGACAAAATAGTTCGAATTGGGTTTATTCGAGCCAAGTATTGTTCACCATCATACTTTACATGTACATGTTAATACATCAAAATCAGAATTCGGCTTGTACCAGATAAGTGGCTCGAGCTTTATGTGGTTTTCCAGCCATCCGTGTTCGAGCCAACGAAGTTCTACTGTAGATGCTATATAAATCGAAAATCGAGCGGTTTGTGCAAAGCCAGTCTAACCCAAAATCTACGAAGAAGGTAGATAATTCTGTTTGCACCAAATCATCCAAATGAAACATGGTTATGTTTTATGGATTAAATGTCGTCATATCTACAAATTTGTTAAACATTCATGAGATATGAACTTACAGGCGTATTGTAAGTTGCACTATAGTTCACGTCAATTTTGCTCGTTACGACAGTGAATCAAAATAGTCTACCCCAAAACCTGATATCTCCCGAATCAGGTATATTAACCACCAATGAAAAGGCAGGGAATGTTATGCCTGTCCCACAATTCATAGCAATTGACCGCTTACTTAACTGTGACGTTATTCAAACTTTCAGTTGAGGCAACTGACCAATCAACGTGCTTAAATGTGGTTTACCAAACATTGCTATTTAACGGACTAAATCGGGAAAGATTGGTCCGTTCTATAGACTACAATAGAAAGGACAATATCAATATGGTAAAATTAAAATGGACGATACATTTATTCGGGATTTGAATATCCATATAAGTCTGTAGTCGTAGATTAATATTGAAAACGATAATGCATGAACTCTGAATATTAATGTCAACCCAGGTTTGCAATATTAGACCAACATTTGAAATAAAAGTGAAAGTCGGATTTTGAATGTCGATATATTGTAAAACATTTAAAGTTCGCGTGAACTTTATTTCGCGAATTTGCTCTTATTTGTCCTATTTTATATATTTGCGAAATGTTGAATTCGCAATATTAAAACAGTTAAATCGCCAAAAATGCATTTCAATTCGGATATTAAAAACATTTGGCCAAAGAACATGTTTGTAATTTTAGCGATATCTTTAAAATCACAAGAGTTGAAACTCGCGAATAAGAGCGGAAATAAAATTTAACGTGTTAAAACAGCACAAAATGGTCTTCTGGGTTTGTATTATCACTCTTATGATGTAACATGCATTGCAAAGCGTTTAATATCATTGTTGAGTCTGTTTTCGTATACTTTTAGTATAATTTGAATTAGTTCACCTTCGACTTGCGACTGGTCAGATTGTTAGGAGGTTAGGCGAGACGCGGCTAGAGTTGCTATTTTGCTAAAGTGGCATGTCCATCCAAACCGGATGTGATTGGTTTACAGTGAATTTGATTTTTAACTGAACTTTTGTGGATTGCACGAGTAGTTTCCCGAGGTTATCAATAGCATAGAAATTACGGCACCATTCCAGTCATGATGGACGTAATGTCACCATTTCTCTGAGTGATAGAAAAGATTGCAGTAGCTTTACTATCTGAAAGAATATATGGCTTGCCTTAAAAAGAAAAGACATTAAATGTTGCTTTCGTTTTAATCGACCAAACACTTTCTTTAGTAAACCAAGAAAGTCATTCCTCAGTTATATAGAGTTCATCATTATGGTGTTACTCCCAAAGTCAAAATTTCTACACGCCTCGATTGTGTTTTGATGAGAAATTCTTTTACAAAGATGACAGCAATTATATCTTTATTTGTTATCTGTTTCTATCAAACCTAATTCTGTCTGCAGATTTTCTCTGACTTATATGGTAAATTATTTTCATATTGTAGCCAACGTTAAAGAAATATATGAAAACCACTGAGTTTTCACTATGCTATTTAATTTCATCTCCGTTTTACATCTGTCAAATACATCTGTCACCATGTATACAGCTAAACCCGTTATATTCATTCTGTATCAAGACTTTTATCAGTAAAATGTGATATTCTATTTTTAATCCAATTAGGATATTCAAAAAGTAATTATATATATCCAAGATTAAGATTGACACAAGACTACTAACAAACAATAACATTTAAGTAGAGCTTTATAAATGACATTTTTGGGATATTCAAGAAATTGCCGATTGACTTGTTTTTTATGGGGATTTTTATCCGAAATAAATAATGATGCTAGTAAAACACTTGATTAGTACTGAAGGTCAGGAAATGGTCTATACGTATATTCTAAACGTTTCCAAGTGATTGATCTGAGACTAAAAGGGATCCGGTTTACTATACTATTTCAAACTTGCGACAGCTTTCTAGCATAAACATTTAAATAACACATCAATTTTTAATCTAAAATATGTATTCACAAATAAATCCACCGAAATGCGTATTGCAATCCGCATTATTCATCTTAATATCGCCGTCCTTTGCGAACCTCCAGATTCCTGCGCAGTACTCATTAGCAGGCGTTATAGATGGTTCACCTTCATGCCAGAATGATTTCTTGATCGCATCACGTGATATCAGCCAGTTAAACGTCATATCGTGATCCGGGTCATTAGCACCAATCCAGTATCTCTCAAGTCCGGCTAAAATTAGTTTTGGACAATGCATTAAATATTTTGTAAGCAGTGTAATTTAAATATTGTTGAAGATGAAATACATTTCATATTTTGTTTTCCCAAATTTGTTAATTTACGTGAATATTTGAAAGCAATAATTGATAAATTATGATACAAATCATTCCTATATAGGTAAACGTGACACACTATAACAAAATAAAAGTGCAATAATATCACTCGCAAAGTTTATAGAAAGCGCGCTTAAAACAAGGCAAATTTAAACACTTTTATTTCGTTTTCTTTAATTCATGTTATGTTGTTCTTATTGTTTTGTGGAATAATGTCATGTAAGTTTCTTTATATTTGTGTTGAAGTAATTCCAATTTTGATAAAAAAAAGTGACTAATAAGCCTTATTATGTTATTTTTAACATTTTTTAACATCTGTGCTTATGTTGTAAATGTTTACATGTATTGTACCTGTCCCTTTTATAAATAAAATATATAATGCGCATTTGTAACATAAAATGAGCACATTTTTAAGGTTGCATGTATGATGCAAAACATAAATTGAAATAAATAAAATATGACTCGTCTGGTGGATAATGCCGATTAGTACTTGACTTTGTGCAGATAACGAAAATTCAATCTACGAGAAGAAATAAGAACAAGTGTAAATAGTGTACAGTGTATTTATCTTGCAAAGAAGAGAGTATATATTCATGCTATTTAATCATTCTATAAATTGTTGACATACCATAAAAATGTTTTTTATCAAAACTTAATTTGATAATATGTGTGTATTTCTAAAAGTAAAAACAAATTACCACCATGTGATTGGCTGTCTATATAGAACTGGAGGTACGACAGTTCAACTTCACTGGTCAGCTCTAACAGGTCCGCTTTTTCCCCTCTACAAATACCACGTGCATCAGACCACGTGGAATTATCTTCGTATATTTTGAAACAAAGACCAAGCGCAGGTATGTATGTATAACTTGTGTCTGGACACTTTTCTGCAATAAATCAAGTTGAAACGTCTTTGATTTGAATAGTTCTAACTTCTATGTTTCGGCTGTAGGCTGTCATTATGGTATATAATACAATGTCTATGTGTGGCGTAAACTCTTTCGTGTGGCACCGATCATTGTGTTTTTAAGGCAAACATGTGATATCATTGAAGTACTATCTTGAAACCTAAACCGTCGGAATAAAGGAGACTATACATTCTGTATTAACGTAATACAATTTTAACATATTTGATATCTACATTTAGATAAATAGTCTTAACCGTGCGTCCAATGTCTAAACATCATGTATAAAATGCAATTTTCGATGACTTTAATTATCTTAGACACTATATTTAACAATTATATGTATGTGGATCGTGACATAAACACATTGTGTCTACCCGCTCTTCCAAATCTTTTAAAACCCATCATCACCAATATAGTGTTTATTTATAGATTATACTACAGTAGATCTTCGTTGACTCGAATACGGAAGGCTGGGACACTTATCTGGTCCCGACCGAATTCCTCTTTCGATGTTTATACTTGTACATGTATGGTATGATGGTGAAAAATAGTTGGCTCGAACAACCCTTAACTCGAACTATTTTGTCCAGTCTCATCGGGTTCGAAAGTTCGAAGTTCTACTGTACGTATCAATTTAGCAAATGAAGCATTTCATTTAATATTCATACATGCAAAAATGATGTATGTTTATAACTCTAGCGAAACAGTTGGTATACAACAATATCTACGGATACATGTCATTACAATTAAATCATGTCATGATTCTGAAGAAGGGGCTTGTATAAACTACAAAGCAAATATAATGGACTAAATCAAGACATTACTATATAGCTGAACGTGGGGGTGGGAGTTAACAATGCATTTACGGGAAGTTTTCTGTAACGGAATAATGGAGGCGTTATTAACAGACCGGAGAGAAGATCAAATTGATATGCATATATATACACAAAGGAAACATAGTTGACTAAATCAAGACATTACTATGTAGCTGAACGTAGAGGTGGGAGAAAATAATACGTTAACGGGGAGTTTTCTGTAATGGGGTTTGGGAGAGATTAAGGACGAACTGTACAGAAGATCAAAATGATATATTTATACAAAGCGATAATAAAGGTCGTATCGAAACATTAAAGAATGATATCAGCAAACTTGTTAAAATGGGGCTCAAAGCATATAACAAAGACAGAGAATAATATTTTTCATGAGTTGGTTCAGCATGACATTTTATCCCTCCAGTTGTTAACAACTGGACGATAAATAACCAATGAAGTGTAGTTAGTGCCGTTATAAGTCTAACCATTGAAGTTTAGTTAGTGCCGTTATAAGTCTAACCATTGAAGTTTAGTGCCGTTATAAGTCTAACCATTGAAGTTTAGTGCCGTTATAAGTCCATTTCCCTTCCACAGACACATGAATGATCGAACTCTGGTTTAAAATACGATGAACCAGGGCTGCGTTGCGGCAACCCTTAGAGTAACATAAAACCTTAGTGTTACATTGTTACACTAAGTTGACACCGCAACCCTTAGTGTAAAAAAAACTGTATAAATTGCGTAATTTGCCATAATATGTAGGGATATTAAAGAGAAGATGACTTCTTAAATTTTGTTACATATTGCAACAATATGTCACATATCGCACCTTTTAGGTAAGAAATACTTTTGTTACACTAAGGGTTGCGGTGTCAACCCTTAGTTAACAATTGTCACTCTAAGGGTTTTTGTTACACTAAGGGTTGCCACACTGCTTTTCACAAAAACATACTTACTTGTCGTAAACGTGCACCAACAATTATTTATAACATTTATTTTTGTAGTTATCAAAATGAACTCGCTGAAACCATGCAAATCATGCAGAAAATGCTATATTTTCTAAAAATACAGTTAAATTAAACGCCGAACAAATTTGAACAGGCACCGAAGAAAGTGGCGAACTATTAATATCGTGAAACACAGCCCAGTACCTGTAATTCTATTATACCTTCACAAATGAAATAGTACGGGTAACCGCAATTGTCGTCGTTAATACCGAATGTGTTGTAGTTGTAGTAAAATGTCAGACAGTTTTCATTTCCGTGGTAGTTATTAGGCTCAAGTGGGGTCCATTGTAACGTGCTATCCAATAGCTGACCATTCAGCCATGCAAATGATCCGTTAGACATTTTGTTAGCACCAAGCCAATATCTATTGTAACCTGATGAATCTGTGGAATGTATATCAATGACATGCAGTATTTGAATTTATGACATAAGTCTTTCATTGAAATTATGTAAAAACTCGTTGATTTCCCATGAACGCATACTCGAAAACGAGCGTTTTTTATATTTGGGCATACTTTTAGATAAGTTACACATTATCGACATTGATTATGACGTCATGATACATAGGTTTTAACATTGTCAACGATATGAAGTAAAGGTTTAACAATATAAACATATGTTTAGAGATTTCGATTCGGATATTCTCTATCAGAAACGAAAAAATCATGACTCATCCTTATTTCAGCATTCATTATATTTACTACACTTAGATCGCGTTTTAGACGTCAGATCAAACACGTTTCGTCATATTGTATACGTCAAATAGTTTTAAATATTTTATTGCCATATAAAATTATAAACACATACTACAATATATATCAAGCATATAAGTCAAATACAATTTAAGGCAAAAGGGTCTTGGCCACAAGTTCTCCGGACATTACTTACAGCCATTTCATTTCAACTATATTTAGTAATTTTAAAGATAGTTTACTGAGCTATTGAAAGTATATTCATGACAGATAAGTTATGAATAACATAAAGTGTAATTAATGAGAAACGTATACACGCGTACTCACGCAAACACTCACAGACACACGCACGCACACATTTATTTACACATGCATACACATGCTTTCATATATACTGTCAACTCGCAGCTTGAGCGTAGGAAATGCACATGGAGGCTGTATAGGAATAAAATTTACGCACTCAGTTTAAATGCTCAAGCTAGTCTTGCCTCTACGTCTTTCATTTCCGTCTATCAACTTTAACTCACACACAAAGTTAAGCAGTCACTCACTCATATAAGGTCGTTGTGTTAATCGAGTACATTACTTATATAAAAATATAAGAGATGAATTTGATTTGCTGGACATCAATGAGCTATTAACAAATTGCACAATGCCAATGTAAGTTCATATATCACTGTCAATGGCTTCCATCTACCCACCGTCGAATATCCCCGGGTAATCCATTGCTGAGTCTCTGTATTCATCACCCGTGTGATATTTTGATGCTTTTCTCCGTTGCTGCCATGTCCGAGATGTAACCATATGCTTGGTCCCTTCACGTTTTCATGAAGGAAAATTTATCCAATCGCATCGTTCGTTTCATACAGCATTTAGACTTACTGTCGTTTTAAGCCATGGGCGCGGCTAGTCTGTAGAACGAACCTAGCTCTCCCGATTGAGTTCGCTAAGTAGCAATCGTTACGAGCACGCTAATTGGTCAGTTACTTCAGGGAACGTTTGAATGACGTTATAGTCTAGTAAGCGTTCAAATTGCTATGACTTGTGGGATAGGCATAGAATTCCCTGCTTTTTCCATTGGTGGTTAATAGACCTTATTCGGGGGATACCAGGTTCTGGGATAGACTAGGGTGCGGCCAAACACGGACTGGTTCACTATTCTTCCGGTTCGGACAATGTGTCACAGTCAAGATACGTAGACTTGGCTTGGGCAATCGTATATACTCGGCCATTTCCGTTATCCTTCGGTATTGCCGAGGTGGTCCGAATGGCAGGTTAGGGACGTAGTCTGGTACCCTGTCCAACTTCATTCCGTTATAACGGAATAAATTGAGAGTAACGGAATGAAGTTGGGCAGGGTATCAGACAAGTTAGGACGCAGCCATATATTGTTCGGCTTTGCTACTTGTAGGACTCACATCATAGAGTATTCATTTTGCAAAAGCCGTTTTGATTGGACGTTGTTATTCTATTCTGTTCAAATAAAACAACGTGAAGCTGACGTAATTTTCCACGGGTGATGGATGGAGAGTATCGGAACTGTCACCCGTGGGTTTCCGAAGATACCACCTACCGTGAAAACTCTGATGTTGGAAGTATGACTCTACATTTCTGTCCCGCAGAATTAACAAATCCGCATCCTCGCTTTGACATACTGCCTGAGCCTGGTCATGTGTCTTTGGTGTCTTATTGTAGACCTTGAAACATATGCCCGTCTCAGGACTGTAGACATAGTCGCTATTACGGCACGGTGTCGTCTTTGATGGCATAGTTATGGCATATTCTTAAATTAAGAATCGAATACAAAATATAATAGAATCTACATTATTGATGTCCCTAAAGTGTGGCTTACTATTGGTTAAATAATAATATATAAAATATCCTGGTTCGGATTCGATAACATCTCATATTGATCCAACTTTCAGCCCATTTTCCACTGAAATACTATTTACCGTTATGTATTATCGTTTCACCAATGTTCTTAACTAAGATTAGAGGAAAGAAAGGGGCTCAGACTAGAATGGACACGCCCCATGGTATAAAACACCATTTTTCATTGGTCAGTAATGATCAAGAGTATATCAACTTGCTATTACTAAAAGTAGAAACAGAAACATAACATTATATTTACTATTGTAAATGGTTCAGATGTTTTGTTAAACTTATTTTCAATTGGATTATCGGTTACTAGGTTTGCATGATGATCAACATATTTTTCTTTACAGTTTCCTACAAAAAATAAGTATGGTGTACGGTTTCATAATAAAATAGCATGTTTGAGAACACGCTTATCTGAGTAACATGTTTGAGGAAAATGATAAATTGAAAAAGCATGTTTGAGGAACAACCTTATTTGAATAAGCATGTTTGAAGAACACGCTTAATCGAAAAAGTATGTTTGAGGAAAACGCTTATGCATAATTGAATTCAAATCAGTATCTGATGAACAAGCATGTTGCCGAAACAAGCTTAATCTTCATTTATGACCCTAATGTACACCATACAGTAGCGTATGCTTTATGATCGGAGGGTCTTGGGTTCGATCCTCCGCCACGGCTATATGTGGTATCCTTGAGCAAGACACTTCTTCAGCATATGCTTAGTACTGGTTCTACCCAGGTAAACTTCGAGCGTGATTTGCCTAAGTTGTAAGAACTGGTTACGCAATCGAAGTAAAATAAATAAGTTTAAACTAGTATGCGTCACACTATCTAAATAGAGGTTAGAATATGACACAATTATTTATGGCCGAGGCAAATCAACACTCCATTGTATTTCTCTTTCTCTAGGTGTGCTCGAGTTCTTCTTAACTCTCCAAATTCACAGGGATGAGTTTAAATGGTATTCTGTGAGCTCTCGATCGCATCAAAACGACGCTAAATATGCAATTTGTCTTTCTCCTGAACCCTTATCACTCACTTTTAAGGTTAATCTCGCATATAAAGTGGGATTTTACGTCACAATTCTCGTCGTTCATCACAGCCCTCTGATCATATATGTACCAGGTCACGGCCCCACAGTCCTCACGAAAAAGGTAACTGTTTGGTTCGTTTGGATGGAAGAAATCATGACCCACCGGGGTACCGTCCAACCACACCCATTTTGATTCGGACTGGAGATCTGATGCGCCAACCCAATATCGTATATCGGTTTTATCCAAATCTGTAATTGTAGGTATATTTTTAGAAAAAAATATTGGGTTAAAGTATTTGGTGAACAGAGTTTAAACGGCATCGCAAGATATCAGGATAACACTGACAACAATTTAAATGAGTATATCTAGTTAAGTATATCCCAGAACCTGATATCTCAGAACCAGATATCCCATAACCTTATATCTCAGAGCCCGATATCTCAGAACCTGATATCCCACAACCTGATATATCACAGAATCTGATATCTCAGAGCCCGATATCTCAGAGCCTGATATCCCAGAACCTGATATCCCAGAACCTGATATCCCAGAACCCGATACCCAGAACCTGATATCCCAGAACCTGATATCCCATAACCTGATATCCCAGAACCCGATATCCAAGAACCCGATATCCCAGAACTCGATATCCCAGAACCCGAAATCCCAGAACCCGATATCACAGAACCTGATATCCCAGAACCCGATATCCCATAACCTGATATCCAAGAACTCGATATCCATGAACCTTATATCCCAGAACCTGATATCCCAGAACCTGATATCCCAGAACCTGATATCTCCCGAATCAGGTATATTAAATAACAATGAAAAAGAGGGAATTCTATACCTGTCCCACAATTCATCGCAATTGTAAGATTACTAAAAGGTGATTTCATTCAAATTTCAGTAGAAGCGTGCTCAAATCACGGTGGTTTTCCCCAACATTGCTTTTCAACAGACCTTAATCGGGAGAGCTGGTTTCGGTCTACAAACTATATCGAATTGCATAATGTTTTGTACTGTCAACTCACTTTTAGTAATAGCTTCGAAAAACAATTCTTCGGCAATGGAGTGATAAACAATGAGATCGCCGCCCTCGCTTTGACATTGGCCACGTGACTGTTGCCATGTCAGCATTTGATCGCGATGGATATTAAAGCAGATGTCCATACCATTGAAATATGCATAACCCATCGCTTCGCAGAGGCTTTCTAGAAAGAAGATAGAAGTAAAAGAAATAATATATGGTTATATTACAGTGGTTTGTACAATATGGGACTATATTGTACGAGTACGTATTGTGGTGAAAACCATATTGGACGAATGTATCAAGAACCTTTTAAATAAATAAACCGTGTGTTCAAAGCGGCAGGCGAAGGAAGTTTCCGTGACAGATATTTGGATTTTCTAAACGTGATCGTCATGCGGAACATTTTGTCGGTTGTTTGTTTTTATCGATACAATTTCTACTAAATGTATTTCTTTTTTTTTGTAGTAACAACTTCTTCACTTGAATCAGCGGTGAGAGACGAATGATAATGTCGTATATCTATCATCACGGGGACTGTTGCGGGCGAGGATTCCAACTCACGACCCCCTGGATTGATAGTCAGACGCGTAACCGACTGAACTAATCTAGCCCGGCTTCTTTCTTTGAAAGAATCTGAATTTTACGTTCTGTACCACACATTCTGTATTTAACATTCTGTAATGTATATTATATTCTATACATTGTTTTTATACTCTATTTTTTAAATTTTATTATTTATAATTTGTATTTTTCAATCTGTATTTTTTATTTTAAAATCTATACTTTATATTTGATTTTACATTCTATGTCCTGTATTTTGCAGTCTGTATTTTACATTCTATGTCCTGTATTTTACAATCTGTGTTCTGTAATGTTTATTCTGTAAGATCTAGCTTCTGTTAATATCAAACGGCATCTTGTTATTGCTTAATCTGCGAATACCTACTGTTTGGCACCGAAGTCGTTGTATGCATGCTTTCAGTTGTCGTTTGGCGGGTTGTCGGTGATGTTTGCAAGGTAGTTGATTGTGTTGTCGTTCCTATTGTGGTCGGTGTTGTCACACGCGTTGTTGTTGGTGTTGTCACATGCGTTGTCGGTGGTGTTATCACACGCGTTGTAGTTGGTGTTGTCTCTTGTGGTGTAGGTGTATGTGTTTGATGATTAAACTTGGTTTGTTCTAGAACGCTGCAGTTTCTAAAGGACAATGTTATGGTAATCTGATAAAATCTTCAAACAATCGGGCTACCCCGGATGTTTCTGTAGTATTTCAATAGACTATCGTTTATATGTTTATTTCTATATTCATTTGTGATATTAAATATTTTATTCAAGATAACTGCAATGGCTAACAGAAAAAATAGTTTTAAATTTAAGTAAAACATAATCGTTGCAGAGGTGTGTGTTTTCAACCAATCAGATCTTACTTCCAGATTCAAACGTACGCTTCTTCTGCACAACTTGTGTGTCTTTTAGAAAAGCAAGCGTCGCAGATGATCAAGACTACTTCACACAGAGAACGTCTTAAACATTTTTCAGATAAAATATAATGGCCGACTTATCAATTATTACCCAAAATACAGATAAAGCTTATAGCGAAAAATGTGTCTTTGAGAAAAGCAAGCGTCGCTGATGATCAAGACTACTTCACACAGAAAACGTCTTAAACATTTTTCAGATAAAATATAATGGCCGACTTATCAAGTATCACCCAAAATACAGATAAAGCTTATAGCGAGAAATGTGTCTTTGAGAAAAGCAAGCGTCGCTGATGATCAAGACTACTTCACATAGAAAACGTCTTAGACATTTCTCAGATAAAATATAATGGCCGATTTATCAATTATCACCCAAAATACAGATAAAGCTTATAGCGAAAAATGTGTCTTTGAAAAAAACAAGCGTCGCAGATGATCACGACAACTTCACGCAGACAACGTCTCAAACATTACCAAGATAAAACAAAATGGCCGAGTTATCAATTGTCATCTTAATACAGATAAAGCTTATATCGAAGCGTTCATGCGGATGGTACCTTACCTGTTGCAATAATCATCCTTACAGCAGCCCATACACACCGAGTTGTCACGTCGTCCAACAAATGACGGTGATGGTTGATGCAAAGCTTCACAAAACTGAGATATAAAAAGAATATTTCAAATAAATATTGAAACAAGATGGCTGATATTCATAAAATGTACAAGATTGGAAATTCTAATATATTCTGACCGTGATAAATAAATATATGTGACTATTCCTCATGGGTGTCAGATCTACTTGTTATAATGGAAATAAGTTTGTCAAACTTGTCAAACTATAATAAAACTTACAGATTTAGGCTTACAAGACGTCCGGTACAGATGGTCGTCGGTGCCCGGTGCTATATATTGTGTAAGGAAGCATTCCTGTAAAATATGCGGGAAGTGTATATACATGACCGATACAGATGGTCATCGGACCGATACGGATTGTCGTCGCGGCCCGGCATTCTATATTGTGTAAGGAAGCACTCCTGTAAAATATGCGGGAAGTGTATATACATGACCAATACAGATGGTCGTCGAACCGATACAGATGGTCGTCGGTGCCCGGCGCTATATATTTTGTAAGGAAGCACTCATGTCAAATATGCGGGAAGTGTATATACATGACCGATACAGATGGTCGCCAGTGCCCAATCTTATATATTGTGTAAGGAAGCACTCATGTAAATATGCGGGAAGTGTATATACATGACCGATACAGATGGTCGTCGGTGCCCGGCGCTATATATTGTGTAAGGAAGCACTCATGTCAAATATGTGAAAAGTGTATATACATGACCGATACAGATGGTCGTCGGTGCCCGGCGCTATATATTGTGTAAGGAAACACTCCTGTAAAATATATATTTGACCGATACAGATGGTCGTCGGTGCCCGGCGCTATATATTGTGTAAGGAAGCACTCCTGTAAAATATATATATGACCGATACAGATGGTCGTTGGTGCCCGGCGCTTTATACTGTGTAAGATAACACTCCTGTATAATGCGTGAAAAGATCTCATATAATATTTAGAATAACTGGTGTCCAGTTCTCTTCCTTGATATGAAAATAAATAATTTGAAATTCTCTTTTTTATCGTTGAAAATAGTTCCACTCAAGAAATAGTGTAATATAAAATTTGGCAACACTATATGATGTGGAACATGTTAACTATATTGGATAATGACACACTGTATGTATGTTATATTGTATGCGTGTGATGAGAAAAAAATAAACTTAAGTTATTATAAACATATATTGAGTTTTAAATATTTAATCCTTGTTATATTCTGTTCAAAGAGTAGTAGCTTATAGAATTTTAAATCATTATATTTGGTAAAATAAGTTCTCTCCCCTGATAAAAAACGGATGCCTTTATCGTTGGTAGTATTTCCGGGTACTAATAGGAATTACAACAGCAAGTTGTCTATTTGGCAGCAACATTTGTTTCACAGTGATCAAAAGAACTCTTAATTAACGGTGATCAGTTACCTCCCTTGATTTAAACAATTCATTTGAATTCCTCTTTTTTATATCGTTGAGAATATTTCTGCATGGTAACCTTTTTTTCTGTACTAATGAACCTTTCAGGATCCCAGGATACATTGGTTAGGTTAACTGCTCGTCTGTTAGCCATCGATTGCATAACATGACGTTAAATATTCAATCAATCAATCAATTGTCGCACACATTGATAATTTCGCACGTGCCAGGATTCTTTTTAAATAGAAATATTTACCTAAACTTTGTCACAAACCGTCACAATTCACCGTGCCTGGGTTCTTTTTAAATACTTACCTCACCTTTGTAGCAAACCGTGACAATTTTGCACGTGTCTTGGTTCTTTTAATACTTACCTCACCTTCGTCGCAAACCGTGACAATTTCGCACGTGTCTGGGTACACTTGCTGATTGCAGTTGAAGCAAACTGGTCCACGTTCCGATCTTTCGGGTAGAGCTGAGATATATAAAATATAGCAGTCATTTTTTGTGTAAGTACATCTTAAAATCTATGTAAATCCAAATGTCTGTTTTAATAGATAAGTAAGTTTCATCTCATATTTTAGTATGGTTTTATCACCGAAAGGTTCAAAAGAGTACAATTCTAGAATTTAAATATATTTTTCCTAAAAACTGAAATATAATTGTTAATATGATATGATATGATTATTTTTAACTCAAAACCATGGACAGTAACTATTGTTTTCCATTTGAAAATAGATACCTACTTCCGGCACCACAGCCAGCTATGTTGCAGAAGTCGCCATGACAACATTCTTGGCAAACACTGATATCGCCCGCTACGTCACTCATTTCGTCATATGTAAAAGTGTTTACGTCACGTTTAGATAAGCATCGCTACAACAACGAAAAAAAGTATTTCTTTTTAAATGGTTACTCATACACCAGCAAGTATGAGAACATATAAGAGAGATATAGTATTTGAAATTTAGTAAGTTTACTGATCTTCTTATTTGTGATGGCTGACTCTCCAATACTTACTCGTAAGTTAGACTTCCCGTTATTAGTACTAATAATGTGGACATATATGCCAAATATGATCGCTAAAGCATATGTCATTTCTGAATATGTATTTTTTAGAGAACTTATTTTTGTAAAAAAAAAACCCAAATAGATCTGTTGTGTTATAGTCACTCAGTAATTATTAATTTTATTAGTTTGATAATGAAAAAATTAAAACCCAATATATAATACTTATGTGGGACATTTCATGGTTAAGGCGAGATAACAAAATCATTAATCTATCTATACTGGGAAAAATGGGGATATTTCTGAGGTCACTTATGATGGGTGACCCTATCAAAACAATAGCGTAAATAGGTCTAAATTAGAGATGTTTTATGATGAGTTAGCGGACTTAAGCAACATCTGGTCAGCATATATCTTGTCATGTCCACAACAACGTGACGTGTATATGAATTAGCTGTTACTTTAATGTCATTTAATAGTGCAAGTTACAAGTTTTAGTTTTTGGGAGTTTTAGAATACTTTTGGAACCAGTGAGGGTTTAATTAGGCAGGATGGTTGTGTTTTGAGTAGGAACAGTTAGACTAAGATTGAGGGTATGTTTGAACTATGTTTAGAAGCGTGCATATGTGTCAATAGAAGTTTAAACGAGATTTGTAATAATGTAAAATAAATATATACAGAAAGTTCTGCGCTTTGTGTAGTCTGTGTGAGATGTTGAAACACTATCTGTTTTTGTTTTTTGTATAATTTATTTTAAAGTTTAAACTGCAAAATTATAAAGTATGAAACTGTCCATTAGGCTACATTGTCTGACATGAAACATGCCTGTATGGCTTTATTCTATTATATTTTGACTTTCCCCTTCTCGAGTTGTACATCTTTACTAAATAGCTGTAATATTGCAATCATGTTTTATGCCTCGACTAACATTATCTGTAAGCATATGTTTTCTTAATGATAATATCATTCTCTCATGTTGGTAACATGAGTTACTTGAGATGGTTAGTTAATGTTGTTGTTACTGCTGCTGCTGCTGTTTCAGTTGTAGCTGTTGTTGTTGTAGTGCTGTTAATGTTGCTGTTGTTGTTGTTGGTAACTAGCAGGTAATTGCAAAAAAAATAAATTCGATTTTCTTTATGCTGAGTGTTTAAAAAATGTGAAGCTTGTTTGGCAGAGTTGCCTATTCGTTTAATAAAGACGACTTTTAAAATAAATTCTTCAATAATGAATTAACGTCTCACTACACAGTTGTGCCCCTTTTTTCTCACTATTAAAAAAGTCCTATATATTTGGTTTGAAATATTTTCAAAACAGTTCATAGTGGTTTCTTGATGAAGATGCGTAGAACAAAAGCTGACATAGCACTTACTGCACTGGTGCTAAAACGTGACTTTTATAAGATAGTAACATAATTATGCATGTATTTATAAGCATTTGAGGATTAAAGTTTGTTTTTTTAAATCTTAGGGTGTCACTGCACGCTCTTTAAAAATGAAGCTGGCCAATCTACCAGTTATTGTGCATTTTATGTCGGGAGACATTCCTGCTATGAAAAGAAAATACTTTATAAAAACTATATATGGAAAAAAAGTTTTACTTTGAAAATCCTAGACCTTATTTTATATAAAATAAAGAACAAAATTCAACTGTGTAGTGAGACCTTATTTTATATAAAATAAAAAACAAAATTCAACTGTGTAGTGAGACCTTAAAAGGCGACTTAAATGAGGAAAATAGGTCAAAAGATCAAAAGAAAGCGAGGCTGGGCTTTATGAATACATAACAGTACGTACGTGTTTTGATCTGCAACCAGTTTCAAAATATTGATGGCCGCTGTCCGAGATCAGAAGCCGCGTTACACACGCCTTAAATGGATCAATAGTAATATTTCATCCATATTTTATTTAAAAGTGATTGATTGATTGATTGATTGATTGAATATTAAGCGTCATTTTTATGCCATTGATTTCTAACAGACGATCAGTTAACCGTATCACTTTTTCCTGGGATTAACCAGTACTCGAGCACACCCCATCTCCGCAAGTAACTGATAACTTTCCCACTTGAATCAGTGGTGAGAGACAAATGATAATGAGACACAATGTCGTATATCAATCAGCACGGAGACTGTTGCCGGGCGGGGATTCGAACTCACGACCCCTGGATTGATAGTCAGACGCGTAACCGACTGAGCTAATCGGGCCCGGCATTTCAAAGTGAAAACCGTGATAAGATTAGCCCAACAATATTTATTTTATGAAAACAATTATAGTAGGTTTACGTGTTAGGTGAACGACTTTCAATATATATACCTGACACAACAGCGACTACCGCTCCGCTTCTGGCCACTTAGCGTTGTTTGTCCAAGTAAATACAATGTAATATAACGTAGTGTTTACTTAGATACCGTTTGTCTGTCTTAAGAAAATGGTGCCGTACCAACCATAATCGAATAAGAATATCGACTTGTTTGATTGACAGCTTGCGTCAGTTCAATTATAACTGTAGCAGCACGTAACCTAGTGTTTTTTTCGTTTAAATATTTAGCGTCATCCACGGCCGTTCTTTCCCAGGATTCTGGAAACTTAACCATTTTACTTCCGCAAGTAAATGATAACACCCTTGCATCAGCGATGAAACACGAATGACAACGTGATGTGCAAAGTCTAATATCAAGCATTGATGAGACTTGGCGGGGATTCGAACTCGGAACCCCTGGATTGATTAGTCAGAGGTGAAACTGACTGAGCTATCCTAGACCGGTTGAAGAGAACAATGCTTGTCATATAATAGTACCTAACTACCTTGTCAAGAATTAAGATATCACATCCGCATTTAATCCGACATAAAAGTTTTAGATCGAGCGAGGCGACTGTAAAACTTTCACAAGTTTTCCTTGGTACAAACATGACACGCACTTGTAAAATATATTAAAAATTGTGTTGGCAAACATAACATAACATAACATAACATAACATAACATATATGTTATTATAGTCTCACCTCTATCATAAACGTTGTTTAAAATGTATTATTAGATATTCGTGATGACTCTATGCTAGATAGATATTTCTTTATTTAAGTCTCATCATGGTTAATACACAGTATATACATTAAATAAAACATTATATTTAATAATTAGCCATGCGATTCTATAAAGAATTATAAGAGACTATATTACATGTTAAACATATCAAAACATAATTTAAACCAATTTGTCACAATCAATAATACTTGCTGTAAGTATATTTGCATGTGTACTGATAATCTTACAGAATAGCAAACATACTAGCAGAATAGCACATATAACACACCACGTTCTAACAAATATATACACCGTAAAAATGAGAGGCCGGTACTATATCAGAGACTATACTGGTCATACCTAATAACGCGAGTCTAAAACTTTGTCAACCATGTATATAACTGCATCAATAATAAACAGTCATAAAGTTACTTATGTATGCTGAGTAATAAACAGTTGCCGGTACGAAATGTAAACAAATGCCGACGCTAACGAAGTTGGAGCTTTGCGCATGTCTGGGGTATTGTTATTATACGGGCATTTGCGGTAATAGGTATATCGCGGTATAAGGTATACAAGGGATACATGTATATATTATCCATGTAGAAGAATGTCGGACTTCTTAAAGTATTTAAGCATGCAAGGCTGGGCACCTTATCAGAGAACTTAAATACAAAGGACATATATAAGACAATGACTTTCACATAAAGATATTGTTTTATTTCAACAATACAGCTTATAAACTTGAATGTAACGTATAGTTTGAAAAATAAAATAAAATAAAATAAAATAAATACCTGGTTGTCTGTACATTGCCTTACGTGATCGCAGTCACGCGGAAAAGGGATTCGGGTACAATCGTAACAAATTGGTCCTTTACCTGCAACATAGTGTATGTAGGTTTCATATGGTCATATAATAATTCCCATTACATCATCATGTAATTAATATATATATATATATATATATATATATATATATATATATAAGGGCTGTAGCCAATGTTTGATTTTACAAGAGGCACAATCCCACATTTGCTAGGGGTGTCCGGTGGTATGCTGCCACGAAAATATATTTAGCTCGTGGCATGCATTTCTTGCATTTTTCTGATATTTCATAGACATTTTAAGCCGTTCAAGTCTATAACACAAACTGCATTTTATAAAATTATTCCCCTTATCTTGAATACACATTGGTACCTTTTTAGACCAGACATATCAGTAAATATCAACTCTTAGTAATACACTGTCAGACGAGTATTTGCTGGGTATTAAGATACATTCATATTGAAAATATTATATGTGAAGGATAAGTCATATGTTTGCAAGAGTAATTAATATTTTGGGGAGAACTTTATTATTTTTTACAAAAACACTTTTGAACGTCCACAAATTCTACAGGAGGCAAGTGCCTCCATTTGCCTCAGTGTGGCTACGGCCCTGTGTGTGTGTATATATATATATTCACGTTATATGTTGTATATAGGCTTACGACCATTTTGACTTTCGACTTTGATATTTGGTCTTACGAACGTTTGGACATTTAAATTTACGAACATTTAGACTTACTGACATAGACTGATGAACATGTTTTAATTGTTAAGTGTCTGTCTCACATGCAATAGGGTTTGTGTTCGATCTCCGATCGGATCATGGAAGTGAACCGACCACAAACCTGGGTTCGATCTCCAATAGGATTATATAAAAAAAACAAATGTTTGGATTATTTCTGATTTGATCATATATATGTACTAACAAAGTTAATAATGGTAGTTTCGCCGATCGAAAGTTGTTATAGCTGCTTTCGGTGCCTGACAGTGTCATAAATTTCAAAACGTTTGCCGTAAGAGACGAAAATAAAATAATGTAAATTACATGCGATTTGGTTGGCTGCAGACAAAACTGTAACTATGGTTACCAATAAACCGCGATAATTCTTCTCCTGCATCATGTAACGTTATCTGTAACAAGGAGTGGTCGTTGTATCGAACATGAACTTTATATCTTTTCAAAATAACATTACATAGTTTGTTGATAAGACGTAGTATGAGACAACGGTAGGTCTTAAAATCGATGCAGTAATTTATTTTGGCAAAAAATGTCTGAGTTTTGTTGTTTGTTTTGTTTTATGTTTTAGGTGTTTGGATGGGTGGACTAGTTTGTAAGCAAACATTTTTGGGGACGGGTAGGGGGACTTTGTAAGCAAACATTTTCAGAAAGTATTGCATTACAAATATAGCTTACACGTTGTTCAGAACACTTCCAACGTTGGACAGTTTATACAATAAAAGTGATGTACAGTCAATCCTGTCTTAAGCAGCCAGTCAAGGGAATGAGCAAAAGTGGCGTTTTAAGACAGGATGTTGCTTAATACAGGTTACTTATAATTAACTCTCTAAAAGAATAGAAATGGCAAATAGAAAAAGTGGTTGCATACGACAGGTGGCTGCTTAATAGAGGTGACCGCGTACGCAAGTTTGACTGTATTCATACCTGTTTTCAAGTCTAAATACGCATTTCGATGGTTTAGTGCAACATTGCTGTATTTTCTTATTTGTTTATATGTAAATAGAACAGTGTTGTGTTGAACAATCGATATGTACCCAGCATAAGTGCATGCCAACCTATAACATTATTTAACTGCATAAACACATGTCTTCATAGTCGAAATCAGGGCATATGTACCAAGCGTAAAGTACATGCTAACATGTAACACCGTATCATTACATAGACAGATGCCGTCACAGCTGGTCACAAGTATAAATCACTGCATATGTACCCAGCGTAAAGAGAATGCAAATATGTAACACCATATCATTACATAGACAGATGCTTTCATAGCTGGGCACAAGTATAAATCACGGCATATGTACCCAGCGTAAAGTACATGCTAACATGTAACACCGTATCATTACATAGACAGATGCCTTCATAGCTGGGCACAAGTATAAATCACGGCATATGTACCCAGCGTAAAGTACATGCTAATATGTAACACCGTATCATTACATAGACAGATGCCTTCATAGCTGGGCACAAGTATAAATCACGGCATATGTACCCAGCGTAAAGTACATGCTAATATGTAACACCGTATCATTACATAGACAGATGCCGTCACAGCTGGGCACAAGTATAAATCACGGCATATGTACCCAGCGTTAAGTACATGCTAACATGTAACACCGTATCATTACATAGACAGATGCCTTCATAGCTGGGCACAAGTATAAATCACGACATATGTACTCAGCGTAAAGTACATGCTAACATGTAACACCGTATCATTACATAGACAGATGCCTTTATAGCTGGGCACAAGTATAAATCACGGCATATGTACCCAGCGTAAAGAGCATGCAAATCTGTAGCACCAAAGCATTGCATAGACTGATGCCTTCGTATCTGTGCACATGTCTAAATTACGACATATATACCCAGCGTAAAGTGCATGCAAACCTGTAGCACCGTATCATTGCAGAGACAGGTATCTTCATAGCTGTGCACAAGTCTAAATCACGACCTATGTAACCAACGTAAAGTGAATGCAAACCTGTAACACCATATCATTGCATAGACAGATGCCCCCGTAGCTGTGCAAAGGTATAAATCACGGCATATGTACCCAACGTAAAGTGCATGCAAACCTGTTACACCATATCATTCCATAGATAGATGTTCTCATAGCTGTGCACAAGTTTAAATCACGGCATATGTACAACGTAAAGTGCATGCAAACCTGTAACACCGTATCATTCCATAGACAGATGTTCTCATAGCTGTGCACAAGTTTAAATCACTGCATATGTACAACGTAAAGTACATGCTAACATGTAACACCATATCACTGCATAGACAGGTGTTATCATAGCTGTGCACAAGTCTAAATCACGGCATATGTACCAAACGTAAAGTGCATGCAATCCTGTAACACCATATTATTGCATGGACAGACACCTTCATAGCTTGGCACTAGTCTAAATCACGGCATATGTACCCAACGTAAAGTGCATGCAAACCTGTAACACCCTAGCATTGCATAGACAGATGCCTTCCTAGCTGTGCACTAGTCTAAACCACGACATATGTTCAACGTAAAGTGCATGCAAACCTGTAACACCATATCATTGCATGGACAGACACCTTCTTAGCTTTGCAAAAGTCTAAATCACGGTATATGTAACGAGCGTAAAGTGCATGTAAACCTGTAACACCATATCATTGAATTAACATTTAAAACACAATTTACCTCCACAACTATATACGCTTACATATTCCTTTTCAATTTTCTCTTCTTATGGTTCTCTTCTTCTATTTATTGATTTAAATTTTTCATTTTCTTTAAATTACTACGTATCCTCTTCTTTTAGTTTTATTCATTCTTTTCTCCATTTTTGTCTATTTCATATCCTTTCTCTTATTTATAAAGTTGAGTTTATACCTATTATTTTGTTTGTCTACTTTGTAATTATTATCATATAAACATTTTACAAGAGGTTCAAAATTAATCGCATCGTTCTTACCTTATCGTATTACGGCCATGTGTAATGGAGTAACATCCGGGCGACCGTTGTTTTTATCTATTATTATACAAAACTAAATTCTGTTCCATTTTGATAGCCGGTTTGCTTAAAAATACCACGACTTTATCACGGCCTTTACCGATATTTTATAGGTGTGGCGTTCACATTCAGTTTGCAAACAACTGAAAACCGGTCCATATTTCGGTCACGTTTTCAAACATTAAAGGCATACTACACGGCTTTTCTGTGAATCTTCATTTATTCTACATTTTGAAATTATATAATGACCAGACTTGAAATTTCAAACAGACTTAAAGAGTTGTCAAACAAACTCAGTGTGACCTTGACCTTTGAGGTACGGGTCTGGGCCTTGCGTGCGACACTTCATCATATCATGTTGATCAACTGAGTCAAGTGTTTTTAAAATACAACCACGTACGACAAAGACACTAAATCTAACACAGACTCAAAGTGTTGTAAAACAAACTCAAAGTGTCACTGACCTCTGAGGTATGGGTTTGTGTCTTGTGTGCAACACGACGTCGTGTCGTGCTGATGAAATGAGCCAAGTGTTTTTGAAATTCATCCATAGGTGACAAAGTTACAGACCGGACACGAAATCTCAAACAGACTAAATGTGTGATCTTGACCTCTGAAGTGGAAGCATGGGTGTTTCACGCGACACGTTGCCATTTTATGTTGATCATTTGTAGCAAGTATTTATAAAATCCATCTATGCATGACAAAATTACAGGCCGGACATGAAATCTCACAGACTCAAAGTGTAGTCAAACAAACTCAAGGTGTGACCTTGACATTTGAGGTACAGATGTGGGTCTTACGCGCGACAAGTCGTAATGTCATGCTGATGAATTGAGCAAAGTGTTTTTGAACTGTATCCATAGATGACAAAGTAACAGACCGGACACAAAACTCAAACAGACAAAGTGTTGACAAACTAAATTAAATTGTGATCTTGCGAGACAAAGTTACAGGCCGAACATAAAATATCACACTGACTCAAAGTGTTGTCAAACAAACTCGAAGTGTGACCTTGACCTTCGAGATACGGATGTAGGTCTTACGCGCGTCAAGTCGTCATGTCATGCTGATGAATTGAGCCAAGTGTTTTTGAAATTTATCCATAGGTGACAAAGTTACAGACCGTACACGAAATCTCAAACAGACAAAGGGTTGACAAACAAAATTAAATTGTGATCTCGACATTTGAAGTGGGGGTCTGTGTTTTACGCGAGACACGTCATGTTATGTTGATCATTTGTAGTCAGTATTTATAAAATCTATTTTCGCATGACAAAGTTACAGGCCGGACACGAATTCTCACACAAACCCAAAGTGTTGTCAAACGCTTGATCTTGGCGTGAACGTGACCTTCGAGGTACGGGTGTGGGTCTTTCACGCGACGCATCTTCATGTTATGTTAATCATTTGTAGCAAGTATTAATAAAAACCATCTATGCATGAAAGTTACAAGCCGGACACGAAATATCGGGCGGTAGGATGGACGGATAGACGGACACTGCGATTACTATATGCTACCCCAAAAAAATATTTGGAGGGTGTATAGTCTTACATCTATGAGAAACATCCATGTGGAATTTTAGTATAACTGGCCTAATAGTTATAGAGAAAGTGCTGCTAACGGATGGAAGACGATGACAAAAATCAGACAACGCGTCATATCATAAGCACTTGACCTTTGGTGAAAGAGCCATTTATATAATTAAACTGATCAAGACACTGTGCATTCTCTCATCTCCCCACATTCTACTACGGGTACGTAACACCCTGCATAATATCACTTCCCCAATACACTGAGGGACTTTAAAATCGAAAACTCTAATTGAAAATGTCCGAGATGGGCTGGGATGACGCATTATCGGTCGTCAGCCACTACCAAGAAACGTTACTGAGCTTTCTCGCGTCTTGGTTCAGGAGCGGAACAATATTTCCAATCAATGTATACACAATATTGTGCTTTCAATTAGGCGGATATGTGTTGCCTGCATTGCTGTAAATTATGGTGGCTGATTTAAGCCTATGTCGTGTTGGTGGGGCGAAAACACGACAATG
Source organism: Panopea generosa (assembly GCA_029582155.1). Taxonomy (NCBI): domain Eukaryota; kingdom Metazoa; phylum Mollusca; class Bivalvia; order Adapedonta; family Hiatellidae; genus Panopea; species Panopea generosa. Next base: position 16,388,109 of record CM055912.1, read on the forward strand.
TACATATTTGTCGAGTTTTCGTGTTGTCGTTTTGGCGGAGCAAAGATACGAAAACACGACACATTCTCGTGAAAAACTCGACGTAAAGAGGGTTCCAAAATGCCATTATCTATCTGTCGAGTTTTCATGTTGTCGTTTTGACGGAGCGAAGATACGAAACACGACACATTCTACAGGAAAACTCGGCATATAGAAGGTGCCAAAACGACATTATTTATTTGTTCGAGTTTTCGTGTTGGCGTCCTTCATTCGTCGTGCCTGTCATCTTCTCAGTGTCTTCAGCCAGCCGACACGAAAACACGACAGATACATTATTTGTCGTATTTTCGCCCGCCGACATGAAAACACGACAAATATCATATAGATGATTAGGTTACACATTTCTGGTTTTAAACATGTTTAAACAGTCGTGTGTGACTGGATGCTTTAAAGTGAATGCTATGTAACTGCGTCAGAAATGAAAAAATAAACAAGTTTCTGTCATTTTTTAAAATTTACTTCGAGGGAGTAGAGTGATCTTTAAATTCTATGTAAAATATTTATTTTTATATACTTTCGAAACGAAATGTACAGGTATGCTACATAGATTGTAATAAAATATTAAACGAGAATAAGATATCTGTATAGTTCATTCTATTAATATACATCCAAGTGTTTTGTGTTTAAAGAAGTTTTTTGTAGATCTCCAATATTGTTTCAGTTTAAGGGTGTGAAAGTCCTTCTGCCATTCGGCCGTACAGCAAGTGCTTCGTCTACATTTGAAGGCCTCTGAAGTCATTTTTGTAACTTAATCAAGTTAAAAAGACTTTCCAACTGTAAGACACACCTTTGCCACCTTGCCACCTGTGCAATGCACAATATGGCACCACTGGATTCAGATCTTCGGGATTTATATCCGTTTTATAATTCATGGCTTCTGAAAAAGAAATAAAAAGTCACTCATACTAACCAAGAAAAATACACAATACATAAAATAATAATAATATATTGCAGCATGCACAGTAGCACTTCTTAGCCATTCTTAAGCCAAACTACAGCATAGTGCGATACAGTGCAACCACAGGGTACATATTTCATATGAATTATCAAAATGACCAGTTCACAGCGCAAGGGACAGGACAGACGTCACAAAGACAACTTATCCAAAGACAACTAGTCTCACATTTTGAGACAACTCGTTCCAATACTTAGTGAGCTTGTCTTACTAAGAGACAAGCCGTCCCATTCTCTCCAAAAATGTTAAAACCATTCAGTCGCCCTTTACGGTAAACTCAGGGTTACACGAAGGTTGCCATTCGTGTCCCATTAAGTGGAATTCAGCCGCAAGTGACGATGATGATACATTTATTTTGATAGCTTAATGTACAGTATACAGTGTTGTCCTTGTTTGATAGACTATTTATTTTACATGCCCACACACTATCAATTATGTTTCATAAACTTTAAACACACCCATACGTGTATACGGATTTATTTATAAGTCATATACTACTTGCAAGATACATGATGTAGTAAACTTCTTACTTCAACCTCTTCACGTTAAATAGATAAAAGCATCTTATTATTATCTTCATATAATTCTCATTGTTAGATGTATCGTCGTATTCGTCCATGATTTAAAATATACATATGTGTAACGGCTGTTTACCTGTCTAATGTATTGGAGTATTATCGCCCCGCCAACATGACACAAATCAGGCATCCTGGTATGATATTTGTCGTATTTTCGTGTCGGCGGGGCGAAAACACAAAACATGACAATAAAAGTATCTGTCATGTTTCCGTGTCGGCGGGCGAAAACACAACAGCATGACGAATGAAGGGCGCCAACACAACATATTCATACCCACCAACATGAAAACTCGAAAAATAAATATGTCGAGTTTACCAGTAGAATGTGTTGTTTTCGTATCTTCGCCCTACCAAAACAACATAAAAACTCGACAAATATGTACTTTGTCGAGTTTTTGTGTTTTCACTCCGCCAACACCTGGCAGAAATACGCCACCATAGTAAATGGTAGTTACAACTATTACTTATTGCAAATGTGGTGATTTGGGTGTATCGCTGTTTAAAACATTAATTCTCAGGGAATTGTTAATATTTTTCAATAAAACTCACACAGTGTTAGCCTTATTTTGATGTTTATTGTTGTCAAATTTTATTATAATTGATAAGCAAGATACTTGCAAATTTTACAAAGTCCGACCATCATGTTTTTGAAGTCCCTCAGTGTACCATTATCTCAAAAAGATTTCATTACATTTTTCTATTTTTGTGCAGGTTCCAACTTTATAAGTTTAAAACTAAATCACGTTTCATTTTTATTCATCCTTTATTCTTTTACATGTTAGTTTCTAATTATAAACTTACCAAAATAATACACTTTTATCACAAAACATATGCTATAACCAAAGATATAATTTCACAACAACAACAATTGTATTATAGGGACTTTAGCATCTGCCGGAGACAGTTTTAGAAGGATTGCTAGGAGGGAAAATCGTATCCTACCGCAGACACACAGTACAATATCCCCAAGTCATTTTATACCATATTCTCCTTTGGACTGGTCACAAATTATTCTAAACTCTGCTTGGATAGTATGAAGCATGCTTTTGTAAATATAACAGTAAGGAAAATAGAAATTATGCCAATTGCATACCTTATTATCAATTAGCATATCAAATATGGCTTCCGAAAAAGTGATCATCTCAGCCTGTCATAACATATACAATAAAGGCTTACTAGAGCGTCTCTGTTACTAATTTTAGTAACAATGAATAATCGTGACCGCTATCTACTTTGTATATCTGAATATTTATCATGATTTTTATGCCATGGAGGGCTAACAATTGCGTAATATCCTCTACTTTTTAAAAACTGGTAATAACTATGAAATTTCAGCCATTAACACTGGGAAATGTCTGAACAGTAAGCGGTACAGAAATTACTATGATGTGTGAAATTGGACCATGAGAAAAAAAAAATTATTCCATCATTGCAGCGGGTCCCTTTAATATAGAATAATAACATTTGGTACAGGTGCTTAGTGTACATTCTTAATTATGTTTTCCTGTACCCCAAAGCACAAACACACTCTAAAGTTACATATAACGTTTGATATGTATAATGTCACTTGTTGATGTAACAGAAATATTTGATATGTATATATTGTCACTCGACGGAAACCAGTGTCGTCATCAATAGTCGGGAACTGGCTGTGAAATGTTGTCTATGAATTCTTGGTAACGTATTTGACTACCATTCACTCCACCATCTCTGAAGAGTGCATCAACTGTAAACAGAAGGAGAAGATTTTATTTCCACATGGAAAGTCTAGTTGGGTCGAGGTCATCCCATACTAAACAGTACAAAGTATGATAATTATTTTACAACAAAAAATTATGACTTGTGAGCAAATCAACAATATAAACAATCACATTCTTTATGGACATTATTAATACTCAATTGTGGAAATAAGAGGGACATTTTCTTACAATATTTATCATATGAAACAAAAATTTCAAAATGAGAATGTTTTCACGAAAATTAAAATAACTAAAATTTACCAATAAGGACAAGACAAGAGTGAAGAAATATCTCGAAAAAGCATTTGATAGTTCCACATATGTTTTATTACATATTAATTGTAATTAAGTCATTAATTTTATTGTGTTTGATAATTCTGTAAAATAAGTTTCTGTGCATTGTTGCATGTAAACGTACATTTTATTAAATCATCATATGACCCATTAGTAATGAGTTAATATGTCTTGAAAAACATCAGAAGCCACAATATCAAGTTCATATGGGGAGCATGCCTCCAGACCCCCCTACACTACCCGTGTCTACACATCCAACTTAAACCAGCTAAGCCCCTATAAGATGATGAAAAAAAACTTGTGGAAGAGTGACAAGGAACATGATCATCATTGAGTTGTTGTTGGAAATATTAGCAAGTTAAGTTCACTTTTACCACTGGAAGCTCTACTGGATTTTGGTCTGTGACAAAGAACATGAATCTGAAGTGCACCCACCCACTGCAGTGATCCAGTAAACCTACCCGCTGTAATGCTGCAGTGCACCAACCCACTCCAGTACACCCATCCATTGCAGTGCTCCAGTGCACCCACCCAATGCAATACTGCAGTGAATTAACCCACTCCAGTGCATCCACCCACTGCACCCACACAATGTAGTACTGCAGTGCACCAACCCATTGCAGTGCTCCAGTGACCAACCCACTCAAGAGCACCCACCCACTGTTGTGCATCCACCCACTGCAGTGCTCAATAGCACTCACACACTGTAATGCTGCAGTGCACCAACCCACTCCAGTTCACCCATCCATTGCAGTGCTCCAGTGCACCCACCTAATGTAGTGTTGCAGTGCACCAACCAAATGCAGTGCTCCAGTGCACCAACCCAATGCAGTGCTCCAGTGCACCCACCCAATGCAGTGCTCCAGTGCACCCAACCAATGCATTGCTCCAGTGCACAAACCCATGGCAGTGCATCAACCCACTGCATTGCTCAAGTGTACCAACCCATTACAGTGCACCAACCCACTGCATTGCTCCAGTGCACCAACTCACTGCATTGCTCCAGTGCACCAACCCACTGCATTGCTCCAGTGCATCAACCTACTGCATTGCTCAAAGTAAGATTTTCTTCAAATGAGTATGTTACTCCTTAAATCTGTATGCCAATGCTTATTTTCACAATGTAAAGGGTAAAACTAAATTTCAATGCTCTATTCATGAATTGAGATGCTTAAATACCCCAAACTAGTACTTATACGGAGCATAACAATGAATAATGTGATCCATTAAATATGCATCACCTACATTTATAACTTTCGGTTCAGTAAATGATGGAAAATTTATTGAATCACAAAAAGGAAGGTCCCATTCGAAAATAATGGTTGATTACGTCATTTTAGTTTATCTTATTTTTGAGAAATTCGTCAATACACAGATCAGCACTTTCTGTTTTAATCGTCAATGTTTAACATAAACCGATTTTGGCCAATGAGTTGGCGACGTGATTTAGTACTTGGTCAACAAAATTGAAGAATTTGACACTACATAAACAAAATACAATAGAAGATATTGAACGGAATATCCATAATATGGGCTGTTTGATATAAAAGTGCAGTTTAACTGAAAGTTTAAAAAAATATTGGTGATATAGTATTAAATGCAGATTTGGAACCATGATATTTTCAGTTTTCTGTGTAAACACTCATCTTATATTTAGCATTTAGATATAATACAAAAATATTGCATTTCCCCCACAAACTGACAATTAAAATTCCCAGTATCTCAAAACAGTTACTTAATCAGGCCATTCCAAGATTTCGAAAAGATACCCATTTGTTTTTCCCTTTATAGTGCTGTAGTGCCTTTCCAAACTTCTTCCTTTTATGCATTTCTTTACATATGTAACTTAATGCAGACTTAATCCATTGAACATTCTAGGGGGGACAAAAATGCTGTGAGATGTTGATATATGAACGTTGTACAACAGTTAGGGGAATTATGATTATTACTATTTTCAAATCTTCGAAACTTGGCTTACCTTCGCGGCGTGAGAGACCTTCGCCTAGGTTAAGTAGAATATTTTTCACTTCATTTATCTGCACGTATCCCTTTCGGTCTTTATCATGAGCCTTAAAAGCAGCAGTGATCTCTCTGATGCTGTTTTCTTTCCCATTGTGTTCATGCATTACTTCCAGGAAGGACGCAAAGTCAATCTTTCCATCTGTGGAAAAATGAAGCGATCAACTGAGACAATATACCAAAACACAAAAATTCTATATCACAAACAGTAAGAAATATTCCAGATTAATTCTGAATTTACAGAAACACGAAGCAACAGACTAACAGTAATATGTATCTAAACATCTCACACTTATTACATTTCCCATAGGACTCCATTGTAACAGTACTTCCCACACCACTATAACATTTCCCGTAGGACTCCATTGTAACATTTATGTCTCACACCACTATAACATTTCCCAATGTGTTCCATTGTAACATTTACGTCTCACACCACTATAACATTTCCCGTAGGGCTCCATTGTAACATTTATTTCTCACACCACTATAACATTTCCCGTAGGACTCCATTGTAACATTTACTTCCCACACCACTATTACATTTCCCGTAGGACTCCATTGTAACATTTATGTCTCACACCACTATAACATTTCCCATTGTGTTCCATTGTAACATTTACGTCTCACACCACTATAACATTTCCCGTAGGGCTCCATTGTAACATTTATTTCTCACACCACTATAACATTTCCCGTAGGACTCCATTGTAACATTTACGTCTCACACCACTATAACATTTCCCGTAGGGCTCCATTGTAACATTTACTTTTCACACCACTATAACATTTCCCATTGTGTTCCATTGTAACATTTACGTCTCACACCACTATTACATTTCCCATATGGCTCCATTGTAACATTAATGTCCAAAACACAGTGAAAAAACAAAATCTGCGGCATGTGTCTGAGCTCAAATTCTTCACTGGTTCAAGATATGCAATTATAAAGTGGCAAAAAGCATACTTTGACCAGTTTTTTTTTAAATTCAACGTTTTTTGATACCTATTAATTTCCGGAATAATAATATATCAATTATTGCCCCATGATGCAGTTCAAATGAATAATTCTGAAATGACACAGAATTGCCCAGAAAGCTGGTATCAGCATCAAATTTTCAGTGGTGATTCCTTATATACATGTAATGACCATTTAACACATGTTAGGAAAAAATAAATCACTACAGTACAAAGACCTGAAAAAAGAAAAAAAGAGAACTAAAGTCCATCATCTGTAGGACCGGAGTACTCAAGGTAGATAGTAGTAGTGCGAGTCCCAATGAAACATAATATGGCGTATATTAAAATATTGTTTGTTTGCCACATTCAGACGTCCCACAATGATCCCCGTCTGTGAAAAAATGATGCCTTCCTCGGTACAGGCTGTTCTAAGCATATGCAGACAAAAAATTGTTCAGGGTTTCCACAGGAAGGAATGCAAGCGTTGGGGTTACAGAGCGTCTGAACACTTTCAAATCATTTTCAAGTGCTGTGTAATTAGCACTCAATGAAATATATTTCACTAGTAAAACTTGTATTAATTAGTTAAAAGTCATCATATTAAGTATGTTTCATTTTAGGTATTAAAATGAGAAAAGATATGAAAAGAAAAATATTGACTTAGAGGAAAGTAAGCTTTTGCAATTCTTTTTTAAAGAATTCAAGTGCTAGGGGAATACCATTTCTGATAGTCAAGTGCTGGGGTGCCCCTGTGCTTAAATAGCCTGTGGAGAATACTGAGCCTCAGATTGGAGTCATGGGTTTGATCCTCCATCGCAGCAACAATGACTCTCCAATCTGACCCTACATAACCTGACCACAAAAACCTGAGCTTCGATATTGGCAATGGACCAGGTGCCCCAATGAGCTTTGATGCCTTCATAACTGTTGAATTTCAGCAAACTCTCTGCAATGCCTGGTGACTTTATGTCAGAAAGTTTGCCAGTTACTTGCTGAAGTATGGTCGTCCTACTCAGATTCCTTCTGAGGTCTTCCTAGACCAATATCAAAGGCCTGAAGGGCCTGAGGGAAGGCTCGCTGCTTGGAAAACTTAGTTAGATTTCTGGTATGTTAAAAGGCATTTCATTGGGATTTAGAAAAGAATGTGGTATGTTTAATATTTCTTTTGTGTATCTGTATAAATAATCTCCTGCATGCAATTCAGAGTCCATATCAATACTTTTCCAACAGTAGCTATTAAACGGTTTAAATGCATTTGAAAAGATGCAAACACCAAAATCGAAAGAATTGAGTAGTGATGTACAACTCCAATCAATTTTAATATCTCCAGTTCAATTGTTATGATTTATGGATAATGAAACGCATTCAGCACAAAATGTTCCTGATTGTCCGAGGATATACAACACATATCCATAACTCTTTGTCTAGACCAAAACAAACATGACCTACTTATAGATTTACGTGTATATTTGCTTGAGTTATGTTCGTTTCTCATATAGCTTTCAATCATCAATATAAATAATCAATAAATAGCATTATAAACGGTGTTGTGTGACCTAGATTTAATCAATCTAAAAAATACAACACAGAAACACAACAAACATAACGGTCAGATGACCTAATTAACCGTTAAACTCTGCTTGCATAAGATGACAGATTGGCGCGTTTTTATATATATAAACAACAAATGTAGCCCCGAACCTAATTTCGTTATTTTACTATCAAAATTAAAAGGGGACAATCCGTAGTGAATAAAATTTCACTAACAATTACTATTTACTCAAACTACGAGTTATTATATCGAAAATATATCAATATTTCACCCCATTAATGATTACATGTCGAATGGTGTTAGAGATTATATCCCTCCCTCACGAGATGACGTCACTATGCATAGTAGTAAATGCGTAAAACATTTTTTTATCAATGAAAATTGCCGCGTTTTTTTAGAAGTGTATTCTTCCGCATTTCCATACAAATTGTATGCTTCCCCTATCGTATTATTGAATTTTTGTAATGAAAAATATCCGCAAAATTTAAAAAAATTTGAATCTTTTGTTGTATAATACGTCCTCTGCTACGGTAAATGCGTTTTGAAACTTGTGAACTCTTTATTGGTTGGACAGATATGGCGGTTCCTGCCATACGTAGTAGTGTATAACAGATGCTAGAGCTGCACGACAGCTAAGAAAGTCAGAGCTTTGCTCGCCTTCCAAAAACTGTATATGCCATGTATCACCTGATTAAATTTTCGCTTAGAATGTGATTTTAATCCTTGTGGCGGGGGCATTTGTGGTCGAATCATGCTGGTTCAAGAACTTGTTCGAGATCATGTGATTATATAATTGCTGCACAAGTTTGGTTAAGATTTAATGAACAAGAGCTGTTGGAGGGACAACACGCTCGACTATTCTAATATTTGCCGCAGAAGTACATATTTGATTTAGACTGATGACAAATCAAACATCTTATTGTTATATAACTCCTGTGCAAGTTTGGTTAAGATTCAATGAAAAATGAAGATGATATCGTGTCTGTAAGAAAAAGGTTATTGGAAGAACGACAGACCGATTGTGGACAATTTCCATGAGTCCTTTGACCAGTAGAGCTAAAAAACCTGATTGCTTATATGAGGAAATGCTGTCAAGAGTACAAATAAGTAATTCTGTAATGATACAAACCTTTTACATATTTCTGGAAATAATGTTTCACCTCCACCCCTGTTGGACTATATGACAGAGATCTCATTATCCTCCCTAGTTCCACCTCATCCTGTGTGAAGCCTCTCTTGGCAAGGAAAAAGAAACACTCCTTAAACACTGAAATGTTAATTTAAACATGTAAGATCATGGTAGTATCAGGTGAGCTAAAATGCAATGGATGTATGTTCAATAACATACATCAACATTTTTATTAACAGAAATACCTTTCTTAACAGGTCTAGAAAGGAGCAACACAGCCAATGTGCAAGATGAAATCCATTGTAGGTAGGTAGGGATTTTATTTTTATTTTTTTAATAATTTTTTTTTTTGAAACTTGATGTTATGTGCCAGTGGTACACCATGTATGTTTAACATGTTTTGTATGTTATCTATGATCTTTAATGTTTATGAATGTAAATTTAGATAAAAACAACCAAACACAATTGTAAAAAACACATTTCTGCACTTAATAATAGGCACCCATCCAGGCATCTTATTGACTTTGTGTTCAATTGGGGCTGATTAACCTGATTCGGGATATATCAGGTTCTGGGACAGACCAGGGTTGTCCTTAGGATTTTTCAATTGTGGGTTAAGGACCCCTACAATAATATTTTAACGGTCTTAAACTTTTAGGCATCATGCTGATCTGATAGGGGGTTTTATTTTTTATTCATGAAGACAGCAGCTGTCAGCTGTAAAATCACAACCCACAAGGGCTTTTGCTTGCACTTTTGGGAATGAGTTTGGAGCCCTTGACTTTGGAAAAATTATCTTTATTTTAAAAGAAATTGGGAAAATTACATGGCCCAGGGTCCTTCAACATACAGAACAATATATGTTAATGTATAAAAATGTGACCCTCTTTTAGAATACCTTAAAAATCATCAATTTTAAAAAAATCCCAAAACCTTTTCATGACATTCTTCATTTATTTATTTACATTTCCTTATATTAAAGCTCAATATCCACAAGACTTTTCCATCATGCCTGGCTTATTTACAAAGCTTATAAATCGCGAATACTGACTTTATTATGTACAACAGTATGCTGTTCATTTGCAATACAAATTACTGATGCTTTGAATCAAACTATTGGTCATTGTAAGAATAATTTACAATACAGACAAAAAGAAATACAAAAAAGATGAGCATAATTGCATTAAAACATTTTGTTTTTCATAAATTTCAATGACTTTTGGATTCTCCCAAGACTTGTCACAGATCGTGATAATGGTGTTAAGGTAAACAAATTGTAGTGCATATGATCCACTACATGCGGTCCTATGTAGGGGAAACATTTTGGTGGAAAATAACAAAAACATCACGATTTTGATGGAATTGTTGCAATATAAGTGAATGTATATCTCCAAATATTTTCTTTGGTTTCTTCTCCTCCTGAAATAAGGAATTTTGTTTCTTTGGATGGGAAAATGAAAGGAATGAACGACATTGCTTTTTTTTCGGAAACGTGTCCCTAGACGTAATGGAATTTTAAATACAGTCTTCGGTCGAAACTGCATCAGAGACGCAGTAAAATCTCAGGGCGGCGTTCAGTTCGGTTAAATGTTTGATAACTTTAGCCAACATATTTTCCTGTACACTGGCTCAACCTCATATTACCATGCAGTACAAAATCATTTTAGAGAACCAGGCATTAAACCTGTTTATCAGTGCTGACTACCATTTTGAGATGTTCCCATGAGCACAAGTGCTTTATAATGCTTTATACCTTATAAGTGTCTCCATGATGTTTGATGAATGAGCAGAAAGGCATCGAATGAAAGCAAAGAGAAACAATTAAAAAACAAATTTTTTCGCAAAATCGGTAAAATAAAGATAAGGTTCGGGCTACTGGAAGCAAACATTTTTGTTTGTTTGGCTCTTATGCATTAATCTATGTGTGGTATGAAACCTCTCAATTTGGTACGAAATTGTAGTGGTACAAAACCTCTGTTATTCTACTTTTACCTCATAAATAATGTTTTACATAAGCTGATATATTTCTGTAAAAAAAAATTGTATATTTAAATTTACCAAGCACTTGCAGTGCTCCAAGAATAGGATAGCCCGATGCCCGGGGCTTGTCAAATCTGGATCCGGGCATGTGCCTTTTTCAAAGTTACTTGCCCATCGGGCTTGTCTTAAAAAATCGGACAAGCTAGTTTTCACAATACACAGGTCTGCAAATATCTCTATTCGAAACGACACAGGTCAAACTGTTGTTTAAAGACCGTAACTAATCAGTATAAACAATTGACCCCTGCGGTGTTTATCATACCACATGCCCAATAATGCGACTTTGGTAAACTTCTCATGCATATTCATTTATCTATTTTAATTCCTCTAATGTGATTGGTGGATAGCTTTGAATATAAAGTAATCTATTTTTAATAACCTGATTGATCGGATATCTACGCCCAAGGTAAACACGTTTCTTACCACCTACCCGAGCAAAGACTTAAAAAAAAAGACGATGACATAATTCGCGGGTGTTTCTCAAATTCTCCATTATGAAGAGTATAAAATTACCTCCCTTTGCCAAAATGGTAACGATTTCTAAAATCTGGTAATTTATGTTTTTGCAGATAATTTGCGATTGATCGCGTTATGTAAAATGTCAGCGTAAGGTTCTGGTAATTTTATAAGTATTTCGTAGATTTACAATAATTGGAACTGTATGTATATAAATTTTCTTCTGTGAAAACGTGAGAGTTGATATTGAAATTGAGTTTACGGTAAAGAAAAATGTGGGTGGGGTATTATTATAGTAATAAACATTGCTTTTTGGTTGTGTAGTTTCAGCGTTTATTTTTTTGGCATGATTTAAATATAGTATTGAAAACAACAATTAAGATGAATTATGTGGGTTTTTTTTAATATTTGAAATAAAGTTGACTAGTTGCACTTTCTAGATATTTGAAGGCTATCATAGATTGCATTCATTTATCATATTGCCAAGTTCTCTTGGATAGATTGAATAGCTTTGTAGGCTTGGCAATAATTAGAAAACAAGAGAAAGATATTTAAAATAATGTTTTAAATATACTCCTGCTCCCACACTACCACTGTATCGACAGAACAGAAACGATAGTCAATAAAGAACAATTGATTGATTGATTGATCGATTGAATATTTAGCATCTTTTTTATGCTAATAAAGAACAAAGACAACATACTGATAGAGACAAAGTCAGTTCTCCCAAAATTCTGTCACTTCCCCCGGTCTTATTCAAACACTAAAACTTGTGATTTAGACATGCATAATGTTATGGGAAGCTTACCCTACATAAAATGAATACATTTAAGTCTATGTTTACATATTTCATATTATACCGCAAGGTGTATTGGTAATAAAAATCTGGGCATGTGAACCGTTGATCAGGGCAAGTTATTTTTCTGTCAGGGCAAGTAGATTTTTTCAATCTACTTGCTCTGGGCTAGTCCCAAATTATTTTTTTCTTGGAGCACTGACTTGTATTGATAGTTTCACTGTATAATTCCTTGAATTTACCCACTAAAATAATATGTTTCTGACATGTCTAAAAGTATTCAACCTATTCTGAAAAATGAAGTATATTAATGATTTATTTACAACTAAAAATCATTGTTCACTCAGACTTGAATTTTGGGTGTGGCAAAAATGACAAATTTATACTCACGGTCAATGTCACTTTGACTGAAATACTTGGCCTGTAATGGAAATATATAATTATTTACAGCTTCTTACATATGCTAATACATATTTAACATTGATAAACAGGCTCTAAACAATAACAATTAAACAAAATAAAACATATTTTGTCATACTAACCATTTTTATCTGTTTACTCTAGAGTGTTGTAAGAGTTATCTCCCTTAGTGTCAAAACATTCAGTAAGAAATGTACGAATACAGCGTCAAGACGAAATTATTGTCGACTTCCAAGTATCAGCTGCGTTCATTAACATAAAAGGTAAATCAATTAAAGGTTCATTTTTTTTTTAATTTGAGACCGACTGGTCTTCGCTATAACTGTGACAACAATGTTGCATCCATGTTGATTAATTTGGTTCAATTTACATGGACAAAGATTTATTCATTAAGAAAGACAACTCGATCAATCGGAACTGAAATTTCATCAATCGAGTTGTTTCCCTTAGACAATCACATTTACCAATTAATAGACTTTTTTTAAATGTTAATTTTACTTACATTCAGCAATTTTTACAACAGCAAAAAGCTGTATAACCATATGGACATGCTAATATCCAGTTATTACTGCCCTAAAATATTATCTATGAAATTATTAACAGTATTTTTTGTCAAACTAGTGAAATCACACTTTGTTAAAAATATGAGTAAAATACCTAATATTTATTATTTTAATACATTTGTTTTTCAGCACTTTCCAAAATGCTGCTTGTATACTGGATATTCTGATTTCATATTTGATATCAAGGACTTAGGCTATATAGGTATTTCCCTTTAAATAATTTATTGTTAAAGAGAGTATATCAGTGGGAAACGCTATAAATGTCTTAAAAAAACAAAATTATTTTTGAAATCGATAATAAGCATTTCATTATAATTTATAAATAAAAGTCCGAATTGTTTGGTCCGTCAAGTCCACTAAAACGCGACAAAATCGATATTTATATTGGAGTGGTAAATTTGAAACGAAATCCCAATTCTAAAAATAGACAACTCTTTAATACTGCTTGACGACCTTCACATCAAAGTGGGAAAGTAGTAGTTTTATCTAAAACAGTTGGAAAATTTAATGTAAATATAAGCATTATAAGTACATGAAAAACATTAATCTAGTTAAGTTAAATGTCCCAAGAAGCCCGTTAGGCAGGCCTCACGAACATTAATTTGTCTAGTTAAGTTGAATGTCCCAAGAAACCTGTTAGGCGGGCCTCACGAACATTTGAAAGTAGCCTGAATGTTTTCATGAATGCCCAAAATTGTGCCTAATCCTTAAGTAAACAATTGCGATTAAATCGAAATAAAAAAAAAATATTGCTATAAAGAAATTATTAAAATTTAACCTTAGAGTTATTCAGTTTGCAATATTCTCCTTATTTTAGTCCTTTTTGTAAGAATGAAATAGGAAAAAAAATCTTTAAATATCGAAATCATTTTTCCTACCCACTTCTTCGTCTTTCTACATAAAGTTTACATTTCTTGTTAATGTTTTTTTTTTTTTGTTAAAAACAATACACTGTCTTTTATGGTTAAAAAAGGGCAGTTCGTAAAATGTTAAACATTACAATGATTTAGAAAAATATCCTCCATAATTAATAATAAGACAATAGTCGACATCTAATTAGCGTTACGTTGGTACTAAAAGAAATATTAAATTCAGTCAATAGTTCAAAGAGTAATCAAAGAAATACTTACAGGTGCCTACCGAAACTTTAGCCGTGTATTTAAAATTGTTACTATCCTGCCGATCTTTGTAATTAAGTCACTGATACCATTACATAGTTCATCGCAAAATCAAGTGCACTGACAGCCAGTCAGTTTAAGCTTCTGTTAACCCTCCGCTACGAACTGGTCGTTTTGTTAACTCTCCGCTCAGAACTGGTCATTTTATTAACATCCGCTCAGAACTGGTCATTTTATTAACATCCGCTCTGGACTGGTCATTTTGTTAACACTCCGCTCTGAACCGGTTATTTTGTTAACCCTCTGCTCAGAACTGGTAATTTTATTAACATCCGCTCTGGACTGGTCATTTTGTTAACACTCCGCTCTGAACTGGTTATTTTGTTAACCCTCTGCTCAGAACTGGTAATTTTATTAACATCCGCTCTGAACTGGTTATTTTGTTAACCCTCCGTTCTGAACTGGTTATTTTGTTAACCCTCCATTCTGAACTGGTCATTTTGTTAACCCTCCGTTCTGAACTGGTCATTTTGTTAACCTCCGCTCCGAACTTGTCATTGTATTAACCTCCGCTCTGGACTGGTCATTTTGTTAACGCTCCGCTCAGAACTGGTCATTTTGTTAACCTCCGCTCTGAACTGGTCATTTTGTTAACCTCCGCTCTGAACTCGTCATTTTATTAACCTCCTCTCTGAACTGGTCATTTTGTTAACCTCCGCTCTGAACTTGTCATTGTATTAACCTCCGCTCTGGACTGGTCATTTTTTTAACGCTCCGCTCTGAACTGGTCATTTTGTTAACCCTCCGCTCTGAACTGGTCATTTTGTTAACGCTCCGCTCAGAACTGGTTATTTTGTTAATCCTCCGTTCTGAACTGGTCATTTTGTTAACCTCCGCTCTGAACTCGTCATTTTATTAACCTCCTCTCTGAACTGGTCATTTTGTTAACCTCCGCTCTGAACTTGTCATTGTATTAACCTCCACTCTGGACTGGTCATTTTTTTAACGCTCCGCTCTGAACTGGTCATTTTGTTAACCTTCCGTTCTGAACTGGTCATTTTGTTTACCTCCGCTCTGAACTGGTTATTTTGTTAACCCTCCGTTCTGAACTGGTCATTTTATCAACTTCCGCTCTTGACTGGTTATTTTGTTAATCCTCCGTTCTGAACTCGTCATTTTGTTAACCCTCCGCTCTTGACTGGTTATTTTGTTAATCCTCCGTTCTGAACTCGTCATTTTGTTAACCCTCCGCTCTGAACTGGTTATTTTGTTAATCCTCCGTTCTGAACTGGTCATTTTGTTAACCCTCCGTTCTGAACTGGTTATTTTGTTAACCCTCCGTTCTGAACTGGTCATTTTGTTAACACTCCGCTCTGAACTGGTCATTGTATTAACCTCCGCTCTGGACTGGTTATTTTGTTAACCCTCCGTTCTGAACTGGTCATTTTGTTAACCTCGTTCTGAACTGGTCATTTTGTTAACCTCCGCTCTGAACTTGTCATTTTATTAACCTCCGCTCTGGACTGGTCATTTTGTTAACCTTCCGCTCTGGACTGGTCATTTTGTAAACCCTCCGTTCTGAACTGGTCATTTTGTTAACCTCCGTTCTGAACTGGTCATTTTGTTAACCTCCGCTCTGAACTTGTCATTTTATTAACCTCCGCTCTGGACTGGTCATTTTGTTAACTCTCCGCTCTGAACTGGTCAATTTGTTAACCTCCGCTCTGAACTTGTCATTTTATTAACCTCCGCTCTGGACTGGTCATTTTGTTAACGCTCCGCTCTGGACTGGTCATTTTATTAACCTCCGCTCTGGACTGGTCATATTGTTTACGCTCCGCTCTGAACTGGTCATTTTGTTAACCACCGCTCTGAACTTGTCATTTGTTAACCCTCCGTTCTGAACTGGTCATTTTGTTAACCCTCCGCTCTGAACTGGTCATTTTGTTAACATCCGCTCTGAACTCGTCATTTTATTAACCTCCGCTCTGGACTGGTTATTTTGTTAATCCTACGTTCTGAACTGGTCATTTTGTTAACCCTCCGCTCTGAACTGGTTATTTTGACCGACCACAGGAAGCCGCTTTTATCATATGAGCAACAAGGTTTCTTCCACTTACCAAGACTTTACCGTTTACAACAATGTTGTGACAACAATGGTGTTACGTATTTCCGTCAAGTGACCTGGCTATTGCTTGTGGAAATGGCGATGACTCATGCGAAACGATCTTGATCTGAATTGTTTCTGGGAGCAGGTCAGCATACATAGATGTAGTGTCGATTATCATATTTGTATATTTAAAATAAAGGTACGTGCGCACTGCTTAATTATAGTTTATACATGAAATAAAAGATTTATATAAATTCTTTAATATATCAAGTAAAAGTATTTCTCTCAAACGGTGTTGTCGAAGGATACTTTCTGCTTGAAATATCTGAAACCTGTAGAGAAATGGTAGTGTGTGTGTGTGTGTGTGTGTGTGTGTGTGTGTGTGTCGCGGGGGGGGGGGGGGGGGGGGGACACAGTCTCACATGAAAGGACATTCCTTAGAAACAAGCAGATAATCAGCATACGTGTTTAAACTAATTTGTTTTACTTCAATCACACTCGGAGTTTTCGTGTGTTAAACCAGCACTATGTCGTCATGCGGATAATTGTCCTGCTCAAAAACATGGTACCCCACCTGGCTGTGGAGGAGGATCGAACCCCCGACCCTCCGATCTAGGACCCGATACTCTACCACTGGACCACGCACTCCTAAATCTATATATTGGATCTCTTTTACTGAAAAAACATCGTGGACAGATAATTGTCCTTATGTCCTTATGTCAGTCAGTAGCCATATACACAGCTAAATGTCGTATGCATCATTATTTGCCACCGACTACAACTGAAATTGTGTTTCTTGCATCATATCAATAAAGACATACTATCGAGTTACTGTCGTTTCGCACTATTCTTGTGAAAGTTTTTGTGCTGTAAAACAAATGTTAATGTTCTGTCAAGGACTTATCAAGACTCTATATAAGTCCCTGTTTCTGTTCTGAACACTCAGAACTAACATCCGTTGATGAGGACGATTCCCTGCAGATGTATTCGTGAATATTTTCGGCTCTTAGGAGAATAATCTTTATCGCGTATGCGGATGAAAACCGTCTAGTGATCACTCATTTGGAAAGTTTTATTATTATCGTTACAGTGACCATAACAAGTTCGTCGTGCTAGAAAATAACTTTGCACATTTCTACCAAGTGTACGAAAAATGTAGGTCTCAATTGTGCATAGAATGTATGTATGCATCTGTCTTCATTTTGCGATATACGTTTTAAGGTAGCACGATTTTTCATGGCATCTGTGCAAGAACGTGTTGCTGCAGCGCTTGGCATAACACGGATCGAACTGAATGGCGTCTGTTATTAGCTTGTGCATTGTTACAAGGTCATTGCATTTGTGAATGATAATACTGTCATTTCTGAGCAAAAAGTAATTACCACGGATTGCAAACTCTATCTTGTAGTCTGGAAGAGAATGTGGGTCAAAGTTCTTGTCCAGACTTGAACTGGGTAGACTGTCAATTCTTTTTATTTGACAGCTGCCACTTAACCTTTGTATATAGTTTTATATTTTATAGTGACTTTGCATAGAACCAATTGTTATTTTTTGTTACCCTGCCTGCAGTGATGCTCATTCTGCTAGTGGTGTACCGATAATCGGAAAACAGATTGACTACTATTTAAAGTGTTCCGATTATGAGTATCGATGTTCATTTCTCACTATCTGTAAAAAGTAAACCACACACATGAACATGGAGAACTGTTGTTTATATAGGGGTGGAGAAAAAGCCTAAAACAGAGATGATTCAATCTGAAATCTCAAGATATCTTGGAAGAGCTGTGTGTGAGGATGACAATAATGTAACTGTTTTGGAATGGTGGAAAAAGAATTCCATTTATTTTCCATATCTGTCTGTTCTAGCCAGAAAATTCCTTTGTGTATATGCTTCATCTGTTCCATCAGAACGTGTTTTCAGTTTGACGGGTGAGTTAGTGTCGAAGAAACACTCTAGGTTAAATCCAGATAATGTTGACTTGATGATATTCTTAAAAAATAATATGACATTGTTTTGGTAAACAGCCTGTTACTGCAGAGTGCAAACAGTTGGGAAACAGGGATAACTTTTAAACCTAGAACTCTACTGGTAACTTTGTGATAACCTTTGCAAACAGTTTGGATCCAGATGAGAGGTCGAGTAATTCACCATCTCATCAGGAGCCAAACTGTTTGACACTCTGATTACTTTTTTTAACAGAAATTGCAAAAATCCACAGCATATGACATCTTTTACAGACAGTAATTGCTGAGAGCGCTAAAGGTTGAACAGGGATGAGACAATAGTTTTGAACATGTAAATCTTTGAATTTGAAGTAGTAGACTGCTGTCAATCGTGAAACATCGGGTATTTCCGTATCCTCCGTAGAATACACCTCGTGTATAGCTCTAGAATACACCAACGCGAATCGCCTGTGTTACAAGTCTGTGTTCATTCGCGTGAAAGTAACAAATAATGTATCCGTCATTAAGTTGATTATATATGGCGTTGTTATATCGATTTTTTTATTTATACACTCGACATGGGTCATATTTATAGGAAAATTTAAAATATCAGTCTTGATTAACAAACGTTTATATTTCCAATGTACATGTATATAAACAGGTGGCATAAGGGGGCCGCCATTTTATTTTATCATGTGACTGAAGTATTTCCAAAATGGCGCCTTATTATGTCAGAGGTCTATTGCGTAGCATAAAGACCGAGGTGATCAGATTGAGACTGCTGTTGGTCAAAATAGCTTTTGATAAAACAGTTTAAAGGTAGATTATCATGTAAACTGTTTGCTATGTTTCCATTGATTTGGTACTAAAGTGTCTATCTTTGAACATGCTGTGTTTCATATTCCATTACAATCACTAAACTGACTTTTACGGTAAGAAAATGATAATGCAGGGACATGTAAGTTCATTTTCATTTTTTATTGACAGGTTAGTTAGTACAACATACAAATAAGCATATTTTGGACTAAAATAACAATGTTTGAATTAAAAAAATATTATAGTTATACTATACATCAAATAACACCCATTGAACAGATAATATTGCAAGAAAACATTATGCAGAAAACAAACAATGAATATTGATGGCTAACCGATTATTTTCCGATAACTACATCAGAAAGGGTGACCCATTCCAACCTATTATCTGTTGTGAATCTCAACCGATTGCACAACACTAGTATCGACAGACAGACAGACTATGCTATTGTCAGTTCAAAAGCTTTATATGTAGCTCATGTTGTACTGTTATATATCATGCTGACATTAAATAAAATTTATTTGATTTGATTTATTTGAGACAGACAGACAGATAACTAACTGGAAGGATAATAGACCTAGGGTCAGTTGGACACTTTTGTAACCAGATAAGGTTATCTGTATTTCTGTTTATAATGCTGCATTCACCTCCTTTCAGGTTATCGTCATTGCTTCACTTTGGAAGAATGCAGTATACAGATTTTGTAATCAGAAGCACTTCAACAATTTTAAACACAAATTGCTGGTGATAGTATTGTTTTGATGAGAATTTCATTCTGCAATGAAAGAATTTTGATTTATGTTCCTGGAATGAATGGAAGTTAAGATAATTTAAATGAGATATTGCGAGATCTTGTGTGATTACGCGAGCGTTCACAAAATCTCAGTCAGTAGCATTTCCTTCTCTATAAATTTCCTTGGTAGTATATATGTACTGTGAATCGTGTATTTTGGAAAGTTTCACATGATAAGAATAACGTTTTATTCACAAATCTGATTGAGTTATTTTTGTGATTTCAGATCCATCTGTGAATGACAATGTAAACAGTTGGATCTGTTCAGGGATATAAGCAACGTTGATGGTGCAGCTGATGTGAGGGCAATAAAAATTCAATGGAAACCAGGGGGGAGGGAAATATACGGACAAATGTGCGTACGGACAGATATGTGGAGGCCTCTGCACAGGAAACACACAAGAAGAATGGAGAACATTTCCATCATGAAGAACACCATATAAACCAGAAGGTATTAAAGGGAGACACGACACTCTTAATGTCTATTTAAAGGGAGTATATCACAGGAAAAATGCTATTAAATGTCTCAAAAACAAAATAATTATCAAAATGGATAAAAAGCATCCAAATGGTTTGTTATGTCAAATCCAACAAAAAATATTTTTAAACTGGAAACAAAATCCCAATTCTAAAAATAAACATCACTTAAATATTACTTGACGTCATTCATACTCTTTACTACGTGTAAAGCAGTATAACGGATCAAAATGAAATAAAGATAAAATCGCATGGCTCATATAATGCGTCACAAACTTTCAGAATGTTGGATTTTTATGTGGGAAATCTATTTTAGTCAAACCTATGTGCATAGCCTAAGATAGGAAATCCCATTTCAGTATATTATTTTGGCAAGTTTAAATAGATATCCTTTTGGTATTACAGGATCAGTGAGTATATATAGGCATGATATATTGGAAATAAAAATGTTTAAGCCTATTTAAAAAGTTTGAAAAATCCTGATAAACTTGGGGTCAAACCTAAGGTCACATATTGGATCAGTATGTTAAAATTGCTTTTTACTAATGTTCATGTACTGAATCAAGCTTTAAACCTGTGGATGTGTGAACTATACATGGAGATATTAATTTTCAATTATAACTCTGAAACTTCATATTTATAATAAGAAATAATTAGCATTTTCATCAAGCCCACATACTGTGAGCTTGACACAGTCATCACAATGGCCACTTCAGTGTATGTGCATGCATGCTTCCATCGTCCATCCATTTGATATTGTCCAGGCCATAACTTATTCATGCATTAAGGGATTTTGAAAAAAACTTTGCACCCATAAATGTTCACCCTACTGAGTTGAAGTGTGGAGCACAAGACCAAGTTCCGTAGCAGAAAGGTTAAGTTACATGTACAAATAATTTGGGTTTTTTTTAATATTAAGCTAAGCACTCTTTCCTAATATTCCTCGAAGTTTTACCAATACTTAAGCACACCTATCTAACTAATGATAACTTTTCCAATCGAATCAACAGAGAGAGACCATGAGACACAATGTTTTTTATCAATCATCACTGCGAGGGAAAAGAGAAGAGATTTGTTAAAGATAAGTGGTGTCAAGCTTGGTTTGAATAGTTTAAATACTGATATTTGCATATATTTTTTTTCTTATAAATATTGTTTCGCATCTAATGTTACAGATTGGTTTATTTCTCTGTTGTTGCTTTCAGGTGTCGAATCACAATAAGATTATAACATCTTTTGTGGCCGGGGGTATAGCCGGGGCTATAGCCAAGACAACTATCGCACCCTTAGACAGAACAAAAATTAACTTCCAAAGTAAGTAAGAAAGCTAAGCTGTGACTAGGCAATGGTCCAGAAGTTACCATGTTTGCTTCTGAGACCCGGAGGTACCTAGTTCGATTCCAGTTAGGGTAACATAATGGTTCTTAAATGCACTCGGAAAGCATGCCATTTTTTAAATGTGCAGAGGGATCAATGCCCCATCTTACTCAACTTATATGTTAGCCCTTTACTCCATAGATACACGTTTTCCCACACCAATCACAGAAGGCCTTTAAAAACAGTGTAGGAAGAGTTCAGATTGCTCGTAATGAGCAATCTGAACACTTCCTGCACTGTTTTCCACTCTGTCAGTTAATATAAACATAATTCACCCATTGCTGATACGTGGTGAATTAATGCTTTCTATATTAGAGGTGTCCAAAGGCGTCTATATTAGAGGTGTACAATGGCGTCTATATTAGAGGTGTCCAAGGGCGTCTATATTAGAGGTGTCCAATGGCGTCTATATTAGAGGTGTCCAAAGGCGTCTATATTAGAGGTGTCCAAGGGCGTCTATATTAGAGGTGTCCAATGGCGTCTATATTAGAGGTGTCCAATTGCGTCTATATTAGAGGTGTCCAATGGCGTCTATATTAAAGGTGTCCAATGGCATCTATATTAGAGGTGTCCAAAGGCGTCTATAAGATGTAAAGGGTTCATCATTGATATTACAAAAAGAGCCCAGTTACCTTCAGTTCTCAGAAACAAGGCTGCTCATAATAATTTTTTTATATACTAATTCATTAAAAGCTTGACTGGGGAGAAAGCTGGAAAGAGAGCTGAGAGCTCATAAATATGAACTGCTTTCAAGCTTATTTTCCTGGATAGAACCTGTACTGAGTGCTGTTTGTCAAGTCCAGTATTGATCAAACCGATGACCTCTGGTGTGACAAACCAACATCCTATCCACTGAACTATCCACTGAGCTGTCGACCAGCTTCATTGTAATCGTGAGGTTGTGTAACAGTATCAATAGATTGTAGAATGAACATTGCCCTGTGATGTAAGTATATACTGCTGCTATGTGAAACTGGTAAAAATTACCTTCTATTTAGTATGTTAGAGAACAAATACTGGTATTGCACCATTAGACTGCACACAAGATAAAAAAGTAATTAAACTACATCATACATGTAATAAGTTATGTTCAGAATTCTTAATTATGGTCCTGTGATGTATGTTTTCATGAACATGTAACAATATTGACAGGCAAAGAGGGTCCTTCTTGGCCAAGTGGTCTAAGGCGCCATCCCTTGATTCAATTTCCGAATAAAAAATATTGCCTGTGCTTTTTATTCACAACCAGCAACCATGTTTTGACAAAACTTGCTCCAAATGATTGATGTGATACCTCAATAGGAATGCCTCATTTCTTTTTGGTGACATTGAAAATTTTCTTGCAACCCAATCACCAGTCCCAAAACTCACAAGTTTTTAACACTTCTAATAATAATTTAAGATATTTCTCACAATCGTATTAGTAAGGGTAGACATAGTTTGTCCCCGAAAAACAGATTCTAGTTTTTAACTAACTACATTTTTATTTGCAGCATCCAACATGAAGTTCTCGTTCCAAAAAGCCATCCAGTTTCTGGTCAAAACCTACAAAAATGAGGGTACAATCGCATTATGGCGCGGTAACTCAGCCACGATGGTTCGCGTTGTACCTTACGCAGCTGTGCAATATACTGCCCATGAACAATATAAGCTCCTGTTAAATCGAGGACGAAAGAAAAAGTAAGTCTCAGATTACTCGCTTCCCTAGCCTTGTGTTCTCTTATGATGTAGCATGGTTTTTGTCAGTCATATTGCAACAGTGTCTGCTTGAGACGGTATTCTAAGCATTACCGGAGTATTGTGCCACAGAGACCGCCCGCAGTATACTGACACCTGGCCAACCAAAACTAGAACTACATTCTAAATGCTGAGCACCAAGGGAGGATGTTTCTAGAACCATGTTGCAATTCTTTGGTATGACTCAGTTGGGGACCGAACCCACAACCTTCCACACATGCAAGGTGAATACTGTAACACCGCTGTGGTGTGAGACCATTATCAGACTTACAAATGTTTGTAAATGCATACACACCCAATGGAAATAGGCAGTGCTTCCATGTGCTAGTTGCATAATGGCAGTGATCAATCATTCTTGTTAGTACCAAACCGGTTTCAGGGTCTGCTTCCTGGTTAGAACCAGTACTGAGTGTTGTTTCTTGAGAGGCATCGACCCAAATTGGGGATCGAACCTGCAATCACTGGCAGAGAGGTCAATACTCTATCCACTGCACTACTGCCCTGCTGTAAGGTGATCTTATTAATGATATAGTTTTTTTCAGCAAACGGCGGAATTGTTTGTAAGGGAAGTAATAGTGTATTAGCGAACACGACGTTTCGCGTAAAGTGTCCCATAATACCCATTGTCCCATGAGCCTAATTTGTTAACCTTTATCTTGGGTATATTATACAAAGATTTTAAATTCTGTAATGGTATTTTGACATTTTAGACATCTTCCTCCCGTCCGTCGAGCAATGGCTGGATCGTTTGCAGGGATCACAGCCACTACATGTACATATCCTCTAGACTTTGCCAGGGCCAGGATGGCTGTCACAGCAAAAGATAGGTAGGTACATAATAATTTATAAAAGTTATTCACGAAAATTCTTCTTTCCAATGCCACCAAATCACAGTTTAATAAGGGGCCAAGGAAGTCTCGTTTCGAAAGAATGTTTTGGGTCACTGATTAGCCTGATTAAAAAACACCAAAAGTGGTTTATAACCATTGTTTATTAAATAAAAAGCATGTAAAACATGTTTAAAACTTCCTGTGGTTATTCCTGTATGTTCTCAGCGAAAACCGCCAGAAATGATGTTTCAGTTGCAGTGGGGTTTTTTTTCATCATTTTCGAAAGATGACCCTTGGAATTGGGTATTTTAGCAGTGTTTTCATTAACATTGGGAAAACTTTTGCATTAAATATATTTGTTCAACTTTATTAAATGTGTACACTTGCTTCTCTAGCCATTTTATTAAAGAATCAGTGTCATACTCAATTCAGAATGTCAGAGGAAAAGTTTGTTTATTTTATCAAGGAATTATGACAAGTTTCAATTTACAATTATTGAAGCTTTCAATTGGGAATTTTTACCACTCATTTGGAAAAAAAAACACTATCTGCCATTGGGAATATGACCCATATCAGCTATAAAAATGGCTGAAAAAAAACCGCAGAGTTGTTCAAAACTTTGGTGAGAACTTCAGACAGGACCTAAAAATTGTGATTTTTTCTATAGTCTAGTATGTCCCGCACCCCTGTTTTAAACCTTAAAAACTGCAGGTTATATTCTGGAGGAAACAGTATAGTGATCTTTAATAAGAAAATATGCCATTGGTTTATTAGACTTTTGCATCGTAAATTATGTGATAAATTCCTCTCTAGATATGTTTGTTTATGTGTGATTTTAAATTTTTAAAGCCTTTAAATTAGCAACATAAACTTGCCTTTTTTCAGATACAGTAATATTATAGTTGTGTTCAAGACAGTTTTACGAGAGGAGGGCGTCAGGGTGATCATGCATGGCTACTGGCCAACTGTGATTGGCTCGTGTATTTACTCAGGGATAAGCTTCTTTACATACGAAACACTCAAGATTTTACATGCAGGTCAGGCGTCATGTTGTTTGAATGCTAGTTTATGTTATATCTAATATATAAAGTCAAACCCGAGTTAAGTGGTCACCACTATTTAGCAGTCACTTGTCTTTAGCAGCACATTTGCTATTTTCCATTTCTTTGCTTTCAGAACAAATTAACCTGTATTGAACAACAACTTGCTTTAAAAGGTCACTTTTGCTCCTTCCCATGACTGGTTGCTTAAGACAGGTTTGACTGTATTTCAACTCACCTTAGTCAACAATTCAAGATTACCTATTCCCAAAATCACACAGTAGATATATAGCTATATTTATAAATTTTTTATAATAATTGTTTACATTGCTGTATTTAATAAATCAATGTCTGAGATATAGTCAACAACTTCATTATTTAAATATTGTAAGTAAAATCGAGTGTTCATTGGTTATTGGGTGATGAAAAACATTAGGCCAGAAGCCCGAAAATTTGGCTTTTAAATATTAATTTATAATGCATATTATGTTATTGTATCAATACTAAGGCTGTGCAAAATATAGTGATGTACTTGCGTAAATATGGATTTTATGAGATTTGTCCATGAACTTCTGGATAACCCCTAGTATATCAATACCATCTTTGGTAAGTTCTTGAGCTTAAACAGACCACATAAGATTGACTGGGTTTCAGAAATTTATTTCTGTATTAAGCTTCCATAGAAGTTCTGTATTTACAGTCAGGATTATTGTTTGAACTGGCCTAGTTTGGTAATTTATATCAGAATTAGAGTTTTCACACTGAGTTGAGGTCATACCTTTTAGCCTTAAGAAGTAAAAGGTGTGTGATTTTGAAATCTCAAGACTAAGCCTTTGAAAAATTAGCCATATAATTTGGTGATACATATACTGTAAAACACTTTAAATTCGCATGAATTTTAGTTCGCGAATTTGCTCTGTGTTGTATTTTATTTATATTCACATAGTTCGGAAAGGGAAAGAACCAGTCATGCATTTTTTATTCGAATATTGTAAACATTCCGACAGTGATTGTAATTTTAGGGTTTTAACTTGAGAGTACTAGCAAAAACAAAGTTCTCACTAATGAAACAGTGTTTTACAGCATATGCAGCGACAACCCTGTTATCCTAGTTGACCCCACCCCTTACAAAGGTTTATATATTCCAACAAAGCACTTTATTTGTATTTGGTTAAATACTTGTTCTACCCAGGAATGTCTGTACATGTATTATGATTTATTGGACAAGGCCATCCTTAAAAAAATATTTGTTTGCTGTATTCTGGCCTAGTATTTTTTATGTGGGTAGGTAGGTAGCTATTTTTTTTTTTTACCATCTTTCGATATTGCATAGTCATTTTAAAGAAAAAAGGACAGAAATCACGAAAAAAAAATTAAATGCTTTGAAAGTTAATAAAAAAAGTTTGGGTAGCTGCAATTTTGAGTGAGTAGGTAGGAGCACAGCAAATAACATATTTTTTGTGGATGGCCTAAGGTAATTTGAAATTTATGGCACCATTGGTGTACTTTGTAATACATTTTAAAGTTATAACTTATTTTATTATATTGCCTACATCTACAGAATACTCCAAAGGTATAGACCCAACTTCACTTGAGCGGTGGTCCTTTGGAGCCATAGCAGGGTTGTGCGGTCAGTGCACCTCATATCCCTTGGATATAGTCAGACGAAGAATGCAAACTGCAGGTACACAATAATGACTTTGTATCAAAGTCAAGTTTATGTAAACTTTAACTATGTTTTGCTAACAGAATAATCTACCATGTTTGCCACATTCCTCACCTACTTTGTAAATGGGGACCGCAGCGTTGTCTAGTGATAGAGCATCCACCTCGCATGCAGATGGTCGTGGGTTCGATCCCCAATCAGGTCATACCAAAGTCTTTAAAAATGACACTAGAAGCTACTTGCTTGATGCTCAGCATTTATAGGAAAGTTCTAGGTCTGGTCGGCCCAGTGTCAGTATAATGCGACTGGGTGGGGTATCAAACCATGTGTCTGCGGCATGATACTCCAGTGTGACAGCGCTCAGAATACTGTCTCAAATAGACACTGTCGCTATATGATTGAAAAATTGTTGAAAGCGACGCTAAACACCATACAAAAATAACCTTCTCAATGACCCCCATTTTAATTACATACATGTATACAGTGCATAATGCAGATCTAGTCTATATTGTCTCTAGCACTTGAAAGATAAAAATTGATACTGTCACTGTTAAATTTAGCAAACTAACATAGAAGTGCAACACTGTTCTATGTATATATAAACAAATAATGAAATAAAGTATTATTGTGCTGAATCATCAATATGTGTTTTTGTTGATGGTACAGTTGAATCATATTGATATAAAAGTTTTAAAACTGCGATAAGCTCTCTAGATCTGTTGCTGAGAGGTCTAAGACACCGTCTTAAGATCACTTACCTCTCACTGCTAAGGTCGTAGGTTCAAGTTCTGCTCACTCCAAAACCTTTGTGAGAAAGTTTGCCAGTTACTTGCGGAAGGACAGTGGTTTTACTCAGATTTATTGTCATATATAACCTGAAATGTGTTAAAAATGGCGTTAAATCTGTGCCAGCTGTTGTTTAGCTTTGACATATGTTTTACTATTTGCAGGTGTAACTGGGCATTCAAAAGACTACACGAGTATATACCGGACAGCTAAAATAGTGTACCAAACAGAAGGGGTAAAAGGTGGTTTATACAAGGGCCTCAGTATGAACTGGGTGAAGGGCCCAATATCTGCTGGTATCAGCTTCATGATATTTGAGGGTGTTCAGCGCTGGCTTCGGAAATGGCCGTTGTTTCACATAAATAGTGAGAATGACTGATGTAGCTTTATGTATTAGGTTAAACAGTTTATTTAATAAATTCAACTCTTAGCTCGATGCACAAGTTGCTATACTCCCAACTGGAATTGCAAGCTATTTAATATTTATAACCAGACCAGCCTGCAAGTAACTAACACTTGCTGTCTGATTACAGCATATGTTGTTTGGCTCAAATTTTTATGCATATCCCTTTTCAGCATTAATTGACTGTTCCAAAACTAAGATTTACAGAGTGTATAAATGAAGAATAGCTAGTCAAGAGTGAATATAGTCAAACCTGTGTTAGTGGTCACCTCTATTAAACAGCTACATTTTTTTCTCTCATTTCTATGCTTGCAAAGAAAATTAACCTGTATAAAGCAACAACCTGCCCTAAAAAGCAATTTATACTCCCTCCCTCGTCTGGCTGCTTAAGACAGATTTGGCTGCATTGTCTTTAATTGACGGTGATTACACAGAAAACCAGCCAGATTTTATTGTACAGTGTTTTTAACTGAGGAATGAAATTTTTGTACCAAAAAACAACAATTTATTTGTTTGATTGTTTCCCTGCTTAAGTTAACAACTGTAATAGCAGCTTTTTCAATTGTTGTTAATTTATTGTATATTTTGGTATGGTTTTTACTATATCCTATATAGATGGAGTGTTGGCCACTCACACCAGAGGTTGCAGGTTCGATCACCAGGAATCGGACTTAAAAGCGGTTCATATAAGTTCTGAGCTTTCATCGCAATTGAGCTAAAATAGATTGGTATAAACTTATATGTCCTAATACTGAATATACCATATTTATCAAGTCATGAATTAAGAATATTTAAGAAAAAAATATATTCAGGTGGTCCGAGGCATTGTCTCGAGACCCCATCAACTTGAAGCGGAAAAATGTGTCAGTTACTTTAAGTAAGAGCATTTTTCAGTAGTATAAATTATATTAAGCATTTTAACGCTATTAAACTTATGCCACATTGAAACTTAAAATGTGTTGAATAATGTTAAAAACCTATTTAAAAAGGTTTGAGTGCCAGTTACCACATGTTGCATATTGTACAAGTATCTATGAAAAAAATCTATATTTGATGCATAAAAAATTTCACATGTTTATTAGCCACTTATTAGATCACTTGAGCCTTTGGCTTAAGGTCAATTTTTATGATCCTTCTGTGCCCGAGGTCCATCCGCAGTCACTTTTTTGTTGTTGTTAAAACAGCAGCACTCTTATTTTCAGCTCCACAGTCAAAAGACTTGAAGGTAATTCATCCATGGACTTTTAGTTAATTTTTCTAATCACCATCAGTTTTTATTCTGAAAAAAACTTGGTTAGAATTCCATATCCATGAAAGCTCAGATGAAGAATAATACAGTAATCAGTCAAAATTAGGTTTAAAAGTTTTTAAATATTTAATAATGATAATTACTGTTTCTGTCAGAGTTATGGCCCTTGATAATTTGGTTAGAGTTATGGCCTCTGTTAATTACCGTCTTTGTCAGAACTATGGCTCTTGATTCACCGCATTGTAAATGTCAATAAGGAAAAAAAAATGGGGTCCTCCCTGGCTGAGTGATCTAAGGTGCCGTCTTGAGATCATTTACCTCTCATCGCGTGGTAGGTTCGAGTCCCTCTCGCTCCAAAAACTTTATGTGAGAAAGTTTGCAGGTACTTGCGGAAGGACGGTGATTCTACTCATATTCATTCTGAGGTCTTCCTCCACTAATAAAACTGGATATGCCATATATAATTTAATCTGAAATGTGTTAAAAATGGTGTTTAACCCCTTCAATAAGAAAAATGAATATACTAAAAATAATTAACTTTAAATGTACATGTATCCATAATTCATATTTGTTTATGTAATGACCCTCAGTCTATACACAGAATGACGTCGGCATTGTCAGGTGGACCTTAACTACCTCATGGTAAATATCGATATTAAACCAAAATAAAATGTAGATTTTTGATTCAAGATACTTACGTAATTCATTGTTAGGAATATAATAGAATATTTTTACTTAACCATTTTCTGGGGAAATGGTTTTGCCCCTCCCCAGATTCATAGATGTGTTCTTTAACCAGCATAATAATATAAACCATTGCTGCCCTCTTTCTTTATTAAACCTTGCAATTTTTAATCTGATTTGTTTTACATCGACTATGAAACAGGTTCTTACAACTTTGACACTCTTAAGACTTAGTGATCCTGGGTAAAGCCAGTCCTCAGCATATTCAGATACAAGTTTTTCTGAAGGTATACTACACTAGTTGAGGTAAGGGATCAAACCAATTTCTCTCTGGTCCTTGGATCAATACTCTACCAAGAGAGACCAGGAGCTTTACAGTCCATCTCTTATAACAAATATTTAATAGCCCATGAGAGTGTATGGTACAACAGTATAGTGATGGAGTAGCGTTGGCAGTTCAGCAAGAGACTGCAGCTGCAATCCACTGCCTGGCCCATTGGCTCTAAAAAGAAATTCAAAAGCGATTTAAGAAAGCTCTGAGCTTTCTTTGCAATTGAGCTCAAATAAATTGGTACAAACTAAGAACACAGAGGATTGGTCATGGGCTCGACCCTCACGGACACATGTTATATGCTTAAACAAGGCAAATTATCTGTATTTTGCTCATTGCAGGGAGACATTGTCTTAACACCAGTAGTTGTTAAGATTTTTATCACTATTGGGATTAGATGTTATAATTGTGAATATTTACTATGATGTTTTGATATCTGGTTTCAGGGTATCAGAATTCTACATACCGGTAAAAAGTTGCCTCTCAAAAATTATTTCACAATTTTTTTTTAAATAGAGCTCCAAGTGGGTGGGGTACAAAAAAAACTAATATAAAGTAATATTCCATATGGGAATAACCACCGTCTTTGAAGGAAAATGTTTTCAGAATAGTCGGACTGTATACTTGTGAAAAATTAAGTTATTCAAGTTGTAGAAATTCAAATGTATGCTTAACATTTTAAAAGTTTTAAAACTATTGTTTAGATTTCTTGAAAATGCAAGGTTTCATAAAAAAAAGTTGGGGAGTAATGTTTTATTGAAAAAAGAAATCCAAAATCATTCAGTGTTCATGCAGTAGGTTTCTATTCAAACAACGTACATTTTTGCTGTATATATCACTTGTTTCATTCAATACTGTCTTACTTACAAGCTGTAAAAATGTGCAAGGGAAGGCTTTCTTATTTCATATTTTTACACTTTCTAATTTTAAAGGGGAACATGTGGTAGTGCTGAATCAATTTTTTTACTCAGTCATGTGAACTCATTAAATTAATCTTTTTTACACATATAAACGTACATGTATGAAAATATTAATCCCGAAATATAACTGTCTGACACTGGATGTTATCAACAGTTTTGATAAAAAGAAATTGGCAGTTTTTGTTATAAAATAGTGGAGTCCTTTGGTTTTGATAATATGAGAAAAGTCAATAAAAAAATACATATCGAAATTTTGCCTGGAATTTTTCTCTACTGTACCGATTAAATTTGATAAAAATGAAATAGTGTAATATATATTTTTGTACATACATGTATATTACCCCAAATGTACCATTAATACCAGAGCTAAGCCCATTGTTATTTTTCAGAAATAGTGTAAAGTGAAATTGAACAAAATTGTTGTATCGCTCTTTAATAAATTTCATCAATACAGTCAAACCTGCAGAAACAGTCACCTGTATTAAACAACCACCTGTCTAAAGAAATCATATTTTTTTATTTCCCATTTCTATGCTTTCAGAGTAATAACTTAGAGTCTTAAAAGACCACTTTTGCCCCTTCCCTTGACTTGCGCTTAAGACAGGTTTGACAGTATATACAACATATTGATACATGTGCTTACGTGTACACCAATACGAATATTTCCTACCATTTGATTTTATTGCAAGCTCCACGTTTTCACCAATGAAAGCAAAGAATTTTTGTAATTGTATTGTTTTTTAATAAGAAAACGCGCACAAAGCTCCACCGGAGCCTTCACCAAGTCGGGGGGTATAAAAATTGGATTATTCTTAAATAAGCAAGTTACGGTCTGCCACTCCATTTTTCATATATGAAAAAAATCTCATTTTACCCTAACCCGTACTAAGAATAGGGAACCATTTTGATTTTGGGAATATTTATTAAATTCAAATGGCAAACATCTTTGTTTGTCTGTTCTATTTATTACTATATTTATTACTAAAGCACCAGTTAAAATGAAAAGAAAAATAGAGAATATGTTGAAATTTTACAATGATAAACTTATTTTATTTTGAAACTGTATAATATTTATGGAGTTCAGTTTTAGAACTTTTAACACAATATATTATGGGTTATAAATAAAGTACAGTTAAACCTGTGTATGTGGCCACCTCTATTATGCAGCACCTGTCTTAAGCAACCATATTTTCTATTTCCCATTTTTACGCGCTCAGAGTCAATTAACCTGTTTTAAGACCAATTTTACTCCTTCCTTTGACTGGTTCCTTAAGACAGATTTGACTGTAAATGTAAACCAATAATTGTTTCATAGATTTTTAGTCCCCTACCTGTATCAAGGGAGAGGGGCTATAGATTTACCCTTTGTCTGTCCCATTCAGCCAGAAAGATTGCTCAAAAAGTATCCCAGCTAGAGTTGTGAAACTTTGCATGCGGGTGGAGTGCATTACAGAAATAATGCAGTTCAATTCATTTTTTTCTGTCGGACAAAATATTGTCTAAAGTAGGAACCATTCTGATTCAATTGAAAGATTGTTGTATATGATGATACAATATAATAAAGAACCACGCTGTACAATACAATACAGCAACATATAATACAGTATAATACAGAACCATACTGTACAATACAATACAGCAACATTATAGTACAATATAATACAGAACCATGCTGTACAATACAATACAGCAACATGTAGTACAATATAATACAGAACCATGCTGTACAATACAATACAGCAACATGTAGTACAATATAATACAGAACCATGCTGTACAATACAATACAGCAACATGTAGTACAATATAATACAGAACCATGCTGTACAATACAATACAGCAACATATAGTACAATATAATACAGAACCATGCTGTACAATACAATACAGCAACATACAGTACAATATAATACAGAACCATACTGTACAATACAATACAGCAACATATAGTACAATATAATACAGCACCAAACTGTACAATATAATACAGAACCATACTGTACAATATAATTCAGCACCCAACAGTACAATACAGCACTGTCTAGTACAGTGCAATACAATAAAGTACAGACCAATACAATACAGCAACATATAGTACAATATAATACAGTACAAATCAATACATTACCGTACAGAACAATACAGTACAAAACAATAAAGTACAGTACATAACAGTAAAATATTGAGAAAATGTAGGTTAGAAATAACATATACCAAACAACTTTCAGGTTAAAATTGTGTGCAAGTACCACATTATTCCATCTATTATGTGATACAGTCCAAAGTTAGAGACAATCCTATTGAATGCTTATCAACAAAATGTATATTAGTGTGATTATATTGTATTTTATGTTGCTAGCATTGTATCCAAATACAGTTATGTCAATATAATGTTTGTGCTACAAATCTGAACTTATTTCAAGATAAAAATGAGTTACATTTCATTATGTTACAAACTGAATTTATTCCTTAATAAAAATGTTACATATAAATGTTACAAACTGAAGTTGATTCTTGGTAAAAAT
The DNA here is from genome assembly GCA_029582155.1 of Panopea generosa. Taxonomy (NCBI): domain Eukaryota; kingdom Metazoa; phylum Mollusca; class Bivalvia; order Adapedonta; family Hiatellidae; genus Panopea; species Panopea generosa. The sequence continues at coordinate 16,422,456 of CM055912.1, forward strand.
GTTACATGTTCATATGTTACAAACTGAACTTGTTTCTCGATAAAAATGTTACATATTAATACATTACAAACTGAAGTTGTTTCTCAATAAAAATGTTACATATTTATATGTTACAAACTAAACATATTTCTTGTTGAAAATGTTATAAATATGAATTTATTTCTTAAAAATCAGAACTTACTTACTTCTTGATTTATATAAAAATTTAATGATGTTTTAATTCATGCAATAATTTTTTTTGTGCATTTTCACTTTATTAGCTACCGTTATATGGACGTCTTCCAATTAAAAGTTTATAGTGAATTAATTAAAACTGACAACGAATATTCAAATATATTCTCATTCACATTTTCGTTCCTTTTCTATTATTTGAATAATATACTGATGCATGTAGTTATCTGACAGTCAATTTATCGTATGAAAAATAATTTTATTAATTAAAATAACAATAATTTTACTATTGCATAGTAGTATTTGTTATAGAGTGAACCAGTAATATCACCTGAATAGATATTTAGTAATACTTATTTAGAAAAAACCAAGATGTTGTGATTGGTACTCATTGTATTTATTTGGATAAGGTGGCAGTTCCTGTCTTTATCACTATTCATTCATTCTGTCTTTATCCTAGCAGTCTGAATAATCGATTGCTCAAAAATCGGATTTTTTTTTGTGAAAATAAAAAAAATAAAATAAAGCATAATGATTAAAATATTTAAAAAAAACATGAAATTAATTTTGAAATAATCCTTACTAGCATTTAAGATACCTTACCTGTATTCAGATAAATTAAATTATTATTTGCCAAAAAATTAATTTACTGAAAAATACTACTACATGCATAAGTGTTAAACACAGGAAATGTCACGTTTTCTGTACTGTTTTTGTGTATTGTTAAACGATTGTTGTAGACTTAATATCTGAACGGAACAGTTAACCGCCACTTTTGTATTTCCAATATCCTCGCCAAAATATTGAGTAGCAGTATTAAGGTTGTATATGACATTAACAGACAATTATGTATTTTAACAAAGCCTAAATGTTCGTTCTTATTCAAGTCCAAATTTCAAGAAAATTGCTTCAAGATAATTTTTGAGAAAATACGTAAAATGTCAGAAATATAAAATGTCAGGTGGCGTGTTAGCTGAGCCATTCAGTGTAGATTGTTGTCATCACACTTATATATGCAAATTACAAGATGATGTATTGTCGCGTATAAAAGGGATGCACATCAATGCTGAAAGTGACTGTAACTCGTCTTCACAAATCAAATCAATCGGTGGATTGGCCACTCTCGCCAGAGGTTGTTGGTTTGATCCCCAGGTTGACCCTGATGCCTCTTAATAAACGACACTTTGTACTAGTTCTACCCAGGAATCGGTACGAGAGTGGTTCTTTTAAAAGTCTGAGCTTCCACATTTTATATAAGTTTTGTACAACATATTCAACAACATACGTGGTTGAGAGGATTGAAACGAAAGAAAATAATTCTTATATACGGTCAAATTTGTGTAAGCGGTTAACTATATTAAGCAGCCACTTTTCTAAAGCAGCCACTTTTGCTATTTCCTATTTCTATGCTTACAGAGCAAATTGACCTGTATTAAGCAACAACCTGTCCTATTAGGTCACTTTCGCTCAATCCCTTGACTGGCTGCTTAAACTGGTTTGACTAGTTTCTCTCCATATGAAGTTTCTTGGTAATTGAGCTTAAATAAGTTTGCTTAAAATACAGCAATCATTACACTGTCGCACCGTATGGAAATAATGTAATAAACTCCAAGTATTATTGTCTGCAATCATTAACAGTTTTGTGGAATTTTTTTTATCAAATTAGTTTTAGAAATAAGAGTTAAAACTATTTAAAAAAAATTGATATATATTTTGAGGTTGCGAATAAAGCAAACATTCAAATTGTTGATTTATGTAATTCATTTGAGGTTGCAAATAAATCAAACATTCAAATTATAAATTTACACCGATTGATTGTGGTTGCGAATAAATCAAACATTCAAATTATAAATTTACCCCGATTGATTGTGGTTGCGAATAAAGTGAACATTAAAATTGTTAATTTGTGTAAATCATTTGGGGTTGTTAGAAAAGCAAACATTCAAATTATAAATTTATATGTATCTATTGAGGTTGCGAATAATGCAAACATTCAAATTGTTAATTTGAATGAATCAATTTTAGTTGCGAATAAAGCAATCAATCAGATTGTTAATTTGCATTAACCAACATAGATTATGATTAAGGCAAACATTCAGATTGTTAATTTACATGAATCAACTTAGGTGTCAAATAAGGCAAACATTCAGATTGTTAATTTGCATGAATCAACTTAGGTGTCAAATAAGGCAAACATTTAGATTGTTAATTTGCATGAACCAACTTAGGTGTCGAATAAGGCAAACATTCAGATTGTTAATTTGCATGAACCAACATAGGTTACGAATAAGGTGAACATTCAGATTGTTAATTTGCATGAATCAACTTAGGTTATGAATAAGGCAAACATTCAGATTGTTAATTTGCATGAACCAACTTAGGTGTTGAATAAGGCAAACATTCAGATTGTTAATTTGCATGAACCAACTTAGGTGTTGAATAAGGCAAACAGTCAGATTGTTAATTTGCATGAATCAACTTAGTTTTTGAATAAGGCAAACATTCAGATTGTTAATTTGCATGAATCAACTTAGGTGTTGAATAAGGCAAACATTCAGATTGTTAATTTGCATGAACCAACTTAGGTGTCGAATAAGGCAAACATTCAGATTGTCAATTTGCATGAACCAACTTAGGTTACGAATAAGGCAAACGGTCAGATTGTTTATTTGCATGAATCAACTTAGGTGTTGAATAAGGCAAACATTCAGATTGTTAATTTGCATGAATCAACTTAGGTGTTGAATAAGGCAAACATTCAGATTGTCAATTTGCATGAACCAACTTAGGTTACGAATAAGGCAAACATTCAGATTGTTAATTTGCATGAACCAACTTAGGTTTCGAATAAGGCAAACATTCAGATTGTTAATTTGCATGAATCAACTTAGGCTACGAATAAGGCAAACATTCAGATTGTTAATTTGCATGAACCAACTTAGGTTACGAATAAGGCAAACAGTCAGATTGTTAATTTGCATGAACCAATTTAGGTGTCGAATAAGGCAAACATTCAGATTGTTAATTTGTACCATTCAGTTTAAGTCGCTAATAAAGCAAACATTCAAATTGTTAATTTACACAAATCAGTTGAAGTCGCGAATAAAAAATGAATATCCACAATCAAAGTGATTGTTCAAGTCAGGTTATTTAGACGATTCAATTTAAGTCGCAAATACAGCGAACATTTATTTTGCACGTGATTAACTGTGTTAACAGAGAATAAATATTTCATTGTGATAAAGTAGCTTTGCTCGACGAATATGCGTGGTGTTGTTTACTTAGCGTTTAGTCTTTGTTTATCATATTTTACAAGTGTTAATGAGTAAGACAGATATATAATTATTATTGACGTGTACGAGTATAGGTCATTTTGTGTTTTTATGATAATTGAATTATAAATAAATAACAAACAGTGATCTTGCAGTGTTTGTCATTGTATCACCCTCTCCCTTACATATTAAGAACAATATGCAAAATCCAGGTGGTTCCGGGTAAGAACACAATTACTGTCGATCTCTGCAGAGGGGTAAGAATCATTTGAAATGGTGTTCTGTTCATTTTATCATTTTTTTTGTCATGTTGACAATTATGGCTAAACTACCAACCCCTGTGTGGTTCCAGGGGTCCATATGAGTGATGGCAAGAATATGATAACTGCGACTCATGCATGTTGCAAGAGGCGATAATTTCAGTAATTCGATATAATTTGCTGAAACGCTGCAATTCTGCAGGTAAAAAGGTTCCGGGTTCATATTGCATATTCATTAGTTGATGTGATTTTTTAATCTGTAAGTTAATTTATTGTTTTTGTACATGTAGAATGAACCTGTAATCTTCCTTCCTGTTGGCGTCAAATAACCTACAATATGTTAGTATGCCGTAAAACCCCATTCATTCATGCAAATGCATTTATCTAAAACCTCACAAGTTAACTTAGTTGTTCTTGTTCATTCCAACCCGTCTCAGTAAAGATTAGGACAACTCGGTCTATGTAGAAGGGTTGCAGGTATCCGAAATGGTGTCGTGTCCATTTTATCATTTTCTTTATCGTGCTCATTATTGCGGTAAAATTATCAATCCTTGTGTGGTTGCAGTGTCATATGTCATACGAGTGATGGCAAAATTAGGACCTATGTAGGTCATGCATGGTGCAAGAGGAGTTGATAGAATTTGCAGTAACTCTGCATATTCATTTGTTGATGCTTTTTTAAAAAAAAAAATCTATTTGTAGTATATCTAATGCGAGGGAGAACAAGAGCGATGGAGAGAGAGAATGCTCTGTTAACTTTTTTTAGCTCTACTGGCCAAAGGCCAGAGTGACTTATGCGATGACACGTCTGTCGTCCGTTAACAGCACTTTCTCCGAAACCACTAGGCCAATTAAACTCAAACTTCAAACGGATGTTTCCATTGCATTGGAAACTATACAGAAGATTTTTTTTTCGATCTGACTTTGAAGGTGACTCCGTTACATGTATCCAATCAAAGTTTAAAACAACGAACAGATGCAGAATTTATTCTTTATAAGGAAATACATCAGGAGTTTTTTTAAATTTCAAAAGTCTTAAGCTTCCCCCCACCCCCACCCAATAAATAACACCTATATATACTCACTGACTTCGTTTTGTCAAAATTATGCATCTGAACGTACTGAAATTTCCTAACTTGTGCTACTCGCCAAAGTTAGACTAAAATAGATTTACCGCTTAAAATTGCAACATATTTTGTGACGTACTTTAGTATTAAATGAATCACGTGATTTCTTTTTGATTTCAATTTGATCCAGGTTTTATGAAGTTAAATGACTTTGTCACATTAGGTGGATTTAACATACCAAACCATTCGAATTTTATTTATTAATGATAACAAGATGCCTTTCTTTTATTTTAAAAATAATTTATTTTTTTAAGACATTTACAGCGTTCCCCGCACCCCTTCTCAGATATTCTCCCTTTGAGTAACATTTTTTTATAAAACTTTTGGCCAGAATCTCTAACTTGTACGACATAATTTATTTTGTAATAGGCGATTATTTAAAAAAAACAAACACATCTTTAATAATGCCATTTAGAGGACCTCCTACAGATTTTTTAGATTATGGGGAACATGGCCAATTTTTTTTAGGGATGAATCGGGGGAACATTAATCATTACTTTCAGGGATCCAGGGATCAAATACATAATTTCAGAGATCTGGGGGATGGGGTATACTTTTGGGGAACTATGGCAGATACTTTGGGGGATCTGGGGGGAACATAATGGCCATTACATTAAGAGATCCAGTGAACAGTGATTCCCTCTCTTGGAGGGTCCCATAATACATTTTGGATTTTTTGCTAAATGTGAAAAACAATAAAATAAAGTTTTACATCCGTTTTATTTCAAATAAACATCATATACCAGAAACATACAACAAATCAGAGATTAGTTGACTTTACTTTTAATCTTCTAATAAAACTAGTTTTAGATGTTTATTTATTTTCAATTGATGATAAAATGCGTTTGACGAACTTACAACTTTAATAGACAAATCACGTTCCAAGTTTTCCTGGGTAGAACATGTACTGAGCATATGAGGATAAAGTGTCTTGCTCAAGGACACGCCACATCAGCCTGGTGGAGGACTCGAACCTACGACCCTCCAATCTTTGGTCCGATGAGCAACCAAAAGATATTCTGAACCAATTTCCTCTGTCACTTCAATTTGCTAAATACATATCTGCGCTGCGTTTCACAAAATAACTTACGATAAAAATCGACGTACGTCAATTAGACGTCAATTAGACAATTTCTCCGTTTAATGTTCAAATTTTGATCGACATTTAAAATGATTGTATTTTCCGAAAATATGTTAATTTTTGCACGATTTGAGCTAACTTGGCTTCATTTAGATGAAAATCAAAACTATTATGAATAATTGTTGGTTTACGTTTACGACGATTTTTGACGTATGCTGAACGGAACATCTAACCCGCCACTTTTGTATTTCCAATATTTTAGTCAAAATACTATGTAAAATAAACAGAAGTGTTATTGATTTGACATAATGCAATGAATGATTTACACTGTTATTCAATTATAATTGCACAGTAACCCAGTCTACTTTTCACTTAAAAGCTTGACGAACATAACGCATGTGGAAAATCAAGCGCTTTTACGATCCTGAAAAAAAAGTAAAAACAGCAGAAGACACTTGAAAGTTTCTTTTCTTTAAAAGAACCAATACAAAGTACCGATATCCCTACATCATAAGTATAGTCATTTAAGACAAAAAGACACACGTTTCTTGCACGAAAGGAACGGCGGAGGCATGGCGAGTCTCTTTCCCTTGGCTAAAAATTGAAACTGCCGATGGTTCAACGGTCTTTATATGTGCAGTATGTACAATGCACACGGGCTCGAGTGTTTGGGCAAATGTTTGTGCCCAGAATATTCAGAAATCGGCCCTTGATAGGTAAGTAAATTTGACTGCAGGATACAATTTTAAATACATTTCTCAAAGTTTAAAAAATAATGTTCAGATTTTATTAAAGTTGGTCGGTTAACTGGAAGAAGAAGAATTGTTATACTTCTCCAAATTTGACTGGAAGTGACATTTTTGATATGTCCCATCCCCGGGTTCGAGACTCGTTTTGCCGCAGTATTAATTTGGAGTGTCTGTCTCCTTTGGCAACTGTCAAACCCCCACTCTATGATGATTGACATAATACATTGTGTCCCATTGTTATTCATCTCTCACATCCGATTTATTTGGGAATGTTGTGGTGTGAGCTTTAGTACTGGTTAAAAGCCATGAAAGAAGGGTTTAATAAGTAAAACTGATCTTTCAGTAGCCCAAGTTGGCATACAAACAATGTTTAATGTGTGTATATTCTACGCTGTTATTTATCATATTTATCAATACGGCACCTCTTCAAATTTAAGATTATGCCAATTTACCCCCAAGCTTTAAAAAATGGGGGTAAACTACCCCCAAGATTTCAGAACTGGGGGTAAATTACTCCCATGCAAAAATAAATATCTTGGGCACTGATGCAGACTTGGTCATTGTTATTCTGAATGTTCTTTCTTATTCATGTCCAAGTTTAAACGAAATTCCTTTTTGAGAAAATATATAAAATGCCAGGTGGCGGGTTAGCAGTTCCAGGCAGTGCTTCTGGAAATATGGTTTTGAACAAAAGAACCACGTTTAAAATGAATATATTTATTTTTCATTTTTCATTTATGGCTGAAATACGAATGTTTTGCAATCTGGCTACACGTGACAACAGAAACGTTATTTAAAGCATATAGCTGAAATTTAAACGGATTTTTTCACATCGCAGTTTCAACTTTTCATCATCGAAGTTTCGACATTTGACCATCATAGTATCGGCTTTTCACAACCGTAGTTTCGACTTTTCATCATCGTAATTTTGACTTTTCATCATCAAAGTTTCGACATTTCACCATCGTAGTTTTGGCTTTTCACAACCGTAGTTTCGACTTTTCACCATCGTAATTTTGACTTTTCACTATAGTAGTTTCGACTTTTCACCATCGTAGTTTCGACATCTCAGCATCGTAGTTTGAACTTTTAATCATCATAGATTTGACTTTTCATCATCGTAGTTTCAACGTTTCACCATCGTAGTTTTGTATTTTAACCATCGTAATTTCAACTTTTGACTATCTTAGTTTCGAATTTTAACTTGCTTAGTTTCGACTTTTCGATTTTTCATCATCGTTGTTGCCTCTTTTCACCATCGTAGTTTCGACTTTTCACAATAGAACTAGATTTGTTTTCCTTTGACCATTATACACTATTAGTCATACTAATTTAACTGAACTAGAGTTGTTTCCTTTTTGTCCTTTATTAGATATAGCCACACTTTTTCATTTGAACTAGAGTTGTTTCACTTTGACCATTATAGACTATAAATTACATACATATATTATATATAACTAAAGTTATTTCCCTTTTACTATTATTCACAAGAAATCACACTATTTCAACTGAACTAGAGTTATTTCCCTTTGACCATTCGACTTGTATATAATATCTTGCCATTATTGAATATACGTCATTATAATTCAACTCAATTCTATTTGACAATAGTCTCCAAATCTCATCTTCAAATCCTTCCAAATGATCTCAAGCATTTTAAAAAACGAGACGAAATATTTCAACGAAATTTAATACAAGTAATTTTTTAGTTATTAGAGTAACAAAAAAAGACAATAAAACACCATCGTCTCTCATATAATAACAAAATAAATAATTAAGACCATTGAAAACAGTATGTATTTCTAGGCCTCACACTTAGCCATGACTTCTCAACACATATGGGAAATATTGCAATCGATGCAAATACCACACTCAAATGTATCGAACAAATTATGCAAATACATAATCAGAAAATAAAAGAAACATCCTTACAATACCTATCTAAAGCTACAATCAGTACTCTATCTGGCAAAATACGCAATCATACAAAGTGAGTACAGAGAACAGCAAATAGGTATATGTTGGTTAATTACGATTTACCAGCAGTGTCACCCAGATGAAACCAAGTGAAACATCACTCAACTTGTTGTATAAATAACAAACAATCTAGTTGCTGTATATCACCATCATCTAATTCCAATATAAATCTAAAGTACTGATGGTCAGAACCTGATATATCCCGAATTAAAAGCAGGGAATTTTATGTATGTCTCACAATCATAGCAACTGAACGTTAACTAAACTGTGACGTCATTCAAACTTACAGTTGAAGCAATTGACCAATCAACGCGCTCAAATGTGGCTTTTCCAATATCGCTATTTAACGGACCTTATCGAGAGAACTGGGTCCTTTCTACAGACTAATAGCGTTTGGATTATACCATGCAGCATTTTTTTTTTTAAAAAAGACACAATTCAATGTCTAAATTAGTTTTATTTGATTGCCTTAGTGCTGTTTGCTAATATATAAAATGCATGAAAATAGTGAAATTCGAGAAATAAAAAGTAGTTCCTTTTGCGTAGGATGATTTTGGCGGTGATAAAGACTGCAAATCTTGATCACGACGACAAAAGCAGGTACATATCTTTAGTTTAATGTTCCCCGAACAATTAGAAACTGGAGTAATCTCACAAGTCATGTAAAGGTGAGCATCAGCATAAGTAAGTTTACTGCGGATCTGGTCATAATATATAAATGTATTGACGTTTCACTACACTGTTTAAATTTGTTCTATATTAAATAAGGACTAGGAGTTCTCCACATAGAATCTTTTTTTTGTTGAGTTTTTATCTATAGCACAGTCATAAACATGCACCTTAACTGGTAGGTCAACCAGCTTGATTTTTAAAGACAGTGAAGCGACACCCTAAGATTATTTTAAAAAAGAACATTTTGTTAAAATCCTGTAAAAGTCACATTTTAACCTCAATTAAGGTCTCACTACACAGTTGTGTCCCTTTTTTATCACACTTAAAAAGTCTGCTATGTCAGCTTTTGCTCTATTCATCTGCAGCAAAACAACACAGTCCCTATCAACCATTTTAAAAATATGTCCAACCAAATTACAAAGGACTTTTTAAGTGTGACAAAAAGGGGACACAACTGTGTAGTGAGACCAAAATTGAGGTTATTTTGTTACCTATGGACATGACAACAAGTTGACAATATATATGTATCACAATCATAGATATTTCGCTAAATCAAAGGCTTGTTTCAGTGACATTTAACATGCTGAAAACATCCAGTGCACATAAATACAATTGGTGAAGTCCGCAGATTACCGAAGGATGAAGGCCGAATATGTACGACTGCGAATATAGAAATATTGTTAGCATATATCACACTTTTGTCAAATAATCATTGAGATATTCCAAGGAACAAAATAAAGTAACACTTTATACGATCAAATGGTTTTCACTAGAAGTTTATACTTTCCTACTAACCGGCAACCGTACATACTCGGCACATTCCGTCATATTTCAGTATTTGGGGAAATCGGTGAAGTGTTCCAAATAATCAATCGAAGTAAATCTAATTACGGCGTAAGTAATTTATGTTGTCGTTAAATCAACACACACACAAACAGTTATTAAGCAAACGTTTGCAAACACATCGTTCAGTATGATTCAAATGTTAGTAAAAGCATTAATATTGAAACGTTACTGAACGAAGCTATGGTGTTCTCAAATTCTTCAGTGGCTACAACATATCGACTACATAGTGTTTTGATAAATCGTGTACAAAACTAGTTTCGCTATTATACCACCCGCCATGAAATGTTGTTGTTATTTCATCAGTATTTTTTAAAGGGAGTACACTTTAGATGGTATGACGGCGTGGGTATTGGACACTGTATCTTCTGGTCAAGTTTATGCGTATAGCATGTAGAGCCAGATTATGTCTAAGTGAATCTCAACAAATAATAATTCCAAAATGAAGCAAATGCTGAGAGCCGTTGTGATATATATATATATTTATATACTGGCCATACCTATTACCGTGAGTCTAAAACTTTGCCAACCAGTGTAAAATAATGGCTTCAATAATAAACAGTAATAAAGTTAATTTAGTTCTGAGTAATAAACTGTTGCCGGTACGAAATGTAAACAAATGCTGACGCTAACGGAAGTTGGAACTTTGCGCATGTCTTGGGATATTGTTATTAGACGGGCATTCGTGGTAATAGGTATATCCCGGTATTAGGCATACAATATATATATTGTTAAAACTTAACAAATATAGATCATTTATTGAAAAACAGAAACGTAGCGGAATGAACGCATAACTTAACACGTTAAATGATCAATAACCATTCTATGGCCAACGTATAGTTGAAACGACACAATTTACTTAACACAAAGCGGGTAACTTTTGGTATGCGATAAAGAGGGCCCTTGATTGAATTGATTCTCCTGATTTCACGGTAATTTTGAATGAGTCGTTTAGTTAGGACATGTTTGCCACTTTGTGATTAAGTCGGCCAATTTTGTGCCGTAAGAAAGCACATTGGCAATACGTTGGTCATGATTTCGAAATACCTACCTTTCATTGATTCAAATAATTGATCTATAATTGACTCAAGTGTTCGATCTAATTTTCGACCATTGCTATGTCGTAATTCTGGGCGTTAGTATATAAAAGAAACGCATCGGCTCTCTATACAAATAAGCAAATAAAGTGTTAGAGTTTATGACATGTTTTGTCACATGATGTCTGGACGTCATGTTAAGCCTACATTTCAAGTGTTCATGGCGAGCTAACTTGAAAGAACTCTTAATAAAAACGTTATTGATTAAACAGAAAGCAGACATACCTGCATAATGACGAACAAAGTCAATAAATAATTTTAAATTTAAGGCAATCTGATTGGATAGAATTGTTTGAACACTGAAAATTGAAACTTTAATCATATTCCAAAATGTAAGCATCTGCTTGCACTCGAATAACTTACTAGATACATATTTACTTAGCTTTCAACATTATGGAACTAAACGCAGTGACGAAATTTGAAAATCTGTGCGTCAACCTGATTGATCAGAAATTAAGGAGGACACTAATGACACAATATGTCGTAAGCTGAATACACAACGCATGTGTAAACCTAGATATGTCGATATTATATGTTAATATTTACGTATGTGTCACTAAATAGTCTACATCAATTGGATGTCCACAGTGTTTACAGAACTGGCTGACCCCGTGTGAAGCGTCTCTTGTCTCAACCTTTTTCACGTCATTTCTGTTCACGTGTGTTTTGGGAACCTCGAGGAGTATAGGTTGCTCCGCTTCCTGACTTTCCTCGCTCTCGGTGAGAGCTGTAAGGTCCTTGGGATACCTTTTGATAGAAAAAAAATAAAAATATATGGAGGATCTTACATGAGTGCTCATTTATTATTGAATTTATTAAACCTGTTGGAAAACATATTATGCGAGGCTCTGCGAGTCATCATATGACTTAACGTCTCAAAATAACGTCATTTAACCATGACAAATAGACGTCAGTTATATAGTCAAGCAAGTCCAAAAGTACTTCGGCAAAGCGTCAATTGATATATAAATGTCTATGTTAACAGTTCACAGATCACAATACACTTATTGATATGTGCATATATTAATTATTTAATTTAACACACTTTGATTCAAAACCAACCTTATGACACAACTTCCGTTCGAGTATTTCTCAAGAATCTCCTCAACTTTGCTATCAAGCGACCCTTGTTTGGATACGCCATAGTTTTTGTGGGCGGAGAGTAAGCCGATATCGAGGCTCTGCTGTCGTGACTGGTCACGCAAATGTATGCGTCTGCGCGCAGACAGTCGAATAGGTCTTCCAGTGAAGTCAGTGTTTGTTATTTCCTGAAATATAAAAAAGTTAGTATTGAAAAATACTGACTGTATATTATTAATTCATTTCATTATTTATTAAAGCATTATTTACATAAAGAATCTCGGGGCATGTCTTCCTTGCCTTTTCGCAAACTATTAAATGTGTGTTTTGAAGTTTTAGAAAAACATTTCGTTTATATCTTAAACGAACCGATTTAACAATTTTACAGACTATTTCATTACAATACGGGATTCTCTCATTTGATCTGAGACTATATTGTTTGTAAATGGCTTCATTAATTAACAACTTATCTCATCATAAGTTATTGTTTCATATTTTCAAAACTAACGTTTCAGGAATGAATGTCACTTGTTGAAAGTCCCCTAAACATTTATGGTTTTTTTAGGAATGTTTACCTTCGCATACTCAACCATAGAGTTATTGTCGAAGAACGCTGCATAGCTTCCATTGATCAGTTTTGGTGACATGGGCACGTTGCTAAGGACCAGCGACATGCCAAACTCATTTCGCTTGTTAATTGCAGGCTTTGCATTCTCTTTGACGTTTTCTTTCTCATGTTGTTCTTCAAATACTTCGTCTTCAAAAGATTCTGGAAAAAATGTTTGCATAACTTATTTCAATGTAAAATAAACTAAAATAAGAACTTTTGTGTGTGTTTGTTTTATTAGAGGTGCTTTATTCACTTGAAATTAGTCCCAAAACCTGATATCTCCAGAATCAGGTCTATTAACCCCCAATGAAAAAGCAGGGAATTCCTGCAATTTATAGCAATTGAACACTTGTTGAACTGTGACGTCTTTTGAACTCTCCATGAAACAACTGACTTATCAACGTGCTCAAATGTGGCTTTCCCAACATTGCTATTTAACCTAATCGGGAGAGCTGGTTCCGTTGTACTGACTAACTGTGAATGTTCATTCAATTTCTTATCTGGCCATACGTCTGTCACCGTAACTCCATGAAATGTTCATTTTTTTTTAAAGTAACAGGTTGATGTACTATTCTTTATCCTACATAGACCATCGTGTATAAAACTACAAATGCCATATTAAGAATTATATAAATAGTTATATAACCCAGCCGACAAAACATACGAAATTACTTTTTATAAATAAGTATTAATAGTCTAAGATCTTTATATTAGTTATTAGAAACATCAAAGATGCATTTGTTAATATGTATATCCAAATGTAAATGTATAAGGTATAGTTTACCTTACTGGTGAAGTAATTGTAATTCTCACTGTATTTGAAGTGTGTTTATGAGTTGTGTGCTCTTAATCATACCGTAATGAATTATGTGCTCGTTGTCATGTCATTATCACGCAATTATAAGTTGTGTGCTCTTTATCATGTCATTATAATGGTTCTTTATCATGTCATTATAATGAATCTTTATCACGCTATGATAAGTTGTGTGCTCTTTATCATGTCATTATAATGGCTCTTTATCATGTCATTATAATGACTCTTTATCACACCATTATAAGTTGTGTGCTCATTATCATACCGTAATGAGTTGTAAGCTCTTTGTCATGTCATTATAATGGCTCTTTATCATGCCATTATAAGTTGTGTGCTCTTTATCATGTCATTGTAATGGCTCATTATAATTTCATGACTCTTTATCGTGTCATTATAATGGCTCTGTATTATGTCATTATAAAGACTCTTTATCACGCCATGATAAGTTGTGTGCTCTTCTTCATGTCATTATAATGGCTCTTTATCATGTCATCATAATGACTCTTTATCACGCCATTATAAGTTTAGTGCTCTTTATCATGTCATTATAATGGGTCTTTATCATGTCATTATAATGGCTCTTTATCACGCCATTACAAGATGTGTGCTCTTTATGATGTCATTATAATGGCTCATTATAATTTCATTATAATGGCTCTTTATCATTTAATTATAATGGCTCTTTATCGTGTCATTATAATGGCTCTTTATCATGTCATTATAATGGCTCTTTATCACACCATTATAAGTTAAGTGCTCTTTATCATGTCATTAAAATGGGTCTTTATTATATCATTATAATGGCTCTTTATCATGTCATTATAATGACTCTTTACATTCATACATACCATACTTTTCAAAATAAAATTGTATGCTGTTTAGAGCCGCTTCCAAAAAAATGTTTAATTATAGTACAACAATGTTTTCTCAAGACAGTATTCTGAGCGCTGTTGTACTGGAGTATCATACCGCAGACACATGGTATATGACACCCCACTCAGTCACATTATACCGACAACGGGCCGACCAGAAATAGAACTATCCTTTAAATGCTGGAATGCCGAGCGCCAAGAGAGTACGCTTCTAATACTATATTTAGTGTTTGGTATGACCCGGCCGGGAATTGAACTCACTATCTTCCGCATGCGAGTCGGACGCTGTACCATTGGAAACCACATCTAATTCAAATTGGTTCAACATATTTTCAAAAGGGGTCATTTGGGCTGTGAATTCTTGCTGTGGATGACTGAAGCAAAGCTGACAATAAGACATCACTGTGTAAAAAAGTGACTTTTATTGCATTTTAACAGACGGATTTATTTTAGTTGAATGCAAGCTCAAAACTACCTTTCCCATGGCATTTATCTGTATGCTTCAATATATACAGAGCACTCAAGCTGGCAGGGAAGGAGTTAAGATGTTGCCTATACCAAAAGTAAAACTTTCTCCCCGTTCCCCATGCACATCACACTGTCGGCCGATTCAAGAAAATAATTAAGATATAGCTGGAAATGCGTAGGTAGTTAATAACTATGTCAGGTGTTGGTAGTTTAATGATTTTGTAGTTTCAGGTGTCAAATAGTTTTTAAAATAATTAAACAGTTTATTTACGGATTTAAATGAAACAAATAATAAAACAGAAAAATGCATTTAGGTTGCCATAACATTGGGCGTCATAATATTTCCAGACATTTCGGTCATCGCAAGTTAGTTTGTACACGTAACCATTTAGATATGTACGTGGGAGCTCTGTGTTTGCTTTACGTCACGTCTTGGTGCATGCTGCGATGTTTGGGTGGTTTTGATGAGCACCTGTATTGGGTAGTTGGTCTGTTACTGTGTTTTAATCTGATCTGTAATGAACATTGAGAACTTATTTTTTACGTGTGAACAAAATAGTGGCATACAGTCGAGCATTGTGACATGCAATCATGCATTGTGACATACAGTCAAGCAATCATGCATTGTGACATACAGTCATGCATTGTGACATACAGTCATGCATTGTGACATGCAATCATGCATTGTGCCATAGAGTCATACAATCATGCGTTATGACATACAGCCATACAATCATGCATTGTGACATACAGTCATCCATTAAGACATAACAGCCATGTAATCATGCATTGCTATATACAGTCATGATTTGTGGCATACAGTCATGCATTGTGACATACATGCATGTAATCATGCATTGAGACATACAGTCATGCAATCATGTATTGTGGCAAACAGTCATGCAATCATGCATTGAGACATACATTCATGAATCAACAATTGAGGCATACAGTCATGCAATCATGCATTGAGATATACAGTCGTGCAACCATGCATTGTGACATACAGTCATGCATTGAGATATAAAATCATGCAATTATGTATTGAGACATACAATCATGCATTGTGACAAACTGATATGCATTGAAACATACAGTCATGCATTGAAACATACAGTCATGCATTGAGACATACAGTCATGCAATCATGCAATGAGACATACAGTCATGCAATCATGCATTGTGACATACAGTCATGGGTTGAGACATACAGTCATGCAATCATGCATTGAAGATATACAGTCATGCATTGTGGCATACAGTCATGCAATTATGCATTGTGGCATACAGTCATGCAATTATGCATTGTGGCATACGGTCATGCAATCATGCATTGCGGCATACAGTCATTCAATCATGCATTGTGACATACAGTCATGCAATTATGCATTGTGGCATACAGTCATGCAATCATGCATTGCGGCATACAGTCATGCAGTCATGCATTGTGAAATACAGTCATGCAATCATGCATTGTGACATACAGTCATGCAACCATGCATTGTGAGATACAGTCATACATTGTGACGCAGTGTTGCATGCTACATCTACAAACAATGACCGGTTAGGCCTATGGCACATTTACTTATGAAACGTGTTTGCAAAAACAATTATAATGCGTGTTAACTTTATGCTATGTCAAATAAAGAATTGAAAATGAATGCCTGACATACCGGATCCGTCGCCGAGGATTTTAGAATGCGTCTCTTTGATGATCCTCCAGTCTCGGTTGATGTCGTCTTCTGTCGTGTACTGTGACGTCACAGTGAATCTGATTATGTATTTCCCTTTTATTGAAGCGGGAACCATGTGCAGTTTACCCGAGCGGTTCAATCTCTTCAGCAACACTTCCGTACTTGCATTATCTCCCTTAAATTAAATAAATGACACATTGATTCCGATGTTGCCCAACTATCTCAACCGATAAAATCACTCAGATTTTTTTTAAAAATAGAACATTTCATTTTTCAAAGAATGTCATGAACAGTAACAATCGTACATACTCGGCAAATTCCGTCATCTTCGGTATAACGTAATAATAGCTAAGGTGTTCTGAGTGGAACAGTAGATGCAAACTGATCACCTCGGCCTTTATGCTACGTATTATACGGAGGATACGGAAAATACCCGGTGTTTCACGATTGCAGTAGATGTTGGCCTACTTCGTCGTGCAATGAAATCGCTCCAGGAACGAGAAGGCAGATCAACATCTAAGCCAGTAAGAAGTTTCATGGGCATTTTTACTGGTATAAATTCCATAAAACTTCTAACCTATATATACACATAAAACTTGCGTAAAACCGGATGTAGAACTGTCTGAAAAAAAACAGTGCTGCCGTCTACACTGCTAGTTCTTTATTTAAACACATAATTATTAATCACGTGGTCGGATGTATATTGGCATATGGGGCACAGACAGAGTAATTGATGTTCGACCTATGGCAGCTGGCTATATTTGCTGTAAACAACATTTAAACTTTTTCACACACGGTATTATCGATCAGTTTATTTCGGTGTCGTTTGTTGGAATTATGAAACGCATGACCTCATATACTGACCTTTACTCTGAACACCACCATTCCCAGAAGTCTCTCTGCAGCAACTTCGAATCTCGAATCACTTCGCACCTTGTCTTCGAAGTACTTGGCTAGTCTGACACCCTGCAAGAATTATTGTGTAATTAACCAATGGCGTCTATGATAACTCTATATACTTCAAATGAAGTATATATAGTTTATAATAAACGAAAATTATACCATTATAGGCCATGGTATAATTCTCATGATCAGGTGATGCACTTTCCAAGATGGAGATATAACAATAACACGATGGAGAAGAGCCATGTCACGACAGTACGACGACAAGATATGTAGCGATAACACGATGGAGATGTAGAGATAACACGATGGAGAAGAGCCATGTCACGAAAGTACGACGACAAGATGGAGATGTAGCGATAATACGATAGAGATGTAGCGATAACACGATGGAGAAAAGCCATGTCACAACAGAACGACGACAAGATGGAGATGTAGCGATAACACGATAGAGATGTAGCGATAACACGATGGAGAAGAGCCATATCACGACAGTACGGCACCAAGATGGAGATGTAGCGATAACACGATGAAGAAGAGCCATGTCACGACAGTACGACGGCAATATGGAGATGTAGCGATAACACGATGGAGATTTAGCGATAACACGATGGAGAAGAGCCATGTCACGACAGTACGGCAACAAAATGGAGATGTAGCGATAACACGATGGAGAAGGTGTCATGTCACGATGAATTCTCGTCTTCACCATCATGGTAATAATATTAATGTATCATTACCATCGTGCTGTCGTAGTATCGTATTTTCGGCATTGTGCCAACGCTCTATCATTGCTCTATCTCCATCATGTCATTGCATTGTGCCATAGCGAGTATTTATTGATAAAACGATATCACGGTGACCCTTCAGGGACGCCTTAGGTGATTATAGCTCCAGAATCTGTTTTTAAAGAGTGGCATTACTGCCATTTGAATTTTGTGAAATGAACTGCGAGTACATTAACTGCTAAATTAAAAGCTTATATAAATACATATAGTCTTGTTGTTTTTTTGCGAGTTTCTTTGCTACAGTAGTTGGGAGAATAAATGATTTTCTCACTTTTATAAAGAGTGTAATGTGACATACGCAAACTGATTTATCTGCAAACTGCTGCAAATATTTTCGATTTTTGGTGACGCATCACTTGCATCGAGGACTTTTCTATTTGCGTGCTGCATTAAAAAAACACATAGGTCATCCATTACCAAGAGGTTAAAGGCGCTGACGTCCAGTTAACATTCATTTCTAACCACTGACGTCCAGTCGTGAAACATCGGGTATTTCCGTATCCTCCGTATAATACACCATTGCGCAGCGAGGTGATCAGATTGCACCGACGTATCGGGTAGGCGCGCAGCTCGGCAAAATTTTAAAATACTTCGATTATTGTGCGATCTACGAATTCCGTGTCGGTATGGCATGTTCGTGGAGTAATCAGATTATATAAGAGATGTCGGAGATGTACAATTAATACATCTACATCTTCTTGTGTTTTTTTTTTAAAGATTTTGATTAATCACCGAATCTGTAACAAGTAACTGAATTTTTTAAAACCCGCCATTTAATTAAGTCATGATCTAGCACTCAGCGGAGAAGGAAATTAAATTCATGATCAAGCGCTCAGCGTAGAAGGAAATTAAATTAGCATGGTAGATCTATAACTTTTAAATTGTATTTTTTTTCTGTTTTTGTCTTTATGGTTTTGTCATGCTGGTGGTTTCATCCCATTACTATTGAGTAACAGCACCTACCATCACGGTTTTACTTATGAAGACATGCCTTCAGGAAATATGAGGATCTTCAAAGGTAAATGGTCACCACCCTCATATATTTAATTTTGTCACTGTATATAAATGAGTTCCCTTTAATAAAACTGAACTAATAATACTGAACTATATATTGATTGTGTTCAACTCATATTGTGTTGGTTTCTCTGTTGTATTTATTTGTACATTGTTTGCTACGCAAAATGTCACCACACTATTTTGAAATGATTTTACAACGACTAGCTTGACAGTTTAACATACAATGTTTGGACTGTAAATGATTCGAGTCCCTAACTTCAGCGGCGAGAGGTAAGTGGTCTTAAGGTGGTGCCTTAGAGCTGACTGGCTGGCTGGCTGGCTGGCTGGCTTGCTGGCTGGCTGGCTGGCTGGCTGGCTGGCTGGCTGGCTGGCTGGCTGGCTGGCTGGCTGACTGACTCGCCCGTCCGCCCACTCACTGTCTCACTCATTTACTCACCCCTTCACTCACTGACTTTCACTCAATAGTTCACTTACTAACTCACAGTGCAGTGACACAACGCTTACCTCTCGGATATGTTTTTGTAGACCTTCCACGCCAAACGATCGTACCACAAACCACAGCTTCAAGGCCCGAAATCTTCTGCTGAGGGGGATTTGCCAATGCTGATAAATAAATATATAAATACATAAATAAATAGATAAATACATAAATAAATAGATAAATACTTCAAACTGATTTTAGAAAAGTTTCCTCGCCTCAATATGTAGTGAATAGTTGTGCGATTGAAGACAATGAAGCATCTCTTTAAAGAATAATGAAGCATTTCTGTCTTTCTGTTCGTATTTATACGAGCTGAAAGTTTAATAAGTGTATTTAAAAGTAGAAATTGCGGAAACTTTCAGTATATGTTGTTTTATGTGCAAATATACGATTTGTTAATACCCGGAGATGTTATAAACAATAACATTATCTCATTAAAATAAATGTGCGTGTAAGTGTATGCTTAAATGTTCATTTTTGGACACAAGACGGTAATAAACTGATGCACATTGTTGTCAAAATTGTCAAAAAGTGAGATTCCTGTAGAAATTATATTTTATAATTTATATACCTTGGGTTAAAAGTAATATAAACTAGATCTATCACTGTAGTGATGAATACCACCGAACGCCGCCATGAGAGAAAATAGTTAACCATTGTATGAAGTTTTATTAAATTATATCCAATAGTTTTAAAGTTATGCTCCAGACAAAAGATATTCTTAATAAAAGAGAATGTTATGGATTGAGTTGTTTGTATTGTTAATTTTTTTATGGTTTTGTTAAAATTAAAAACGGTCTTTTTAATTATTGTGCAGTGTACAAGCTTTCATGGCAATCAATAAATGTTATACTTTTTCGAGTTATGTTGAGGGACAACAATTTTATGGATAAGAAACAAACAAGAGCACTAGGAATACAATATCGAACCTGCTTTGCTCGAACTCCATGTATTCATCAACTTGGTTCTTTCATGAACTTTATTAAACTGTTATCACTGATGGCTTTAAAAGTACTTTAAAAGTACTGCACCAGACAAGGGAAATATATCAAAGGGCAATAACTCTGTAATTAGCAAGAATAGAGTTATGTTTCTTGTACACTGCACTTCATGTCATTATATTCTACCATTGTATGAAGTTTGATGAAATTCCATCCAGTACTTTAAAAGTAATGCTCCGGACAAGGGAAATATATCAAAGGGCAATAACTCTGTAATTAGCAAGAATAGAGTTATGTTTCCTGTACACTGCACTTCCTCTCATTATATTCTACCATTGTATGAAGTTTGATGAAATTCCATCCAGTACTTAAAAAGTAATGCTCCGGACAAGGGAAATATATCAAAGGGCAATAACTCTGTAATTAGCAAGAATAGAGTTATGTTTCTTGTACACTGCACTTCCTCTCATTATATTCTACCATTGTATGAAACTTGATGAAATTCCATCAGGTACTTTTCAAGTTATGCTCCGGACAAAAAAAATATCAAAGGGCAATAACTCTGTAATTAGCAATAATAGAGTTATGTTTCTTGTACACTGCACTTCCTCTCATTATTATATTCTACCATTGTATGAAGTTTAATGAAATTCCATCCAGTACTTTAAAAGTAATGCTCCGGACAAGGGAAATATATCAAAGGGCAATAACTCTGTAATTAGCAAGAATAGAGTTATGTTTCTTGTACACTGCACTTCCTCTCATTATATTCTACCATTGTATGAAGCTTGATGAAATTCCATCCGGTACTTTTCAAGTTATGCTCCGGACAAGAAAAAATATCAAAGGGAAATATATCAAAGGGCAATAACTCTGTAATTAGCAAGAATAGAGTTATGTTTCCTGTACACTGCACTTCCTCTCATTATATTCTACCATTGTATGAAGCTTGATGAAATTCCATCCAGTACTTTTCAAGTTATGCTCCGGACAAGAAAAAATATCAAAGGGCAATAACTCTGTAATTAGCAAGAATAGAGTTATGTTTCTTGTACACTGCACTTCCTCTCATTATAGGGGATTTATCACCGGCGCAAAGCGCCGGTGAAAATCACCAGAACGGCATTGTACACGCGTCCGTTAAATTGCAAGTGATGCTTATTTATTTTTTGTATTTCCGGTTTATGCACTGGTGAGTCAAGGACTGTAACCCGTAAAACTTAAATGGTTGGTTCCCACGGTTGGTGAAAAATGGTATAGGACGGCAACCAAAAAATGAACTGGAGGAGTTAGCTCCCTTGACAAAAAAAGTGCACGTTTGGCTAGACCAAATAACTTACTCTTTCCATACTTCAAAAAGTAGTCCCGATAAGTATATGAAGAAATGTTACGGTAATACGCATTATTACATTACATACACGATGTGTTTTATGATTTAACAATATCTATGTATATAGAATTCATGTATACTTGGTGAATGAAATTGATAAATAACAGTTTCGAATCTGCCATCCGAACATGACTCCAGCTGAGGGACGCCAGCCAACATATTGTTGTCCAGGATCTTAGTACAATTATACATATATAAAGACTGATACACTTGTTATTCTGCCAGCTACGATAGGTGTACTATTAATCAGTTATTGTAGATGCACGGTCTTGGAAGTATTGCCACTTACACAATAATGCTTCGTGGACAAGTAGTTTTCGTTACAGATCGTGACACCGTAACAGTTGTGTTGACATATCTGTACTGTATTATGTGACGTAATTACCACTGGCAAAAATGATGTCTTCAGTCAGTCAGTCTATGTTTGTTTACCCTCGCAGCTTTGCTCTAGGCATTTTAGCGTCTACATATACAGTGCTAATTTTGAAAGTATTGGAACTAATACTGTATTTGTAACATGACTTACACTGTTGTTTCAAATAATTTTTTCTGCTAAATTTGATAAGGTAGGCTAGTTGTTAGCAGGGGTATTTTTTTTATTTGTTAGTATGGGGTAAATCGTGTCGCCGTTGTTAGGATACATTATTGCTTCAGGATCCAGGGGTCTCTAGTTTCATGCCTGGTTGGGTTTCATCACAGTACCTTATTCGGGCAAGTAAATGAAAGTGTAGTGAATGTACATAGGTCACTTACAACATGTTAAGCTTGCTATTATAGCGTCGTGGTTGAAGTGCACTGACTGTATTGGAAGTTGAGCGATGAAGTACAGGGTACGACTCGGATGGGTGACCGCTGTCGACAAGGATTAATTTTGAACCTGTGTCTGCACAAATTTCTCTTTCCTTGGGATGGGACTGGATATAGCCAGGAACTGCGGGAAGCCACAGGCTGTGCAGTTGGGGGCTAAGCCCTAAAGGTTAAAGAGGGGAGGAGTGTAGTGAATGTATATAGGTCACTTGCAACAGCCTCGCTGTTAAGCTAGCTTTTGTAGCAACATGGTTGAAGTGCACTGACTGTAAGTTGGAAGTTAAGCAATGAAGTACAGGGTTAGTTCTCGGATGGGTGACTGCTGTCACTTTAAAAGCATGCAATCCATTGAAGGGGATTTAAAACAGTTGGTCCCATGTCCAAGGAGAGTCATTCCTGTGATGTTGATAAGTGGAATAAGCTTCCATCGCATTCAAGAAGAGTTTGACATCCCTACCTGATGGCGAAGGGGATAATCCAGTAAAGAAATTAAAGTGCCTGTAAAATACTTGTAAACATGTGCACTTTGTGCCTACACATTATCCTCGGGTTAGGGTGTTGCAATGTAAGTAAGATAGAAAGGAAGACTTATAAGGGTTTACAATGCGCCTGGAGAAGGCAACTGTTTTTTTACCTTCTGCCTGATGGGGCTGTGCATTGGCGGTTTTTCATCGGCGTTGCATATCGCGATATTTTCAAAATGATACACATCAGACTATTGTGCCAGCTAGTGATGCACCGGTTGACAGTATAGAATCAGACTATTTTGCCTCCTAGTGATGCAATGGTTAACAACATAATATCAGACTATTGTGCCAGCTAGTGATGCATCGGTTGACAACATAGTATCAGACTATTGTGCCAGTTAGTGATGCACCTGTTGACAACATAGTATCAAACTTGTGCCAGTTAGTGATGCACCAGTTGACAACATAGTATCAGACTATTATGACACCAAGTGATGCATGGGTTGACAACATAGTATCAGACTATTGCGACAGCTGGTGATATATCGGTTGACAACATAGTTTCAGACTATTGTGCCAGCTAGTGATGCATTGGTTGACAATATAGTATCAGACTTTTGTGACAGCTAGTGAGTGGTGCACTGGTTGACAACATGGTAGCAACCTATTGCAACAGCTAGTGATGCACTGGTTGACAACATAGTGACAGACTATTGTGACAGCTAGTGATGCACCAGTTGACAACATAGCAACAGACTTGACGACAGGGAAAACATATCTCTATAGAAATGTTCGTTTATATCTGTATGAAAATACCGCGGCAGCTAATAGCATCTTGCTTCTTTAGTACATTTTACAGTGATCTTTTTTCAATCATTGTATTCGAAATGAAAGTGAACAGCAAGTTATTTCTCATAGCTACAACAGTAGAACACATGAAGTGATCACCTCTACTTAGCAACCACACATTTCCTTACTTTTTTTTATATACATATACTCCTATGTTACTATAATTTCTTTAAAATGCAGAGTAGACAGACTGGTTGGAACTGTTTAAATACTTGAAAAGCAACATTTAGATTAAACAGTTGTAATACCATGCCATTCATTTGATACTTTTGGCCGTTTAGGCTTAATTAAAATATTCTGTAGGGCTGTGTATTGCTTGAGAAATGGTGATGACTAGGCTGGGGATTGAATATACGATCTTCCACAAGCGAGGCGGATGCTCTGCCCCTAGACCACTGGTGCGGTTTTACAAGATGGAGGATTTCCAGAAAATACTTAACTAGCTCCTTTTCAACACTGATTGTATGTTAAACCAAGCACAGTACTGAACATGCATACTTCTGTGTTTGAAACTGATTTTAGTTGGTTACTTGCTGTATTGCAATACACTTGATAAATACAGTTGATTAAAGCATGTTATACACGATATGCCATATTGTGATATAATGCGATTTCAATATATTGCTACAGTCCTACATTTCCAGTTGATCCACAACAATCCTGCTGGTTGGAAACTTTTTTTATCCCACCACCCCCACCCCCCAATAAAAAAATATTGTTGTTCATTCAATATATTCTAGGTCTTTGCTTGTCCTTTCTCTGTCCATATCCTTTAAAAGGATTTTCAGATTGGTTGCAAATTAAAAAAAATCCCCTACCTACCTACCCACCTCCTATCTGGTATGGGTTGGATGTGGCAAACAAACAATTTTTCAAGGGTGGTCTTAGTTATCACATATTCAGATAATATAATGTACACTTGGTATGCGGTGT
Source organism: Panopea generosa (assembly GCA_029582155.1). Lineage (NCBI taxonomy): Eukaryota > Metazoa > Mollusca > Bivalvia > Adapedonta > Hiatellidae > Panopea > Panopea generosa. Next base: position 16,447,819 of record CM055912.1, read on the forward strand.
CGGGGTACATCTCTATAGTGTAAGCTAGCACACTTTTCTGTTTGAAAAGAGCTCCAGGTTCAAATCCTGGTGGGGATCTTGACACCCTTACAAAGTTGTACAAACTAAAAACTCCATTATATTTGTCAAAATTTAAATAAAAGTGTAATAGATGGTGTAAATACAATACCGACCTTTCTTTACCAAGACTGTACACATGAGTGCCCATAGCCAATTAACACAGGTAATAATTATATATGTTAGACAATACAATTGGTATGGGCTTAAAGCTATATGATGCTTATAGAATGTGGCAACTAGAACTATTACCTGAATACATATATAGACAACCAGGTTGGACTCAAAACCAGTCTCAAAATGTTACAATCATGTAGTAATGAAAGTAAGTAAAACAGAAGAGAGGAAGCTAACAGAGAAATACCACAAGTTCTGTTTGTTTACAATAACTGAGACATATACATTAAGACACTGACAATATAGTTAAACCTATGTTAGGGGTCACCTTTATTAAGGAACAATTTGTTGTAAACAGCCACAACCCAGACACTGGATTCTGTCAACCAGAACGATAATATGAATGTATGTGTTGTTTAAAACATTCTGTACAAATTATTTTACCAAATAATTCTTTAAGGACTGCACCCAAATATGAACATCTATGGGTTGTTGTTTTACTACCGGGTATTTAGCCATAATAAGTGATATTACTTAATTGAAAAGGTGATATCATTTATAGTACAAGTGATATCACTTATTTGAATATGAATAAGTGAAATCCTCTATTCAAATAAGTGATATCACCTATTTGAATAAGTGATATCTCTTATTAATATGGTTAAATAGAAAAACAGCACCCCATATACATAAAATCTTTTTGGTGATATATTTCAAAAAGTGGATTATTCAACCAGTTCCTGGTTTATGTAACTGATTCAACCGAATTTGCAAAATGAAGTATTACTGTATACCACTTAAAAAGACTGTTACACTGATATATAATTAATGAAACTCATAAAAAATATTTGGTGGCAATTTATTCTCTAAACAAAAAATAGATTTGACACAAAAGTAGCACCTCTGCACAAGTAAGTCCATTTGTATCCCGCTATATACCTTTGGTAACTGAGGTTACTTGTTATATGTCTTTGGTATCCTAGAAAAAACATTTATGCTAAATAATTTTTCACATTGTTGTTAAAATTAGAAATATAAAAATGTCTCTATCCCTGGTTACTTGTTATTCTTCTTTGTCTTTTGGCACTCTAGATTACTACAGCAAATATACAACATCAAAATTTAAGAAATACTAAAAAAACATGTCTTTATTTCTGGTTACTTGGTTATCCTTCTTTGTGCGGAGCGCGTGGTCCAGTGGTAGATCACCAAACCCATGATCAGAGGATCGTGGGTTCGATCCTCCACCATGGCTATGTGTGGTGTCCTTGAGCAAGACACATTCCCTAATATGCTTAATACTGGTTCTAACCAGGAAGTCTTTGAGCGTGATTTGTCTAAGTTGTAAGAACTTGTTTCACAATCTAAATAAAAATAAATAAGTTTAAACAAATCCTTCCTTATCTTTGGTAACTGATGGTTACGACAGCAAATACTCAACATCCAAGCAAGAACCTACATATATTCTATATACTTCTTTGAGTGGACTTGCACATGGACATACAAACAGACTTACATATTTTGGGCCATATATGAAACGATAAAAATGCTATATTTTCTTTTAAACTTTATGGCAATTTATTATTTTGACAGTTATAAATCTTATCCTGACACACTGATATTATATAATCTTCATATACATTGATTTAAATTGATAAATCCCCTTTTAGGCAGTGCCTTATTTCATATTATTCTACCATTGTATGACGTTTGATGAAATTCCATCCGGTACTTTTCAAGTTATGCTCCGGACAAGGAAAATTGCAACGGACAGACCGACCGACAGACCGACAGACCGACCTCAGAGTGACTCCAGTATACCCCCTCAAAACTTCGTTTGTCGGGGGTATAATAAAAGAGAGAACATATTTTACTCACATTTCTGGGAGTGGCAAACATATTTCTATAGTTTTTAGTTCAATAAATGTATAATTATTTTATGAAGATTTTATTCAAAATTGCCATCAAAAGTTTTTTCCATGTGGTTGGATGGCCTAATAATCGTCCCATTTTCCAATTTTCGCAGTTTCCATTTTATCTCATTTTTCTTATTGGCCATATATTTCTATTGGCTTGTTTTTTGCTATTGTTTTATTTTTCAAACTTGCTCTTTTTTTCAATTGCTACATATTTTTTATGTTGAATGATTCTTTTTTATTATCTATTTGAGCCTATTGTCTCATTCTTTTGCCATTTACTCTTTTTTCTATGATTTAATCGTGCCTGTTGTTTATTTCTCCATTTAGTCCCGGTTTTGATGAGACCAAAATAATCATATTATTATCTTTATTTCATGCAAAATGCCATAGGCCCATCAGCATACAATCATAAATTACATGCAATTTAAACAAGTAATCACTGGAAATGTTGCACAGTCTTTACATATTTATCACTAATAAAGTGAAATTTAAACTTTAATGATGCAAATGTATATTGGGATACATTAAACACATTGTAATGAGTAATACAGTTGAATTTAAACTTAAACTGGTATAAATGATCATTTTTATTGTGAATATTGAATAGTGTTAAACGTAGTATTTATATCATGATTAGAATCGTAGTTCCGTAATTAATCTGTCGGTGTCAGATACACAATTCTAATACAGACTGCTGTAAGTACACATACTATTACAGTGTAGAGGAGAAATGATCAGGTGGAATAAAATGATTCATTTTTTTTTTTTTTTTTTTTACTTTCAAAAATGTACATGGATAGTTTACGAATTATACTTACATTTTCATTATTAATCAACAGTTCTATAAATTTGGGTACGTTAGGATTTTCCCAATAATATGGTTTGATATATTTATAACGTATATTTTTGTACAAGGAAAATTCAAGAGTAAAGTGAAATTCGTCCTCAAGTGTATTACACAAGAGGCATTTACGTTCGTTTACGGGTATGGATTGTGGTTTATGCCATCTTCCGGTCTCTATAGCGAGTCTATGTGAAGATACTCTTAGTCGGATTGACGCAAAAAATAACAACTTTGGACGTTGACAAAGTCTTAATAAGGTTTAAATGTAAATTTGGAAAGTAAACAATATTTTTTTTGCCCGACTAGAATCATTAAACTGTGAATTCCATTTATGAATGAATTGCTCATTTAATCTAGTTTTTAACCCATTCAAAAGTTACTTCTTATCACCTACTTTTTGATACAACCATATGTAATTTAATCTTAAATTTTCAAACAAAGTTTTCACTAATTTTGCCAAATTTTGATTTATTGGTTGTTCTATATTTTTTATCATCATATTGTAGATATATTTTCAGTGTAAATTAAGTTTCATCACATTCAATAACTTTCAACCAAAAACGGATTATTCCAACTTGCCTTGTATACTTTAAATGGGGTTCCTAATTCACCATAGATAAAATTGTTCTGAGTTTGACGTTTAAACACCGAGTATATTGTTACAGTATTGTAAATGTACCCGTTCTATGTCTAGAATATCCGTCTATCCCCAGACTTCACCTGCGTAGTTTAGTACCGGAGAAATTAATTTATCGAATAAGTTTATCATATGACTTAATGATAAGACGTAATTTAAAGATGTATTTTCTAAGTTAAAAAATTGCTTTAAGAGGCTGACCCGAGAGACATTCATGTGTACCAGTGAATAATCCACCAGAAGTGATGACAGCACCGAGATACGTAAATTTACTTACTATATCAACAGGTTCATTTTTATATACACAGCAAAAATGAAAACTTTACATCGTATTGGCCTGTTTTTCTTAAGTGTTACGATATGCCCCATAACCCAAAATTGGCCTTACAACTAGCACGATTTTAGCGAGACTCTCGCACAGGCTGAAAGGTATATCATGCACGAGCCGCACAGCGCTGCGTTTCCGGTTTATCGCACTCTGCACGTGGGCAAGTATTCTTCTCCGTTTCTAGGCTGGAACACTTGCTGTTGATCGCAGAAAAGTAAAATCAAACTTTTTTGATTGATCGACTCTGCATCGCGATGCTGAGGCTATCTGAAAATCATCGAAATCAAGAAAATGGTATGCTCCAGGCTGGTGCCTTGGTCAACGACGTTGCACGCCTGTTTGGGTGCTCCTGACAGACAATTCATAGTCTTCGAACTCGGTACATCAACACTAGGTCTGTCAGTGGCCGTCCGAGACCCGGTCACCAACGCATAACACCGTTACGGGAGAACTGCGTCAATACGTTGAACCATCTCCGAAATCTTTTTTTTTTTTGCCAGCAACTACGACTGCTCACCAACTAGGGGTCACAGCTCAGATTATTAGAAACCGTCTCAGGCAACAACATATCCCTATACGTGCCCGGAGGCCATATACTGTGCAGATTCTGACACCCCGTCACAGGACTGCCAGGCTAGCTTGGACACGACTTCACTTACACTGGACTAGGAACCAGTGGAATCGTGTGGTTTTAGTGTCGAACCACGGTTCAACGCGAGTCATGCAGATGGCAGAGTGCGAGTCTACCGCCATAGAAATGAAAGGGTTGTCCAATATTGCATCAAAGAAAGGGACAGATTCGGCGGCGTTGGGGTTTTGGTCTGGGGAGGAATAATGGGGGACGTAAAAACTGATTTTGTGATTGTACAGGGAAACCTCAATGCACAAGTCTACATCAACATCCTGAACAACAACCTTGTACCTTTAAATCACACCCATGGACCCGGTATATCATTCCAAAATGACAATGCCAGACCTCACAATGCCCGCATAACTACTAATTTTCTTGCCTTAAACAATATCAACGTGTTGCCCTGGCCCGCTGTATACCCTGATCTGAACCCAATAGAACACATCTGGGATGAACTTGGGCGCAGGGTATGGACAAATCATCAGATAAACAATGTCAACGATCTGAAACGGGCGCTTCTGATTGAATGACAGGCTCTCCCAAACGTCCTCATCAGACGTAACGTTAACTCCATGAGAAACCGCGTTCTTGAATGCATTTGAAAAAATGGCGGCCACACACGCTACTGACTTTCTTCATCATATCCTGCAATATAACCGTTAAAATGAATTGTAAAACCCACATTGTTCTCTCTCTCTCTTGTTTTCTGGAATTTTTTATTCTGACCCCCACGTCATTATTTCATCAATTTAAACGTTGTTTCACTGAATACCTTAACCAAATTGTCCATTGTGTCTCGATATTGCTCACATCATGCAGAAAATATGTAGGGAAGTGCACCAAAGTTTTATACAAATAAAAGAAGCAGTGTTTAATATGATGTAAAGTTTTCACTTTTGCTGAGTATATAATAATATATATGCGTATACATACCATATAATCTATAGCAGCACCTGAAAAGATAAAAGCCGTGGTAAGTTTGCGGTAACTATATCAAACGAGTAAGTGGCCGAGTGGTCTAAGGCGCCGTCTCATGATCACTTACATCTCACCGCTAAGGTCGTAGTCTCGAGTCCCACTCGCTTCAAAATCTGTATGTGAGAAAGTTTTCAGTTACTCAAGTAGCGGAAGAACGGTGGTTCTACTCAGTCTGATTCAGTTGATGAGGTTTTCATCCACCAGTAAAACTGGATATGGTATATATAACCTGAAATGTGTTGACAATGGCGCTAAATCCCATTCAAAAAAAAAGAAGAAAAAAAAGTAAGTATGGTGTTATGTCGTCAGTTTTTCAGTTTTATTGACATAACGGCAATACACACTTACCTATGGTCATTTACAAAGAATATTTAAATAAATATGACATATTCACATAATTTATAAACATATGTAAAATATTCACAAACAGTCAAATATTGTAAGATATCAAATCTAGACATTATATTTTCAATAATTCATTTAAGTAAATGTGGTTAAGAAGCTGTCATTGTATTCAAGGTAGTTTTTCTTAGCGTAAAAGCCTCAGCATTATATATCTTTGTGTATTACGCACTAGTCGTTTATTTGTAGATGAAAATAGATTTATAAATAGATTGACAGTGGGAAATTATATATTTTTAGATACTTCGTTCTTATTGTTCTATATTTGGGACAACATAAAAAGAAAATGATACTCTGATTCAACAACATTTAAGGAACATAATTTACAAGTTCGATTTTCTTTTTTTACATGAGTATTTCTGCCTGATTCTATTTCTAAAGTATGGAAACTAAGACGTTAACGTGTCATTTTTGCGATTCTTATCTTTGAAATCATCAGTGGAATTTAAGTAAAGTTCATATTTAAAATCTACTTATTTTAATATTGTGGTTTCGGCATAGTCTGAACAGATGCTGTCCATGTTTGCATGCATTGGTCTCTAATTATTTCTTTGAAATAAGAAACAGTAGTTTACATTTGGATTGAAATTTTGACATAAATATCCAATCCTAGTTTATTTAAGACCGATTTACATTCTGCCTTAAATTTATTATTTTGAAAGTTACATTGTTAATTGAAAGATTTATACATAACTGAATTCGGTAGCTTCGTGATTTTAGTTTAGTACATAATGGAACGCTTTATAGCAATCACGTATATAGGAAATCTACCTAGTTCGCCTAAAACGGAGTTCGGAGTTTGCTGTTTTACACCTAAAATATGTTTGCAAAATTTTATGTGTTCTTTATCTAAGTCTTTAAAACTATATACTCCCCAAATTTCCGAACCATATAAGAGTAAAGGTAAAACCGTTGAATCAAAAAGATGTAACTTCGTTTTAATGTCTACTTTATGACGACGTTATGTCGTCAATGATAAGACATCGATAGACCCTCCTCATGTCATAGTCTGGGATTGTGTCAACTCTTCACCTCTATACAGATCCCGCACTCCTGGAAATAGGCGTGGCTTGTACAGGTCCATCCCTACAGGAAATGGGCGTGGCCTATTCCATCTAATGATCTATAAGCCTGTACCGGGACCGGTTAGCGCAGCCGATAGCGCGTCTGACTGCCACAGTCTCCGTGGTGATTGATATACGACATTTCGTCTCAGTGCCATTCGTCATTCGCCGCTTATTCAACAGTTACTTTCGGAGGTGGGTGTGTTTAAGATTGTGTTTACCATCTAGGATCCCAGGAAAGAACGGTTTGTTTATACTGTTATATTTAGCTCGAGTGCCGAGAAAACTCATAGCTAACTTATATTAACCGCTTTCGAGTCCGCCCTCTGAGTAGAACCAGTACTGAGTGTGTCATTAGAAGTATCGGGTCAAACTGGTGATCGAACCTGCAACCTCTGGTATGAGTGGCCAACACTCTATAAATTACACTACAGCTCCGCGTGGTTAGGTAACAATGTAATTGATCATCGGTTAGCCCTTGCTGTCATAAAATGACTCTAGATATTCAACTCTATATTGCTAACCCATCCCCCACCTTCGAGATTATACGACAGAGACGCCAATCATTAGAATAAAGGACACGTACTTCGATGTTTAGTACCAACCTGGTGCCCCTTTCCCCTACCCTCCAATGTTATTTAGTAGGAGGAGGCGAATTCTGACAATCAAACACACGTACACCGGTGTTTAATACCAACCTGGCGACCTTTTCCCCTCTCACCCTCCGATATTATTTGGCAGAAGGACGCGAATTCTGACAATCAAACACACGTACATCGATGTTTATTACCAACCTGGTGCCCCTTTCCCCTCTTATCCTCCAATGTTATTTGGCAGAAAGACTCAAATTCTGAGAATCAAACACACGCACATCGATGTTTAGTACCAACCTGGTGCCCTTTTCCCCTATTACCCTCCAATGTTATTTGGCAGAAAGACTCAAATTCTGAGAATCAAACACACGCACATTGATGTTTAGTACCAACCTGGTGCCCTTTTCCCCTCTTATCCTCCAATGTTATTTGGCAGAAAGACTCAAATTCTGAGAATCAAACACACGCACATCGATGTTTAGTACCAACCTGGTGCCCTTTTCCCCTCTTACCCTCCAATGTTATTTGGCAGAAGGACTCAAATTATGACAATCAAACACACGTACATCGATGTTTAGTACCAACCTGGCGCCCATTCCCCTCTCAACCTCCGATATTATTTGGTAGAAGGACGCAAATTCTGACAATCAAACACACGTACATCGATGTTTATTACCAACCTGGCGCCCATTCCCATCTCACCCTCCGATATTGTTAGGTAGAAGGACTCAAATTTTGACAATCAAACATACGTACATCGATGTTTAGTACCAACCTGGTGCCCTTTTCCCCTCTCAATCCCCGACACTATTTGGTATAAGAACTCAAATTCTGACAACCAAACACACGTACATCGATGTTTAGTACCAACCTGGTGCCCTTTTCCCCTCTCATCCTCCGATATTGTTTGGCAGAAGGACCCTAATTCTGACAATCAAACACACGTACATCGATGTTTAGTACCAACCTGGTGCCCTTTTCTCCTCTCAACCTCCGATATTGTTTGGCAGAAGGACCCGAATTCTGACAATCAAACACACGTACATCGATGTTTAGTACCAACCTGGTGCCCATTACCATCTCAACCTCCGATATTATTTGGTAGAAGGACTCAAATTCTGACAATCAAACACACATACATTGATGTTTAGTACCAACCTGGTGCCCTTTTCCCCTTTTACCCTCCGATATTATTTGTTAGAAGGACTCAAATTCTGACAATCAAACACACGTACATCGATGTTTAGTACCAACCTGGTGCCCTTTTCCCCTTTCAACATCCGATATTGTTTGGTAGAAGGACTCAAATTCTGACAATCAAACACACGTACATCGATGTTTAGTACCAACCAGGATGTCCCATCCCCTCTCACCCTCCGATAATATATGACAGAAGGACTCAAATACTTGGAATCAAATACACGTACATCGATTGTAAAAGACAGAGACTTCTCCAATAATACAATCTCCGACAGACGGCGCTTGTTAACTAGTAGCATATCATCTATTTAGCGAAATACGGGTTTATGATCACAATAAAACACGTTTAATGTGATGTTGATAGACAAACCGGACTTCAGTTATGTCGCATCATGAATGAAAGTAAATTGAACAGACCTTTTCAGGGTGATATCTTATTTCCGTAAGAAATAAAAGTAGAATATAAAACTTCCGGTAAATCTTATTTTAAATTCTGTCGCGTTTTTCATGATACAAAACATGGATGGGTGGGCCGGCGTGGTGCGATTGTCATGAGTGTGTGTGTAATACGTTTGGTCACATTTTAGGAGATCAATCATGGCGTTAAATAATAGTTGTAATAAACATGAAATTAACTTCCCCTAACTTTCCCAAATCTCAGACAATACCAAAACAAATATAAATTCATTCAATTTATTATAATTGCAATATAGCGACTGGACTTGGCTGACTATGTTTTCTTATATCAAATATCATACCACCCAAAACACACATTTTTACAAAATACAAATTCTAAACTTAAGAACATGAACAATGGAATGTTGGTTTATTTGAAATGACATTCTTACAAAAATTAGGTTCGAAGACATCTACTGTCCTTCGCTGAATGACTATTCAGTTCTTTCTGACTGTCCACAGTGACCAATAGTCACATGACCATATAAACAAGTGAGATTTAACCAATCAGGGGAAATTATATCCCGTCTAATTCACTTCATTCAAACGACATGAAATACACGTAATTATACACTGGTACATACATTTGTATTTAAGATTGCTCCGTGGCCGAGTGGTTTTGGGCACTTACCTCTCACCAATGAGGTCGTGGGTTCGAGCCCAGCCCATTCTGAACAATCTAGTGATGAGTTTTTCCAGATACATGTAGAAGGTTGGCGATTCTACTAAGATTCATTCTGAGGTATTTTTTCACCAATTAAACTACATAACCTGCTGTGAGTTGAAAATGGCCTAAAAGCTTACAACCAAAAAAAATCAACACTCAAAATATTGGTTGAAAGGTTGAAACTTGGTCTGAACGATAAAACAATAAGTGTAAGCAGAATGCCGATTATTATATTCCAAACAATTAGTTAAAGCGATAACATTTTAATACTGACGTCAAGATACAAAGCATTTTACAGTATAATATTATAAAAGTTTATATTAACATTGTAATTTGTAAACTAAAGAACATATGACACTTTCTAGATACTAATTCTGCTATGTAGATAAAATATAAAAATTATCATAACAATACATTCATTGCTGTTGATAACTGCCTGCCTGATAAACATAGGTTTATCACGTCAATACAAGCCTTATCAGGCACATGACGTCATTATGTATAATTATATGTTTTGACCTGGACAGAATCTCTAGCGACTATAACAACTATAACAAAAGTTTGATGCTGATTCTGAATTTCATAAAACATACGAATTAGAAATATTGACATGATAAAGAGACTTAAAGCCTCGTCCTGTTGTTTTTTTCTAAGCCTCACCTGATAAAGTTAATTATACAAGACACTAACATGGTATTCTCTATATAGCATACGGTTAAGAATTAAAACAAAAGGTGCTCCTAATTGCGTAATTAAACCAAATCCCACAATGCATTGTTCGGGCAAGGTGCTTTGAAAGTACGCCTTCTTTTGATTGGGGTACCGTCGTTTCCATGTGTGGGGGAGAGTGATGCAATGTCCATGTAAAAATCTCACTGAACTTCTCCTTTAATCAGTGATCCAAAATGGCCGTAAATCTTTTTCGAATACGAGGTTTTCAAAGGCTCCCAAACAGGGGATCGTAGAAAGAGAGATAAATCAATGAAAGAAAGAAAAAAAAGAAAGAAAGAAATTTGAAAGGAAAGGAAAAAAGAATGAAAGAAAGAAAGAAAGGAGAAAAGAAAGAAAAAAGAGATAAAGAGAGAAAGAAAGAAATAAACGGAGAAAGAAAGAAAGAAAGAAAGAAAGAAAGAAAGAAAGAAAGAAAGAAAGAAAGAAAATGCAAGAAAAAAAATGAAAGAAAGAAATAACATAACTGGAATCAATAACATACATAACTGGAATCAATAATATACAATTTTCAAAAATATCTTTCGATTACAAAATGAAATAGAGACTTTGGTGACGTTTTAATAGAACATTTAACCTCTCGATCTGTGGACAGCTGTTTAAAGTACGCACAAATTCTGCTTACACATGGTCTTATCAGGCATCTGTATAGACTACGATTTCATTATATAATTTTAAGATTAATCAAAAGATACGAATCTGTCATTGGCACCTTATCGTGAGAAAAACACGTTCCTTGATAATTGCTATTTCGTTCATTAACCACCTGCCAGATGCACGCAATGTACGTTAAACCGAAATAAACTTCAACTACGTATGAATCACACAAAATTACTGGACGGAGAGCAACACTGATCTGTATCTCATTTCTCGCCAAATATCCAAGCTATTACATTACGACCCGTAGGTGGACAGCGGCAATCGGTCGGCCTTACATGTAAACATTAGTCTTATTTAAAAATCTCTAAAAGAGAATAGCTGAATTTATTTTATACTATAATTTATTAGTATAGTGTACGGCCTGGCCTAGTGGCAGAGACTGTGCCCCTCCCCCCCCCCCCCCCCTCCATCCCCGGGTGGGGTCGGTCCCCGTTAAGGTCATATTTCATATCCTGGAACAAAACATTTTATCTACACACTGGGTTTATTAAGGAAGACTTCATTAAACAATGTCACTGTGGGGCGCGCGGCATGATTTTTACATAGAGTGATGGACGCAGAGATCGGTCGGTCGTGCGTTCGATTTTCGCCAGATTCACATATTTTATCACTGAACAAAACATTTTATTAACACACATATATATGTAGTATTGATTCCACATCTTGAAGACGATGCCCGTGATTTGATAGAACGTACATCGATGTAAAACAAAGCAAAGAAAAAATAAGCATGTTGCCCGCTTCGATTTGTTTGAATATGTTTAGAGATTCAAGATAAGGATCAAAGCAGTGTTGGGCGCGCGTGGTCTTTACATAGTTTTGGACGCAGAGTCGGCTGTTCATGGGTTCGAGTCTTGCGAGATTCACATATTTTAGTAGCATACATTTAATATTGATTCCAAAATTGGAAGATGACATGCTTTGACACGAAACATAGCTATAAAACAAAGAAACAAAGAAAAGCCACTTGGATTTGTTTGAATATAAGCGAGAGTCACCGTAATCACAATAGACCTGCTGCAGCACACACATGTATACTTATCGCCCTTAAAAACGCAAGTTTTCAGTTTATACTAATTGTTTTGCTCGATTGCGATGAAAGCTCAGAGCTAATGTGAACCGCTTTCGAGTCCGCTTTCTGGGTAGAACCAGTACTGAGTGTTGTTTTATGACAGGCATCGGGTCGAGCGGGAGATCGAATCCGCAACCTCTGACACTCTATCATCTACACTACTGCCCCGCTTAAACGGAAGTTTTTGGATATTAAATATATTTGTATCTGCTATCATTTTATTCAGTTCATATATGTCGAGCGCCATTAATTTGTTGAATTTGTGTTTTAAAGTGATGAAAAAGTAAGAAAGTTTTGCATTGTTGTACACCTCCATGTCACATCTCGATTTGATACATTATCCATACCTACGTGTTTAAAGGCGTTAATTTTGTTAACATTTTGAAGAAAACAATTTAATTACCTGAGTTTTCATGTTTTAAATACAGGGGATCTACGTTGAATGTTCGGTGTAGTGCGCCGCTGTTTTTCACCCTGTAAACAATGAAAGAAACATTGTAATAACTATCTAGCCATGCACATATTCTGTTTTATTGCGAAAACACACATACACTTTCCTACATAGCAATCATCGCAATCTTTCAAAAGATTGTTAAACCGAAACTGAAAGTAGCAGGACCAGGTTAGCTCAGTCGGTAGCTAGATTATAAATACAGGGGTCGTGAGTTCGAATTGCAGTCCCAGTGATAATTGATGTACGGCATTGCGTTTCACCACTGATTCAAGATCCCAGGAAAGAGCGGCCATGTTAACTGATCGTCTGTCAGACCTCGATTACATAAAAATACATGTAAATTCAAAGAAAAAAATGCTGAAAGTGATCCTAGTTTTTAATAAAATAGTAACAATTAACAGTAAGAGGTTAGTTCGGCGTAACGGTTTTTCAAGTTTTATCGTTTGTTATACAGTAGACCTTCGATGGCTCGAACTCGACGGGACTGGACAAAATAGTTCGAGTCAAGGGTTGTTCGAACTAAGTATTGTTCAACACCATACCATGCATCTACATGTATATACATCAAAATAGGAATTTTGCCGGGACCAGCTAAGCGGTTCGAGCTATATGTGTTGTTCGAGACATCCGTGTTCTAGCTTACGTAGTTCTACTGTATTCAAGTGTGTAACTCTTCAAAATTAAAGGGTGCGAAAGTTTGGGTTAGCGTTAGTTTCAGGATAGATAACAAAAAAAACGAAACACGTACATTAAATCAATTTCAGCCATTACTATTTTCTTGTCGCAGTACGTGTTTCCTATAACAAGCAAGTCTATAAAATTTCCATCTAACGTATATCCGTTATAAAAACCGCCACTGCGATAATTCCATCCATTTCCCATAGAAGTGACTTTTAAAGGGAGTATATCAGGGGGAAAATGCTATAATTCTCTTAAAAATATCATTATTTTTAAAATGGATAAAAAGCATCTCAGTACCTTTAATAAATAAAATCCGAATGATCTGGTGGTTCAAATCTACCAAAACGTGACAAAATCGATATCTAAATTAGAGTGGCAGACTTGAAAGGATATTCCCGTAGACAGCACTTAAATACTGCTTGACGACCTTCACATCGTCCGCATAGGGACACCTCTCTCTCTCTCTCTCTCTCTCTCCTCTCTCTCTCTCTCTCTCTCTCTCTCTCTCTCTCTCTCAGATGAAACAAGTTTTACTACGTGTTCACCTGTATAACGGATCAAATTGTATTCAAAATGGAATCGTGTAACTCATTTAATACGTCATACTGACCATAATATTCCATCAAATTCGGAAATATTATAGTGTCGTAAGAAAAACAGTGATTAAAATTGCCCAGTATGCCTTTAGCAACACAACAGGACAAACATAGTAAGGTCATTAATTCCGCTAACATATTTAGTGATGATAAACATTTGTTCTGGGGTCGTATTTGACCACACATTTTCATCATTCTATCACAGACACTTGCCATATATTGACTGGGTCGGTGGCGAGGTTAAAATTATTATTATACACGCTGGTGGCTGGTGGCTGTTTGCACAGGCATTGATCCAGCTAAAGGAAAGCATGTCGCGACATAAAGATGTAAACAAAGGATATAGTCTGTAGAACGAACACGTTCAAGAAATGGTTGCAGTAACCTAAATTATGGTTTATTTGTTAACAAATTAAAACTATTTTCAACTTGTGAAGAATGTGGGCATGAAAAAGAGGACGCCGGACACTATTTCATGCAATGTCCTTCTTTTTTAAATGATCGACTTCGTCTCTTTCATGCTACACGTCATTTTCAATCTTTAAGTGTTAAAACCTTATTACACGGGAGTGATGATATCTCAGACAATGAAAATATTATTATATTTAACAATGTCCAAACTTACATTAAAGACACTAAACGTTTTGATAAACAACAGCTCCTACTACATTTTAGTATTTACCTTATGGTGGAGCCCCTCATTTAAGATCAGCATGGGAAACGTATATTCAAACAATACACCCTATTTCATTTTTTACCCCTTCTTCCTGTATGAATATGTTTAATTGCCATCTTGATTGCTTATTTGTAAATAATACGTTGTTGGGAAGGGCCGATTTTAATGTTGGATAACTTGTGGCCCAACCCTTTTGCTACCACATGTATATAAAAAAGCAGTACAATAATTTATGTTTAAAGTAGAACGACCACAGCTCTCCCGATTGGGTCCGTTCAATAGCAATTGTTACGAGCACGCAGATTGGTCAGTTGCTTCAGGGGAAGTTTGAATGATGTCATAATTTAGTAAGCGTTCAGTTGCTATTTATTATAGGACAGACATAGAATTCCCTGCTTTTTCCATTGGTGATTAATAGACCTAATTCGGGAGATATCAGGTTCTGGGATAGACTACAAAGTGTCAGAGTTATCGCCAGAAGAGGAATCATTTCTCGGTCCGCCTTGTTTGAGATGCCACGACAATGGGTTAAGTCATAGTAACACCATTGGAAACAGAAAATGCCACTTCCTAGGGGTAGTTCCGTGGGATTTAATGGTGGTTATACAAGATACAAGAAACTTTATAACACTAGCTGTAAAGCTATTTGCCGTCAGGTTATAAAATTCAATAATCAATGTTTCTTCTTCTTAAAATATGCATTTTTTCAATGCTCATTTTTTAATTGAATGGCATCAGCAACCGCTTAAATATATCAGCGGAATCAAGTGCACAAGAAGGTATGCGATGGGTTTTACGGCGTACCCAATATTGGAGAGTGGAATCGTCTTCACGACCATGATGTAATACTAGAAGGAAGGAAATGGTCCAAATTGTAATTTTCGCAATTTCTTCGTTATTTCTCAATTTATTTCATATATATATATAGCATTATTGGGATAAAAACATTACATGCAATAGAATAAAATATTTTTATTCCGTGAAAAACAAACACTTTTAGAGATATTGTTAGCCATACATAGAAAACAGACATAGTAAATACACTATGAAAAAAAAAGAAAACAACAACTTAGTTAGCTCATCATATGCTGATATTCTTCAACATAAACAGAGTTAAGTCCAAGTTTCAAAATTGTGCACGCATCATCAGAACCTGTTAACATATCAGGTGATGGATTGGCATTAAAACATGTAAACAATTTAGTTCTATATTTAGACTTTATTTAGTTCTATATTTAGACTTTGTTACAGTACACAATAAAGTGTTCTTCCTATGAACGCCGGAGAACCAGTCCTACAAATTTTCCCTACTCTTGTCGTCGTGTTTAAGCTTTGCAGTATTGATCACCGCCAAAATTAGCATACGCGACAGGGACTACTTTTCAGCCATCAAATTTTGTCATGTATCTTAAATATTAAAAAATATCGTATAAAATAAATCAAACGACACAATACTACCAATCTTATTAGAAAGGCGTATAGATATTTATTAAGCCCGGTTAATAGTACTTTGAAGTACTTTGATTAATCTTATATAGTGAAAAGTACTGGTATCCTCCACTGTGCCGCATGGTCAGAAGATGGTGCATTGCTTACAGACGTTCAAATACCTCAAGATGTAAGAAGAAGTATACAACTATTTTAACTACAACACTCCGTTCTAATGTCGTCTCCAAACATGTCTTCTCAAGCCGACATAATATGTCATTATTTATACATAAAATCTCGCGAGAATATGCAGATTGCGAGAAAAGACAACGTAAGGATCAGAACATAACCAGATAAACTGGATTTATAGTCACAGACAGCTGGTAATTAAATGGCTTTGTACTCTGCTTTGCATCGGCCAGACTATAACTCAGGTCAGAAAATGTATCTATTGTATTCTAACCTATGCTTGAATAATTCGAAACATGTGTTACTTGTTACTTCTGTAACACACAGACAAATAAAACGTCACTCAGTACACCTTTTAGTACGGCTAAGCCGGCCATAAATACCGTATTAACACAATACTTGCAGAAGGACGGTGGTTCCGAGTAATATTAAATACACGTAACCGCTACCGATAAATGAAATAAAGGACGGTAGCTCTTAGTAACATTTAATACACGTGACGCTATTGACCAATGAAATAAAGGACGGTGATTCTTAGCAACATTAAATACACGTGACCGATATCGACCAATGGAATAAAGGACGGTGGTTTTATTCAGATTCCTGCTGAGGTTTCCCTCCACCGATGAAGCAATACATATGCACAACCATATGTTGAAACTGTTTCTAAATAAGTAAAATTTAATAAACGTGACCTCTATCGACCAATGAAAAAAAGTACCGTATATCTCAATGCGATTTAACTATGGTGTAGCAAGATAAGCCACTCAATAAGTACGTGTGTACAGAAATTTTTGGTAAGGTCGCATGAGCGACCGAACCCTATATAAGGACGAGATGGTTTTGGTTTAAACATATTTATTCATAAATTATGTACAGAATATTCCACAACATATTTAGTAAAAGGATTGAAACGAAAGAAAATATTTCTTATATAGTTTCTCTCCTCAGTAACTTATACAAACATTTGTGTAAGGTGGCGAAGATTCATTAGATTAGTTTTGATATATTAACAAAATAGAGTTCTATAAAAGATATATGATTTTTACATCGATAGTTGTATGTCTTGTTAAGTTTTGAAAGAAAACAAAATTTTATAATTAATCATATAAATTAGAATTAAAAACAAAATAAACAGAAAAAAAGGTGGACGAGTTCAGGACTAAGGCGAGCGAGCCAAGGGAAACAGACAGCAACACATAAATTATTATTATTATAATTATAATAATTGTTATTATAATTATTATTGTTATTATTATTATTATGATTATTGTTATTTACAAGTCTACAGCTTTACAGCGTTGTTAGATAAGTTTTTAGTTTTCGTTATTAAAACGCTTACTCGAAAGTATATATTTGTGGACAGCTTTAAAAATTTCGACGTTTGTATTGTGGGGGAGATGAGGTTCTCCAAAGAGAAGTGTGTTGAGGGTAACAGTGCATATATGAGAGATTGATGCAAGAAGTGTAGCGCGTTCGACATGATAAATAGGACAGACGAGGAGGTAATGATTTGTACTTTCAATTGCTCCACATGTACATAGTGGAGAATTTTCAATATTTTTTTGGAATAAGTGTTGTTTCAGCGTGCTACAATTTGTACGAAGACGAGTATGCAAGACCTGACATTTTCTTGTGCCTGTGTAAAAGTGTTTTGATATTTTGGTAAAATTTTTATTTAGCTGGTGCTTAAAGGCATTGATAGAAACGGCTTGTCTTGTTTCAATAGGTAGATTGTTCCAATCACGGACAACAGATGGCATGAAAGAATTATAGTAGAGCGCTGTTCTCGAACTTGGAATTTGTAGGTCATAACTATTTCTGAGATTATACGGGGAATTTTCACCTATTTGGGATGGTACTAGTGTAGATAAGTAGGGAGGAGTCATATGGTTTACCATTTTATAGAAAATAATTAATTTGTGTTTCGTCCTTCGAGTTTCTAGACTTTCCCACCCAACTTCTGTGTTTAAGTTATTAATTGATACAAGTTTTGTTGTTCCAGTTGCAATGCGTGCTGCTTCGTGTTGAATTTTTTCTAACTCGTGTTTTTCATAATTAGTGCAGTTATCCCAGATTGTGTTACCATATTCTAACAGTGGTCGGATAAAAGATGTATATATTGTCTCCAGGGATCTTCTGTCAAGCTGATATTTCAGTTTTCTCATGACTTTTATTCTTGACCATGCCTTATCCATAATGTATTGAATATGAGAGTGCCAGGTACAGTTGTTTGATAAAAGTATACCTAAGTGTTTGTGTGATTGTACTTCTGATATTTGTTGGTTATGCATATATAGTGGTGGATGGACGGGTTGATTACGTTTCCTAGATATAAGAAGCGATTCAGTCTTCGATGGATTAAAAGTTACAAGCCATTGTTTTGACCATTCAGTGATTTTGTTGATGTCGGAATTCAAAATTTGTGCAGCATTGTTTATATTGTTATTATGATCGATTATAAAGTACAGGCTTGTATCGTCTGCAAAAAGACGAATGTTAGATGCGATATCAGATACTATGTCATTAATATAGACTAAAAATAGAAGCGGACCTAAAATGGACCCCTGAGGCACTCCGGCCTTGATTAGTGTCCAATCAGATTTGGTACCAGGCAAAACAACACATTGTTGCCTATCTTGTAGGTAGTCATTTAGCAAATTTATAAGTTGATTTGACATTCCTGCTGCTTTTAACTTGACTATTAGACCTTTGTGCCAAACTCTGTCAAAAGCTTTGCTTATGTCAAAAAATATAACGCGAACTTCTTTACCGTCATCAATAGCTTTACTGAACATATTGTACAGATAAGTTAACTGGTTAATTGTTGAATCACCAGGAACAAAACCTGATTGAAATGACGAAATAAAATTAGTATCACGAAAGAAATTATACATGTGTTTAAAAATAAGTCTTTCAAATACTTTGCCAATTACGCTTAACAGTGATATAGGTCTATAGTTATTAACCAAAGAAGGGTCTCCTTTTTTATAAACAGCGCATACAAATGCTTCTTTCCAGACTTTTGGGAAAACACTTTTGGTCAGACAAACGTTAAATAAGTTGCATAAAGGCGTCGATAATTCATTAGCTATTTCACGCAAGACGTAACTGTTGATATCATCGGGACCTGAGGCTTTGCCTGTTGGCAGTGTTTTTAAGATACTACTTACATCGTTAGGCGATAGTCTAATAAATGAAATGATATCATTGTTATCACTTGGTAATATGATTGGTGGTAAAATATTGTCATCATTAAGAATTGTCTGTTCCTGGAAAAAATGATTTAATATGTTTGCTTTGGTATTGTTATCAGAGACAATGTTTCCATTATCGTTTAGTGGTGGGACAGCTGGTTTATCATTTGAATTGATAAATGATTTTAATGTTTTCCACCAGTCCTTTGGCAAAATAGACGGTGAATTTAATTTAGAAGCTAAATTTTCGTAGTATAACTAAGGACGAGTTAAGAATTGACTCTGGGCGCTGCCATATTGAAACGTCACGATCACGTGTTAAAAACACGGCATTCGCCACATGGAGGTCGCCATTGTTTTTTTCTAAACAGTGCATCATGGGAATGTACAAACCACTATTGATATATTAAAACCTAGTTATGTTCCGACCACTTTCCGGCTTAGATTAAATTTCAAATGCGGTGTGTGCAATAATTGATTGTGACGTTTTAATGCTCGCATTGAGATAACTATGAATTGTTCTTTGCATATTTTACCAGGAAAGAAATATTGTAATGCCTTCAAGCAAGGAATTTTCTAAAATTCCTTGCGTAAATGAGGTCTTGAAACTTATATTTTTTGACAATTTATCACCGTTTCTGACAGATTCCTACCGAGTTAATGTAAATAATTTTCAAATAACGATGCATTTACTCAGTTATTATAATATGCTGAACTCATAACAATGAAAATAATAACAAAATTAAACAGCTACAGTTGTTTATTTTATTCGATACAGGCATAGTACCACAATTGCAAAAAGGAAGTGCTTCCATGGGGTAGGCGCATAATGGCGGTTATAAATAATCCTCATTTCTTCTTCTTTAAAAATGCATTTTCCTCATTTTAATGCTCATTTTTTTTTATTTGAATGGCATTATTGATGTATTTTGAACATTTTGATAGCATTGTCATGTTTGAATTGTGAATTTAGAAAAAAAAATTGATGCTTGGAAATCTGGGTATGAATACATGATTTCGGAAATCTACTTTCACTATGTCACCAGTGTACACACTGAGCAGGAAAAAAAATCTCTTATATGAAACATGACCCCTACTTTTCTCATCATATTTTGATAGTGCAGAGGTTGACAAACAGTAAAATGTAGGTTTCACTTCTTTCATTTGGGATTCTCTATGAATGACAAGCCTTCAAACTTTTATTATTTACTATAGAATAAAGAACAAAAATCAATGGTGGGTTGCCACCTACAACAGAAATATAAAGATAGTTTACCGGTGTGACATATTTTCAGCACGTCCTCAGAATCAGATATATTGCCGAATGGGCAAGTTTTGGAAAAACAGTAATTTTTAACTTGTTTTTAAAAATAATATACCCACAAGATAATTAAAAATATGGATACGAATTATTTTAAAATATATTATTATCACAGTATTAAATTGTATAGAACATAGCAGAAAGTACGTTAAACACAATATAAGGTGAGTTTCTTTCTAAATATGCAAATGGCAATACATAATGATTGAGATCAGTACATTTAAACATCAAAGTAACTATCAGGCACACGTGCAGCCGGGAATTCGCTGTGTCAGCCGGAATCTTGTCGGGATTTGGTATCACCCGTGTATTTAGTACCCTGTACAAGGAACCAAACGTACACATTCATTCACTTTAATTGCCACATAGTTTATAAGACCTAACCATTGGATGCTTTTTAAAAGCAGCAAACTTGTTTAAAAAGTGATCCCGGACCAAGAGTATACAGCGTATCAATTGTTCGGATCTCATTTGTCTCAAACCCCGGGTTTTGCAAGCATATTCTTTGTTAATATACTTTAGATCAGAATGCAATTTCTTGTCACTATTTTTTGGTAAAGGAAAAACAAACACATGCAAACTACCTTTAATTGTTCGAAACATAGACTACAAACACGACCAACTCACCACATTGCACTGCAGTCAAAATGTACCATCATCCATTTTGAAGGATTGAAAGCGAACGAATGCGCAAGCTCCACACCGATCATATACTTCCGGAACTCTGGACATATAAAAGCTGTACCGGCATACGCCGCGTCTATATGCATCCACATACATTCGGATTCACCTAAAGATACCAATAAATGCATATTTAATATATTATTTTAGCATGTTTAAAGAGATATCATTTTGAAAATAGGGTGTCAGTGAATGTATAACGGTATGACAGATATGAAAATGTTTTTAGTCATTTTTTTATACCACTACATATTCACGTGTTTCGATCTATTTCCGCATATTAAATTCGTTTTACATCATCTCGACTATTTCCGGCTATCTTCGTCGTAGATACGAATCCACCGATGTAGTGACACAAATGATCCGTAAATACAATTTAAACAGGAACCAACAACAAAACAACATAAAAACTAATCTGCCCCTCGCTCAATGTCAAACAAAAACCGTGTGGTCGATGTCTTTTATGAGACTTATTTAATTAACCACATAACGTAAATGGAGAAAACACGTGGCAACAGTCACTGTGCACGCGATGTACTCGTAAAACAGATTTATACAGTTAATCAAGCATATATTGTCATTAATGACTGGCTGAAAGTCTAGGATATCCTGTAACATTTCGATTTTTTTCTTCTATTATAAGATTTTGATTATAAATATATTAAATATCAAATCACTGATGTCTGAACGAAATTGCACGTGCTCATTAATAAACAGGTAACCGCGCGTGTACTCGTAGCTCTCATAACTCAATGTCAGTGGCTTGTATTGAAGTACATTTGCATATTTTCTGTAGCCAGAATATTTTTTCTTCTATTTTCATAAGTAGATTTATATGTGCTCACTTATACAATTGCCTTGTCCATTTAAACGTGTCTGTTAACACTTGTTCGTTGTCATTTGGAAGTGGTCATATACATGTACATTTGTCCATACACGTTTGTCCAACTACACTTGTCCAAAACATACATATATCATGTATATCATAGTGTCCATTTATAGGTGTGTTTTAACACAAATATATTTATATGAAATGTGCATTTACAAGTGTGTTTTAACACAAATATATTTATATGAAATGTGCATTTACAAGTGTGTTTTAACACAAATATATTTATATGAAATGTGCATTTACAAGTGTGTTTTGACACAAATATATTTATATGAAATGTGCATTTACAAGTGTGTTTTGACACAAATATATTTATATGAAATGTGCATTTACAAGTGTGCATTTACAAGTGTGTTTTGACACAACTATATTTATATGAAATGTGCATTTACAAGTGTGTTTTGACACAAATATATTTATATTAAATGCGCATTTACAAGTGTGTTTTGGCACAACTATATTTATATGAAATGTGCATTTACAAGTTTGTTTTGGCACAAATACATTTGTATGAAATGTGCATTTACAAGTGTGTTTTGGCACAAATACATTTGTATGAAATGTGCATTTACAAGTGTGTTTTGATACAAATACATTATGAAATGAGCATTTACAAGTGTGTTTTGACACAAATACATTTGTATGAAATGTGCATTTACAAGCGTGTTTTGACACAAATATATTAATATGAAATGCGCATTTACAAGTGTGTTTTGACACAAAGATATTAAAATGAAATGCGTATTTACAAGTGTGTTTTGACACAAATATATTTACATGATATGCGCATTTACAAGTGTGTTTCGACACAAATATATTTACATGAAATGCGCATTTACAAGTGTGTCTCGACACAAATATATTTACATGAAATGCGCATTTACAAGCGTGTTTTGGCACAAATATATTTACATGAAATGTACATTTACAAGTGTGTTTTGACACAAATATATTTACATGAAATGCGCATTTACAAGTGTGTTTTGACACAGATATATTAACATGAAAAGTCTATATACAAGTATGCTTTAGTAAAATGTAATTCAATGTTACTTACATACTGGTCCTAGTTCTTTTAAATTATCAAACGCGCATGCGCCAGTGGTCCCAAGTGTTGCACAAAGCTGAAATACAAAGGATTTGATAAAATAGATATAATGAAATCAAAGATTTACGATATTTAGCGTCGCTAAGACACTTTTTCAATCATATCGCGACGGTGTCTACTTACAGCGACCGTAGTCTAAGCGTTGCCACAGTGGAGTTTCAAGCCGCAGACACATGATGTGATACCCGACACAGTCTTTTTATACTTACACACCGGTTCGACCAAACCTAGAACTATCCTCTTAACGTATAAACCAAACGAGGAAACTGCTTGTTTTCAAGTTATTTTAGTATGACCAAACCGGGGATCGGACCCACGACATTTCGCATGCGAGATGGGTCGTTACATAACACAAGTTTACTGGCTGTGTAAGCATAGAAACAGGAAATATCAAACATGGCTGCTTGAGACAAGTGGCCGTTCATTAGAGGTTACCGCTTACACAGGTTTGATTTTACTTTGTCTTGTACATTTCTACTCTCCGAGTTATTTAGCGTCATTTTTATGCCATCGAGGGCTAACAGACGACCAGTTAACCTAACAACTGGGAAGGTTTACCCGTACTCGAGCACATCCCATCTCCGCAAGTAACTGATAACTTTCCCGCTTAAATCAGCGGTGAGAGACGAATGATCGTGAGACGCAATGTCGTATATCAACCATCACGGAGATTGTGGCCGGGCAGGGATTCGAACTCAAAACCTCTGGATTGATCGTCAGACGCGCTAACGACTGAGCTAATCGGGCCCAGCTTTTATAACTAGAAGAAAGAAACACACGACAAGAGAAGGCCCAGCGAACCAAGTTTCATACAACACTTTGGATTCTATTTCGATGTAATAGAAGATGATCTGAATTCTTGAATGTTGTGTTATTTTTTTTTGTATGAAGGAATGATTTAAACACTTTATGCTTAAAAATCTGAAAACAGAGATAAGTAATTGCGTTACGAAAAATAAAGATCAATTGCGACACATGAAAGTAGTATATATAGTAATATCAACATCCACCATACCCCCAAAACCTCATACTAGTGTACTTGGTTACAATATCACTCCCTAATCTACAACTGGCGATATCGACATAATTCTTATAAGTATCATTCGGCCTTCTTAGCAAAAAATGTAAATGGGAACATAGAAGATCTCGCAGTCTTTATTAATAATTTCAACTCAGTTTGACGTGTGTTACAATGGTTCAATATAACGTGTCATTGGAAGAAGAAATATAAATATAATTGCGCGAGTTACAAACATCTTCTCGTTTCATTTCAAGTTAGATTCCAATTTGCTTAGGAAGTTCAGACTTTGTGAATCGCTCTAGAGAGTCCACCTTTATGGGTGTTTCGTTGAGAGATCGAGAGATCATGTGTCCAAAATATAGAATCGAAATACAGCGATCTCCATCTTGAAGTAGGTCCATAAATTCATTTTTACAATGTAACAAAATACTTTGTAAAACACGTTTCAACTACTGTGATAACTGTTAGCCCACGATGGTACATGTTGAACAGATGTCAGAAGAGGTAACAAGCTTTGATTAATTATTCATGTATAACTTAACGAGTACCTAATACAAAACGAGTATTTCCTATCAAACAGTTTTATCTATTTCTTGTCAGTACAAATTCAAATAATTTAAAGAATTTAAATATTCATCACTCCGTACGCACGTTTAACTTGAAATAGAACGATTTCCTAGCACTGATCTGAGATGAGATAGATTTTAATGCGAGTTTAGGAGACGGTTAAATGAGATATAAACGCCTCCTTTATTCGTACTGACGGCTGCAAGACCTTGCTGTATTCAGCAGGGTTGTGACAAATTGTAATTGCACATGATCTTGCATGACTTAATTTAGATTATTTCTCAGATTATCTGATTGAAGCAGAGCAAATGACAACAACGTCGACAACTGATGTTGCAGCCAGTAAACCACATATACATTTTATGTGTGATGAAATCAATAAAAACGTAAGGAACTCTTCATATCTGCACATTGCTTACATGGAACAGTATATGGCACAAACTGTCCACCATTCACTACTTACATAGAACGGCATCAGTCCCAAACTATCCGCCATATACTACTTACATGGAACAGTATATGCCACAAACTGTCAACCATATACTGATTACATAGAACGGTATAAGTCACAAACTGTCCACCATATACTACTTACATAGAACAGCATCAGTCCCAAACTGTCCACCATATACTATTTATATAGAACTGTATACGTCACAAACTGTCCACCATATACTTTTTACATAGAACTGTATACGTCACAAACTGTCCACCATATACTACTTACATAGAACGGCATCAGTCCCAAATTGTCCACCATATACTACTTACATAGAACTGTATACGTCACAAACTGTCCACCATATACTACTTACATAGAACGGCATCAGTCACAGACTGTCCGCCATATACTACTTACATAGAACTGTATACGTTACAAACTGTCCACCATATACTACTTACATAGAACGGCATCAGTCCCAAACTGTCCACCATATACTACTTACATAGAACTGTATACGTCACAAACTGTCCACCATATACTACTTACATAGAACGGCATCAGTCACAGACTGTCCGCCATATACTACTTACATAGAACAGCATCAGTCCCAAACTGTCCACCATATATTACTTACATGGATCTGAATAAGTCACAGACTGTCCACCATATACTACTTACATAGAACGGCATTAGTCAGACTGTCCACCATAAACTACTTACATAGAACGGTATGAGTCACAGACTGTCCACCATATACTACTTACATAGAACGGCATCAGTCACAGACTGTCCATCATATACTACTTACATAGAACGGCATAAGTCACAGACTGTCCGTCATATACTACTTTCATAATCGGCATAAGTCCTGTCCACGATATACTACTTACATGGAATGGTATAAGCCACAGACTGCCCACCATATACTATTTGCATGGAATTGAGTAAATCACAGACTGTCCACCATATACTACTTACATAGAACGGTATAAGTCACAGATTGCCCATCATATACTTATTACATAGAACGGCATAAGTCACAGATTGTCCACCATATACTACTTACATAGAACGGCATAAGTCACAGACTGTCCACCATACACTACTTACATAGAACGGCTTAAGTCACAGACTGTCCACCATATACTACTTACATGGAACGATATAAGCCACAGACTGTCCACCATATACTATTTACATGGAAGTGAATAAGTCACAGACTGTCCACCATATACTACTTACATAGAGCGGCATAAGTCACAGACTGTCAACCATATACTACTTACATAGAACGGCATCAGTCACAGACTGTCCATCATATACTACTTACATAGAACGGCATAAGTCACAGACTGTCCATCATATACTATTTTCATAATCGGCATAAGTCCTGTCCACGATATTCTACTTACATGGAATGGTATCAGCCACAGACTGTCCACCATACACTATTTACATGGAACTGAGTAAATCACAGACTGTCGAACATATACTACTTACATAGAACGGTATAAGTCACAGATTGCCCACCATATACTTATTACATAAAACGGCATAAGTCACAGACTGTCCACCATATACTAATTACATAGAACGGCATAAGTCCTGTCCACGATATACTACTTACATGGAATGGTATAAGTCACAAACTGTCCACCATATACTATTTACATGGAACTGAATAAATCACAGACTGTCCACCATATTCTACTTACATGGAACAGTATAAGCCACAGACTGTCCACCATATACTATTTACATGGATCTGAATAAGTCACAGACTGTCCACCATATACTACTTACATAGAACGGCATAAGTCACAGACTGTCCACCATATACTACTTACATAGAACGGCATAAGTCACAGACTGCCCACCATACACTACTTACATAGAACGGCTTAAGTCACAGACATTCCACCATATACTACTTACATGGAACAGTATAAGCCACAGACTGTCCACCATATACTATTTACATGGAAGTGAATAAGTCACAGACTGTCCACCATATACTACTTACATAGAACGGCATAAGTCACAGACTGTCCACCATATACTACTTACATAGAACGGCATCAGTCACAGACTGTCCATCATATACTACTTACATAGAACGACATAAGTCACAGACTGTCCATCATATACTACTTTCATAATCGGCATAATTCCTGTCCACGATATACTACTTACATGGAATGGTATAAGCCACAGACTGTCCACCATATACTATTTACATGGAACTGAGTAAATCACAGACTGTCCACCGTATACTACTTACATAGAACGGTATAAGTCACAGATTGCCCACCATATACTTATTACATAGAACGGCATAAGTCACAGACTGTCCACCATATACTACTTACATAGAACGGCATAAGTCACAGACTGTCCACCATACACTACTTACATAGAACGGCTTAAGTCACAGACTGTCCACCATATACTACTTACATGGAACGATATAAGCCACAGACTGTTCACCATATACTATTTACATGGAAGTGAATAAGTCACAGACTGTCCACCATATACTACTTACATAGAACGGCATAAGTCACAGACTGTCAACCATATACTACTTACATAGAACGGCATCAGTCACAGACTGTCCATCATATACTACTTACATAGAACGGCATAAGTCACAGACTGTCCATCATATACTACTTTCATAATCGGCATAAGTCCTGTCCACGATATACTACTTACATGGAATGGTATCAGCCACAGACTGTCCACCATATACTATTTACATGGAACTGAGTAAATCACAGACTGTCGAACATATACTACTTACATAGAACGGCATAAGTCACAGACTGTCCATCATATACTACTTTCATATTCGGCATAAGTCCTGTCCACAATATACTACTTACATGGAATGGTATCAGCCACAGACTGTCCACCATACACTATTTTCATGGAACTGAGTAAATCACAGACTGTCGAACATATACTACTTACATAGAACGGTATAAGTCACAGATTGCCCACCATATACTTATTACATAGAACGGCATAAGTCCTGTCCACGATATACTTATTACATGGAATGGTATAAGCCACAGACTGTCCACCATATACTATTTACAAGGAACTGAATAAATCACAGACTGTCCACCATATACTACTTACATGGAACAGTATAAGCCACAGACTGTCCACCATATACTATTTACATGGATCTGAATAAGTCACAGACTGTCCACCATATACTACTTACATAGAACGGCATAAGTCACAGACTGTCCACCATATACTACTTACATAGAACGGCATAAGTCACAGACTGTCCACCATACACTACTTACATAGAACGGCTTAAGTCACAGACTTTCCACCATATACTACTTACATGGAACGATATAAGCCACAGACTGTCCACCATATACTATTTACATGGAAGTGAATAAGTCACAGACTGTCCACCATATACTACTTACATAGAACGGCATAAGTCACAGACTGTCCACCATATACTACTTACATAGAACGGCATCAGTCACAGACTGTCCATCATATACTACTTTCATAATCGGCATAATTCCTGTCCACGATATACTACTTACATGGAATGGTATAAGCCACAGACTGTCCACCATATACTATTTACATGGAACTGAGTAAATCACAGACTGTCCACCATATTCTACTTACATAGAACGGTATAAGTCACAGATTGCCCACCATATAGTTCTTACATAGAACGGCATAAGTGACAGACTGTCCACCATATACTACTTACATAGAACGGCATAAGTCACAGACTGTCCACCATATACTACTTACATAGAACGGAATAAGTCCTGTCCACGATATACTACTTACATGGAATGGTATAAGCCACAGACTGTCCACCATATACTACTTACATAGAACGGTATACACAGACTGTCCACCATATACTTCTTACAAAAAACGGCATAAGTCACAGACTGTCGACCATATACTACGTACATAGAACGGCATAAGTCCTGTCCACGATATACTACTTACATAGAACGGCATAAGTCACAGACTGTCCACCATATATTACTTAAATAGAACGGCTTAAGTCCTGTCCACGATATACTACTTACATGGAACGATTTCAGTCACAGACTGTCCACCATATACTATTTACATGGAACTGAATAAGTCACAGACTGTCCACCATATATTACTTACATAGAACGGTATAAGTCACAGACTGTCCACCATATACTTCTTACATAGAACGGCATAAGTCACAGACTGTCGACCATATACTACTTATATAGAACAGAATAAGTCCTGTCCACGATATACTACTTACATAGAACGGCATAAGTCACAGACTGTCCACCATATATTACTTTAATAGAATGGCTTAAGTCCTGTCCACGATATACTACTTACATGGAACGGCATAAGTCACAGACTGTCCACCATATATTACTTACATAGAACGGTATCAGTCACAGACTGCACACCATATACTTCTTACATAGAACGGCATAAGTCACAGACTGTCCACCATATACTACTTACATAGAACGGCATAAGTCACAGACTGTCCACCATATACTACTTACATATAACGGCATAAGTCCTGTCCACCATATACTACTTACATAGAACGGCATAAGTCACAGACTGTCCACCATATATTACTTAAATAGAACGGCTTAAGTCCTGTCCACGACATACTACTTGCATGGAACGGTATAAGTCACGGACTTTCCACCATATACTACTTACAGGGAACTGAATAAATCACAGACTGTCCACCGTATACTACTTACATGGAACGGTATAAGTCACAGACTGTCCACCATATATTACTAAAATAGAACGGCTTAAGTCCTGTCCACGATATACTACTTGCATGGAACGGTATAAGTCACAGACTGTCAACCATATACTATTTACATGGAACTGAATAAATCACAGACTGTCCACCATATACTACTTACATGGAACGGTATAAGCCACAGACTGTCCACCATATACTATTTACATGGAACTGAATAAGTCACAGACTGTCCACCTTATACTATTTACATAGAACGGCATAAGTCACAGACTGTCCACCATAACTAATTACATAGAATGGCATAAGTCACACACTGTCCACCATATACTACTTATATAGAATGGCATAAGTCACACACTGTCCACCATATACTACTGACATAGAACGGTATAAGTCACACACTGGCCACCATATACTACTTACATAGAACGGTATAAGTCACAGACTGTCCACCATATACAACTTACAAAGAACGGCATAAGTCACACACTGTCCACCATATACTACTTACATAGAACGGTATAAGTCAGAGACTGTCTACCATATACTACTTACATACAACGGCATAAGTCCTGTCCACGATATACTACTTACATGGAACGATTTAAGCCACAGACTGTCCACCATATACTATTTACATGGAACTGAATAAGTCACAGACTGCCCACTATATACTTCTTACATAGAACAACATGAGTCACAGACTGTCCACCATATACTACTTACATAGAACGGCATAAGTCACAGACTGTCCACCATATACTACTTACATAGAACGGCATAAGTCACAGACTGTCCACCATATAATTCTTACATAGAACGGCATAAGTCACAGACTGTCCACCATATACTACTTACATAGAACGGCATAAGTCATAGACTTTCCACCATATACTACTTACATACAACGGCATAAGTCTTGTCCACGATATACTACTTACATAGAACGACATAAGTCTGAAACTGTCCACCATATACTTCTTACATAGAATGGCATAAGTCACAGACTGTCCACCTTATTTTACTTACATAAAAAGGCATAAGTCACAGACTGTCCACCATATACTACTTACATAGATCGGCATAAGTCACAAACTGTCAATCATATACTTATTACATGGAACGGTATAAGTCACAAACTGTCTACCATATACTATTTACATTGAACGGCATAAGTCACAAACTGTCCACCATATACTACCTTCAATGAACGGCAAACGTCACAAACTGTCCACCAGATACTACCTACATAGAACGGTATAAGTCACAAACTGTCCACCAATATACTACCTACACCGAACGGTATTAGTCACAAACTGTCCACCATATACTACTTACATAGAACGGTATAAGTCACAAACTGTCTACCATATACTATTTACATAGAACGGCATAAGTCACAAACTGTCCACCATATACTACCTACAATAAATGGCATACGTCACAAACTGTCCACCATAAACTACCTATATAGAACGGCATAATTCACAAACTGTCCACCATATACTACCTACATCGAACGGTATTAGTCACAAACTGTCCACCATATACTACGTACATAGAACGGTATAAGTCACAAACTGTCTACCATATACTATTTACATAGAACGGCATAAGTCACACACTGTCCACCATATACTACCTACAATGAACGGCATAAGTCACAAACTGTCTACCATATACTATTTACATAGAACGGCATAAGTCACACACTGTCCACCATATACTACCTACAATGAACGGCATACGTCACAAACTGTCCACCATATACTACCTACATAGAACGGTATTAGTCGCAAACTGTCCACCATATACTACTTACATAGAACGGTATAAGTCCTGCCTGTAAATCCTCATCTATAGCCTTCTGTAAAGTTTCTCCTCGTAAACTGAGCTTTTCGTCGCATGGTAGAAATCTCATCGTCACAAGACCTATTAAGCCTGCCTTCTCAACGGACGAGTGGGCCTTAAATGTGAAATAATAAAAATAATAATAATAATCATTATAATGATATTAATAATAATAATAATAATAATAAAAACAATTAACAGAAATTGTCGTACATACTCGGTCAATTACGTCATTTTTCGGATAAAGATATCAAATATCATATTTTATGAATATTCTGTTCAATAACACATATGGTATTTTGTCTCTGGAATGTAAAATTCTTTAATTTTGATGACAAAATACTATTTATAAATCGCAGCACGCGATAAAGTCACACATTACTCAGTAATTAAACATGATGCCGGCCTGAATATTAACGAATTTCTCATAAATAAGATAAGCTACAATGACAGAATCAACTGTTATCTTCAAATGGGACCTTCCTCTTTGTGATTCCATTTGCTGACCAGAAAGGTTAAAGGTATTGCCTCTTTAAAATGAGGGTTGCAACAATATATGTTCCGAATGAGAGAGATCGGGCTGATTCGTGTAACATGCAGTATTTATGATCTGGCTACGATTCATCATTGAACACCCGAGGGTTATCTATTACGCATCGTCGAATACCCACGGGTAATCCATTACGCATCGTCGAGTACCCACCGGGATCCATTACGCATCAACGAATATCCACGGGTGAATCCATTACGCATCGCCAAATACCCACGGGTAATCCATAACGTATCGTCGAATGCCCGCGGATAATCAATTACGCATCGTCGAATACCCACGGATAATACATTACGCATCGTGGAATACCCATGGATAATCCATTACCCATCGTCGAAATATCCACGAGCAATCCATTACGCATCGTGGAATACCCACGGGTAATCCATTACGCATAGTCTTAATACCCACGGATAATCCTTTACGCATCGCCTAATACCCACGGATAACCCATTACGATACTCTCCATGATGGTGATGATGGATGGAGAGTATCGGACCTGTCACCCGGGGGTATCCGACGATGGCTGCGATTATGAAGGAAAACAACAATTCGAACCTCAACATCTCCCTGGAACGAATTCCTTTGAATAGCGAGACCGGTGCATTCAAGGAATTATTAAGAGTCTTTGGTACAACGCATGAAAATATGCTAAATAATAATCATGTATTTCGTTCTTACTGTGCAACATCTGTCTGGAACGGATTCTTCTGCGGAATAACGAGATCAGTGCATATGATTATAGTGTATTTCCTTCGTGTCTATGCACAGTGAAATGTGATAACTCATTAAAATATTATTGTGCCATCATCATCATCATCAGCAGCAGCACCACCACCACCGCCGCCGCCGTCATCATTATCATTATCAACATTGTATTCGTCATATTTGATTATTTATAATTATATTACCTGATCAGAACAGTAGGCCACAAGTCTGGCATTGATCTCGGAGTCATCCAGTTCTTTATTTTCAGCCTTGTATCTTCTGATGGCGTCTGTCCTTGCGGCCAACAGTGTCACAAACGTGCATTCACTAGCTGTAGTCTGCAGAACAGAGGTATATGTATACGTGTAATAATGTATTCGCTAAAACAGACAGACGGACCGACCGACAGATTTTAAGACACATGTTGAAATTCTTCAAATTATATAGGTGTAACCCCACTATTGATTGTTGTTCTTTATTCTTTAGTAAATGATAAAAGTTTGAAGGCTTGTCATTCATAGATATACCCAAATGAAAGAAATGAAACTTACATATTCTTGTTTGCCAACCTCTGCACTACCAAAAT
Organism: Panopea generosa; assembly: GCA_029582155.1. Classification (NCBI taxonomy): domain Eukaryota; kingdom Metazoa; phylum Mollusca; class Bivalvia; order Adapedonta; family Hiatellidae; genus Panopea; species Panopea generosa. The sequence goes on from CM055912.1 coordinate 16,481,907, forward strand.
ATAATGAAAGAAGTAGGGGTCATGTGTTATATAAGATTTGTTTTTCTGTTGTAAAAAAGAAGTAGGGGTCATGTGTTATATAAGGTATTCCCTTTTCTGTTAAAAAAATTCTAAAAAATATGTATTCATATACCCCTACCCACTGCCTATAGGTATATCTACATGCATGTCCCAACTACATATTTTTATAACTCGTCCCATCGTTCATTGGCTACTATACCTGTATAACTCCTCCCTCCCATCGTTCATTGAATACTATACCTGTACAACCCCTCCCCCACATCTCATCGTTCATTTGCTACTATACCTGTATAACTCCTCCTCCCATCGTTAATTGGTTACTGTGTAAAAATTCTGACGGCAGACCAATCATTTTTCCCAACCAATCCATCACGATAGTCTCAAGCTCGGTACAAGCGGGACTTGAAGCCTGGTGAAAAGTGAAATTAAACAATTAGATATATTGGCGTTAATTATGTACAGAAACGTATGCATCCCCACCCACCGCCGTGTGTTTCTGTCCTTGGGTGAGACATTTTATCAGCTAGCGTAGTTGAGGAAGACATCAAGCGAGATATAGAGAATTCCATGTAAGTGTCTGATATTATCAACTTCATCAAATTAGGCTTACATAAAAACACAAGACGAAGCTTTACAGAGTCCTTGTTTTTTTTTTCGTGCCTAACCTGATTGAAGTTGATAATATTAGACACTAACCTGTTCTTCTCTTTATCATGTCAATATTTCTAATTCGTCATTTTTTTATGAAATTGAAAATCAGCATTAAACTTTTGTTACATCATGTAGAGATTGTATAATTATACATAATGACGTCATGTGCAAGATAAACTCACATTGACGTGAAAAACTGATGTTTATCAGGCAGGTAGATTTTTCAACAGAAATGAATGCATTGACATGATAAAAGTCTGTATATGTTGTAAGAAATTGCTTCGTACTTGGATGAATGACGTAAAATACATTCAGTAAACGAGAACGACGGTTGTCCTGTCAACGAGAGGAGAGCGTCCATCAATTTTCCAACGGTTAATCGTAATCCAAATTGACATAAAGCCACCCACTGTCCATAAATTCTGCTAGAATGACCTCTCAATAAAAGTTGAAATAATTGAATCAAGTCCCAATTAGTAAGAAACAGTTGCTCTCCTCTGACGATGTCAATACAGCGTGACCAAGCTGCCAATATTTGTTGTTATCTCAGTGTTTGTGACATGCAACGTTGTCGGATTCTTTTGCCAAAATCTTACAACGTATACTATGTACACAGGGACAGATTAGATAGAAATGAACGAAAATGCCAACTTTGTAACAGTAACGATATTGAAGACGAGTTTCATTTTGTTTTATTGTGTTCTATGTATAATGAAATTAAAAATAAATTTATAAAAACAAACTATATTAGGAGACCATGAATGATCAAGTCTGTAACATTACTTAAATCTTCAAACAATACTGAACTAAGCAAATACATAGCGGAAACCTTAGAAATTAGACGCTCTATTCCGAACTTTATTTTAAATTAACCTAGAGTAATATTACTTCCGATTCATCGCTCAGTGTTTTCCGTATAACTCAGCTCTCGTCCGTAAAATTCCCGAAGTACTTTCCGACTCGCCTGAATATATCAATGATGTCGATTTGCCATGGTTAAATGATATTATTTTGAGAGGGTACGTCATATAATGACACACGGAAGCAAATACGCCCGATTGTTTTTTCTCGTTCCTAATAGGTCTGATCTGTTAAATAAATGGTAAATGTTTGTTTTTTCTGAGTTATGTGATAAAACGAATCTTACATTCGTGGTCATATATAATTGAATTTATTAAACTCGTTGGGAGAAATGATATAATGCTCGGCAGAGTCTCGCATACAATATGTTTTGCATCTCGTTTAATGAATTCAATAATAAATAAGCACTCGTATAAGATCCTCTATTTAAAAGGACATTTCTTATTCTAAATACATTTAATTAACAACAACAACAACAACAATAAACTCGTTTAAAACTATGTCAATGGCCGATTGTTTTATTCTGAAAGCAATGCAGCTGTAACAGACAGCACAAACGATATAAATGGATCTTAACAAAATACAAAGAACGATCAAATTACATAAACAGCTTGAATCTTTCTGTCTGTCATCTTAACGCCAAATAAATATCCCGGTGTCGTCATGGCCGATTTTTCTCTATTATTTGACAGATAGACTCAGCTGATTGTATTGATTTCTATACTAAATATGGCGATATCGAGTTGCAAGCGTAACACAGGTACACTTGTGATATCGGTTACTTAGTGAAAACAAAACATTGTTGAAGACCCTTCTCCAGTAAGCGCCATCCATCTTTCTCAAGTGCTAGGTTGGTTTATTAGACTTATCCATTTATACATCGACAGTGTTTTGGAAGTGGGAAGATCATAACATATATTTAAGAAATTTTGCAAGAAAACTGTTCAATATATGTTTAATGAATCTACGTTAATACTTTACTGGGTGTGGGGCGCAGAGAAGTGGGGTGGGGCGTTGACGATGTTGTTTTATGGTGTTTAGCGGCGTTTTCAAAACTATTTCAGTCATATCGCGATGGTGTACATACAGCAGACAGTGTTCTAAGCACTGCCACACTAGAGTACCATACCTGCAAACACAATGGTAAGATGATACCCAACCCAGTCACATCAATACTGACACAGAGCCGATCAGACGTAGAACTTTTCTTTATATTCTGAGCGCCAAGCGAGGAAGTTTCTAGAATTATTTTTCAAGTATCTGACGTGGTTTACATCATTTCTGTTTTACTTCGAGTGTGAAAGGTCTTAAAGTTTAGAAAATCACACTCGGTGCCTTCCTGGGTAGAACCAGTACCGTAAACATGCAAATAAGAGGACTTGCCCATGTCCTTTGTTGGGAATCGAACCCAAGATCCCCGATCCGGAGTCCGATACTAGACTATCGCCGATGAATTCGAATTACAAACAACTAGTATGACACTATTTTTTAATTTATTTCATATCGACACATTAGTTTCTGGGATAGACTATCACTTTACTCAATTACGAATGAATAAATAATAATGATATTAATCAAGTTATGATAAATCTAATAAACAACACCTTTTCTCCCCCGCCCCACTTCCCCATCCCAACCCCACTCAAAATTATTGACGCACGACTTAATTTATTTCTAATGAACGGAACAGCTAACCCGCCACCTGATATTTCATGTATTTTCTCAAAAAGTATTAACGTCATTTCCTTTAAATTGGACTTAAGTAATATTGATTGATTGAATATTTAGCGTCATTTTTATGCCATCGAGGGCTAACAGACGATCAGTTAACGTAACCACTGTTTTCTGGGATTAACCATTACTCGAGCACACCCCATCTTCGCAAGTAACTGATAACTTTCCCACTTGAATCAGTGGTGAGAGACGAATGGTAATGAGACGAAATGTCGTATATCAACCATCACGGAGATTGTGGCCGGACGGGGATTCGAAATCAAAACCTCTGGATTGACAGTCAGATCGCTAACGACGTCGCATGTCGTATGTATACATATTTGGCAATAAGATAGGTTTTAACTAAAATCCTATTGCAGACAAAACATCGCAAAACTATTATTTTTAATAATTGCCAGAAATTAACTAAAACATTCTTCTCACCACGCATAAATTTAGACAATTAAAGTTGGTACAAAAACAATCGACGTTGTTAACCAGTCTGGCTGGTGGGTGTGGCAAATATATCGTTTGCTTCTCACTTTCCGTTTGATAAACGTCGTCTGCGCGTTTGAATACAACAACAAAAAAACGGAGAAAAACAAAACATGATAGAAATGCATAATTTATAACATTACACGCCGAGTAAACTAATTTGACAGGGAAACTTATCAAATTGAAATTAATGACGGTAGTTAATTACGTTTCAACAACTAGTCGTGCCGCCATTAAACGCCGTAATTCATTATCGCTTATGGGATGTCTGAACTCATGGTAGCCATTCTGTTTAAAATCTGATCAGATATTAGTAGTCCATGTTTAATTAATGGATATCAAATTAGTATCGATAGTTTGTCGATGGTTTTTCGTCGTTTATTTTTAGCAGTACTAAACACGAAAACGTGTTTGATATGGAGCGTTGACAAAACACCATCCGTACTGCAATGAGTGATTTTAATAGTTAATGAGGGGTGGGGGGGGGGGGGGGGGGGGGGGGGGGGGCGTGGGTTTGATCCTCAACCACTGACATGTTGGTGGTGGTGTGTGGGGTTTAGCGTCGCTTTCAACTTATTTCAGTTGAGTTATGTCGCGCCGTTGTCTACTTGACAGTATTCTAAACGCTGCCACACTGGAACACCATGCCGCCCAGCCATATTATACCGACACCGGGTCAATCAGACATGGAACTATCCTCTTAACGCTGATTGCCAAGTGTGGAAGCTTGTAGTTCCATTTTTTAAGTCTTTGGTATGACCCGGCCGAGGATCGAGCCCTAGTACCTCCGCATGCGAGCTAACGCTCTACCACTAGACCACTGCTGCGGTTACCACGGCTATGTGTTGTGTCCTTGAGCAAGACAATTTACTGGCATATACTTAGTACTGGTTCTACCTGGGGACACATAGAAGGTGAGTTGGCCAAGTTGTAAGCACAACTGTGAGTGAGATGTATTTTACGACACACTGATGCGCGTATAGACCATTTTGTTGGCGCAAAATGGACAAGTGTGAAGATGGTAAATGAACGAACCAATAATAAGAACTGAGATACAAATAAAAACAACAACACCAAAAAGAGCAACAACAAATACCCCACGCCAACATTTATTAAAATATAAAAAAAAACCAAAAAAAAACAACAAAACAAACACATACCCAAGTGAAGCCGAGACAGTTGATGGCGTCCGCCAACATGTCGCCAAGCAACGAAGGGAAGCTGTTGAGGGCAGGGAAGTACGCATGCATGTAGGGACTCTGCCAATGGGTGATCTGAAATTAAAGACAGAATCTGATAACATGCATGACAAAATCAAACACTCTCATAATCAGAAATAATGAGATGTCAAAACGAATTTCGATATTCTAACAGACTATTTGTGCAGGTATTTCGTTAATGATTCTGTCAATATCATTACTATAAATGACGGAATCATTAATGAAATACCTGCACAAGCATATTCTAAAACTGTAAATATCACTTCCAATAGTTTCATAATTTGGCCCCTGGAGTTCACCTGGCGTTTGTCAGAATGCGTCAGAGTTTTACATCGTTGGAGGAAGACCTTAGAATGAATCAGAGTTTTTCACAAATTTAGGAAGAACTAAGAATGAATCAGATGGATAAATGGAGGATTAATTGATTGACTGAATATTTAGCGTCATTTTTATGCCATCGAGGGCTAACAGACGATCAGTTAACCTAACCAATGTTTCCTGGGATTATCCAGTACTCGAGCACACACCATCTACGCAAGTAACAGATAACTTTCCCACTTGAATCAGTGGTGAGACGATAATAATGAGACGCTATGTCGTATATCAATCACCATGGAGGCGTTTCCGGGCGGGGGATTCGAACTCACGACCACTGGATTGATAGTCAGACGCGTAACCGACTGAGCTTATAGGGCCCGGCTGTCCCTTTAAAGTAGTCTATGATTACAAATTGATACAGTCAACGTTGTCTTTTATTAAACAAATGGTTATGTATATGCGATCCCTCGCAATAAATATGGGTTCAACGTACGTAAATAACATTATTCTTGGAAGCAATGGGCGTGACTTACATAAATACTGTCGTGGCCTCACATTATTTGACGCATACGTCTCGCACAACTATTAATTTTGCACTGAGCTACATATAGAGAAATGCTCTCCTGAAACACCTGAATGTTCCATTAATGGAGGAAGACCCTAAAATGAATATCAGTTTTTCATTGATAAAATGAATATTAGTTTTTCATCAATGGAGGAAGACATCAGTTGTTCATGGAAGACATCAGAATGAATCAAGATTGTTTCATTGATAGAGGAAGACCTCGAGCACGGAGTTCCCTAACCTGAACCGAATATGTACACACATCACGAAAGTGACGCGTAAAATACTTTGAATATATTTATCACAATGACAATATATTTCATCAAGCAATACTGTATTATAATGTGTATTTCCAAAATCTGTATTGCGATATATTGCAATTTCAATCTAGTGTTACTATTAGACAGTTTATATAAATCATCGTGTCTAACGATTCGAGAGGAAATTATATGAGAATTTCTGAATTATATTTGAATTAGTACATAGCCGTAACATAAGTTATAATTGTGAACCGATAAGTCGTACTGAAAACATACCCCAGGCATAATAACTCTTTCGATGTCGTTAATGATCATGTTCCAGTCCTCTCCCTTGACTGGTGCCGAGTCTGGCACCAGGTGGCGCATGTATCCTGGCAACACGTTCGGAAGTACTCGGCGATTACGGATGTTCTTTAAATAATCCGCAATGAAGTCGACCATCTCCTTTCCTAAAAAAAGCGTATTCCCATTAAAAAGTAAACAATTTTCTTTAGTCCTCCCAGAAAATGATTTACTTGTTTTGGGCAAACCTTCTAATCAATGATCAATGAAGTTAATTATAAAATAGATGAAAGTCACTAAACCAAGGACGTATATAGAAGACGAAAAGAAACTGATTTAGATGTTATGAACGCTCGCGTAATCACACAAAATCTCGCGAAATCTCATTTTCAAATATCTTAACATCCATTCACCTCAGAAATAGATCTACCAATTAACCAATTAAAATTCTTTCTTTATGGAATTTGTAACCAAACGAGATTAACAGTTAACGTGCCTTAGATTAAGCTCCCGAGATTTGGAAGATTTAATAATATAGATAGAGAAAATAGTCTATGTAAATTATATTCCATAAAAGTTGTTGAAACTGAATATCATTTCTTACTATGTTGCCCAAGATACCATAGCATCAGAATATTATATTTAAATAGTTCATCTTGGCCTACAGTTCAGAAATTTTCAAGTTTTATGTCAAATAAAAAGAAGAAAAATATTTTAAAAATAGGAAAATATGTATCTGAAGCTTTTAAGATAAGAAAACTAGCACTAGAACAAGTAAATAATATTTGATAATGAAACTACTTTACAATCCCTATATAATGTAACTGTTTCTTATACTCAATATGTTTATAGCCTAGTACATAACTTGTATGTGAATGATATTTATGATTTTGTTGTGTATTGTGTCTTGGCCATATTTATTTAAAAACTTTGTAAATGGCCAAAGGCAAATGTTTGCCGAAATTGCCAATAAAATTTGAATTTGAAAAAACCAAAAAAAAAACAAACGAGATTATTCCCATCAAACTGTGTTTAAAATTGTTGAAGTACTGATGTGTACAAAATGTGTATATTGCACCTTAAATCAAGGAAACGACTTGGAATTATACTTCAAACTGCAATATTTGAACACAAGATCATTAATTTGTGCGTGTTATAAACAGTAGACGGTTTCTAAGGTTACATACATCTTACATTTTATGTAAAAGGAATCAGTTGCCTGTGGAATTTGAAAGATTAATTTGCCAAATTATTAATTCTTCGCATGCTATGGTATAAACATATAATAGAGAAATGCAAGTTTCCTATCCTTCTATTTAAGTCCTTGACTAAATGGACTATATGTGCCGGTCTAAGCGAAGTCCATAGATTCGACTCATGCGTATTTACCGAGCATTTTATAAGACGTTTTAATGGCATTCACGTGAGATATCAGGTTCTTGAATAGAGTAGTTAATGTATATTATTTAGATACTTTGTAAAAAGTAGAAAAGGACGGTCAGACCTTATGCTAAAAGTACTTGTAGCCCAACTCCATTTCATGTGGAAATGAAATCTGTTTAAGCTAGCAAATACTGTTATAATATCGAATAAGGGAGCTCGCTGTGTTTACATCTAGTTGTTTGATATATAGCGTAAATTATTATTAATCTGTATATATTTGTTTTACAATGTTTCAGCGTTTTACCTTTGTTTTGTTTCTTAATATAGTATCGCAGCGCCCCTTAGCGGTACACATCATTTTAATTGGACGATTTCCCTTATAAAATGATCAATATCAATTCAAAATGATTTTTAATAACATTTCTAAATTAGTTATTTCATTTTCTGTGATAAGATTGTAACTTTCATGAACAGAACAGAACAGATATTTTATTTCAGACTTGTACATAAATACATCGTCATAATAACATATTTACAATACATAATATCACGTAAAATATATTGTTGATTAATACATAAATTGTACCGCCACTTTTCATTTACATTTAAACAAAGTTCATACTTTTTTTTTATTATCAATATCGAAATAATGCATGAACATTTTTTAAGTCATAAATTCATAAAAATAAGAGGATGAATACATTTATTAAATATTTAAATGATTTTCTTTCATTGATTAAGTGAATGTTTCCAAAAATAGATAAAAGCTATTCAATATATTTACATAAACTATTAAACGTTTAAAATGTTGTTTCTTAATTTCAGAGATTTCTTAATATACTGAGCAAAACTGACTAAAATACTTTTATCATTTGTTTTAAGCAATTCCATAAGCTTGTACATAAACGGTCTTTGAAAAACATGTTTATTTATATACGTCTTTCTAAAATCATTGTAGCAAGGACAGATGCAAATAAAATGGTATATATCTTCTACCTCAGTAGTGTTAAAACAAAGACAATATCTCTCATTTCTTGGAATGTGATTTCTTGCATAACGACCTGTTTGAATTCTAAGAGTATGTGCTGATAATCTAATTCTAGTAACAAACAATCTTAAATCGTTTTGGAGAGTATCTAAATATTGTTCGTATGCAAAACTACTTTTGAAACATTTATACTCTTCTATAACATGACTATTGTTAACTGAGCCATACCATTCTTGGATAAAACAATCAATAACACGCTTTTTGAATATACAATGTACAAGGAAATATTTTTTTATCAAAAGAAGCATCTGTAAATAAGTAAGAAAACCCATAATCATTTAATAGTTTCTTAACATTGGAAACTCAATTTTTACATTCTTTTGCACAATCATGCAGATAAAATACAATTTGTATTACCTTTAAATCAATACAACGGGCTTGCTTTTAAAGTGGGTTTAATTTAAGAGGGGCGGTAGTCTAATGGATAGAGTGTTGGCCGTTCACGCCAGAGGTTGCAGGTTCGATTCAAACAACACTCAGTACTGGTTCTTCCAAGGAAACGGACTCGAGAGCGGTTCATATATGCAACATTATGACAATATACATGGTTTAATTATCAAGTAGCCAACAAAAGCAGCGTATTAAAGTTTCATCTTGTAGCGCTTATTCATCTTTAATTGGATTAACGCCATTTTCAACACGTGGTATGTAATACGAGTATTATGACGTAGCCAGTTTAATTGGTGGAAGAAGACCCCAGAATGAATCGGAGTACAACCATCGTACTTCCTCAAGTAACTTTTTTGGACGGAGCTGGGTTATTAGGTTTCACTTAAGAATTATCTCCCTTTTACATTACGGTAGCAAGATTCTTACGCTCAAGAAATTAAAGCTGTGTAAAGCGGTTGGGTATTTCTTATGTTAAAAATGCATAAAATGTCATATTTCTTTGCATATATGGGTATATTGGAACATTTTCGTGATTTCGGCCAAATTTGGATAACATTGGGAACTGTTTAATAAAGCTATAACAGTTTAAAGATGCGTAGTGATACACTGCAATAATTGGGCAGAATTGTCAAAAATGAAGGGATGCCATCAAACCATCGCAATTGTGAAAAAGCAACTTGGTCAACCCCATGTTTTTTCTGCATAACTGGACCAACAGAGGACTATCCATGGGAACAAGGCACTTTTAGAACCATTGGTAATGTATCCAGTGTTCCAGAAGTGCTTGTCTCTATATGTAGAACCGTACAAAATTATTTGTTGTGTGAGACGTTCAAGGCGAACTAGCCTTATACCACTCTGCCACGGCGGACCCTTACGACGCTTTAAAACCTCAATTACCATCTAAAAGCCGCAAGATGGATATGGGGCAGGTTGTATATAATTCAGTACAAGATTAAAAAAAGAGAACCCCTTTTCAAAAGTTCACAGTCGTCAATGTATTGTTTTTGTTATAATGTTGCATACTACTAGATTGCTGTTAATACATTTAATTGGCAAAATATATTTTCCAAAATGTGTTTGTTATATGCAGTTTGAAAACAACTCCAACTGCAAAAATTTATAATTCAAGGTAGATGTACTCTAAACACATTATCTGCGTTACTTCACCACCAGCAGATAGCCGAATGTAGCCGAGTGTAGCGTTGTAAATGGATAGTCTCCTCTTACAAATATTTACTACCCTGGCAGTAAAAGTAAAAGGGCTTTATGTTAAATGTATGCAACTCTTAATATAAAAAAGTGACTCGTGGAAAAGAACATTAAATCATGTTATCGCAGAAGCTTACGGGTTATTTAGACACAAATCTTTAAATAATTGATGAATGATTAATTGAATCAATTATCTCGTTGAAGACAATCCGCAATTAAATCCGCACGTTTGTTCTGAGTTATAAACACGTAAGCTGTTAACGAGACGGAATAGCAGATTTTGCTGGGAAATGGGGGAACGTGGCGGTGTGGGTGTAATTTATATCGGAATGGGATCTTAGTGCCGTTTCCAACATATTGCAGGTTGCGTGTGGCGTATCGAATTATATTTTGGAGGAATATTTCAGAATGAAGCCAAGTAAAACCACCGGCCGCGATCCCAGCGGTTAAAGGCATGTGATCTTGAGACGTGGCCTTTAAATATCCGGAGTACCTTGGTTTGTATCAGACGAAAGATGTTGTGCAAAAGCTTGGATTATAGGGAGACCTCAAATAAAGATTAGTTCCTGTATTAATTTTGCATTAAAAGACATTCATCCATCCATCCATTCAACCCAACCCAACCCAACCCAACCCACCCCACCCCACCCCACCCCACCCCACCCCACCCCACCCCATCCATCCATCCATCCATCCATCCATCCATCCATCCATCCATCCATCCACCATAAATGATCGTCTATTAGCCCTCGTCGACATAAAAATGATCATTTTTTTCGAAATTTACAATTCAAACATGACAATGCCTTAAAAATGTTCAAAATACAACAATAATGCCATTCAAAATATAAAAAAAAGAGCATTAAAATAAGGAAATGCATCTTAAAGACGAAGAAACAATAATTATTTATAACTGCCATTGTGCGACTACACCACAAAAGCATTTCCTGTTTGCAATGTAGGTACTATGCAGAGACACAATAATGCGTATTATGTCTCTGTACTATCCTTAAACAAAAAGTGTTGACGCATAAAATCGCACTGGTTTCGGATTTCAAATTACGTACGTTTTTTAAGAATATGTACAGTAAAACGTGGACACCAATTCATACATGCAGATATTCTTGTCAACAATTTACGATATCCTTAAATAGAGACGATAACAACAGCTGCATTATAAAGTCGTGTTATAAATATAAACAGCTACGTGGCCAATTCAATCTAATCACCTCGGCCTTTATGCTATGCAATAGATCTCTGACATAATCAATCTGAACACCTCGGCAATTCGGAACTCCTATAGAACTGATCGGCAGCAAATTGATTCAAAGACTTAAGTGAGGTGCTCCGAATGCTACGAGGGGTGTTTCAGATTTTTTCAAATTCAATCATCGGGAATTTTTCGGAAATGTTCTGAAAAAGTTTCATAAGGTGGCTATAGTTACCTTCAGTAACTTCACAATCAGTCTCGTTTAGTCACAATACACAGTTTTAATCATTTTATCCAATTTATGAAATAGTTTGGATACGCTACGTACTAGTATAATGTATATGGGTATACCTAACATGCCCTGTTGTATCGCAACCACTGGGTCAGACCTTGAGTCATAACGTCGTCCAGAAAACTGCTCTTTCAATTTTGGAAACAGGACAAAATCACAGCTGTTGGCATTTAAACTTAGTTTACAACGGGTCATACTATACCTCTGCATTTCAGAAACGTTTAAACTTTGTTTTCGAGCCATTTTAACGCGATGCCTATGAATACACCTGGAAGCAATTGAACGGTTTAATCGTTTTGACAATGATATTTATATAAAATGTGCAGCAATGCTCACTCTACCGTCTCCTAGTGTTTGCCTAAATGAACCGCAAGGTTTTTCAGTATACAGGTTGATTGCATAAAATACTGAAACGCCCCTCGTGTGTTATCAGAATATTGATTACAAAACTTTATATTAACCGCTTGATGTTTTATTTGTAAGCAAAAAAAATGCAGCTGTTACTATATTGTAATGACAGTATTGACATATTACTATTTTAAGTATATTTACGCAATCCGCATATCTCAATGTTATTATACCCTAACTTAATACAAATAAAGCCAGATGTCCTGATCAAATAAGTCGCAAAATGATAAAAAAAAACGTTAATTATTTTTTTCAATCGTTCTATAAAAAAATATTTACCCAAACTCATGGAAGATAGCTCAAGTTACTCCAAATTTCATCAGAGGAGATAAAACATTAACTTCTAATTATAGACCCGTTTCACTTCTAAGTTGTTGTGGAAAGATTCTTGAAATATTAGTTTTAAAAAATATGTATAACTTCTTCTTGACAAATCAACTATTGTATAAATATCAGTCTGGCTTTTTTACCTGGCCACAGTACAACTTACCAATTAGTCGGCATATACCATCATATATGTCAAATGCTTGATAATGATCAGTTTTTTTGTGATATCTCAAAAGCGTTTGACATTAAGGCATAAGGGAATGTTTTTTTCAAACTACGCAAAACGAAATTAATGGAAAGTTATTAAATTGGGTATCAAATTATAACCAAATAGACAACAAAAGGTTGCCTTTCACTAGGCACCACCATCTTATCTTAAATCAGTCACCGCAGGGATTCCCGTGGCTCCGTCCTTGGATACCATTTATTCCTCGTGTACGTTAATGATATTTCAGATTCACTACTTGAATTGTATGCTGACTATAGTTCTTTATTCTATTCCGCTGCAACCATTCAAGACACTGAAGGCATAATTAATTACGATTTGATAATAATAACAGAATGGTCAAAACATTGGTTGGTTAATTGCATCCCAAATAAAACTGAAGCAATGTTCTTTACCCTTAAAAGTGATAATCTTTATCCACATTTCATGTTTGATAACAGTGAAATAATATGTGTACAAAACCATAAACATCTGCGAATTTGATAGAAATGGAAAATGGACACAATATATAGAAGAAATTTTGATTTCCACATCTAAAATAATTGGTAAAATGCGAAAATTTAAATGTTCTCTTAACAGAGCAGCATTAAATCAAATTTACTTATCATATAATTGGCCTATTTTCTAGTATGCATCTATTGTATGGGGCAGTTGTATAGTTTCCTCATCTGAATCCCTTGAAAAGCTTCAAAACGAAACAGCTCACGAGATCCGTTTCGTTCGATAATTTATATAAAGAATGTGGTTGGGAAACTTTATCCCAAAGAAGAGAAAACCAAAAGCGTTGCTTTATATTTAAATCTGTTAATCGTATTGTACGAGTATATAAATGATAGTACCCCCCCCCCCCCCCCCCCCCATACACACACACACACACGCACCCTCTCCCACCTTGTAGATGGTATTACACATTACCCATTACGAAACAGAAATGATATTGAACTTCCCCTTAATACACAAACTGTTTTATTTAAAAAATCTCGTATCCACCCTTGATATCATTATGGAATTCTCTAGAAACTGATATTAGACAATCAGCGTCTTACTCTTATTTTAAGAAATGTTTGCTTTCTTCTTCCTCTGGCACGAATGAGATCCCTAGTTACTTTTTACATGGCAATCGATATTTATCAGTTATCCATGCTAGAATTAGTAACAATTACAGCGAACTTAATAATGACCTTTTTTCTTAACCACAAAGACCAAACGCTATATGTGATTGTTCCAACGGAGTAAAAAAAGCTAAACATTTCTGTTTTCAATGTAGCTATTACAGAAACCTAAGATAGTCACATTTTCAATCTACGAGAGAATATCATCCGCTTAATATTGATGTATTACCATTTTCTATTTAGGAAAAAGAACGTAACTTTGGACGAAAACATTCAAATTTTGCAAGCTATCTAGGACTATATTAAAAGTACAAACCAGTTTTCAAATTATGTTATCTAACATTTCGAAAGCATGTAATAAACTTCACAATTATGACAAATGTGTACGTATCATGTGATAAAATAGCCAAATAAACATGTGCAATGTTATTATATGAAATTATCTTTTTTAGTCTGTCAATCTTGAATGTTTATATACATTTAATCACGTGATCACACTGTCGTCCTTTTACAAAAGACTCGTTTAATTAACTATGTTAAACAAACAATTTTAGTATTTTTTTAAAGTTTGTTATACGTCTTTTCTCTCTGCTCTCATTCTCTTACAAGTCTGTCTTTTATTCTTTCATATTTATTTTAATTGTTTACAACTGCCGTACTCTATCTTATTTGTTCGGGGGAGGGCCGAATCTAAGGTTGGAAAAACTTGTGGCCCAACCCAGTTTCTGTATACGCGTATATATATAGAAATAAAATATGTTTAAACCGTAGGAAAATGACACTCTTTATTTCAGATTGTTTCAGTAATACATTTGGTTAGTTTTACCCCAAAACTGATTAGAGTACATAAAGTGACATACGCAGCAGTACTCTACAGAGACATGTATATTCATAAAGGACCTAACAGGCATAGTACAACCATTGGAAAAAGGAAGTGCTTCCGTGGGTTAGTATGGCGGTTATAAATAACCCTCGTTTCTTCTTCTTTAAAATGCATTTTCCTTATTTTAATGCTCTTTTTTTTTTATTTAAATGGCACTATTGGTGTATTTTGAACATTTTGATGTATTTTGAACATTTTGATAGCATTGAATTGTAAATTTAGAAGAAAAAAATTGATGGTTGGAAATTGGGGTACGAATACATGATTTCGGAAGACTACCTTCACTTTGTCAACAGTGTACACACTGAGCAGGAAAAAATCTCTTATATGACACATGACCCCTAAATTTCTCATCATATTTTAATAGCGCAACGGTTGACAAACAGTAAAATGTAGGTTTCACCTCTTTCATTTGGGTCTCTCTATGAATGACAAGCCTTCAAACTTTTATTATTTACTATAGAATAAAGAACAAAAATCAATGGTGGGTTTACACCTACATGAGTACTCGTTTATTATTGAATGAGAGGCTATGTCAATCATTACACATTTGTTTGACAACGAATTTGATAAATTGAATAATTAATTAGCATGAATCATTGTAAGGTTATTTTTATCGCATTATTCAGAAAAAAATCGTGAATTTCAGATCACCTTTTTAACGTCTCGCACACCAATTAATGTTGTACGTTTCTACATATAAATCGAAACTGTACACATAACCAATGTTGCTGCAAGTGTCTTGTTTCAATAGACAGTCCTCTGTTGGTCCAAATACGCAGGAAAAAAACATGGGGTTAACCAGATTGCTTTTTTCAGAATTTCGATGGTTTGATGACACTCCTTCATTTCTGACAATTCTGCCCATTTGTTTCATCCAACATTATCCAACGTCATCCAAACTTGACAGAAGTCATGAAGATGTAGCAATGCTCTCTTGAAACTATGTAAAACTTTGACGAAGAATGATGATTTAAAGCATTTTCAACAAAAATAATGCCGAACCGATTTACACAGCTCTAATTTCTTTAGCGCAAGAATCTATCGTCACTCAGGGGAGGTAATTGGTAAGTGAGCCCTATAAGGAACGAGAAAATAGGACCGTCAGTCAACGTATGACGTAACGTCTTAAAAATAACCTACCATAACAGCAAATTGGAAAGTTTACGTAAAGGAACCGGGTTAAGCGGATAATACCGTTTGGTGAATCGGTTGTTATACTACACTAGGTTAATATAAAACGTATACCATGGGTTTATTCCACTCCTAAACTGTAAACCACGCGATAATACTAAATAGTATACAAAGGCTCAAATTAAAAAAAAAATAGTCTCTTTTACCTCTGGTAAAATGATTAGTTCGCTATGCCAATAATTAGTTGAACCATTTTGTGTTGGTAGTGTTATTTTCGATGTGTCTCGGTCGACGATCGAACGCATAACGTCTGAGATAGCATGGGTTTCTGTCAATGAGTCATTCTGCAGTAACTTGAAACAATAATAAAAATCTGAACGGATGGTTCGGATCTAGAGCAAATCTCTAATACGACCAAGATTAAATGATTAATTTTAACTAGTAGGATTATGCGGCTATGTAACGATTCATCTTCCGTCTATCCAGCCTGTAAAATCCAGATTAAACCAAAGACTCATTAATTACCGCGGGAGGAAAGACGATGATAATTGGCGTCGACAGATTCATTCTATCATTATTTAGATACTTTGAGATCTGTCTCTTATTTCATCAAATAGTTTCAGTAGTCGCAATTGTTCACTCTCAAATTAAAAATATCTCTTCTTTTTTTTTCAGATCGTGTAAATTGTAACTATCGTGTGACATTCAGTTTAAAACATCCTCAGAAAAAAATAGCTAAATGGTCCTTTCCGTCTTCGTGGAAACCTATCCCGAACGCGGGCGAAAGTAACCGATCGCTGTTCCGATTGCCAATCGGCCTCCGATTTACTTATAACACGGCGAACAGGAAGCAAAATGGCGATATTAAAAAAATTTTTATTTGCGAAAAGTTCAAACAATATTATGGAGTCCGGATTTCGCAACAATAAGTTAATAACCTACTTCAACAGACGAGTGTTAGTATTCAACGCATTTTTTTAAAAAAATATTTATAATTCATATTCTTGTACCTAAAATTAATAAATACCTTTAATAATGATATCTTTTTTTTTTTTTTTTTTTTGTTATGTGTGTGTGACAGTGTTGTTATCGCTCTGGCATCATAGTTTAAGGGCTTCGCGGAAGATTGAATATATAATTTGAATTATTATCATTGTTGTTGTTGTTTTCTTGACTGTAGAAACTAGAAGGCAAGTCAATGGTATCTTTAACGTAGTTAAGAAAATTGGCAAAGTGTTCCGAATGAGCCACACCATCTCATTGTTTAAGAAACCAGACGCAAATTGAATGCTACCTAACTTACAGATGCGTTGGTTTAAGCTAATCACTTTGTGATAACGGGGTTTGTCCTTATACACACTCACAGTGTCGCGGTAACACGTGTAGAATCAGGTTTTCACAAGACGCCTTTATTAATTTAGCTATGCCTACTTGGAGTGTCCACTATGTCAAAAAAAAACGGCGGTTTCATTTGCGACCCACAGTATACCAATACAACTCTAAAACAACGTCAAATACTTGTTATTCACATGAAAACATCGCGTCAGTGCTGTCAACAAAAAGATTCAAAGACTTTAGACTTTAGACTTTAATAGTCTACTTGAGTGTCACATATAAAAGTTACATCAAAATAAAATCAAGTATATGTACACTAAAACTTCTATATCCGGTCGTTTATTTCGACCTACGAGACACTGAAACATTATTATCACTTCATGTTGCTATAAAAAATAAACATACCTAATATGTTATAATACTATTATTTCTATGTCAACAACTAAAATATAAGAATATCACAGAAAATACTTATTTCAATCCGACTTAGAATGACAATGCAACGTTTATTGCCATTAAAATTGGCTGAGCTAATTTTAATTCTTGTTTCTAATGTATTTATCTTTATTTCCTCCAAATTATATAGAAGAGCATCAAATTTATTTGTTTGAATATTTGGCGTCATTATTGCCATTGATGTCTAACAGACGATCAATTAACCATACTGTATCCAGGCATCACGAATTGTAAACCAGTACTCAAGCACACCATCTCCGCAAGTAACACTGATGATTTCTCCCACTTGAAGCAGCGGTCAGAGACGAATTTATAACGAGACGCAATAATGTAACCAAATAGAAATGCAACGGCAACATACAAATAAAAAATATTTTTTATCAATATTCTCTTTCAACAGATGTCATGTATTCTTGCGAAAACGTTAAGAGGATTAAAAACTACTTCAAGTTCTGCACCCCCACCCCTCACCACCACCGTTCACATGTTTCCAGTAAATAGTTTTATCGACTTGGTCAGCGTTTACCTCACATAATTTGGTCAACAACTGAAGGCCTTTCTAATAAAATCATTTGATTATCCGAGTTTATGATATAACACCATACATTTGCTCTTGAGGTATTGTTCTAGTGGAATACTAATAATTATTGGCCAAGATTTTCCACCGGGTATGAAATTACCATACATGTGGTTAAGAAATGACCAACATTTTAAACCTGTTACGAAATGACCAACATTTTAAACCGGTAACGAACTGACCGAAAAAAAAACCGGTTAAGAAACGACCGAAAATAACCGGTTACAAAATGACCGGATCCCGTCTATCCCAAAACTTGACATTTCTCGATTCAGGGCTATTAACCCACAATGATAAAGCAGGGAATTTTATACCTGTCCCATAATTCATAGCAATTGAACGCTTACTAAACTGTGACGTCATTCAAACTTTCATTTGAAGCAAATGACCAATCGACGTGCACAAATGATTACTATTTAACGGACACAATCGAGAGAGCTGGGTCCTATCTACATTTACTGACCCGTAACAGACACTTACAGGCCGGGACAATACTTATAATAATAATAATAATAATAATATTAATAATAATAATAACAATAATAACAATAATAATTATAATAATAATAATACATAAATAATTAAATAAATAAATAATTATAATAATAATAAATAAATAATAATAATAATAATGAATTTATTTGACGAGAAAACTCAGTTGGATTAAGTCCAATCTTCCCCGAGGTCCTCACTGGTATACTACCGGCCATTCGACTTTTTCACCAACATAGTTTAGTTGTTTCGACTTTTCTTAATTTAATAAATGATGCTGCGATGGTCCTCACGGTACACCGTAAAATAGAGTTATTTTAGCAATTGTTTGCATGCCTGTAATATCGTCTTCCAGCCATCTATTTTTTTTGTTTCAAGCTTAATTTAACATAATAATAATAATAATAATAATAATAATAATAATAATAATAATAATAATAATAACAATAATAATAATAACAATAATAATAATAATAACAATAATAATAATAACAATAATAATAATAATAATAATAATAATAATAATAATAATAATAATAATAATAATAATAATAATAATAATAATAATAATAATAATAACAATAATAATAATAACAATAACAATGATGATGATAATAATAATAATAATAATAATAATAATAATAATAATAATAACAATAATAGTAACAATAACAATAACAATAATAGTAATAATAATAATAATAATGATGATATTAACATTAATTATAATAGTAGTAATAATAATAATAGTAATAATAATAAAAATAATAGAAATAATAATAATAACGAATTTATATTACGAGAAACTCAGTCTGATTAGTAAGTCCAATCTTCCCCGAGGTCTTCAACAACAAAATTAAACAAGAACAGAGTTAAACATTAACAAATGAACAACAAATATACAGATTTTCAAAGACCATATGAATTAGTATAAGGGGATACACCGGGCTAGGGCAACACATTGATATTGTTTTGGGCAAGAAAATTAGTGGTTATATGTGTTTTGTGGGGTCTGGCATTGTCATGTTGGAATGTAATGTCCATGAGTGTGAATGAAAGGTACAAGGTTGTTGTTCAGGATGTTGATGTTGACTTGTGCATTGAGATTTACCTGTAAAATCACAAAATCAGTTTTTACGTCCCCCATTATTCCTCCCCAGACTTAAACCCCAACGCCGCCGAGTCTGTCCCTTTTTTGATGCAACATTGGGCAAACCTTTCATTTCTACGGCGGTAGACTCGCACTCTGCCATCTGCATGACTCACGTTGAACAGTGATCACACGATTCCACTGGTTCCTTGTCCAGTGTAAGTGACGTCGTGCCCAAGCCAGCCTAGCGGCTGGCGTGGTATCAGAATCTACATTTTGATGGTCGGTTTAACAATATACGAACTTAAATGACGTTCACTACGGTTCCACTCTTATTTTAATAATAAAATACAACAAAAACAAATGTTAGATCTAGTCCTAGATGTTTTCATCAGTTTATTGTTTTAAAGATTTCTTTGGTTCAGCGATTTAACCGGGCGTCACAATCAGACCATAAACAATGAAGTAGGTCATAAAATGTTCACATTTGAGATGTATAGTATACCATTGAGCACAACCCTGGTTTACCGAACGTGAATACTAGTCGTTGACAAAAATTTCCACAGACCAATTTATTCTACAGAAAAAAGAAATAAAAACATGTACATGTAGTTGAAGTTTAGAATCAGACGATCGTGAGACAATGTAAATACACAAACCTTGCATGTAAAAGTCGTTTAAAACGTTCCAAAGTCGGATTCTCCATCAATGAACGTGGATTTATATGACCTTCGTAAATATTGAAACATTTTTTAAAAACAAAGGTGTAGACAAAAACTAAACAATGCGGTCAGCGTCTATGCTGTGTGAGTATTTCCTGGAATTATTGATTTTTTATTTGTCTAAATAGAGAGATAAAAGGCGGGTGTTTAATTTTTTCACCGCAAAGTATGTCGTCATTTTACAATAAACCGACTAATGTTACAGAGTTCATCTGACAAAGGAAACAATAGCCGTTACGATATTATTGTATATTACATCTCGAGAATTTCGACATTCTTTACACATGCATAAAAACCAGAAAAAAGAAATTTAATCCTATAATGAAAAACAGGCCAATACAATATAAAGTCTCATGTTTGCTGAGTATATATGGATGGTGCGTTATGATCTGCTCCACTGACGCTATTTACTTTAAACTGTAAACGCCTGACTGTTTAATGAATGAATAAATGGGGTTTTACGGCGTACCAACACATTATAGGTTATTCGACGCCAACATGAAGGAAGATTCCAGATTCACTCTACATGATAAAAACCAACAACAAATTAACATACAGATAAAAAAAATCACCAACAAATGAATATGCAGAATGAAACTAGAACCTTGATACCTGCAGAACTACAGAGTTTCAGCAATTTCTACCGTTTTACTCAAATTGTCGCTTCTTACGACATGCATGAGCCCAAGTAATACTAGTCTTGCCATCACTCGTATGGCTCCCTGGAATCACACAGTAATACGATCAGGGCTGGAAGTTCCTAATTGCAGCTCCTGAATATGACAAAGGTTATCTAGTAACCTTTGTATTGAAACGGTACATGAACATAAATGTATGTAATCTATTCTCTTTTTCTTCTTATTTATTTTACACTCTTCCTTCATTTCTTTATTAATTCCTTCCCTCCTTCTTTTATTCTGTCCTACCGTCCTTCCTGCTTTCATGTCTTCCTTCCTTCCGTCCTTTCTCCCATCACCCATTCCTCCCTTCACCTATTCACATTATTCGAAATATGTATTTACTATGTGTTACGATCAGCTGTATAATTATGCTTAAGTCGAAATTAAAAACAAATAGATTTGTTCAGGAATTTCAGTGTTACCAGACTTTAATAAAAGTGTCAAATATGACAAAACTGACAAGTTAATATTAAGAAATTGTCCGGTGTCTGGTAAAAGAACGGTACACATGTATTCTGGTATTGGTAAACCCATTTAGGAACAAAACACAGCTAACAATATTGAACATTATATACAAGTAAGTGAGAGAAAAAGAAACAAAATAGGAACGAAAAGTAATTTACTAGCCATGTGCATTATATATATAATGCTATAAAGCCGCCTACGGACTACTGTTTCCCCTTTAAAAATGCATTTTCTTTATTTTAATGCTCATTTTTTTTATTTGAATGGCATTATTGATGTATTTTGAACATTTTGACAGCATTGTCATGTTTGTTTTAAACTTATTTATTTTACTTTGATTATGAAACAAGTTCTAACAACTTAGACAAATCACGCTCGAAGTCTTCCTGGGTAGTACCAGTACAAAGCATATGCGGAAAAAAAGTGCCTTGCTCAAGGACACCACACATAGCTGTAGCGGAGGATCGAACCCACGACCCTCCGATCATGGGTTCGGTGATCTACCACTGGACAGTATGCTCCATGTCATGTTTGAATTGTGAATTTAAAAAAAACTAATGGATGCTTGGATCTGGGGTATGAATACATGATTTCGAGAGTCTACTTTCACTTTGTCAACAGTGTACACACTGAACAGAAACTCATCTCTTATAGGACACAGGGCCCAACTCAATTTTGCACCATTCTATGGGAAAATATATTCTCTTCACAAGTTCACATTGCAATTATAACTGCGAAGTGCGTTTTCACTTTCAAACTATCTTGAACGACTATTGTCAATTTTCTATGGAACTACTCCAATTGCAGATAGACACAGCAATACCCCATGGTTCCTGGTCAAAGTCTAGATAGACACAGCAACTGTCGTTTGATGGTTCCTAACTGTGACTGCATTAAAGGCAATGTACCACCATTGGAAAAAGGAAGTGTTTCCGTTGGGTAGTCATAATGACGGTTATAAATAATCCTCGTTTCTTCTTCTTTAAAAATGCATTTTCCTTATTTTAATGCTCATTTTTTTGTTTGAATGGCATTATTGATGTGTTTTGAACATTTTGATAGCATTGTCATGTTTGAATTGTGAATTTAGAAAAAAAAATGATGCTTGGAAATTGGGGTATGGATACATGATTTTGAAAGTCTACTTTCACTTTGTCAACAGTGTTCACACTGAGCAGAAAAAAAAAATTTATATGACACATGACCCCTACTTTTCTCATCATATTTTGATAGTGCTGAGGTTGACAAACAGTAAAATGTAAGTTTCGCTTCTTTCATTGGGTCTCTCTATGAACGACAATCCTTCAAAGTTTTATTATTTACTATAAGATAAAGGACAAACAATCAATGGTGGAGTCACACCTATATCGTTATTATAACCATTTCCGCTACAAGCCGGAAGTACCGCCACAAAGTATTTCCTTTTCTAAAACGAAAATGATTGAGAACGAAAGAAATTATATTAGTTTACATTTTTAACAATTAGAAATATATAAATATTGATTTAGAATATTTCGGTGAAATGTCTTAACATTATATTTCAACGAAATGTGAAATGAGTGGAAATTGATGGGCATGTATCTATTCAAATACCCCCTGCCTTCTAACCGTCAGCGCGGAATACAATGATTTCATGACAGTTTAATATTTCGTATGTCCTAAGTAGTTTCCGGTCAATATTTGTAACAAGAGGCACAATGCAGACTGTTTCATAACGGTTCAATATTGTAATATCGCAAGACGCATTTGACAGTGTTCGGAAGTACACAAATGAATACTGCAGTGGTAGTGTTCGGATTAAGACCGTCAGATAAGGGGTTCATTAACAAGATTGGAAAAGTTATGCCTTCACTAATATTATGTATCGTTATTGAGCTTTCTTTTTTTTAAAAAATATATTAATGTCTGCAATAAAACTGTATCGAACGCAGTACGCATTAAATTATTCATACGCAATGAAAAACAATGAGTACGAAATACTAGTTTGGTCTAGTAACTCTTGCTCAGGATCCTCCATTGCATATACGCGTTCTACTATCGCACGCGCTTTTACATCACAAATCACTTTATCGCAGCCATTATTGAGAGGCTACCTGGGTTGTTTGTTTAGTATAGTTGTTAAAAAAGTTATTTTATTTTTAATTTTATATGAACGATTCGTCGCTTTTGTGCAATAAATTAGCTCGTGGGTTCCAGTTCATTATTACACTGTTGGGAATAAGGGGATGTTCTAAAAAACGATCAAACCGCAAGTGGTTATTTAATTTTTAACCGCATTCCTTACAGTTCCCATACTATGTTTCTCTCTTAAGTGAATTAATCATATATTACCGACAGGCGCGTTTCCGAACAAGCTTCGTAACTCCCCGTTTTCTGCCGAAAGTTTTTATTGACAGAGACGGACATCAATTTGTAAACAAAACCCGTTCTTAATAATGTACAAATAATGTGCTTTATATTTATTTTTTTCGTTTGCAAAGTCTCTCAGTGATCAAATAAACATGTATTCTATCATCTTGAAGAATAAAACTGACTTAAATTAAAACTAAAAACGACCGTTTCGGAAGTTTAATGGGCCCTTAAGCAGCCATATTAGCTATTTTCCATTTCTATACTTTCATAACAAGTAAACCTGCGTTAAGCAATAACCTGTCTTAAAGGGCCATTCTGCTCCTTCCCTTAACTGGCTGCATATAGTCCGAGAATTATGAATGTGATTAAGGACTCGGACATCACAATCATGGCATTCGTTTATATTGGTTAAATTACGAAGTAAGTTCAGAGTTTACAGGTAGAACCAGTACTGGGTGTTTTTGAGAGCCTGGAATCGACCCTATATCGGTAGCGACCAACACTATCCACTGCACCACCACCCTGCTTTACACTCATCATAAAAGGTAAATCTAAAATACCAGTGCATCAAATGACTTTTTTTCAAACCAATAGGTTATTAAGGATATTTTATTGTCACATAGGAACTATTAACCTTTGACTGTATATAATAAATCACCAAGAAAAGTTAAAAAAAACAACAACAAATAAACATCAACAATTATAATAAATACCCACAGTTATAATAAAAACCAACAATTATAATAAACACCCACATGTATCACAGGAAAAATAAATATAACTGACTCACCGTGCTTTCTGTAGGCCTCAAAATCCATTGTCCAAAAATATATGATGTTAATTGTCTAAGCAAGTATCAAGCGAACGAATATCAGCAGCAATAGCAGTGGCAGCAGTAGTAGTCACGGCACACAGTATCGTAAAACTTTTTTTTTTTATTAATAAATATATAAAATGAAATAGCTACTTTTTTCTAGAAATCACGTTATATTTTTTTAAATTATCTATACTTCTCTCATAGCGACATTGTGTATTTTATCTAAATATCAAATTTCCTATTTATTTTACAATTTTACACTCCTACATATAACTTCTCTGTTAAAATACACAAACTTTAACCGGATACGCAATAGAATATAAAATAACCTTTATCAAATGTTGCTTTTTTTACTTTCATGAGAAAAAATGTTTTTATTTAAAATTCACTATTTTTTCTATGTCATATTTTTATTTTATTTTTTATAAATTTCCTTTAAACGAGTTTTTATCTAATATGAATGTCTAATGTTTACGGATACAGTATACATCCATATGTCCTCGCACTTCGCGACACCTATAGAACCTGATCGCAGGACAATAACTTGATACGCATCACTATTGCCACGTGATACGACTCGAAGGATGTATTCACCGCCTCGCCTGTAGTAAATATTGGACGGTGCTTTTATGTAAAGGAATATAGTTTTTTGCTGAGAATCTTGCTTTAGTGCAAATTAAGGGGTGCTATTTCTTCCTCTACATGTATCTAAGTCTCGAATTAGCCGTGAAGCACATGGTCAAGCGATAAAGCATTGGACCAAAAATCGGAGGTCGCGGGTTCAATCGTCCGCCACGGCTGTGTGTAGTGTCCATGAACACGACAGTTTATCCGTAAATGTTTAAAACTTGTTTAACCCAGGAAAACTTCGAATGTGATTTGTCTAAGTTGTAATTTGTTTCACGATCGAATTAAAATAGATAAGACGTTGAGCTACCTCGTTCAAACGAATTAGGGCGTCATTGTTGCCATGTGATAAATGATGTTGGAATCGTTTAGATAGTTAGCGTGATTTTACACCATCGTGTGCTAAAAGACGATCAGTTAACCTAACCTCTTTTCCAGTACACGAGCACACTCATCTCCGTAAGTAACTGACAACTTTCTCATTTGAATCAGCGGTGAGAGACGAGGGTCAATGAGAAGTACATTATTGTCAAGGAGACTTTGACCGGACGGGGATTCGAACTCACGAACCCTCGACTGGAAGTCACGCTACCAACTGAGCTAACCAGATCGGGAAATGAAGTAAATGTAAAACGTACACAGCAACGTAAACTAGTATTTATCCAACTTTATTCCAACGTAATACCGCAGCATGGTCTAGTGCTAGAGCGCCCGCCGCATCACATACCGAAGGTCGTGGGTTCGACCCCCGAACGGGTCATACCAAAGACTTGAAACTCAGCTGAAGCTTCCTGACTTGGCGCTCAGCATTTAGAAGAGAGTTCTAGGTCTGGCCTGCCCGGTGTCAGTATAATGTGACTAGGTTGGGGTATCATATCATGTGCCTGCGGTATACTGTCATAAGTAGACACAGTCGCGATATGACTAAAACAGTGTTAAAAGCGATGCTAAACACCATACAAGAACATTAAACATGGATGTACGAAGGTAATCGACGATTACTTTCTATGTATTCACGAGGTTTTGTGCCTTAATCAACAGTATTTCAGTTATATAACGGCGTCATCATTTCTTGGCGATTAATCAGTCTTAGACACATATTATATCGTCACTGTCAATCTCCCTCACATAATCAGAGGTTGGGTTGCAGATATCTTCCAGTAGAACAAAGTTCCTGTTGCTCAGCAGGGATGCTGACTAACGACAACAGAGGTTGCGGGTTCGATCCCCCGTTAGACCAGGTGCCTCTCATAAAACAACTCAGTACTGGTTATACCAAGGAAGCGGACTTGATAGCGGTTCATATTATAAGCTCTGAGCTAAGACAAATTTGTATAAACTTAAATAAAACACTGATCAAGTACCGATGCTGAGACAAATGATACGATATCACACCAGTCATTTTAATAACCCCGGACTGACTTGTCCTCGGACAAATTTCTAAATACTGAGCGCTCAGCGAGTAGGCTGTCGGTATAATTTAAGCCATTCTTAGGCGGTCAAAATGAGAGGACGCGTCAAAAATGGCGGATTTTTGTTTGTAAAAGTAACGTCAAGGCACAGAAAAACACGGTAATTTATTTTATACTCATTATTTTTCTTAATGCATACTCCCAAGATGTAACTAAGTATATTTTCTTCCACCGGTAGTTCACTCCTACCTTGTAGTTATCACCATAAAAGACGCAATTAGACAAAACCGAGAGTGTTTACATGTGCCGAAATACATATTCACTAAATGACACATTCTTTTGGACTTTTTCTATGATATCACGCTGAGTTTTCATGAAATTTACTGTCAGTAATGTTTTCACCACCAATTATTTCCAAATTACACTTGATTCGCCCGTTTAAGACCTCCATGTTTTGAAATTCATATGTGTACGACAATATAAGAGGGATTTCGTCAACTGTATGCCATAAATGAATGGATGGGTTTGATGCCCAGTAGGGAAAATACAAATCTTTTCTTCATTATCTTCGATGTTTGCTTTTCTAAAACTAAGGGACACGCCAATGTAGATCAATTATGTGAATCAAACATTCAGAAACATTATCAGAGTACAGTTAATTGTTTTCAAAGAATAAATGTTCAAGACGTTACTCATTTAGAAAAGAAAGCTTCGCAGATGACCAAGACTTAAAATTAAAACAGTATACTTTCGTTTTGATGACGTTATATCGACATTCTCACCACATTGTTTGCGTATACATGTAGTAAAAGGTATAACGAAAGGTGGTTGTATTTGACTTTTATTCAAGTCATATTACAGTCTGTTTAATACCAAATCAGGCGTGTACCTGCTTATATACAAGTACGCAGCTGGGTCCACATGATTTTAAATTTTTAGCTGATATCAGAAAATTCGTACGTAATATGTTTGATACTGTCCATGAGATTGCATTAGCGTTTAACTATTCAGCAAAACGTTTACTTGCATTCAAAAATGAATATGAAAATGATGATCTTGATGGAAAAACGGACCGACTTCAAACCTTTGTGAAACTGGATGGGCAAGTCGGACAGACTCCTTGTAGACGTACGTTTAAATCGGCCTTTTCTACAATTGTGAGTTCACTCGACGTACATTTGTAGCATATTGAAGTTTGACATAGTTTTGCAGGATGTAATGCCTCTTAACAAGTAGTTGCAGGCAAAGGGCAATTGGAGAGCAATGTGCTTACCACACATATTTGTCAAGTATGTTGCATCAGCTGACACAAAAGAGAGACAGTGCTTTACTGACCTCAGCGGTGACCGTGAGAGCTTCCGAAGTGAAGTATACTATATCCTGGGTTAGGTAACACTAACCCTATCCTTACTTATAACCATGCCAGTGCGGAAATGTCGTTCAGTGTCATGCGTAGGGTGCGGATTATCTAACGTCAACCATGAGAGCGGAATGCCACCTTGGACTAGTCATGCTACGTAGTTACTGACGTGAGCATTTTGACATTGAAAATGTAATTTAAAAAATGCCGGTCAGAATAAATGAATAGTTTTACGGCGTACCAACACATTATAGGTTATTCGACGCCAACAGGCAGGAAGATTCTAGGTTGACTCTACATGTACAAAAAAACAACAAATTAACAAACAGATTAAATACAATACATTAACAAATGAATATGCAGAATGAACCTAGAACCTTGATACCTGCAGAACTGCAGAATTTTCAGCAAATTCTATCGTATTACTCAAATTATCGCTTCCTACGACATGCATGAGCCACAGCGATCCTATTTCTGCCATCACTCACATGGCTCCCTGGACCACACAGGAGTTAATAATTGAACCACAATAGTGAACATGACAAAAAATGATAAAATGAACATGACATCCATTCGGAGAATTCCTAGCCCTCTGCAGAGATCGACAGTGATTTTATTCTTAGCCGGAACCAAACGGGCTTGCCGGTAAGAAAGCCTGGAAATGTGACTTTATCTGGAACCAGGGGCACTCAGTTGAGTACAGATTGTGACGTTGTGAAGACAGTCTTACTGTTCTAACGCCGATGATGGTAACATAAATGTTCTGTTTTGCACAGAACGGTAAAGCCGGTCATTAAATAAAACGTCATCAAACTTAAAAAAATGTTAAAAACATAAAAACTTATTTTGTAATTATTACTATTTTGTTTAAAAACGAAATTACCCAGCACCCTTACAACTAAACTATGGCATTCAATGTGATGGATCAATCAAACTTCAAGCTGCTACATCTGTACATCGAGTGAACTCACAAATGTAGATTAGGCCGATTTAAACGAGAAGAAGAAACGAGGATTATTTATAACCGCCAATATGACTACCCAACGGAAGCACTTCCTTTTTCAATGGTGGTACTATGCCTTTAATGCAGTCACAGTTAGTAACCATCAAACGACAGTTGCTGTGTCCATCTAGACTTGGACCAGGAACCATGGGGTATTGCTGTGTCTATCTGCAATTGGAGTAGTTCCATAGAAAATTGACAGTAGTCGTTCAAGAAAGTGTGAATGTGAAAACGCACTTCGCAGGAACTATTGCAATGTGAACTTGTGAAGAGAATATATTTCCCAATATAATGGTGCAAAATTGAGTGGACTTGGAGCTGTAACACACATATAGGACTATTTCTTAGACGGTAAAAATTTTGCATAATTTGGCTGATTTGACCCCTGTATGTAAAATAGGAACACCTACTATCGCTTTGAGCAAAATTGTGAAATTGGAAGAAGTAAATACCCATGTTTTTAACTTTTTTTGTGTTCTGCTTAAATTGAATATGAATTCTTGATATTCTCATGGAGTTTGGAGTACAACTGTAAGTGTGACAGTCTATAGTGCTAATATTACGGTCTATGTGAAATTAATGGTGGGCCAGCTTCATCTCTTGATAACTCAAAGAGCATTTGAATGATACCATTTCATCAGAAAACACTTGCAAGCTTATCTCGTACTTCGCTTGAAGACAGCACGCGGGTTAAAGGCGGAAACCCGATTACGGACCAAATGACGAATGAATTTTTCATTGGCCTAAATCGGATAAGATAATTGCTAGAATATTAATTGTCAATTATCACGGATCGTATTCCAGAAAAGGGAGTGGATACTTTTATTTAGAACTGAATTGCGGAGATAGCGTTAACACTAATTGAGTGTAAATAAATAACATCGGAAATAAAAATAAAATATTTAAGGATTACGCCGGTCACGTCCATCTTGTTAGAAAAATACAATTTACGTTCAAGGAGGAATCTCGGTGAAACCATTCCAAGATATAATACAAATAAAAGTGTAAATTTAACTATATGTCGTGTTTTCTCAGAGTTATAAAATGTTAGAGAATTCTAACTGGGGGTGTACTTGAGTTTTATTTGGATCGGTACAGGTATTTGTTCTTATGTGATTACAGTGATACAGTGGCCGACGGCCCGCTACTCCGGAGAAGAGAACAATTTCGGAGTTTGAGCGCGAGATGCTAGGCAACCACTATAAAAAAATAAAATAAGTTTGATATGCCTTTGAAATATTTAATTGCTTTCATAAAAAACTAAATACCGGTTTAAATCGGGATAACAAACACTGTGGCATCGACAACTACACTCAAAAAATATAAAAACGCAACAAAGGACGAAATATAAAAATGCAACACAAAACGAGATGTAAAAACGCAACACAGGACGAGATATAAAAATGCAACACAAGACGAGATGTAAAAACACAATACAGAACGAGATATAAAAACGCAACACGGGTCGAGACTTGAAAACGCAACACTGGACGGGGTAAGAAAACACAACACAGGACGATTTATAAAACGCAACACAGGACGGGATATTGAAACACAACGCTAATTAGAGAGGGGATTTACCCGGAAATGAAAATAGTGACGCCAATGTAGGATGTATCATTCAGCAACAGCTCAAGTAAACAACCAAAAACATCAATTAACAACAAATACCGTTGCACTGGGAGTTAGATATATACACTCGTGATAAATATGTTGCGTTTTTGTATCTCTTTTTCACATCTCTTCGAGAGTATCTATTCTCAATACTATGGAACATTATATTGCGAAGATGCGGGTAATTCAGTACATATATATTCCCTGCCTTTCCTAGACACCGACTCTGAGATGCAGCTGATTATACAGGCATTCTGTTTGAATAATCTACTCTGTAGGCACGGAATAAATAACCAATGGATACATTGGTGCAATAAAATATGAAAAATATAGTTGTTGAATTTCATCCACTAATTGTAGGTTCACTTATTCACTCCGTAATAGTTTGACGAAGATGACAACACAAAAACACTTTCAAAATGAAGATATCAATCACTTTATTTTGAAAATGGTCACAAACGTGAAAATGGTCCCAAATGTGAAAATAGTCACAAATGTGAAAATGGTCCCAAACGTTAAAATGGTCCCAAATGTGAAAATGGTCCCAAACGTAAAAATGATCCCAAATGTGAAAATGGTCACAAGTGTGAAAATGGTCACAAATGTGAAAACGATTACAAACTTAAAATGGCCACAAACGTGAAAATGACTACAAACTTGAAAATGTGACATTTTTTTTTATTTTTTAATTAAATATGATAAAATACACATTGCCTTGGCAGAAGATTGAATACACATCCCCCACAAGCTTCTTGATCTTTGGTCATATGTTCTACCAATAGACCACGCGCTCCACATGGCGTTAACCCCGTTCTACCAGTAAGAAGAATAAATAAAATAAATATAAGCACATACTTACATAGTACATAAACTTTTATTTATAATTCACTGATGTATCCAAGGACTTCTATCTATATAATTGCTTGATGTATCTAACAATGAAAGACAGACTGCCCGAGACATGGCTCAGTAAGAAAGAACAGTTTCTTGCATACCGGACAAGGACTTTCGCGTTTTTTTTTTACCGGGTACGGAATTTCATCCTATACACCCTTTCCATGCACTCATCCTACCCTGCTGTGACATTGAAACATTTTATGATGCGACATATTAAAACATACGACACAATAGATTTAATTTTAATGCCTTAGAAGCCATTGTGATAAAATTTAATAATAATTTAAATTAAATAAATATTCAATGTTTTGTATGCAAGAAAAATATTCTGACATGGCTTTTTGGGGTCAGATAGAAAAATTCGCCCCTTGGGATAACTGTTTCCGCGGGAACTCGGCAGAACCTCATTCCTTCAAAAAACAGTTATCCCTCGGGTCGGAATTTTCTATCCTAACCTCTCAAACCAATGTAAGATTCTTATAATCTACTGTGGCTGACTGTGATAGATGAGTTCAGTCTAAAATGAGATTTACACTTTTGCACTCATCATTAATTAATTTAAAAGGTTTAAGTGAGTTTTGCATCATTTCTCGTCCGGTTCAAGCTTTTGTCCATAATAATCCGTCACATGCAGAGATCCGCGGCACGTGTTAACGATTTCCATGAGCTGTCGATCATCAACAAGGTCACTGAATTCTAGGTCAAGGACACGAAGATTAGAAGCAAACACAGTTGACCTCCGAGGGTGGTTGTCATGGAGACCCTGAATGAAAAATTAGGCAGATATATATATAAATAAATGTGTGAACGAAGATTATTCTTTTCATTTTGAACTTGTTCAATTTAATTTGGTTATAAAAACCAACAGACCTTCAATTGCTCAAAACTAAATTAAGATTTTCTAAGATTTTTTAAAATCTTTTACAAGTTAGGGTTTCAGGTCATTGTAACTTTTCAAAAATTAAACATTCACATTCATTTTGGCTAGCAGCAACATTCCTCCTGCAAAAATATTTAATAATTGCTAATAGGAAATATTCAATAATTTCATCATTTGTTACC
The DNA here is from genome assembly GCA_029582155.1 of Panopea generosa. Classification (NCBI taxonomy): domain Eukaryota; kingdom Metazoa; phylum Mollusca; class Bivalvia; order Adapedonta; family Hiatellidae; genus Panopea; species Panopea generosa. The sequence continues at coordinate 16,514,879 of CM055912.1, forward strand.
AAAATTATTGAATTAATTAAATTAAGACAGGTTCAAAAAGTTATCAAAGACATAATTAAAGAAGTTGCCACCCGAAATGTCAGCCCTGTTGGCATATTAAATTGCTATTGGCCTACCAGGCTCTGTAGTTATGTCACTGGTAAAATTCACATCAGAAGTTATCATCCAATCAGAGTTCAATACCTCGACACATCTCAACACTCTGAAAAGTGTACAACTTGGTGTTTTTCCTAAAAGTTCAATAAAATCTAATGATTCAGACTTTCGCAAGTTGATCTGTTTAAAAAGCTTTGTACTTCCATGTTGTTTAGTATGAAAACCATTATAATTTGAAGAGTTTAAGAACCAAATATTGAGTTATGGGTATTATTTTGCAGAATACAAATCAGATTTTCTCAATAAAAATGAGGGGCCCATTTCATGAACGTTCGTCAGTTTATGATCTTATTAGTGTAAACTTGAAGCCATGAAAAAAAGTTGAGAAATTCATTGAGTGTTTCGCAAGACTAACAAATGTCATTGAAATGGGCCCCAGGGACATATAAACATAATTAAGTTTCTGATAAAAACTATTAAGGATAAAGTCAAAGTTAACAGTTGTTGTTTTTTTTACACCTACAAAACATCTTGGAAACATTGCAAATGCTGAAATTATTAATTTATTTTATACTATACCTTGCCACATGCTGCACTGCTTGCATCCACAGGAACCTCTGTCCTGTCACCATCAGGCTCAGCTTCTAAATTAGAACAGAACAAAACATATTAAGAAAATGAAATTTTAAATTTGTTTAACATCAGTTCACTTTCTTGATATTAATTTTAATAATACATATGTTCTGTCCACTTAGGTGTACATCTTGAATTTTTAACAAATAATGCTTTCTTTATTGGTCTTGGGTACTTCTTTCATGTTCCAGGCATTTTGTCTTTTTTTTGTCATGTTCATTATTGTGGTTAAATTACTAACCCCCGTGTGGTTCCAGGGAACCAATTGAGTAATGGCAAGAATAAGATCATAGCCTGCCTATTCATATGTTGATGTATTTTTTTAAATATGTATGTTAATTTGTTTTTGTACATGAAGAATGAACCTGGAATCTTCCTTCCTGTTGGTGTCAAATAACCTATAATGTGTTGGTATGCCGTAAAATCCCATTCATTCGTTCTTTCATTCATTAATTCATTCTGGTTTTTAAAAGTAATTCTCTAACCCAGTGAAATTTTTTATAAATATGATATCTCTTTACCACATATAATGGGAACAAATGGCTGACAGGTAATCCGTTTAAGCCCCTTCATGTACGCCTCCCTCAGTAACCCACAGTGGGTCATGATGCTGCTCACAGAAACGTTTGTTATAGCTGAAATCAGTAACAGTAAGACATATATATTAACCCTTTACTTCATATAGACACCTTTTGACACCTAATATAGAATGCTTTTGAATTATTGGTTGAATTATGTTTATATTAACTGACAGAGTGGTCAGTGCAGGAAATGTTCAGATTGCTCTTTACGTGCAATCTGAACTCTTCCTGCAGTTTTTTTAAATGCCTTCAGTAATTGGTGCAGGAAAATGCATATCTATAGAGTAAAGGGTTAATATAAACACAAAACAGAATATCCTGTTTAACGTGATGAAAAGATTTGATGTCGTTGACATCATCGGACTTTTTCAGGTAGCCATTAAAGGCATATTTTCTAGCGCTGTTGCTACATAACCGTATTTAATATAGATACAAAATTTGGCATTTGCATAGAGGAAATATTACTGTTCATGGCAATATAATTGTGCTATATTTTATAGAAATGTTGAAAATATTACAAAAGTCCACATATTTTACAACACACCCCGTACTCAGGGCAGGGGAAATCACATTGAACTCGAGTTTGTTCTCAAGGATAAACCATCATATAAACTCTGATATGCTGTTAAAATTATGCTAAAAATAATACAATACACTACATATACAACATCATACGCTACACATAATACGCTTAATTGGCATGTTACAATTACTTGTTGGTTAACCATAATAAAAAATATCAGTTATTTTCATCATTTACAGCTACACTATCAAATATACCTCACTCATTTTCATACTAACACAAATTCCAGCTGACATCCAACACTTGTAACTGTGACAGACTCTCTGCAATGGCAATCACTCCTATGTCGGAGAATTCCCCGCTTCCAACTCCTTCCACGCTCTCGATGTACAACTCTTCCAACCGAGAACAGTTCTCAGCCAATAACTGGAGGGTTAGATCAGACGCTGGACACTTCCTCAGAGTGAGTCTCTGGAAGACAGCATAAAGTTATATTCAAATTAATGAAAGATGGAAATAAAGTTGTAATCCTCGAGTTTATGTACTGGGTCCCGTTTATATTGATGTTTTGGTGTAGTCTGTATTCCGAATTCATATTGCTTACACCATAAACAAATGTAAAAGACCCATGAATTTCTGAAACAGTATTTTTTTATTTATTGTTTTAAGCCTGATGTTCTCTTCCAGTTCACATATAAACATAGTCGGTACATGGAAAACTGTTAGATCTAATGGGTTTTATTAACAAAACTTGCAAAGATTAAAGGTTGTCTCTTTCCGAGTGTCCGGCTATCAATCCAGAGGTTGTGAGTTAGAATCTCCACCCAGCCAGTCTCGATAATAAGGCCAAGAACAATAAAGTTCTTTAATACAGATACGTTCATATATAATATTATCTAGGTTTCTAATAGGCGGAACATACAGCAATTCTTATCAGGAAGACCACTGGAGGAGGCTGGAGCAAGTGGTCAAACTCATGACCTTTAGATTACAAGACCAGGCTTCTGTTTCACCAACATTTAACTTAAATACTTAAAAACTTAACTAAGTTTTGACTGGTTATTTATCTATTATATAATCAATATCAATGACACCATATGCAGTTTTACTGGAACCAGTCTAAAATCATGATCACATGGCTGCTTTTCTTATATTTAAGTTTTTAAGTATTTAAGTATATGTTGGTGAAACAGGAGCCAGGGGTCATAATCACCAACATTCTTAGGAATATTCTTAGACTTGAACTCGAGGATGAATTTTGAAAAATACACTAAGAGGCCGTTGTCCGAAGTCAAAATTTGCAAGCGTGTTGAGACACCTAATATATTGTCAAATAAACTCTCAAAAATATTCTATCTGTCATCATCAATCAGATATCTAAAGTTGAAATTTGGATTTTTTAAGCTCATGTCCGAGAATATTCTCAAGAACGGTTGGTATATACGGTCTCAGGTTGATCAGATGGGTTCACTCTTGTCTGTTTAATACTTACTTTTAGGTTGGAACATTTTGAGCAAACATCATTAAGACCTTTTTCTGTAATTTCTTCACACCATGAAAGGTCAAGGTCAGCCAACTGTAACACGTAATATTCATGAATGTATATATATATATTTTTACATTGATATTTACTAAAATAGGATGAAATACAAAATTTCCAAATAAGCTATAAATACATGTGCACATGAATTAGTTATAGAAATGAATCAAAACTTGAAGCCAAGCTAATTAGAATCTTATTTCATGAAGTTAATCAAAAAAATCTTTAGAAAATGTTTTGATTCTCCATTATCATACATGAAACCACAGGGGCTAGTGACAATATATATATACTATATCCCTTTATATATAGCATAATAAAGTGCTTATTCTGCTATATATATTATACAGATATTGTATATACATTGCCACAAGCCCCTGTGCATGTACTGGTACTTAACTTAAATTATGAAAAATATTTTCCACTTTGTGATAATGACGGACTATAATTATGATTGACTATAATTACAATTGATGATTGATGATTGACTATAATAATGAATAATGATTGACTATAATTATCATTGATGATTAACTATAATTGTGATTGATGATTGACTATAATTGACCATTTTTTTTTTACCGTGGAAATTCTAATCCTTATTTTATATAGAAAGAACCAAATTCAACTGTGTAGTGAGACCTCAGTGGTCATTTAGTACTGGACACACCTTATCTCTGCAAGTAACTGACTATTTCTCAACATATTTACATGTGGGGAACTTATGGCCAATCGCCACAGCGACCTGTTGGGGATTTGAACTTGCGACCCCTTGATCAACAGTCAGATTTGTAACCAGCTAAGCTGGCAAGACTTTTAATGCACATCGGTTAAGGATATCTGCATTCTTATCAGAGTTAGATATTTTTATCTCACTCCAGGGCTGAGATAAAATTCTTGTGCTATGACGTTAAGACTCATTTATGACGTAATGTAAAAATATATGACGTAAATCATATGATTTAACGTTATAAAAGCCACTAATGATAAAATAAGTTTAAATAATTATTTAATATGTTTGGTATGCAAGAAAAAGAATCATTCATGGCCTTTTCAGTTCGGATAGAAAATTCAGTTCCTTGGGAAAACAATTATTCCTTGGGACGGAATTTTCTATCCAAACCTCAAACCCATGTAAGATTAATATAGTCTTTATCATATTAAAGAATCATTGTAGATACAATGGGTCCCTAGATAGCGTGTATATAAACAGGAGGAGTTAAACAACTACTTTCTCTACCTACTGTGATGGGCAGCATGAGAGACATCCTGCGTAACGTGACATCCGTCACCTCACTCTCCGCCAGAGACAGTTGTGTCAGGTCTTGAAGCGCCAGTACCGGCACCATGCCCATGTCCTTGATAAACACAGCACCTGTTTATGGATGAGTGTAACAATGTTAAATAAATATTAATTTTACACTTTCTGTGAAAAGATAACCATGATTGTACAATATGGGATGCTTTTCAACTTTTTGCCAGAGTTATGCCCCTTTCTAAAATGAATATAAAATTAAGGATATGAACACATACTTGGATAAATAAAAATTGCATACCTGATAAAGATATTTGCATTTTTATGGGGCCTAGATATTACTATCTCACCCTAGGGCCGAGATAAAATTCTCGCACTGTAAAGTTGGAGCCATCTAGAAGTCATAAACATATAAAATATATGATATAAATCATTTAATTAAATATCTTAAAGAGATTGTTGTAAAATCTTTAATGATAAATTTAGTTTAATAATTATTCAATGTGTTTGGTATACAAAGAATCATTCATGGCTTTTTCGGTTCGGATAGAGCATCATTACCCCTCTGGACAGAACTTTCTATCCAAACCTCAAACTTAATTCTTATAGTCTTATACAGTCAAATCTGTCTTAAGCAGCCAGTCAAGGGAAGGAGCAAAAATGGCCTTTTAAGACAGGTTGTTGCATAATACAGGTTAATTTACTCCGGGAGCATAGAAATGGGAAATAGAAAATATGGTTGCCATATAATACCACCGCGGCTGCGTGTGGTGTCCTTGAGCAAGACACTTCATACGCACATGGTTAGTACTAGTTCTACCCAGGAAGAGTTTGAGCATGATTTGTATAAGTTGTAAGAACTTTTTTCACAATCAATAAGTTTAAAACAAAAACATAAAATCATCAGAAACATACATGTAGTTAAGTGAAAGTTTATCAAAATGGACATGTATCTGTTTAACATGACACTTGTGTATATCTCAGGGGAGGATCCAAAATTTCAGTTAAAGGGGGCAGATTTAGGGAACGCAATCCATAATCTGAACGAGCACATAATTTATGTTTTTCAGTAGAAATATAGTTGACTTTAATAGAATATGGGAGTTTAGAGGGGTCATGCACCATTTTTTTAAAGAGTAGATCCGCCATTGTATTTATGACAGTTGAATACTTTACCTCTAAGATTAATTTTGGTCAGTTTAACACATTCCCTCCCTAGAGCTGCCACACCTCCTGTCTGTACCCAGGTACACTCCTCCAGGCCTACCTCACGAAGATCAGATAAACTTGGAAGAACTTTCTACAATAGATACAAAATGAGTAGAATTAATCAAGTACACTCATTATGCTAACCTGGACCATCAACTTTTCTGCGCTCAATATGAAGTTCATGTCAGATACTTATCAAGTTATGAATTCATTCATTTCTAATCCACCAATAAGTGTGTTAAAACTGAACTAGTTCAAGATTAATTTAAAGCCTGTCAGATGAAATAAACATTATTATTTAAAAATTATTAAAATATCTTATGTGCAGTCTCAGAAAACGCAAAATAAACAAGAGGGCCAAGATGGACCTATATCGCTCACCTGACTGACCGTGAGTCACCCAACTTAAGTAGATTATATAATACATGTACACTAAAAATTCCAGAAAAAAAAGATTGGCGAGTAGTTAGAATTTTGATTTGTTTTGAAGATGTAACAGATGCGTAGAAGAGTTCAAACTTGGTAGAGGTTCACCCATGGTAAATGTCAGTGAAACTACATCGAAATCAGGTCAGTAGACTCTGACAAGAAGGCTTTTGAAGTTTTTACTATAGCTGCCTATATAGTAAACTAGCACCTCACTGTGGCGGTCATGTATTTTAACAAATCACAATGGCTTATACAAACTTGGAAAAGGGTCAAGTGGTTTCTGACAAGAAGATTTTTTAAGTTTTTACTATAGCTTATATAGTAAACTAACCCCACACCCTGGTCTCCATGTTTTTAGACGAATCACTACGGTTTGAACAAACTTGGTGAAGAGTCACCCAAGGAACATTGCTCTGAAATTATATCAAAATTTGCCCAGTGGTTTCTAACAAGAAGAATTTTTAATTTTTTACTATAGCTTATACAGTAAACTAACCCCTACCCCTGGCCGCCATGTTTTTTTACGAATCTATACGGTTTGAACAAACTTGGTAGAGGGTCACCAAAGGAACAGATGAGCTACAAAGGCATCAAAAGGCTTAAAGCGTCCCCATTATTTGAAAACCAAACATTGCAACATTATCAATAAACAATCACCATAAATGAAGTAAAAATTCTAAAATCACAGCAACTATTAAATACCTTCAGCAATTCCTCTGTGAAACCCTTCCAACTGAGTTCAAATCTCTGGATGGATTTATTGGCATAAAAGAACTGCTCAATGCAGAGACGTCCCAGCTTCCTGTTTAGGAATTTTATATTGGCAATGTTTATACTGATTAGGTGAGGTTGGAAAATTTGAATGAATATATTTTGTTTTGGCTTGGCTCTCTCAGTGAGTTGTTGGTCTTTATTTGTATGTTCCGACTGACTGTCTGTTTGAGATGTGCAGGTGACTGGGGCTCCATCTGAAGAGCATATCACAGTAATATCATTTACAATGTCTTTAACTTCCCCAGTAGCAGCTTGAAGTATTGCCCTAGTGGTGACTGGGGCTTCATTTGAAGCACTTATCTCTGGAATGTTATTAACAATGTCTTTAACTTCCCCAGTAGCAGCTTGAAGTTCATCATTATTCTGTTCAATAAAACTGTTTGCATCATTGGAGGTGGTGTCATTATCAGTTTGTGAATCTGTTGAAGTAATGTGCAGCTCATCTATCATTTCGAGCACATGATTCCCCACAGTGTCATTAGTGTCAGTGCTAGAACTCACACACTTTTTATCCTTACCAGAAATTCTCAATGGATCAGCACTTTCATTTTTGGTATCATAGTTCTTCTGTTTTCGCGAAGCAGCAACTTTATCACAGCTATGAATGAGATCGCATTTTATTGTACCGTTATCACATCTAGACTTTAAACCATCCATCACCATCTCTTCATCATTATCACATTTTATTCCAGTCATGGCACTACCATTTCTAAATTCACTTGTTATGTCATTTACACTAAAACCTGAACATGTATCACAGCTTTCGTTTTGACATCCATTATACATTACATGGCCCTTCTTATCTATTACAACAATTTCTGCTGTGACAGAATGCTCTTCACCAACTTCTTGTTTAAAATCCAGGTGGTCATTGCTACAAACAAAACTTTCACATGAGTCCTGTGTAATATCAGCTAATCCACTCTTCAGTGTTTTAGTGCCCTGTGTAATATTACCAATATTAACTATTGAACCAGCTCTTGGATGGTGCTGGATGGTCTGCGAATCTCCAATTAAAATATCACATGGGTCCTGTGCAACCTCAGCAGAATCACTTTCTGCTTCTTCAGTGTTTAGAGTAACTTTATCAACATCACATTTTACTGTTGCAAGATCATCTCTTGGTTGATGCTGGATGGTCAGTGAGTCTCCAATTGATATGTTCACAGCATCAAGAGTAGCTATATCCTGGTCAGCTTCAACATCTAGAGTACCTATATCCTGGCTGGCACCAGTGGCAGATTCTTCCTCAGCCTCTTTATGCACTGCATCATTGTCTGTAAATAAAACATTTTTTGTAAAGTAAGACTGAACAGATTTAACGCCATTTTCAACAAATTTCAGATCATATTTGGCACATCCAGTTTTTATTGGTGGTTGAATATTGAATATTTAGCATCATTTTATTGGTGGAGGAAGACCTCAGAAAAAATCTGAGTAAACTATCGTCCTTCCAAAAGTACATGTAACTGGAAAACTTCCTTAAATAAAGTTTTTGAAGTGAGTGGGAATCGTATCTACCACCTAAGCGGTGAGAGGTAAGTGATCTTGAGACGGCGCCTAAGACTACTCGGCCACCGAGGATCCTCAAGTCAGATTGAAAGCTGACACCTTAGCAAACACTTGATTATTTTTTTACAAGTAACTTACATGTCCTCCATGGCCAAGTGGTATAAGGTTCTGTCTCAAAATCCCTTATGAAGTTCAAACTCAGCTTGGTTCATATCTATGTGACAATGTTTGCCAGTTACTTATGGAAGAAGTGATTCTTTCAAGATTTATGCATATATTCATGATCTGACGTCGTCCTCCTCAAATACACTGGATGGTAAATGATCTTCTCAAAATGGTGTTAAACCCCAATACATAAAGGTCACTCTTACAAGGTTAATCTTGTTGCAAGTTACTTTTAGCCAAGACTGTGTTCAGTAATGTTAAATATTAAATGTACAATGTATTATCCAACATGTGTAAACTCAAGTCAACTGAACTGCAATCATTTACCATTAACATAAGCACCTTGGAGGGCTGTTTGCATGTGTTTAATAATACGACAGCCAGGCCCGTTAGCTCTGTTGGTAACCCAACCATGGGGTCCAACTATAAATCCAGTGGTCATGAGTTCTAATCTCCGCCCACCAACAGTCTCCATGATGACTGATATATGACATTGCTTCTCATTGTCTCTCACTGCTGATTCAAGTGAGAAAGTAACTTGCAGAGATAGGTGTTGTGCTTGAGAACTGGTTAACCTTCCAGGATCCCAGGAAAGAGTGGTTAGGTTATCTGATAGCTCTTGATGGCCTAAGAATGATGCTAAATAATCAATCAAATAATCATTGCATAACGTGACAGTGAAATGACCACTACAGAGAATGGTGATTCTTTCTTATTCTTTTTTTTTTTTTTTTTTTTTTTGAATGAAGTTTTACGCCATTTTAACAAATTTCAGGTTATATATGGCATATCCAGTTTTACTGGTGAAAGAAGACTGATTCAGACTGAGTAGAACCAACATCATTCCGCAAGTAACTTGAAACTTTTTCCCATAAAGCTTTTGGAGCAAGCAGGACTCAAAACTTCATCCTTAGCATTGAGAGGTAAGTGATCTTTAGACAGCGCCTTAGACCACTCAGCCATGGAGGACTCTACTTTCTTATTCAAAATTTATATTAATTTATTTTTGCTAGATTGGAAAGAAAGCTTAGAGCTCATATGAGCTGCTCTAAAGTCTGCTTCCTCGGTAGAACTAGTCAAGAGGCTATCAGGTCGAGCTAGGATCAAACCTGCAACCTCTAGCATAAGCGGCCAACATTCTATCCACTGCACTACCATCACACTATTTTTTTTATGACAGTAATTGTATACATACATGCAAGAAATATTGTTGTATGGTGTTTACAGTGAGTTTTAACAATTTTCCAGCCACATCGTGATGGTACTTGGGGCTTCTTTCATCATTTGATGATATCTGATGTGTTGGAAATGATGGCAAATATCAGATTATAAAGTGCCCTCCACCAATTGTGACATGACTGAGTAAGGCCATCATGAAAAAATATTTGTTTGCTGTGCTCCGACCTAGTACTTTTCATTTAAGTAGGAAGGTGGCTAATTTTTTATGTCAGATTTTGATTTTGCATAGTTATTTTTTAGAAAAATGGACAGAAAACCTGAAGAAAAAAAATTCAACGCTTTGAAAATCAATAAAAAAAGTTTGAGTAGCTGCAATTTTGAGTGTCAGAGTAGGTAGGAGCATGGCAAACAAATCTTTTTTTAAAGATGGCCTAAACGTATGATGTCTGATGTGTCGGAAATGGCAATGGCATAAATCAGATTATAAAGTGCTGCCACCAATTATGACATGACTGAGTAAATGTACCAGGTTCTTCCACATGTCTGGTTTCACTGAGAGCCTTAATTTCCCGCAGTTCAGCGAGGTAGGTGCGCAGATCCCGTTCTGACTGGAGGTTAATCTCCTCATCCAACACAAACTCAATCACGGAGGGGAAGTTGTAGCCACTCAGGTAGAACAGAGCTGTACAGTCAATCTGGTGAAAAGAGTCAAATGTAAATGTAATTTTAATCCAAGATGGCCACCAATACTATCTATAGAAAGTAAAAAATTAAGACATTTTCAACCAAGGACTTAAAAAGAGAAGGAAAATAAACTGGTTGACATTTTATAAACACTCGCATGTTCATGCAATATCTCGTGAAGTCTCGTTTTTGAATTATCCCAAATTCCAATCATCTCCGAAATATCAATAAAAATACTTTAATTGCAATGAAATTCTCTATAAAACAAGACCAACTGTGTTTAAATCTTTTTAAGTACTTATGATTACAAATTTTTTATACTGAAACTAAAAAATAAGGCAAGTACTTGAAATTTTACTTCAAACTGTAAATTTCTAAAATTCCAAAATACAAAATCGGTCCAGGTTTTTTACTGCCATAAGAATCGCACATTTTTCTTTTGTATAGGACAATTTTATGATGTTTTTACTACTTATACAAAATATCTGGACCAGTTTTTTATGACTTTTTTAAAAAAAAATGTTTTTCAACAATAAAATTCGGTCAGCAAACCGAAAAACTGGCAATTTTACAAGCCCTGATGAACATACAGGTTCCTCTGTTTATAGTATCTTGGGAGATTGACATGAAAGAAAAATAGTCACTGTACCACTCTCCTAAATTATGTGATAAAAAGAATCTTACATTCATGGTAATATATAACAGTGTTTCATTTACAAATTTATGTTTGTGAGTCCTGGGACTCACTGAGTCTAGCATTTGTGAGTCCCCATTTGAAAGTGTGAGTCCTCTTATTTTAGAGTCACAAAGTGGCCCAAAAATACTAGGGGGTCCTGAACCACTGTGAAACCCAATTAAAAACGGTAAGTATCAGTTGGAACCAACTGAAAGAAATACATAAAACAAATATGTAATTTTGTATATATTATTTTGTAGTACAAAATATCATATATTGCTTACATTTCAGTTATTATGAATTCTTCAGTTCATAGACTCTCCTGTCTTTAGACCCCCTCTCACACCCTTGCTTGCGTATTTACCACTCGCAACGGTAGATGACATTGGTTATGCTAAATGCGTGTGCACCATTGTTTAGAAAGATGTGCAATAGTTACCTGATGCTCTAGCCTGATTAAATAATGCGTGAATGGACAGCTTTTTTATAATTTTGATATCTGATCTGCTGTCCATAACACCTCATGTACTGGAAAAAATCCACCGACACCGCTTCGCTGTGTATGTCATTTAATGCTGTTATACGGCTTGACAGCATAAACAAACGGTTGAAATTAATCAATGAAATATTAATTTATCTCGGGAGACGCAAAATTTTTTTTTTTGAAAGGCTCCATAGAGACGTGCAATATGTCGCACTACCCAATGATCTTGAAATTCATCTGATGATGCAAGCTAAACTAGTGTTTACAAAGCAGTGTGCAAGAAACACACTGCGTTGGGAATTAAGTGTCTGTATTTGAGATAATTGGGATGTAACAGCTGCGATTTTTCTGCGTCCAGCGGATGCACATATTTCAGAATTGTGCATCTGTCGCAAGATTTGTGCATCTAGGACGCAGGACACAGGGGTAAATGAAACATTGATATAATTAAATTTATTAAACTTGATGGCAAAAATTAAATTAATATATTTTACCAACTTGAACAAATTCAGTAATAAATGAGCACTCGTGTAAGATCCTCTATTACTTACAGATGTCCAGGCAAGATTAATGTGTTTAAGATGAGGTCCACATAGAGATGCCAGATGTCGCACGGCCACCGATGTGAGGCTGGAACATCCTGATATGTCCACACACGACAGACTGTATGTATAATCTGTGTGTTCTCCTGACAGGGGCTGAAATAAAACAGGTGTACCATAATTTCTTTCTGCTCATCAAATGGGGTCAGTGTGTGTATAATGATTTACCATCTCCCTTTGACGTCTGTACTGATTATTGACATGTCAATCAAACAAATGGGGATCAATGTGTAAATGATTTACCATCTCCCTTTGACACCTGTACTGATTATTGATATGTCAAATAAGCTGATAATCTAATCATTGATCGATATTGGTTGCTATCTGCCATTTTCCTAAGACAAGCGAAGCATCTCTAAGTAAACACTTCATTGTATTACATTGTATTTACTTGGATAAACAATGCCACATGGCCAGTTTCAAGTCAACTGGCAGACATCTTAAATGTACTGAAAGGATAAAAAAAACCTGGTTAACTTCAAAGGCACATTATCAATTTATTTTAAGCGATATTTTCAGATTTAGAATATGTGTATAAAACAGTAATATTAACGATCATTTATGATTTTTTTTTTTTGCATACATATTCTAAAACTGTAAATATCAGTTATAATAATTTGGTAATGTGGTTCTAAAATTCACCCATACATTTTATTATTCTTTCAGTATAATATTCATAGACGTTAAATTTTGGGTAGAGATCTTATATATTATACAAAGAAAACTTACACAAGTTAGTATCACCAGAAAACTTAAATGTTTAACTAGATTCAGTGATCTTACGTGTTTTACAATCTCCAGAGAATAAATATGTTTTACCATTTCCAGAGAACTTATATGTGTTGCAATCTCCAGAGAACTTACATGTTTTGCCATCTCCCTCGTCAATTGCAGTCTGGGGTCCACGAGAAACACGTCATCAGTGATAGCGCCACATCCAGATATGTTCAATGTTACCAACTGAGATAGATTCTTGATCACTGCCTATAGTAAAACAGTCATTGTTAATAATTGTTAATATCAATCCAATATTTTTACTCTGGTATGTCTACAAGTATATAATACATTATATATTGACAAACACATATTTGTCACAAATCATGTTCTGTACGTAGGTCTGCATTAAAAAGTTAACTTAAGTAAATAGAGCTCATGCCCGTTACTTGATAGTACAGGTATTAAATATAAACAAAAAAGATAAAAAAAAATGACAAATTTAAGATTTATTAACAGAGGTTACTGATTGTGTATGGAGAAATACTAGTTTGGCAGGAGGAATGCAAGCTTTTGGGTCAAGCCCGGGATCAAAACCTCAGATATGAGCAGCAAATACTCTATCCATCACACAACACATACTGTATGAAATACTTAGATTTTATTCCAGCTGAAATATGGGATTAAAAGAGGAATTGTAACTCTGTAAGGATTACCAAACGTACATGTACAATATCATCTGTGACATTGTTAATGCTCTCAAGTATCAAAGTGGTGACAGGAATGTTTGTTAGCCTCATGAATGTGAATAAATCAACATGCATCAACTGAGAGCAGCCGTACAAGTTCAGGGTCTGTACATGAACACACCTGAAATAAAGATGGACAATTAAAAGCAACTACTCAGCATGGTTCTGGATAGGCTATCAGGTATATACTCGGACCGTACCCATGACTTTTTGAAGTAAAGATGAAAAATTACGAGAAACTATACTGGTTTGAGGGTGTACATCTGAATAAAACTATGAAGAATTCATCTAGCAACCAAAATCAAGTTGAGTGGTTTAAGCCTACATCATCACAAATGAAAATAAAGATGAAAAACAATTTAGTATCTTGCAGTGTTTTGGAGGCAGGTCCCTTCAATAGGGAAAAATAGTGTTAGCAGTTTACAGGTCACCATTCATGTACTTCATTATTTTAAACTGTTTAACTTGCATTAAATCTGTTTAAAAAAAATCCCCTAAAAAATATTTTTTTCTGTTCTTTATAAAACATAAAGAACAGAAAAAAATATTTTTTAGGGGATTTTTTTTCACTTCAGCCCTCAAAACGAAAAAAAAACAACAACACTATCCTGACTATATCAGATATTGATGGCAACAAAGACTGGGCACCATTCCAGTATCATTGTGACCCTGTTATTTGGCTAAGGGTTTTAAAAGCAAATTATCTATCCCATACTCCCAATCAAAGATTTAAAAAATTATCCCACACATATTTTCTTTTTGCATGCTTGGAAAGTTACAAAATTGTGCTGCCTGTATGGCAAAAATTTGAATGGGGAAAGAATGATTTTAGCTTTATTTATTCTTTTTAAGAGGTTTAACGCCATTTTCAACACATTTCAGGTTATACATACGGAATATCCAGTTTTATTGTTTATCTGAGTAGAACAGACGAACTTTCTCACATAAAATTTTTGGAGCGAATGCCAACCTATGACCTAAGCGATTGAAGGTAAATGATCTTGAAGCAATGTCTTAGACCACTTGGCCACAGAGGACCCTTTTACAGTTTTAATTTTTTTCTTAAAAAGGGGGAGGTTTGGAGTACTTTTTTTTTATTTTTTTATTTTTTTGGAGAGACCCCCTTTTAGAGTTTTAAGATATTGACATTAAGCCTACCTTTTTAAAGATTCAACAAGTCCCATAAGCGTAACTTCACTGCAACTTGAAAGATTTAACTCCCTTTCATGGTGAGGTAATAATGCCTTCAGTAGCCTGTTTGTAAGACAGTCAGGACAATACTCCACAATCCAGTACAACAGTTCCCTGGAAACAGCAGTAAAGCAATCAGTCTCCAACAGTTGGGTAACATACTCATTCTGAACACTGGAAGGAGGTATGTTGTTCTCCAATAAAACTGCATTCACGCAAACCAACTTGGCAGTCGCCTTAAGGGGAGCTGGTGTTATCATGACACAATACACATGCAGCTCTGAAAGTATAGGTTAAAAGTAAAAAATATTGAAATATTTCATTGATCAAGGCAGTCTTATAGTAAATAACCAATCATAAATTACTTTTAGTTAAATAATATCTTTTAATAAAATTAAGCAGATTAATAACAATTAAAGTTGGATGAGATTCTCAACAACTTTAATTGATATCTCTTCATCAGTGTAATAAACACGTTCGGACAAACAGCTAATTATCATCATGACACAGGGTATGATACATGTTTTATTTAAAATTAATATTTATAACCCTTTACTTCATATAGATGCCTTTGGACACCTAATATAGAAGGCTTTTGAATTATTGAGTGAATTATATTTATATAACTGACAGAGTGGAAAACAGTAACAAGCAATCTGAACACTTCCTGCACTGTTTTCACAGGCCTTCTGTGCTTGGTGTGGGAAAACGCGTATCTATGGAGTAAAGGGCCAATAAGATTGTTTGGGACAACTTATCTTTTGATGGGACAAGTTGTCACGAAACTTGGGATGTGTTTTCCATAATTCATATCTTAATGCACAATTAATTTAATTCTCTGCAAAATGAGATAATTCCCAGCAAATTGAATTTGAAAACATTGAAGTACTATTGATCACAAAATTTGTATATTGCTACTAAATTTTTTATTGAAATTTTACTTAAAACTTCAAAGTTTTTAATTCAAGATCATTTTGCATCATCGGAACATTATATAACATCTATAGTTACATAAAACTTACACTTTATGTACAAATAATTCCTTGCATGTGAATTCTGAATTATTTTTTTTTAATTTGCAAAATAATTATTTTCATGCTATTTTAACATTGATCATTCTGTCAGACATTTGAAAGTATACAAATCATTGAAATTAACTAACAACACGATTTGAAAATTTCAGTGTTATTTGAACTTAAATGTGTTAGTCACTAAAATGAATACATGACGTGAGCGAACAAAACACACGAAACACATTTAGATAGGGCGAAGCGGTTTGTGACCGAGACGACTTTTGGTGCTACTGTCCGAATATTGAAATGTCATTACGATATTTAAGCCTCTATTTCAACACAATGTCTAACAATTTTTCTTTAATAAGTATCTTCGTTTTCTTGTAATGACATGGCTCACCCGTATTTCACGGACTTGTTTGTATCAATAATAATAATACACTCATTGATATTGATACAGTATGGAATCCATAATTTTATTTAGTACTGTAATTACGAGATGTTGAGATTTAGATTGTAAGAAATAACTATATGCACGTTAACCGTGTGAATAAGATGTTTTATGTCCGTAAATAGTGCATAGTAAAATTTCATGGTCATACTTTTTATTGAAAATGCTGATTAAGTAAACATATGTATATATGTGTCTGTGGCCTAAATAGTGGTGTTGTTGATAAATTAGCAGTATAAATATCCTTTAAATTCACTCAAAATTTGGATGCGCACGTGCACACATCTATCTATTTGTCTCTCGTTGATTATGTTGTGAATTCACAAGTAACGTCAAATGTCGAATTATGTTGCAAACAAAGTGTTTTGCAACAGATGCAAGTTAATGCATCCGGTATATAGTTAGCAGGGTTATATTTCTCTCGCTTCTTAAAGACGTGAGCCATATTGACTCGTCGCCTGTTATCAGGAATTGAGATGGAGGTGAGAATACTGACGATCGGTTAACTACATTACGGATGTAAGCATTTATATTGCCAGGGCCTGAAGCTTTATGAATACCAAGCTTCTCTGGACAGCATCTTGAGTACCCGGTTTTCATCTATTGAAGGTATGGTCTTTGACCTTTTGCGGCTGTTTGATTTAGCTTAAGGGTGTCATACTCCCGTAGAGAGGCAATTCCGAGCGTATCATTCTTCAGGTTTTTAAGAATTAACAGAATTTCTTACTTATGTTTACTTATGTGTTATTTCCTATTCAGGTACTTCCGGTTCCTCTATTCCGGACACTTCATTGGTGTCATGTCTCAATGTCCCTATACTGACGTTGATTTCGGCATTGTAATCTTCTAACATTAAGCTTTGATACCATCAATGTTTATCAAGTCTGTTTTTACTGTAGTTTCAGGTAGGTTGTTCCATATCTGTACTATTCTTATTGTTATTTTTTTTTTAATAAAAAATTCGATCTTTGGTGGTATATTTTTTATAGAGTTACCTTTGTTGCTTGATGTTGGTACCATATCCTTTAAGAGCTTTAAAAAGTTGCATACTTCAGGATCGTAAATTCCATGTAACATTTTATATGCCTCAATCATATCTCCTCTCAATATTCTAAGCTCAAAGTTGGCAGCTTTAACAATTGTAATATTTCTGGGTATGATAAATCCTCCGTACCAGGTAATTATTTTGTTGCTCGGTCTCTACGAGATCAATATGTTTCCTTTTGAATGGCGTCCATACTGAGCTACCATAATCTAGGTGAGTCTTGACCAAGATTTTGTATAGAGGTATGAATTAATTTCTATCCATGTATTGGAACACCTGTGTAACATGGCAAATATTGAGTTCGCTTTGTTCAAATTTCGCGCATGTGTTTATCAAAACCAAGTTAGCTCGTCATTGATGTGGACCCCAATGTCTTTTAGGTTTTGTATGGATTCTAATGTAGTTGAATTTAAGTGAGTATTTGTAGTTTATGTTTTGGTCTAATTTTCCAATATGCACGTGTTTATATTTATCTGGATGGCATCACAGTAGCCATTTATAACTCCAATGGCTCAATTTGTTTAGATCCTCTTGTAGACTCATCTGGTCTTCCTCTGAATTTATGATCTTGAATATTTTTGTATCATCAACATATAAATAAGCATGAGGGTTTACAATATCTTGGAGATCGTTTATATAGTTCAAAAATGAAAGTCATAGGACTGAGCTTTGGGGTATTCTAATAGTGACGCCATACCATTGTGATACCATCCCCGTTGGCACACACTTGTTGGAATCTATTGCTTAGAAAGCTTTCTATTAATATTTTGTCAATATTGTATACTGGCCATACCTAATACCGCGAGTCTAAAAGAAATCAGCCATTTAAAGAATGGCATCAATACTTAACTGTTATAAGGTAACTTAAGTGTGATAAGTCAGAAACAGTTGCCGATACGAAATGCAACAAATGCCGACGCTAACGGAAGTATGAGCTTTGTGCATGTCTTCCCAGATTGTTATTATACTGGTATTCGCGGTATTAGGTATATCGCGGTATTAGGTTTACAAGGGTATGCCTTAAGTTTTTTCAGTAGTCTTCTGTTCGGAACTGTGTCAAATGCCTTTTGGAAATCCATATATATGCAATCTATTGATATATCTGTCTGTATAACCAGAATTTCTTAGGCTTGTCATTTCGAGCTTGGCACAGAACATAAATGATAATTTTGAAAACTCGAAGAAGATCACGGCAACCGAGATAATAGCCAAGCTCTGGCATATAGAGTTATCTCCCTTCTATTAAACCCTCTCGTACCGTACGTGTATTTTATTCTGTTATTTACAAACAACAGATAACGTTCTAAAGTTCTAGATGAGCGTTGCAACTAGTATTAACTTCACACATATCAATTATAATACATCTACGACATAAACGTTATTGCAGTGTTAGAACAACTTAAAGCAGTCTTAACAATCGGCAAATACAGCCTACAGGCACTATCTTACTATAGCTATATTTATATAGCTATTCAAAAACTATAGTAAGCTAGGACCTTTGCAGGCACAGGGGATGGTGCATATCAAAGCACGTTTTCGAACGATTTTTATTTTTTTTAGTTGATCGTCCTCGCCCCTATTACGGCGATTAAATGAGACTAGCACAGTGGATTGTCCCGAAAAAATATAAAAAAAAATTATCGTCCAAGAATTTTTTTCTGATCAGTTTACACTTTGAATAATGACATAGTGAAAGTAGACTCATAATCATGTGTTCATACCCCTCCATTTTCAAGCATCATTTCTGTTTTTTCTAAATTCACAATTCAAACATGACAATGCATTCAAAATATTTAAAATACATCAATAATGCCATTCCAATAAATATTTGCATTGAAATGGAAAGTGCATTTTTAGATTAGAAGAAGCGATTACAGTATGCGTACTTGTTCCAATGGTGGTACTTTGCCTTAAACATCATGCATATGGTGGTGTTAGGCATTTCTGATTGCTTAAAAAGTGCTAGTAAATAATCTAATGATGCAAAATGAAAGTTGACACTAAATACTTGTATAGAATGTTTAAATAAATAATAGATAACTTCATCTTTCTACACATTTTTTAAAATTCTTTTGTGTTTTTGGTTTTCAATCCATAATAATTTGAATTCAGAAGAAAAATATTAAATAATTTATAATTGGGAAATAGTCCTTATTTTTATTAGCTTTACACTGGTAAAGTTATTCAATTCAGACAAAGATTCGAAAGATTATTAAAGAAATACTAAAGGTGCCACCTGAAATTGCAGTCATGTGCATTATACTGCTATTAGCCTGCCTGTCTCTGTATTAAGTCACTGATAATGCTCAACAGTAACAAAAATATTACATACGTGCTTATTTTCTTGAGAATTCACATTAGAATTTTTTTTACGATCTGGATCATGCCTGGTGTAAAATTCTGTTGTTTATCATTAAAAACATGTATTTAAACTTGCAGATATTTGAATTGGACCTGACATTTGAAATAGTTTAATACGGTTAATGATTTTGAAGTTATATCCGTAAATGTCTAGAAATTTCTAAGGATCAATGATTAAATCCAGGTAAACATTTAATTTTTAAGTCAGATTTATACTGCTTCTGTTATCTTGATATATTTCTCCCTAGCATTATGGTTATGTCTGTGGATTGTCTCATGGTCAATCGAGGTTTGAATCTCATAAAAAAAATTTTTTTTGTTAATATCCCTACTAGCAACACTATTTTATGATGTAGTGCTCCATAAACAGCTTCTTATATAAAAATAAACTTTGGTCTCAACGAAAATGGAAAAAAAATGTGTCCATATATGCATTTACAGGTATATCTTTGGACATTATTATATAGGAACTGTTCCAATACTAAAGAATAACACAAATGAATCGAAAATTTTACAATAGTCAACAATTAACAAACTTGCATACTGGTGGTTGAATTACATATCAGTAAATCAGACTTAAGACACAATTATTTCATGTTTAAGAGAGGTATCAACTGTTATAAATACATCAAAGGCCATGAGAATTCACGAAAATGTTTGTCATTCATAAACAAGTTGTTTTTTTCTCTGTTACAGAAATAGTAAGATGCTTTATGGAAGAATCTTGAACCATTAGATCTTGATGAAGAAGATGCGTACAAGTACCGTGTACGTAATAGAATTTTTTTTTTCTTTTACAGTTGTTAAATGAAAAACAGATGAACCTAACGGCTGTAAAAGTTGTCATTTTAGAAGCATTTCTTCTGGGCGTCTGTCTCCTTGGTGATCATTTACTGGAGCATCCTGTTACTAAGCAACATCTCTTAGTTGCCATGTTTGACAGTTTGACACATGGCCTTGTGGGAGGAGTATCTTGGAGTATTGTCTGTGATATAAAGGTAAGCAAAATGCCAAATTGTCAGTTCAGGAAATAATGTTGTTGTATAGTGTTTATCCCGGCCTTCAATAATTTTTTTGGTTATATCGTGACGGTGGCTGCTTGAGATAGTATTTTGAACGCTGCCACACTGGAGTATCATGCCACAGACAACTGGTATGATACCCCACCCAGTCACATTATACTGACACTTGGCCAACTAGACCTAGAACTCTCCTCTAAATGCTGAGCGTCAAGCGAGAAAGGTCAGTAGTGGTACCATTTTTCAAGTCTTTATTACAACCCGGGTATCGAATCCAAGACCTTTCTGCATTCGAGGCTGATGCCGTACCCCTAGACCATGCTGCGGTTCCAGTAAAAATGATTGTTAGCTATTTCATGGCCTTACTATATCAGTAATGGGTAGCTTGGTAGGTGCAGGTACGTAGATTGTGTGAAATTCTTTATAAAAGATGAGGGGATGGATCTAAAAAAAGTGAGAGAAAAAAACTCTTTGTTTTTGGAAAAAGACTGAATAAATTGTATAGTTGTATAGTGCCCTTCTGGCTTCTGTATGTGAATGTAGGGATATGGCAAACAATCTGTTTTTTATTTTTAAGCCTTACTTATGTTTTTTTTACAGTCTACAACAATATCTTTTTTAGTTTACTGCTGTGATGCTTTGGAGTAAAGCATTACTGCCTTGCCATTGGATTGATTGATTGATTGATTGAATATTTAGCAGCGTTTTGATGCTATCAAGGGCTAACACACAATAAGTTGAACTAACCACTCTTTCCTGGGATCTTGGAAAGTTAACCAGTACTCGAACACACCTTACTCCAGAACTAACTGAAACATTGCACATAAATCAGCTACAAGAGACAAATGATAATGAGATACATTGCTGTATATCATTGTTTTTTTTCAGTTTGTTTTTCAATGTGGTTTAATGCCATTTTCAACACATTTCAGGTTATATATGGCATATCCAGTTTTGCTGGTGGAGGAAGACCTCAGACTGAGTAGAACCACCTTCCTTCCGCAAGTAACTGGAAATTTTCTCATATAAAAGTTATGGATTGAGCAGGACTCGAACCTATGACTTTAGCAATGAGAGGTAAGTGATCTTGAGACGGTGCCTTAGACCACTCGACTCTGCCACGGAGGACCCTGCTTTATATCATTCATCATAGAGACTAGATGGTTGGGAATCAAACTCATGACCCCTGAATTCAGTCAGACCTACTACAAATTGAGCTAACGGGGCCTAGCACTTGCCATTGAAGCACCAGTTTATTTAAAGTTACAAACCGGCTCTCCAATTTTTGGCTCCTCCATGATATTGAGATGCATTTAATCCTTTTTATTTTTTTTTTATTGTAAGACATTTATAGTTTTCCCTGAAATAAAATGAAAGCAGAAAATCAAAGAAGGGCATTTATCATTCTTCTGATGGTTACAAGTTTAATTGTTTCTTTGCTGTTGTTTTTTGTTATTTATATTTCAGATAACGAAACAGGATTTATGTGAATGTGCCGCGTGTATGATGCTGGCCATGTTGGTTGATGTTGACCATTTCCTTGCTGCTGGATCATTTAATTTAAAGGTTGTATTTTTTTTGGGGGGGTGGGGGGGTGGGGGGCACTTTTGCACCTTCCATTAACTGGCTGCTCAAGACAGGTTTGACTGTACTAGACCATAATAGCTAAATTTTAAAGGATATGCCAGACATATTGTTCTGTGGAAGATGACATCATATTTTTTCTGTATTGTATAAATTTTTACTTTAAAATTGCATCATTTCTGACACATAATTAAATTGCATTTTGTGTAAATGTTTGTTATGTGACGATATACATGTTCTATGTACAAGTCAAATAAAATTTATGTTCTGTTCTACAAAGAAATTAAAAAGACAGAAAAGTCATTTGATTCTATAAACTGCAGCCTCTAATGAACTCGAGTGTCTTCAGATAGATCTTCCAGTTGTAATCCAGAACGAATGAATGAATAGGGTTTTACGGCATACCAACACATAATATGTTATTCAACGCCAACAGGAAGGAAGATTCCAGGTTCACTGTACATGTACACAAACAACAAATTAACATACAGATTAAAAAAAAATACAACAACAAATGAATATGCAGAATGAACCTAGAACCTTGATACCTGCAGAACTGCAGAGTTTCAGCAAATTCTGTCGTATTACTCAATTTGTAGCTTCTTACGACATGCATAAGCCACAGTGATCCTATTCTTGCCATCACTCAAGGCTCCCTGGAACCACACAGGGGTTGATAATTTAACCATAATAGTGAACATGGCAAAAATGATAAAATGAACACGACACCCATTCGGAGGATTCCTACCCCACTGCAGAGATTGTCAGTGATTCTTTTCTTAGCCGGAACCAAACAGGCTTAGATGAAACCACACGGGCTTTGTTATCCAGAGAACTAAAAACAAACTAAAGATATCTATAATTTTATGTGGCAGTCCTTTAAAGGCAATATCAGGAAAAAAATGCTATAAATGTCTTAAAATGGATAAAAGGTGTATCATTTCTATTAACAAATAAAATCCAAATGTTTTAGTAAAATACCTTGACAAAATTATTATTATTTGAATTGTAGTGGTAAACTTGAAATGAAATTCCCATTCTAAAAATAGACAAAATTTCAATACTCCTTGACAACCTGAACATCATCATTTGGACTCTTTCTAAGATTAATAATTTTTATAATGCGTAAACCTGTACAATGTATCAAATTGAAATAAATTGAAATGAAAATGGTATCAACGCAACTCAAATAATGCGTCACAAAATATATTGCAATTTTAAGCGCGAAATCTATTTTAGCCTAACGTCTACAGGTGCTTAGCCCATTTCAGTATATAATGTTGGCATGTTTAAACAGATATCCATTTGTCAATTCAAGGCAGCAGAGTACATGTGTATATATTATATGCATGATATATCGTAAAAAATGTTTTTAACAAATTTTAAAAAATACTGATATATTTCATTTAATAGTTGATGGTGCAAATGCAATTTATGGATAGGTAACCAAGCAACCTTTGTGTTAGATTTATTTGCCTGTAAACAATTGTGTTTCATTATCATTACTACATCTTTATCATATGTCTTTGGAAAGCATTGTTTAGGTAATATCCGTTCATTTCCAATAAAAGACGTTTATTTTAAAACATTTTATTTCAATGACCATGTCTAATTCACAGGCTGCCCTGTCATTGTCATCCAGACCTCCGTTTCACGCAACCACGATCATTCCTGTCATTGCCACAGTCCTGCTTGTTCTTTCCACCATCTTTAAACCGCGGCAGTTCCAATTGCTGGCCATGATGTTCACAGTTGCTTGGCTATCGCACCACATCAGAGATGCAACCAGACGTGGACTTTGGTTTTACCCATTTGGTTCAACTTTGCCTTTACCCAAAACATTGTACATCTCATTTATAATGATCTTCCCATTGGGAATGAGAGTCGTTTATTGCTTTTGGAAAAAAGACGATTTAAAGGCGAATGTTCAAGGAGATTTTGTTGTGTAAATTTACTTATCATTATTTTATATAACTTAATATTTATTTTACATAGGCAACTCAGGCTCACACTGGGTAGAACCAGTACTAAGCATTATACAGTTTTATGCTCAAGGCCACTACACAAGGCCAATGTCTGGGGGTCGAACGTACTTCCCATTGATCCTTGGTCAGGTGCTTTACCACCAGGGGCTGTTAAGAAAATTCGTAGACATCAGTTAGCTATTTGTTTTATATTTTGAACTTTTTTAACATCAGTTGGGGGGGAGGGGGTGGGTATTCTAAAATCACTAAAAATATATTATTTTTCATGTGAAAAATAATTCTTTTTGTCGTTGGACTCCTCTGAAATCTGGTAGAATTGTCCCCCATGCCCATTTTATGTAGAAAACCCAATTTTAAATTATTATCATCGAAAGTAACAATATTAAAAACGTGTAATATCGTCATTTCCATTTTTATAAAAGTAAATAACTGTACCATTTGTGTCTACTAATTTTCTTATCTTGGAGATATCTTTTTAAACATTCCAAAATATTATATTGAAAAGGGATTTCCTAACTTGGACTATATGCCTAGGTTAGACTAAAAAAGATTTCCTGCTTAAAATTGCAACATATTTTGTGATGTATTAAATGAGTCGAGCGATTACACTTTGATTTCAATATGATCCATTATACAGGTTTACACGTAATACAATTTATTTCATCTTAGAAAGTGTCCGAATGACGATATAAAGGTAATTAAGTGGTGTTTTTTTTTAGAATAGGGATTTCGTTTCAAGTAGCACTCCAATTTAAATATTGACTATGTCACATTTTGGTGAATTTGTCATATCCTACCATTTGGATTTTAATTATTAATGATAATGAGATGCTCTTTATCTATTTTTAAAATAACTATATTTTTTTGAGACATTTATAGCTTTTTTATCCAGATATAATCACTTTAAGTGTATTTAAATGTGAAATCAAACTGAAAATTTATAATAAAATCTTCAGTATGTACAGTTTCAAGTTTGTCTTAATCTTTTTTGCCAGCCAATTTATTTGTTTGTTCGCATATTAAGCATAATTTCTATGCCATCAAGGGCTTAATAGATGATCAGTTAACCTGACCACTCTTTCCTGGGGTCGTGGTAGGCTAACCGGTACTCAAGTACACCAATCTCAACAAATAACTTTCTCAGTTGAATAAGTGGTAAGATGTGAATGCAGTGAAACAAATTGTCATATATAAATTATCAAGGGACTGTGTCCGGGCATGCATTTGAACTTGCAACCTCTGGATTGAGAGTAGGCGTGTTACTGAGTGAGCTAAATGAGACTGGCATTTAGCCAGTCAAGGGCTAATTTTATATTTATTGAATTTGTGTCCATTCTTTATACCTGGTAGTATTGACATTGAGGCAGCAGTTGGGTCTAAGCCGTAAATTGTGGCTGCCACCACTGGCATGAGTGGTCCACACACCATCCTTCCACTACACCATTTTTATTACATTCTTATTGTACTTCGCATTGTGAAATTGGTCTGTTTCTGCATTTTACGATGAAACTATAAAGATAAGTAGTCGATGTTGTTTCAGTCATCAAGCACTAACTTGACGATGTACATGACAGGTGCCAAGCCAGCCTGTAGGTCTCTATTTAATTGCAATGCCTAGAAAATTGTAACACACATTATTATGACGTTATGCAGGGTCCTCCAAGCGGAGTGGTCTAATGGCCATCTCAAATCACTTGCCTTTCGCCGCTAAGGTCGTAGGTTCGAGTTGTGCTTGCTCCATATACTTTATGTAAGGAAGTTCGCCAGTTACTTGGGAAAGTCAGGTGGTTCTACTTTGATTCATTCTGAGGTCTTCCTCAACCAATAAAATTGGATATGCCATATACAGTCAAACCTGTACTAACGGTCACCTGTTATAAGCAGCCACCTGCCTTAAGCGGCAAGTTTCAGACCCTCTCGTCAAAATTTACTATATAATTTAACTGCAATAGGCGGTCACCTGGTCGACGCGGCCAGCGGCCAACATTTTTGGTCCCAAAGTCATTAAAAACCTCCTAAAACGGCCACCAAATGAACAAATTGTACTGTAAAATATCAATTTTGGCATATAAAAATTTCATTACGGCCACAGAATTAATATTTAATTAAAGTACTAAAAACCAAATAAATCAAATAATTATAATATATCATTAATTTAAAATAAGTTTCTTTTAGTTTAACCTTTCTTAATTGGCCGTAAACAAACCAAACAAAGCTGTTATTGTGTTCTACATAATCGCCATTTTCCAGACTCAAACCAAACAAAGCTGTTATTGTGTTCTACATAATCGCAATTTTTCCGACTCAAACACGAGTGTAGTGCATGATAATTTTCACATCTCTATTTTTAGCTCGCGTCATTGGTAAAATAGACAGATCAAAGTGTTTTGTGTAAACACATTAACTGTGAAAAGGTCGGCATATAAGAAGATTAAAGAAGCTAACGTTTTTGAGACGATAATTAAAATGGAAGTTTGTTCGTGCTTTTAACGAACGATAGGGAATTAACTCATTAAGTTCACACTTGTAAAAAGCGCTAATTGTGGAAAAATATAAAATTTGGAAATGATTTATTGTGACTTAAATCATAAATGTTTTGATTGTCAGCGTGTTAACAATGCCACCAAAACGGAAGTGTTTGACTTTGGATGAACGTGTTGAGGTTGTGAAATTGTGCCAATATACAAAAATACTTTGCTAATCTGGGTGAAAATTGATGACCCTGTAGTAGGCAGCCACATGTCTTAAGCGGCCAATTTGGCCCTTTCCCTTGGCTGGCTGCTTAAGACAGGTTTGACTGTATAACCTGAAATGTGTTGAAAATTGCATTAAACTCCATTAAAAAAATATATATATATATACATGTATATATATAAAAAAAATGATATGCTGAAGGAATGACCAGCGCTTAATATCCACAAAGCTTCACAACAGACTTAAACTGACTTTAAGTATGCAAAATATCAACACTTTATTAAATCTTACACTTGATACATTAAACATATTAAGCAATATGTTAATCAAAATTTCAATTTGCAGTTGAAAATACTAATAAACTGGAGAAAAAAGTTTTATTAAAAAATTTGTTATCATTATAAATATAATTAACATCTTGGATATATCAATCTGCTATATTTTTTCCTGCCAGTTCATGTATGTCGACTGCACTTAATTTGTTTGAAGTTTTTGTTAATTTTGTGGCTGGAGTACAATGTAGCTTTATGAATATCGATTTATTAATGATTACCTAAACCACTTGAATCTGTGAATATCAAACAAATGCCCCAGCCACACTCGTCATTGGATAACCACGTGTGTCTATTCCGATATACTCCATACATCACCCGTGGGAAATTATGTCATTTTATTTGAACATAACAAAATACAGCTAATGTAAAGGTCTTATCAAAACGGCATTTGCATGAAACTAATGTAGCAATCTGATAATGTTCCCTTCATGAAATCCTGAAGGAACCAATCATATGGTTGCATTGTGGCTTGGTAGAAACGACACAAAGCTAATGTAATATCCCACGGTGATAAATAGAGAGTATCGGAATGGATTACGCGTGGGTATTCGACTATGATCAGATTCAATGTAAGAGGCCAATGATAACTACACGATTTCAATTCCACAGTTATTATTATTATTAAGCACATTATTGATATACAAGAGATATTATATAATAATTATACTTATAAAGGCAATGCAGTAACTGTCAAGTTTTCATTCACCAACATTTCTAACAGTACATAATCATTACACATAACAGATCCAGAAACATATCTAACAAGAGTTGTCAGAAGACAACAAAGCTCGCCTATGGGATAAAACTCACCACACATGCAAAGATTGAGAAACTAAACGCAAAAGTTTAACCTGGGCGTCTACAGATGACGCCAACGGAGTTTTGGCAATAGCTCTCCTGGACATTCGTCCCGGCGGGCTAAAAAGGTCCCATTTATCATTATTTCACACTGATCACGTTAAAGAACCAGAGAGTTGTGCTTATATCTGTTTTCTGTACTATCCCCCGAAACATTTACAGTTTTCAGGAACATCGTCCTACAGGCAACCAACGGCAATGGTAACTATAATGGACGACAGAGTCTCTCACATCTAAATTTCACAGAACAATAGCGTCTTTGTGAAATATTTGTTGTTTTTCTCAGACATACTTTCAGTTAACAGGATTTAAACATAAAATGGGGTCCTCCCTCAACAGCTGGTCATAGGTTCTAGTCCTGCTCGCTAAAAAAAAAGCATGTGAGAAAGTTTGCCAGTTACTTGCGGAAGGGTGATTTTTTTCTGCTCAGATTCATTCAGAGTGAGGTCTTACTCCACCAATAAAACTGGATATATCGTTCATCCCCAGTATTCTATAGGAAAACAAGTAATTGTGAATGGTGAATAAAACTGGATAGGCCGCATATAGCCTGAAATGTGTTGAAAATGGCATTTAACCCCATTCCAAAAAAAAATTTAAAAAAATTAAACAAAATAAATACACTGATTCAACAAATGTATGATTTTAATATAAAATACCTCAACCTACTTTGTGTACAGTAAACAGTTACAAATATTTGCAACATTAGTAATGTTATCATCATTAACGCCATGTACAAAGTTATCATCAGTAATTAACTCCTTTTTATGCATAAAAAAACAAACAATTTCTAATTTTATTTTTCATCTTCATGAGCCTCACCAAATAACTAATAAACTATATGTTCACTATGTACATATGGGTAATTTAAACATAAAGTTTTTGTGCATATACTCTGCTTGTTACATGGATTTTCTCAGAGTTATACATACTGCTTTTCTCCACTGAGTTATTTTTGAGCTTCCCAGATGGTCTGACAACTCTTTAGGATGGTAGTTTTTTCGACTGAAAAAATCACATGTGATTGGTTAATAAATAAATAGCTTATTGTATATGCAGAGCTTGGCTACTTCTAATTCAAACCACTCAAGATCAAATCGTTTGTGATTTTTTATTTAGTGATTTTTTATGTACATGTCTGATGACTTCTAACTTTTCCTATGTTTTTATTTGTTGGTTAGCCGTTCATATTTCTACCATTTGTGAAAAAGGATTTGATTGATTGATTGAATATTTAGTCATTTTTATGCCATCGAGGGCTAACAGATGATCAGTTAACCTAACCTCTGTTTCCTGGGATCCTAAAAGATAAACCAGTACTCGAGCACATCCCTACTCTGCAAGTAACTGATAACTTCCCCACTTGAATCAGCGGTGAGAGACGAGTGATAATGAGACACAATGTCGTATATATCAATCATCACAGAGATTGTTGTTGGGCGTGAATTCAAACTCACAATCCCCTGGACTGATAGAAGGATGCATTACCGAATGAGCTAATCGGGGCCTGGCTGCGAAAAAGGAAAGAAAAGAATTAATTATGACTCTTTATGCAGACAGACCATGGTAAAAATATAATTAGGAATTAAGTAGGTTGACCGCGGGGAAAATATCATGATTAGTTTCTAATATCTAATAAGCTACAAAGTAAAACATTACAAAATTGCACAGTCTAACAGTCAAAGTATGCTTTTATAAAAACATAAATCGTATAAAAAAAACGATACATATTCACATATGCTTGTCAAAACTACTCCTACATGTATATTATTTCATAATTATGATTTGTTTTTTTTGTTTTTTTAATTTCCAAAAGTCAAAAACATGATACACTGGTTGGCATTTTCCGTTTTATTTGCCTAAGTTACAGCGTAACCCAATACAGGCCAATGAGATACTTTATCTCTGGTCATAATAGTAATAAATCAACAAAACTTAAGTATTTTACACTACAGAGACAAAATACAATATAAATTGAATGAATGAATGGCATTTTACAGCGTACCAACACATTGTAGGTTATTTAATGCCAACAGGAAGGAAGATTCCAGGTTCACTCTACATGTACAAAAACAACAAAGTTACATACAGATTAAAAAAAAATATCAACAAATGAATATGCAGAAATAACTCAAAATATGTATGATGTTTGATATAAATGTATACCTTAATTACCAAGATCAATTAATTATCCATGATGTAGGTGAGGCCTTTTTACATAAATAATTAAAAATCAAAATTAATCTATCATTCCTTCACTTTTGTTTTGATTGAATGATTGATTGAATATTTAGCGTCATTTTTATGCCATCGAGGGCTAACAGACGATCAGTTAACCTAACCACTGTTTCCTGGGATTAACCAGTACTCGAGCACACCCATCTCCGTAAGTAACTGATAACTTTCCCATTTGAATCAGTGGTGAGAGACGAATGATAATTAGACACAATGTCGTATATCAATCATCACGGAGACTGTTGCCGGGCGGGGGATTCGAACTCACGACCCCTGGATTGATAGTCAGACGCGTAACCGACTGAGCTAATCGGGCCCGGCACTTTTGTTTTGAAAAAAATTAGTCCATAGTTTGCTGCATTCTAATAATACACTCTCCCATCTTTGTTCGGATGATTCCATTATCAACTAGGAGGGGTGATACCTCTAGAATCTACTGACTGAGAAACAATGTAGACCATGATCACAACAGTCACATGTACTTGTTGTCTGGTCTGGGACTATCATACTCATTAATATATATATATAAAGTCAAACCTGTGTCTGTAAGTGGCCACCTCTATTTAAGCAGCCACCTGTCTTAAGCAGCCACATTGTTATTTCAGATTTCTGAGCTTTCAGAGTAAATTAACATGTATAAAGCAACAACCTGTCTTAAATGGCCAATTTTGCTCTTTCCCTTGACTGTCTGCTTAAGACAGGTTTGACTGTATTCAAAAAAATAAGCTAAGGACCACGCCCTATATTAATTCTACTGGACTAAATTTCAAACGTTTCTATGGACAACCCTAGAAAAGGAAATTGGAAACGGTTGTTTGAACCTTTCAAATTTATCTTGGCTTTAGAAAATTGTTTACAAAATTTAATATTCTTTGAAAATTCTAAAATCTGTTTAAAAAAAGATGTTTAACCAAAAATTTATATTCACTGGCATACTGTCATATTTCATAATGATATTTAAACTACCACTAACACAGATGACCTGCCTATATTTTAGTAAATTTGATCAAATATTGTGTCAAAAAGGTCTTAACTCCTGTAAAATTAAACCGGTGTTGACAAATATTGAACATAACCGTTATTTTATAATTATACACTACACACCAACTATTAACTAAATACACAAATTTTTTCAGAAGTTATTTAAAGGAACCAATTTGATGAACAGACAGATGGACGAACTGGAATAAAACGTACAGCTTCTTCACCATTTTTTTTTTTTAATAGTGACGACATATTAACTCATTCTCTCATTCTGTTTCTCACCCACTCCACCCCTAAAATTACATAAGATTGTGAATGCATCAAAATAAGCCAATGATATGGTTTTAGTGCACATGTAACCTACAAGAAATATCCCAAGTAAATGAATACTTTCCATGTAAAACAAGGTTGAAACAAACAATATAATTTCCAAATTATTTTATCTATTGTCGGAGCAAAATTTTAAACATAACAAATACGCACAATTTAAACATGAACTTTTTCTCACCAAAAAGATAGATGAAAATAAAATGAAAGCTATTTAAACAAAAAAGTTGTACAAACAGAAATCAGCAAATTTTAAACATGCGTGAAACTATGAACCACCAGTATGTAAAGTTCAATACAGGGAATCTTTAATGGATATCAGGTTAAGATAAAGCTATTCCAACTGGAGGTTTCACAGCATTTATAAAAACAAAGATTCCTATCAAAATTGTAATGCCACAGTCTCGCAAAATCTCATCTTTTCAAAGTGAATCTGACCTTGATCATAATCGTATCTTATGGCCGATTCCTTTTCTGGCCTATATTTTTATAAACATGTAGATGTTACAATTCATCGCCTTTTGAGAATAGCACATCTTACTTGGACATGCATTGCGAGTATATGAATTTCATCTCGACCTTGGGATGAGACTTAGTATCTCTCATGGGATTGAGGTGACTGAAAAATTCTGTCTATAATAATTGTTTCGGCGGTAACGGGCCAGAGAATATCATAGTACATGTATTTGGAAATAAATGATTACATCAAAGTGCGAGGATTTGTCATAGCACAAGTATTTTATGAATGGTGTTACATCATAGCGCAAGGAGGTAGGGTAAGTGTATGCAGGGGTTTGAGGATGAAAAATCAAACCAGGTAAAAATATGAGGAAATTCCTTATCCTGTATGCAAAAAAGAATTATGTTACAAAATTAACTTTTTTTTTAATGGTGTTTAACGCCATTTTCAACACATGGGCTATATATGGCATATCCATATTTTTATTGGTGGAATACTGGGAAAAATTCTCACATAAAGTTTTTGGAGTGAGAAGGACTCGAACCTACGACCTTAGCTATGAGAGGTAAGTGATCTTGAAACGGCGCCTAAGACCACTAGGACCACAGAGGACCCTTCAAAAGTAAAATGGTGACTGAGAATAAATTTTCTTCTTCAGGGAAGATGCTACTTGTCTGTCAAGTTATAGAAACTACTTCTCAAGTAATCCTTATCTAGAATATCCAATCAATGATAAGTAATCATATCACATGACCAACACAGTCATAGTCGGGGGTAATAATTTACTGCAGTGTACTTTTACTTGCATAGCAAATGACTACATTACACAGGAAATAGATGAGCAAATAAACAACAATTTGTAGAGAAACTTTAATATCAATATCTGTGGGCAATGATTAAGAATTAACTCGACCAATGACCTGTCACAGCCAAGTAATTTTACAACGGAACAACAATAAATAATCATCGACTCGCAGAGTTTTAAAGAATAGAATTTGTGCTGCCGTTTTCAACACATTACAGGTTTAATATATATGGCAACCCTTTAACTGGTGAAGAAAGATTGATTGAATGATTGAATATTTAGCGTCATTTTTATGCCATCGAGGGTTAACAGTCGATCAGTTAATCTAACCAGTTTCCTGGGATTCTGAAGGGTTAACCAGTACTCTAGCACACCCAATCTCTGCAAGTAGCTGATAACTTTCCCACTTGAATCAGTTGTGAGAGCTGAATGACAACGAGACACAATGTATATCAATCATCAAAGAGACTGTTGCCGAACAGGGATTCAAACTCACGACCCCTGTGATGAAGAAAGATATCAGAATGAATCTTGAGTAGATCTACTATCCTTTTGCAAGTTTTAAATTAGAAATATTTTCACACAAAGAGTTTGGCTCAAATCCACACCCTTCATGTAGAAAAGGTAAGTGATCTTTTTTAGACATTGCCTTGGACCACTCAGCCATGCACGATATCGGTTTAAAATAATAACATCAGTAACTTTTTTAAAAGGCAAGGCTTAAACAGCTGTCTTGGTGAACGACACAGCTGAAGACAGAACGTGGATGTGCAAATATCAGATCTAGCACACTAACCACCCTGCCATTTCAACTTATTCAACCTACATATCTAGATTAGATTAGATAGTTGATACCCATCCAAATACAAGGATGCTCCGATACCATGTAAAAACATTTTTAAAAAGCAACAGATCGTTAACAAATTAACTTCTACTTCTATGTAACAAAGATCAAATTGTCATAAAGAGCACATAGTAAAATTTCATTCCTCATTGTTATTCATTCACACAAGACATACCTCATCAAAACATTCACACTTTCAAGCTTTCAAAATTAAAAACTTGACTTTTCATTTAAATAGTTCTATACTATATACAATGAATACTAATTACAAATGATAACAGATTATTATTGCAAGGTCTCTACATTTTACCAATCAAATGACTCCTTACAATTTGCAAATTGTCCATTGGCCAATCGTCTTTATATGAAAATATTGACCAATGAGATCCCATTATTAAAGTCACAAGAGCACTAGTTATATGTAACTTGCAACCAAACAGTTGTTAGTCTCTTCCAATCAAGCAAGTTTAGAATATTTTTAAAATACCCTTCAACCAATCAGAATAAGCATGCTATTGAAATCTGTCCGATTAGGTGGATTCTGAGAATTTGAACTGTCCAATCAGAGGATATTACACCTCCACCCAGACTTCTTTGGTGCATTTTGATTGGTCTGTAGTTTGTGACCTCCTCCTCCTTTAGGTGGACTTGATGCTTCCTGAAAATGAAAACAACACCAGAAAAAGATTAAGATCAACATTGCAGTAGATATAAAATTTAACTGAAATATGTGTGTTTCACAATTTGTGTAATTT
The DNA here is from genome assembly GCA_029582155.1 of Panopea generosa. NCBI lineage: Eukaryota > Metazoa > Mollusca > Bivalvia > Adapedonta > Hiatellidae > Panopea > Panopea generosa. Next base: position 16,549,630 of record CM055912.1, read on the forward strand.
CTTTACTTGTAAGCATCACTTTCCTCAATTTTTAATTCACATTACGATGGTGTGTGTTTGAGAATTTTATTTTACTACTGCTAACCAAGCATATCAAGCTGGAGGCACATGACATGATACCTGGCCAGTCACATAATACCTACACAGGATGACCTCCCTTCTGGTTCACTGACATTTTAATTAAATACGTAAACACTTGTAAACTCAATTTTGACTGGATATTTAGTTATTGTATAACGAATATCGAAGAAACCATAGGCATTTTTTACTGGAACCAGTCTTAACCCTTTACTCCATAGATACGCATTTTCCCACACCAATCAGAGAAGGCCTTTGAAAACAGTGCAGGAAGAGTTCAGATTGCTCGTCACGAGCAATCTGAACACTTCCTGCACTGTTTTCCACTCTGTCAGTTAATATAAACATAATTCACTCATGACTGATATGTGGTGAATTAATGCTTTCTATATAATTTAGAGGTGTCCAAAGACATCTATATGAAGTAAAGGGTTAAATATACTTTCTTAGACTTAATATTAAAGAATTCAAGTATATACTTAAACATGTTGCTGAAATAGAAGTCAGATCTGAAACTATCCTTTAAATGCTGAGCATCAAGCGAAGAAGCTTCTTTTACAAGTTTTAAAAACAAAAATTTCCATGACCCCAGTTTGAGTCAAACCCAGTACTGTGGCATGCTAGGCAGGACGCTCTATCATTACACCATTGTTGCAGTGTTATATGTAATTTATACTGATATTAATTGATAAAAATTATAATGAATGGAACAGCTACCTACCCCCCACCCCCACCACCTTACATTTAATGAACCTGAAAATTTATGTGTTTTCTCAAAAAGTATCAAAGCAATTTCCTTAATATATGGACTTGAATTTAGGCTGTGTAAAATCAATACATAATTGTTAATGTCCGATACAAATATCTATAACGGTACTCAATATTTTGACAAAAGATATTGGAGATACAAAAATGGCGGGTAAGCTGTTCCGTTTAGTATATTTCTAACTTACCAATTTTCTATCCATCTTTGCCTTTATATCTCTTGCTAGTGTAAAGAATGCCTCTTCAACATTTATACTAGCTTTCGCACTTGTCTCCATAAATTTGATACCGTGTTCTATTGCTAGCTGTAAAAGATAAAGTGAAATTGAACCGGAGTAGAACCACCGTCCGTCCACAAGTAACTGGCTTACTTTCTCACATGGCAGTTTTTGGAGCAAGTGAAACTACGACCTTAGCTGTTAGAGGTTAGCAATCTTGAGGCGGCGCCTTAGACTACTCGGGCACTCCACAAATAAAAGTTAAAAGCTTTTAACTTGAGACTTCATCTTGTACACTTAAAGCAGTAGTTGGAGGAAGATGCCACATGGCCAGTTTGCGGGGCGATTGTGGTTTGTGCATCACAATTAACGAGTCAATGAGGAGGAATGTTGCCTGTTGAGCAACAGAAGAGTTAAAATAAGTCCTTGAGGAGTTAAAATGAGTCCTTGAGGAGTTTAAATGTGTCACTGAGTAGTTAAAATGTGTCACTGAGGAGTTAAAATGTGTCACTAAGGAGTTAAAATGTGTAATTGAGGAGTTAAAAAATGAGTCATTGAGGAGTTAAAATGTGTCATTGAGGAGTTAAAATGCGTCATTGAAGAGTTAAAATGTGTTGATACGAACATGTAATCTAATTTCGTTACTCTGCTGAGTTGGGCACAATTATTAGAACTACGAAATCAAATAGATTTTCAGACATAAATATTTATTAAGCTCTGTTGTTGTACGTTGTTTAGCGTCGCTTTCAACAAATTTTCAGTCATATCACAATGGTGTCTACTTGAGACAGTATATTGAACGCTGTCACACTGGAGTATCATGCCAAAGATACATGGTATGATACCCACCCAGTCACATTATACCAACACCAGGCAAACCAGACCTAGAACTTTTGTCTAAATGCTGAGTGTCAAGCGAGGAAGCTTCTAAAACCATTTTTAAAGTCTTTGGTATAACCCGGTCTGGGACTGAGCCCACAACCTTTCGCATGCACTGCGGACACTCTACCACTAGACCACGCTGCGGTCTTATTTATCTCTGATCAGTTGAGCTAAAAATAGAAAACAAAAGTTCACCTGTTCTCCCTTTTCTTTACTGACTTGTCGTCTGTCGTTCATATCACATTTGTTTCCCAGGATCATCTTCTCCACGTCTCGTGAGGCATGCTGGGAAGTAGACAAAATAAATACAATTGCGATTAAAAGCCACCATTGCCAGTATTAAACATTTACACAGTTTTCACATGAACATTTAATTTCTGATTTTTTGTGCCAAAGCGTCTCCCTTTTGCAAAATACAGGAAACTGGGGATGTTTATTTATTGGTATACAATACTTTTATTTTTCATCTTTATTATTCAGTTTTAAAATTACTATTATGATAGTAACTAGTCAAACCTGTCTTAAGTGACCAGTCAATTGAAGGAACAAAAGTAACCTTTTAAGACAGGTTATTGCTTAATACAGCTAAATGCGAAATGGTGAATGCGGCTGCATAAGAATAGTGGTCGGTAAGTATAGGTGACAGCTATCACAGGTTAAACTGTAGTTGTCATTTCATTCTTTCAGTATGTACTTACTTCTTCGATGTTTCGTATCCAATTTCTAATGTTGTCAAACGATTTTTCATTTGTTATATCGTAAACTAGCATTATACCCTGAAAGAAGAAATTAGAGAGAGAGTTCATGTTTAGTTAATATTGTTATTTATGCAATTTTTGTCTATTGTGTACAGTTGACATTGTGGTCATACTGTTTATACAACCCGTACTATATTAGTTTTTGTTAATTTACTTCAGCTTGATTGTAAGGTAAATTCAAACTTCTTTAGATCTCACCCTCAAGTGCTTTTCAGAAGCCACCGGTGTCGAACCATGAGTAGCTGAAACTACACACCCATCCTGATTGAATTGGTACTATTTTGTAAATTAAATGAAATTGTATTGTAAAAGTGAGTGTATTTTGTGTAGATGATCTGTAAATATTGTGTAAATAGTAAACTTGTACAAAAAGTGTAAATATTGTATAAACAGTAAAAAAATGTAAATATTGTGTAAATAGTAAAAAAGTGTAAATATTGTGTAAATAATAAGTACAAAGAGTGTAAATATTGTGTAAATAATGATCACAAAAGTGTAATATTGTGTAAATATTAAGAACAAAATGTGTAAATATTGTGTAAACATTAAATACAAAATGTGTTAATATTGTGTATTGGTAAGTACAAAAAATGTAAATACATGTATTGTGTAAATAATAACAAAAATGTAAATACCATTTAAATAGTAAGAACAAAATGTGTAAATATTGTGTATTAGTAAGTACAAAATGTGTAATTATTGTGTAAAAATTAAGTACAAAATGTGTAAATATTGTGTAAACATTAAGTACAAAATGTGTAAATATTGTGTATTAGTAAGTACAAAATGTGTAATTATTGTGTAAACATTAAGTACAAAATGTGTAAATATTTTGTATAAGTAAGTATAAAATTTGTAATTATTGGTAAATATTAAGTACAAAATGTGTAAATATTGTGTAAATAATAAGTACAAGTGTAAATAATAAAAAAGGTGTAAATTATGTGTAAATAATAAGTACAAAAAGTGTAAATACTGTGTAAATGGCAAGTACAAAGCATATACATAGAGTGGAGTATTACATAAACAAGAGCACCGCAAACGGGTGCAGATGCTTGTCATTTATTGCCAATAATATGTAAAGACAACTGCAATCTAAATATCATCTTTGGTTTAACCTTACATACGCAAATTATCAATATTCTTTATTAAGTTTATCAGATATGACTTTTGAGCATTAAAATAGTTTATTTAAGTAGGTCAAGGTAATTGATGGTCATTTTTTTTAACATGATATTGATTAGAATCAATACTATAACTAAAGTATGAAACAGAGAGGCATAAAGTTGAGCTGGGGATCAAACCAGCAACCTCTGGCATGAGCAGTCAACATTTGATTCACTTCATTACCACCCTGCTTTTTTGTTAATATAATTTCTCTTCTATTTTCTATGAGAACATGGATATGCATAATGTAGGAACATTAAATTATTTGTAACTTTCATAAATCTTTAATATTTAAAAACAAAAACATAATCTGCTGGTATCTTAAATGTTGTTTACACAAATTTAATCAGGATACGACTGACAAAGTAAATAATGTCTGCAACTTAGTATCACAACCCAAATGCACTATATCATTATCATATGTATTGCCACATTCATTTTTATTCTGGTTACTTGATGTTTTTTATTTTGAATGGGGTTTTATACCATTTTCAACACATTTCTGGTTATAAAGACCTCAGAGCGACTCCGAGTAGAACCACTGCCCTTCTGCAAGTAGCTGGCAAACTTTAACATGAAATAAGTTGAAAAATGGTTTTAAACCCCAGTAAAAAAATATACATGTATACACAATATAAATGTCTTTGCGGTACATACCATAGCACCTCTGTAATAGGCAGTTGTAATAGTACGAAATCTCTCTTGACCAGCGGTGTCCCTGCAAGGAAATTTTTTTTAAAAAAAGTGAATACCCGTACAGTCTGTGTTATAAACTTTTCAAGACTATAGCCCGTTGGACTAGAGACATTTCCATATTACAAAGTCCGAATTCAATTCTTCTTAATAATAGAAGAACTAAACATTACATTAGGTTTTGTTTTTTAAATAATTATCATTTAATCATAACTTTATTCAGTTTTAGCAAAGAAGCTACCGGTACATAAATTTCTCCCAATATCTTGCTCAGATAGTTTCACTTGATATAAGCCATAGAAACAGTCAGGCTATACATTTAGAATTTTTTGTAGTCTGCTTAAAAATGTTATAGACTGGATCCTGGACTACCGGGTATATCTATTTTTCCAGACTACCCATAAACCGGACACTTCACATGGAAATATTCTAAAAATGGTGCACTTTCATAAGTCCCGTTATTTTTTCTCCTTATTGTGAAGTACAATAGACCTCTGTCAGTCTGAACCTCTAGTCCATGGTCAGGGCTAGAAATTTCTTATAAAAGCTACTCTTCCTCCCCTTTCCAACATTTTTAATTGAATGCTCAAAATCAAAGAAATATGAAGGTCAATTCCTTAAATCTTACTCATCCTGACCAAATGTTCACTGACTGAGCAGACAAGTGGAATTTTCCAGCCCTGCATGGTACGACCAATTCCCAGCACTATTGGTGTATGCTGTCACTTTAGTTTACCTTCATACTTTACCTTGTTATATCAACTGATATCATAATTGCAAGATCTGACTTCCAGCCTTTTAGCTAGCATGTGCCATATCACCAATGATTTTTTTTCACCATTTTGGGAAGATGACCCATACAATTGGAATTGGGAATTTTAGCAGTGTTTTCATTAACATTGGAAAAACGTTTGCATTAAATATATTTGTTCAACTTCATAAAAATGTGCACACTTGCTTCTCTGGCCATTTTATTAAAGAATCAATGTCATACTCAATTTAGAATGAGGAAAAGTTTGTTTATTTTATCAAGGAATTATGGCAAGTTTCAATTTACAATTATTGAAGCATTTCAATTGGGAGTTTTTACCACTCAATTGGGATAAAAAGATTCTATTTGTCGTTGGGAATATGACCCAATAACGGCTATAAAAATGGCCGAAAAAAAACAACACTGCAGTTATTTCCCCTTTGTACTTTATTTACAGTTCTATTTGCTTGTCAAGAATATATCTTCAAAGGTATGGCAGGGAATCCCAACTGAGATTTGAACATCAGTAGAGAGAGCAAATTTCATAACACATCTTGAAAAATGGAATGAAATCCCAATGAGAATTTTTTTTAATGGGATTTAACGTCATTTTTAACACATTACAGGTTATATATGACTGAGTCAGACTGAGTGGAACCACCAACCTTCCGCAAGTAACTGGCGAACTTTCTCACATAAAGTTTTTGGAGCAGAACAGGACCCGAACCTAAGACTTTAGCGGTGAGAGGGTAGTGATCTTGAGATGGCACCTTAGACCACTTGGCCGAGAAGGACCCTGCCTCAACAAGATTTGGGACATGGATAAAGTGCAAGAACCAAAAATCTTTTCTCAAAATCAAACTTTTTAAGTTGAGTTTTGATTAGTACAGGGAATGGGAGCTGAAATTTTTATTCCATTAATTGGACACATCAGCACTGTGTTCATAGTTACACTGTTTGAATGTTTAGAATATTTTTTCTATTTTTACTCCACAGGTAGCTGACTTTCCCACTTGAATCAGAAGTTAGAGATGAATGACAATGAGATGCAATGTCATATATTCAAACTCATGATCCTTGGATTATACTCAGACACGCTACAAGCTGAGCTAGCCTGACCCAGCAAAATGTACAAAAGTAAAACACATGACTTGTCAAAATCACCCATTGTTATAATACTACTTGTAAGTTGTTCTCCATTGTAATGGAAAACAATGAAAAATAACATCACCATATACAGTGTATCTTCCAGTATATACTGTACATGGCCAACCTTACCAAGAAGGAAGTCCCATGCATTTATCTATACAGCTCATCAGATATCTGATAACAGTCCAAAGTGTTCATTATATATTCGTCTGACCTTTCTAGCCAGATGCTGACCTTCATGACCAGATGACCTGAAATTCCTGTGCATAAAGATCATCAAGTATTCTGATAACAGTCCAACTTGTTCATTATATATTCATCTGACCTTCCTGACCAGATGCTGAACTTCCTGTACCGGTACATAAAGATCATCAGATATATCTGATAACAGTCCAACTTGTTCATTATATATTCGTCTAACCTTCCTAACCAGATGCTGACCTTCCTATGTACTGGTAACCCTCTTACTCAGCCCATAACCTTCCTACAGGTTAAGTTCTGACACGACTAGTTAACAGGACTGGAAAATTCCACTCGTCCACTCGCCGTTAGTGAGCATTTGGTCAGGAAGATTCATATTTAAGAAAATGTCTTAAAAATTTCTTTGTTTTTAAGCATTGAATAAAAAATGTTGGAAATGGAGGACGAGTAATTTTAAGTCCTGTAGTATTTTATTTTACACCTAGTGAGCTGCTCAGACAAATGACATCTAGACCATATGCCACGGGGCAGACTCAAATATATCCCCAGCCCGTAAATGGCCATAACTGAAATATTTGTTTTCATTAATTATACATTCATATATCATATTTTGGTAGTACAGAGGTTTACAAACAATAGAATGTAAGTTTCACTTGTTTTATTTGAGTCTCTCTATGAATGGCAAGCCTTCAAACTTTTATTATAATTTATTATAGAATAAAGAACAAAAACACCTATGTATAAGGGGTTGCATAATTCAATAAGGAAGAAATAGACCACAAAATATGACTAATCAAAGTGTGCCGAAATGAAGTTTCAATAAATCAATCTGTGAACCTATTTCATCCCCGAACCAGTGATGTCAGCAAATAACGCAGGTATTTATCAACACTATAAAACATAAGGCATACCTGCAGTGGGTCATATAATTTACTAATGCAGGGAATATACAACACAGATTTATCTACAAGGAAGTTAAGGTTTTAGCTGTCTGTTTGCATGTGATATATGAATACATTATATATGGTAAATTTGTAAACAATAAAATAACTGTAGGTAGCTATATATATTTTTATAAAGGTGTAGACATGTCGAAATCTATTCTTAACCTGGATAACAGAATTAGGAAATCTTATTCAAAGGCAGATTTTTTTTGTCTCTTAAATTAGGTTTGAAAGTCAAAATTTACTTTTTACATGTCAAAATGAGGGAATTTTTACAATTAATTAATTAATTGCAGGAATTTGCTAGCGTACAGCAGTTTGCTTGTAGTGGTTGTTTTGCGGTGCGGTCATATCATGACAGTGTCTACCTCAGAGAGTAGTTTAAGCACCGACATATTCAAAATATCATACCACAGACACTTGGTTAATTATGTTGGTGTGATACCAATCAGGCATATTATATCACCATCAGGCATCAAGCAAGGAAGATTATTGAAGTATTTTTCAAACCTTTGGCTAAACTAGACCCAGGATCAAACCCATGACCTTCTGAATGCAAGGCTGTTATACAGTCAAACCTGTGTAAGCTGTTACCTCTATCAAGCAGCCACCTGTCTTAAGCAGTCACATTTCCTTTCAGAACATATTAACCTGTATTAAGCAATAATCTGTCTTTAAAGACCATTTTTTCCTTCCCTTGACTGACTGCTTAAGACAAATTTGACTGTATTTGTAACTCGTTTTAAGTACTGTTATTGTCAATATCTAATTGCTTTTTTACCACTCACTTTTACAAATTTCAATGCTTTATTAAGAAATGTCGATAATTAAAAACCCCACCCACAAATATCTGAAGCACTTTACTCACCATATCTGTAACTTTATTTTTTTACCATCTAATTCTATAGTTCGTATTTTAAAGTCGATACCTGAAATGAGAAAAGAAAACAATAAAAGTTTTTAACAATAACAAAGACGGATTTTAAGCATAAAAAATGCAATTTTAGAACCAATCTAAAAAAAATTTGCTGTATGACTCTTCAATTTTTGTAAATAATGTTTATTCATTGTTAAAAGATCAATCAAACTTGACAAATAACTTTTTATATCAGAAATATTTGGCAAGGTTTCTGTTTCACCAAATTTTACTTAATTGATTGATTTAATATTTAGCATAATTTTTATGCCATCGAGGGGGAACAGACGATCAGTTGACCTAATCACTGTTTCCTGGGGATCCTGAAACGCTAACCAATACTCTAGCACATCCCATCTCCGCAAGTAGTTGATGACTTTCTCATTCGAATCAGCGGCGGGATACAAATAATAATAATACACAATGTCGTATATCAATCATCACAGAGACTGTTCCCGGGATTTGAACCCAAGACACCTGGATTGATAGTTAGACGAGTTACCGACTGAGCTAATTGGGCCTGGCCCCACAATTTACATAAAGACCCAAACTTTATCGGACTCATCACTTCAGTATTCTGTTGTGCTGATTAAACAACACCGATCTATCACTAACGATGATAGAACGTTTCATACACCACGGACATGATGACATCACCTGGGCAAGTGATGTACCTCGCATTGATCATAGAAATGTAGGATTTAAAACCTAAAGCAGCAAGTCATTATGGTACAGTATTGCGGATCCTTTAAAAATAAGAATTGCACTATTACGGCAAATACGCAAATATACCAAGTCCAAGGGCAACTACACTGCATAGAATGAAGGTGGTGTCACAAAATTTGCATTTAGTACATCTATGTTCAGTGTTGAACTATGATGACATCCAGAATGACAAGTCCTGATCAAACCATGAATACATACATTTAGTACATTTACGTTTGGTGGTGAACAATGATGACATCCAGAACAAGTCCTGATCAAACCGTGAATACATACATTTTGTACATCTACATTCAGTGGTGAACAATGATGACATCCAGAATGACAAGTCCTGATCAAACCGTGAATACATACATTTAGTACATCTAATTTTGTTGGTGAACTATGATGACATCCAAAATGACAAGTCCTGATCAAACCGTGAATACATACATTTAGTACATCTACGTTCGGTGGTGAACAATGATGACATCCAGAATGACAAGTCCTGATCAAACCGTGAATACATACATTTATTTCAAGATTGATGTTATTTATATATATAAATTTTTTTTTTTTGAATGGGGTTTACCAGTAACACCATTTTCAACACATTTCAGGTTATATGTCTAGGAGGAAACCTCAGACTGAGTAGAACCACCGTCCTTCTGCAAGTAACTGAAAACTTTCTTACATAAAGTTTTTTGAGCAAGCAGGACATGAACCTACGACCTTAGCAGTGGGAGGTAAGTGATCTCGAGACGGCGCCTTAGACCAATCGCCCACGGAGGACCCCAGATTGATGTTATAAGCGCAGAGAGCCGTATTTCAAACGTGGCGCACATTTTTAAAAGCTGGAACCATCTATGATTAAGTGTTTATTTTAATAAGTAAATAAAAGTATTGCCAGTTTTAGTCACACCAATACAGATTTTTGTTACTATATTTAAATATTAAATGTATGGATGGAGTAAGTGAAAAGAACATAATTATATATATTAACTGAACTACTGACTGGCAAATCAAAACACTTAAAGACAAACAAATAAAGAAGTATTTAATTCATTACAGGAGTCTTGTTTGCCATTTTTGGGGTTGTTATTCTGCCCCATCCTTAATGGCAAATATTATCATTCTTCTCAATCCAAAGTTACAAAATTCCTAATTTCAAAATGCAAAGAAACAAAAAAAAAATATTTTGGGGAAAAGTTTGGAGACTTTTTAATAGTACGATTTTAATGTAGCCTTCTACAAGAACATCACATTTGTTTATACATTTAATATAAACATTACACATTGTTTCATTTTTTATTTGAATTTTTTTTTTTTTTGGAATGGGGTTTAACGCCATTTTCAACACATTTCAGGTTATATATGGCATATCCAGTTTTACTGGTGGAGGAAGACCTCAGACTGAGTCAGACTGAGTCAGACTGAGTAGAACCACCGTCCTTCCGCAAGTAACTGGAAACTTTCTCACATAAAGTTTTTGGAGCGAGCGGGACTCGAACCTACGACCATAGCGGTGAGAGGTAAGTGATCTTGAGACGGCGCCTTAGACCACTCGGCCACGGAGGACCCTATATTTGAATTTGAATAATTTATGAAAAAACTAGCGTGACATCCCCTCTTTTATTCAGTCATATTGTAGTGAAATGAATAAAGTTTAACCTAAAAACATGATAAATTCAAAAATTATAAATTGCTAGATTATCAGCCAAATTTTTACTTAAAACGAGAAGTGCGGGAGGATTTTTTTTATTTTCATTTTTAAATTTTTTGATGTTTTTTTAATTAAAAACAAGAAATGTCACTGGTAAGTGTCACATGCCCCCCAAATGGTCGTTGAAAAATAACAATATAATTATGTTATAATAGGTAGCGATGTATCCATGAATATCAAGAGTAATGGAATGATGTTTCAGACTAGACACGCAATTTCATGGTTTTTTTTACATTAAAGCATGACCTTGACCTTTGTGTAACCTTGACCTTGACATCTGAAGTAATGATCTGGGTTAAATGCTGCTGAAACATCATCATGACATGCTGATCACTTGTGTCAAGCTATTTGAAAATCCCTAAATGTAAGTTACAGATCAATTGTTGATAAATTGATCCAAGTGTTTTTGAAATCCATCCATATGATAAAGTTAAAGGACGGCTTGAAATCTCAAACAGACTCAAAGTGTTGTCATACATACTTAAAGTGTGAGCTTGACCTTTGAGGTAGGGGGTCATGTCATCTTGATAAATTGAGCCAAGTTAAAGGCAAAGTCACAAACCAGACACATAATACCAACCAAATTTAAAGTGTGACCTTGATCTTTGAGAAAAGGTTCTGGGTCTTACATGCGACACTAAATTATGTCATGTTGAACAACTGAGCCAAGTTTTTTAAAATTTATCCATAGATGACAGACTGGACAAGAAATGTCAAAATGACTGGAAGTGTTATCAAACAAAGTTAAATTGTGACCTTGACCTTTGAAGTGCAACACGTCATCATGTTATGTTGGTCATTTATAAAAAATCCATCTATGCATGACAAAGTTGCAGGCTGGACACGAAATCTCACACAGACTGAAAGTGAAGTCAAACTCAAATTGTGACCTTGACCTTTGAAGTACAGGTGTGGGTCTTACTCATGACATGTCGTCATGTTATTTTGATCAATTGTAGCAAGTATTTATAAAATCCATTTATGCATGACAAAGTTACAGGCCGGACACGAAATCTCACACAGGCTCATAGTATTGTCAAACAAACTCAAAGTGTCACCTTGACCTTTGAGGTACAGGTATGGTTCTTACTTGCAACAAATCATCATGTTATGTTGATCATTTGTAGCAAGTATAAAATTTGTAAAATCGATTTATGCATGACAAAGTTACAGTTCGGACACGAAATCTCACACAGAAGTGTTGTCAAACAAACTCAAATAGTGACCTTGACCTTTGAGTTACGGGTGTGGGTCTTACTTGAGACATGTTGTCATGTTATGTTGATCATTTGTAACAAGTATCATTAAAATCCATGTATGCATGACAAAGTTACAGACAGGACACAAAATCTAACACAGACTGTGTATTCAAACAAACTGAAATTGTGTCGTTGACCTTTGAGGTACAGGTGTGGGTCTTACTCGCGACATGTCTTCATGTTATGTTGATCAATTGTACCAAGTATCAACAAAATCTATCTTTGCCTGGCAAACATACAGGCTGGAAACAAATACCAGACGGAAGGACGGACGGAGGCTGCGAATACTATATGCCACCCCAAAAACTTTTGGGGGGCATAAAAAAATTTTTTTTTTATGAAAATAAAAAGGTTCAGGACGGCATGAATGTTAACCAGATGACCATTTGCAAGGATTCAAATAAATCATAATCACAAAAACAAGTTGATTAATAGGATAACCTTTTATAAACAGACATGTATTTATTTACGTATTGTATTTATAAATATATGACTTAATGTGTTGTCTCTTATAATTCTTTTAGATTTGCTACGTACAAGTTTAAACGTTCATCTATATGTTTTATTATAAAAATTTTCTATGAACATAAATGAGACGAAAATAAAGATTATACTACAGGTTGATCCGATGAGTTTTTTGCATAGATTCTTGAAAATAAATTATAATCTTTGGAAAACCGGTGTATTTATTTACCTATTGTACTTATAAATATCGGACTAAACGTGTTGTCACAATATCTGAAGAGCAGACACGTTTTTCCAACGCACGAATCTCCGATTATCAACACTTTAATTATGCATTTACGCGGCAATGTTAACATACTGGTAGACTGTTCCTCACTCGAATCCATCTTGTGTTACTTAGTACCAGTCCATGTATATGTAGGTATTTCAACCAATTTGAAATATATGAATAAAGCAACAAAAAGCCCTGAGAAAAATTTCAGTTCTGTCTTTATATTAAACTATAGCAATAATTTTGTCATCCACACATACCATAGTCTATATCTAAATTACATTAAACATATATACAGATGTCAGCTTTCATTGTTACCAAGTCAACACCATTTGAGAGTGAGACTTGGAGTGACATAAATTATTCTTCAAGTTGAACCTTTTTAATTTTTATAACAGCTTTACTTGCATGCACAAGTGGTCTAGCAGAATACGAGCTTAAGAGTAAAATAACCATAAAAGTTTCACAATTTCCACGGTCGGTTCAGTGCAGGTCACATAACTATCCAACACTTTCATTGAACTTTGAACTTGTTCTGAATATATTTGTTTCTAAAAGCTAATTAAAAACTGTATCATATTTATATATCACGATTTTCAGCATAATCCAAATAATATAATCCTGCGTATTCCAGATTTCCACAACTTGTATAATAAAATATATGTATAATAAATTATATAAGTCACAACAATGGTGAACATTAATCTATAAAGCCGAAATAATCAAGTGAAAACTGAGGGACCTATATAAAGACATTATTTAGCACACGTGTAAATAAAGACAGAATGTGAGTTTTTATCTACGATATTAAGATAACGCCCTTTTTATCTAGATAGCTGATAAAACAACAATAGCACCTCACCTGGTCATTAAACTCGTGTTCATTATTTTATATATATATGTATGTATGGATTTATTCATTTGAATATTAATCATGAAACAACAGGACCATTACGACTCTGAATCGTTCATCTGTCGCATCACAAGATCAAGAAATAAATACCATTTTCCGCATAAAATTTACATTACAATCGCAACCAAAAATTGGTTCAGCCAGAAAATCATAATAATGTTATCACACTGTCAAATTTCATGACACTGCGTTAGTTATCAGATCCCAAAATAATATTTCATATCAAGTGTTTTTTATCCACTTATGTAAGAAAAATTCACAAAAAAAATAAACATAAGATTATTTTTTTCCAATTCAGGAATAACATTTTGGCAAAAAAAAAAAAATCATCTTTTAATCGGGAAGTGGTCGAATATTGACCTCTGTTTAAAAATGTAAAAATATCCTGAAAATAACAATAAGGTCAAATTGTGTAGATCTAAACATGCCAAAGTAATCTGTTGAAAAGGGCTTTCCTAACTTGGGCTATGCGCCTAGGTTAGACTAAAATAGATTTCCCACTTAAAATGGCGACATATTTTGTGACGTATTAAATGAGTTACATGATTTCGTTTTGATTTAAATTTGATCCGTTGTATCATTTTACACAAAGTAAAAATGTTTCATCTTAGAAAAGTGTCAGAATGGCGATGCGATGTTCGTAAAACTGTATTGAAGTGATGTCTATATTTAGAATGGAGATTTCATTTTATGTTTTAGCACTCCAATTTACGTATCAATTTTGTTACGCTTTGGTGGATTTGACACACTAATCTATTCGATTTATATTTTTCAATGATAATGAGAAGCTTTTTATCCATTTTGATAATTATTTTATTTTTTATGACATTTATAGCATTCTAACCTGATATACTACCTTTAACCGATGTTCTACTGTTAAGTACTAAATAGATGATATTTTTAAAAAGGGATCGGCTCGAGCAGGTACCAAATTTGAAAATTATTGGGCAGTGAATTTTTCATTAAATAACATTATCACAAAACATCAGTTTGGATCTATGCCAAAAATTATCAAGCTGGACACGTAAAAGGTCATTTATAACAGTTTATATAAATGCCTACAAACAGAATGTGGCTCTACAGAATGAGGAAGATACTAAACCCAAAAGTTGATAAATGTTTAAAAGATTAGTCTCTCCTACATACATTATAATTTATATACATGTGTGTAATTCTATAATAATATTAACAAGCAGAGAATTCAGATAATTTATGTCTGCCGAATTTTGAAAAGATTTGATTCTGGCATTCATATAATATTATTTATGTTTTTTCACAATTAAAAGGGCCACAACTCTCAACGACAAAAATCACAACCCCTAAAATAGAACTTAGCCAGTGTTTTGTCATTATAAACAATTCAGGCATTCTTACATTATTGCATGGAAACTGAAAAAAATATGATTTTTACAAATCAAAGGGTCATAACTGTAGAATGACAAATTAATTTATGCCATAGCCACTAAAATCAAACCTAGCCTGTGTTTTATCATGATAAACATCGAATTAAAAACAAAAAAAACGTGACAGACGGATGGAAATTACGATTTTTCACTAATAAAAGGGGCACAACTCTGCAATGCCAAAAGTCACAACCCGTAAAATTGAACTAAGCCTGTATTTTGTCATTATAAACATTAGAATTTCAAATGATCTTATTTAGGCATTATTAAGTTATTGCACAGAAACCAAAGTGTGACAGACAGACAGACCCAAATAACAGAATTCCGCATATGATATGTCTTGTCGTGTCGCCTTTGTCTGTTAATACACACATGGGAGAGAAAAAAATTAAAATACAACGACAAAAATGGCCGCATGTATCTGTAAAGCTTAAAAAATAATTGTTTTAATCCAATGGTAACAGAGAAATGACACAACAACTTCTATAATATATTAAAGAGTGGTTATTTACATTAGTTATTTGATTTGATGAATTTAGTAACAGCCACTATTTGCAAAAATATGACGCAAGAATTTGCATTATATTCATGTAAGAGTTATCTTACTTGGTTACTGTAGTAGGTTTAATGACTAAGAAATATTGCAGGAAGTACTTTGTGAAGTTTCGATCAAATACATTAAGTGATTTTTGAGATATAAACTTGATGGTAGTTACACACAAAACTTTAACCAGTATTTCTAAGTAAAACATATCTAAAAAAATAAATAAAAATACCAATTAAAAATAAAAAAGAAAAAAAAAAGTACTCAGCATCTGCATTATATTATGTAATGCAGGGTGTAAGTTGTAACTATGATCCAAGTATGAGTGTCCTAGTACTTACTAAGAAATAGTGTAAAAACGAAAACTTAACGTTGAAAGTAAATGCAAAATTCAGCATCAAACAATGTCAATGGACCTTGAAATGTAGGTCACACTCAGCATCTGCAGTATATAATGTGATGCAGGGTGTTAGTTGCAAAAACAAAAACTTAACGTTGGAGGTTAATGCAAAATTCAGCTTCAAACAATGTCAATGGACCATGAAATGTAGCTCACACTCAGCATCTGCAGTATATAATATAACTATCACCCAAGTATGAGTGTCCTAGCACTTGTACTTGTTGAGAAATAGTGTAAAAACAAAAATTTTACGTTGGAGCTAAATATAAATGTTTGAAGCCGCCGCCGTCAACAGAAAAGCAACATTTTAATCTCGCTTTGGCTCCTTCGTCGCGGCAAGACAAAAATAGCAGCTAACATTTGGTTGGAAATTATTTGAAGAATTTATAATATAAGAAAAAGTATATTATATTATATTACAAAACAGAAATGAGGAAGACTTTGACTAGTAATTATAAGTAGATCTACTTGCTGAAAATAGTTTTCCATTTCCTGCCAATCAATCGAAATCAGTTACATCATAACCGTTAATCATAACCGTTAAACAATTGCTCAGCAGCAACAAAGTGTTAAGATTAAATGTTCTGTATATCGAGAAAAAACTATTGCTTATCAATGTTTAATGTTGCTGGATACGGTCGATTGACCATGTTTTAGTCAGTAAACAGCCACTCACATCGTGTTGCCACATCTCCTTGGACTATATGACTATATAGGACTATATGAAAATGAAGACATTTTTGGTACACAAGCATGAATTGAGAAGCTATCATGATTGTATACAATGTGTTAAATCTTTAGCTTTATTGGTAGATGGATATCTTAGCTCCAAGCAGCTACCAGGAAATGTTTTAATTCCCTTTTAAATAAAAATAAATTAACATTAACAAAGCAGATCGAGTGGAATCCAAATCACAGAGTTCCATCCCTTGTCTATCGTATATTGTAGTGTATATGATTATATTGTAGTGTATATGATTATATTGTTGTGTATATGATGATATTGTAGTGTATATGATGATATTGTAGTGTATATGATTATAAAAACGTGCTAGCCCCGCTTGCTTACACTCATTGATTTGACACAGTGTTCCGGGATCCCAAGGACCCCAGATTGTCATGGGAATCCCAACTGCTGGAAAATTGGGACTCCGTTGGGATCCTTGTGTTTTGGTCAATGTGTTATTTAAATGCATGCTGCTAAACACTGATTTTCATTTTGTATTCTGATAACGAATAAATCACGTGCTTTTCCTCATAGCGAACTATGTACATTGTAGAGGTATGCCGAATATCAATCGCCAAGCGTGTTAATAAAATTCATTTACTGATCGTGTTTAATCACAATTGTTAGGGGCTTATTAAAAACAGCTTGTATCAATCATTTAAGTGTTACGGATTGGGTTCGTAAAAGGTGATATATTTTCGAAATGTAGAAATTTATCGAAAATGTGTCTCAACCGCCATAGAAAAGAAAGAAAACAACAGAAGAACGTCTTGAAATACATGTGCACAACATTAAATGCTGCATTTCCTGGTATTGATGTTGATAAAATTGAACCAGAGTGGACAACATTAAAGACAGGTATAAATTTAGTTTCAACAAACAGGTAGGTTTTATTTTGTCTGCCTAGCTGGAAAATGGTGGTTCTATGAACACAGACATGTATGAGTAATAGTACCCAACCCACCCTTTTAATGTAGGGGTGTACTTTTCTACATATAGAATAATTCACTTTTGGAACACTGGATACATTACCAATGGTTCTTAAAGTGCTTTGATCCCATTGTCCTCTGTTGGTCCAATTATGCAGAAAAAAAATCATAGGGTTGACAAGGTTGATTTTTCACAATTTTGACAATTCTGCACATTTGTTGCAGTGTATCACTACGCATTTTTAAACTGTTATAGCGCTTCATCAAACAGTTTCCAATGCTAGTAATTATTCTAGAGCAGGATGGCGGGGCGCGCCGTCCTGCCCTTTTTTTCGCCCGCCCTTCTGCCCCTAAAACCCCGCCCTTCTTCCCTTCTGTGCGCCCTGCTGCCCTTTTTACTGGTCGGCCACGAAACCGTGAAAAAAACAGCTGCCAATTAGTCAAAATAGCCCTGTGTTGTTCATCCATTGTTTATCAATGATTCGGCACGCTTCAGCATGATTCTACTGATGCGGATTAGAGTTTACACAGACTGGTGCCAGACTGGTACATTTTGATATACCGCCTTTGAAGTGGATCCAATCAACTCGTGTTTGACATAAATTCGATAAATAATTTAAGAAGAGAATAATAATGTTTGATTGGAAACTTGTAGACTTTAATCAATTGTAATGATTTAATGAGTTTATGAAGATGTAATCCATCTGCTAATTGGTTTGCTCGCACGGTACTTGATGAAAGCCAGTAAAAATTCGGATACGTTGAAACGTGTTGAAAACTCGGATAATTTCAAAGGTAATTATAATTAAAGTTGGCATGGTTTGAAACCAAGGCGTATAAGGTAAACAATTTAAAGAGTACAAAACAATATGTTGCTGCATGAGAAAGTTGTTTACTTTTTAATAAGACTGTATAGTTTTTGCCAACTACTGTAT
This sequence comes from Panopea generosa, assembly GCA_029582155.1. Taxonomy (NCBI): domain Eukaryota; kingdom Metazoa; phylum Mollusca; class Bivalvia; order Adapedonta; family Hiatellidae; genus Panopea; species Panopea generosa. The sequence continues at coordinate 16,568,423 of CM055912.1, forward strand.
TTGATTATACTTTTCTGAAGTACTTTGTTAACAACAGCAAAATATTAGTCCAGTATTCACACAATTGGTGATACTGATACACACTGAATGTTTACACATTTTTTATTTGGCCTAATTTGTTATTTTTTATTGTTGAGCTCAATCTGGGCTCTTCCTGGTTGTGTACATAAAAAGTTCTATCATGTGTTGATGTATGATGCTTATTAAATGAAAAAATAGGCTTTGTCTAAAGAAGTTATGAAATGTTTTTGTTTGTAAGGTTATTTAATGAGTAATTTAAACTGGTAAAATTGATTGCTTGAAAATGTTGTGAAAATAAGGGGTTTAATAAAAATGTTCCATAATCTGTCTTCATTTTCTTTAGTTCATCTGACTAATTTTCTTTTGATTTCTTACACAAATACATGCCATATTTGTGTCTCCTTTGCTATGGATTGTTTGTCTAAGGAATCTAAAGTAAAGCAAACAGCTGAACTCATAAATTTTGAAAATGTTACACTGTCAATTGCCTTCAGCTTGGAGCAAGTATTGAGCTGTGACATGTTGAATTATCCATAGAAAAACATCATCAGTCCTATGCCAACATGGCCTTTTATTGTGGCTTTCATGCAAGTTCTCTTACTGAAATTTTCTTGGTAAACAAAGGAATTCAAAGGAGATTAGTATATTTTTGACACTGGCCCACTGCCAAATAAATAAACCAAAAAATTCAGTAAGATATCTTGCAGAAAATCAAGCTATACTACTTCCTCAAAGATGTTGCTGATGCTGCAAAGAAAGAAGGGAGATAATTCATAAAACTACAGCTAAATGATCATGATGCTGCATAGAACTTTGCTCACCTTCACTCCACTGAATTTAGTGTTAATGGCCTGTTTACGCTTTATGCATAATGCCGTTGTGTGTTGGAGGGCTTTTGCCCCCCTGTCCCTTTTTAGTCCCCCCCCCTGCCCTTTTTCCAGGTCTAGAATAATCACTACAATGCCATCCAAACATGACAGAAATCATGAAAATGTTCAAGTTGAACTTCTCATATGCACAAAGAAGTATGGCGATTTTATACATTTTCAAAAAAAAAAAATGCCCATCCACTTCAAACAGTTTAATTTCTTGGGGGTAAAAATCTTGCAACTGTCATGTAAGTGTGGTATTTCTTAAGTGAGACCTGAATTGGACTCGCATTCCTAAGGGAACCTATGTCAATTTGTTTGTGAGTGTTAAAATGGGAGAGAGTTCCTGGTTGTTTTTCTTTGACCATGTTTTTCACAAGTTCTGGATAATACTCATAAAATTTCTATTAGATATGTGTTAGCTATACGGAGAACTTCAGTTCCCATGTGACTTTGTAGTACAGCTTTGGTATATCACAAACAGTTGGCTAATGACACTAAACACCAGTTAGTTTCATTATAAAATCCTACAATTTGAACCTTATTTTAGGTTTTTATAATTGCCGAAATCAATCATTCCTGCCAGGGCATTGATCTAGACCCTCATGAGGTCTTAGGTGCCCCCTTTGACCCTCAGCCCATGTAACAGCAGTATACTTTACTTATGGAAACATTTTACAGTAATTGTAAACTAAACAATTAGTCCATAGTGAAAGGTTAAATTCAAAGTGACATTGTCATGTATTTTAGACAAAGAACCAGTTTTAGACTAAGAAGTTTCCGCTGATTGGGAGATCGTAACAGACAGCAATGTAGGAGGTTGTGAACTAGTGATGCTGCTACAATCTGATGTTGATGGCTTGATGGAATAAAATGTGGTTAAGTTACAGAAATAGAATATAAAATGCATATGAAATTAATCAAATAATTATATAGAGAAGGAAAGGCAACTAACTGAGATTGTGTGAATGCTCATGTATTCACGCAAAATCTCGCAATATCTCGTTTTTATTTATCTTAACTTCCATTCATCTCAGGAATTCAAATCAAAATTCTAACACTGCAGATCCAAATTGTCATCAAAACAAAACCATTCCCAGAAATTTGTGCACTGACTGAAATTGCCGTTGGTTAAAACATTCCACAACATTTTCTAGATAACTTTATCACCCACACACTTTGTCACTACAGACTCGCTATAAATATGGTCAATATTAGTATTATAACAACAGAGCATATAGATCAAACAGATCTACTTATTGTAAAACCTTGGTATTGATATCAAACAACCAACAGTTATCGCTGACATTATAAACAAAATTATTTTACAGACAAAATCTTCAGTCATTTATTGTTTTTATCCCGGAAGCCGCCATTTTGAAACTAACTATTTGTTGCCAAAAAATTGGGGTTACCTAAGAAAGTAAAGTTGACAGTGTATTGGCATAAACAATTTTTCTAAACCTGTTTAGCATATTTTAAGACATATTAAATTTCTATATGATTTAAAAATGTAAATATATATAATAATTAAAAATACGAATATGCCGGTTGCCACTACGCGACCATGTGACTATTTATAGCATATGCTATTTCTAGCTTAGGGTAATCTTACACATGTGTTGAAATTTATGTGTGACAGTGCAATGGCCTGACGGAGATATCACAGCTGGATGCTGATTTATCTGTTAATTGTCATGGTTGTTTATTGGGATGAGGGGACAGTTAAATGGATTAGCCAAGATTATTTCTACAGTTAGTTTTTTTAGAAAATTTGAATACGAGAATCGGCCATTAATTTCCTTGTTGCTACCACTTTCGCAAAAGAGGAAAATCTTTTGCAAATTAAAAATTTCCTTTGCATTTGGCGACATTGGCGAATACCAGCAGAGGCCCTGATATCTTACATGCAAAAGTTTAACCTGGGTGACTACAAACGACAACAACAACGCCAGGGTCATGGCAATAACTCTCCTTGGACTTCTTCCTGGCGAGCTAAAAAGGTAGTGTTGAACCCTGTACCGCAATGACTATACCGTATATGACAGTTCTATGGGTTCTTACTCAATTTCTTCAACAATTATGACCACTAAGGGATAGGTGTACCCTAACATATACAACTAAGGAAATAACTAAGAACAACTTGTTAAATGAATGTTGAGGTTCATTTTTTCCTAGTCTTATACTTCAAGCTATTCGTGACACTGAAATCTCCACAAGTGACCATGCAGTTAAACACATGGAAATTGGTCAAAGTTTTTATCGTCTTCTACGTGTATAATTACTTCAACAACGGTAAGGAACTCACAAAAAATGTGTTACGATATTGAAAAAAAAACTAGTTATTAATACCCCACCCACACGGTAATACAAAAACTGTTACAAACTTTTTCAAGTTTACAGACCTATTGTGGATATAAACGTGGCATTGAAGGCATCTTCTGAAAATCTAAATAGAACGCAAGTTTTCCCCACACCGCTGTCGCCAATCAACAGAAGCTTGAACAAATAGTCGTACGTCTTGGCCATTTTCTATTAAAAATAAGCTTTCAACAACAGGAAACTCCCTTCATTTACGATGTTAGCATATGACGTCATAAAGATTCATTTCCGGTGTTCGAAAATTGCACACATGTATGATAATTACTTAGGTACCAGCTGTTTTTGCCACGTGTTATCAATTGAATATCACTTTAACATTTAAAGAAAAACATCTTAGTAATACAGTTCGTCATTTATATCTCAGTTGATAGTATAACTGCAGGATAGACAAGTGAATGAATAAATTGCAAATATTATTACCATAATAAGGCAACCATTAGCAGACAAGCATCAAATTTGCATCACCGCCGGTTGCATGTTTATATATTAACTTAATTTCTTATTACTCAAGCGGCGTCGGTGGTGTAACGGTCAGCATGGTTGCCTTCCAAGCAGTCGATCCGGGTTCGATTCCCGGCCGACGCACATATGTTTTTTTTACAAAAATATTATGTCAGGTTTGCAGTAACAGTATTAAGTTATTATTATTATTATAATTATCTTAAATAATAAAATTTTATTTTATTGTTTCAAACTTATGTATTTTACTTCCATGTAAAAATAAGTAATAACAAATTAAGACAAATCACGCTGGAAATCTTCTTGGACAGAACCAGTACTAAGCGTATGCAGATTAAATATCTTGCTCTAGGATACAGGCATCGTGGGGGGGGGGGGGATTGAACTCACGACCCTCCGATCCTGGGTCCATACCATACATAGCCGTGTGTGTAGGGGATGGGAGGGGGGGGGGGGTGGAGATTGAACGCACGACCCTCCGATCCTGGGTCCATACCATACATAGCCGTGTGTGTAGAGGGTGGGAGGGGGGTGGGGGTGGAGATTGAACTCACGACCCTCCGATCCTGGGTCCATACCATACATAGCCGTGTGTGTAGGGGGTGGGAGGGGGGGGTGGAGTTTGAACTCACGACCCTCCGATCCTGGGTCCGATGCTCTACCACTGAGCCACGTTATATATACTTACTTGTATCAAGGAATTATATAGAAGTCCTTGCTTGGGTTAATAAATGCCACAGCGTCTACCAATATGTCTTGTAATCAGAATGAAATGGTGAAATTATTTATGATAGTTAGCAGGTCTAGGGCCAAAATAGTCTTCAAAAAATGTATAAATATTAAACACTTAATCGAAATGTCTGTATGCTATGCTGGAAAAACGAGCACTTGAGTATTTTTATTTCGATACTATTCACATAGCAGAGATGATCATGCAGGTATAATTCTTAATAAAACTCTGCATTTAGTATGTTGCCATATGCCATATCACTACCTCTACAGACACCCTCCCAGCGGGGTTGGAGGTCAGGGGAACATGGCCAATTATATTCAGGGATCTGGGTGAAAATTGGGTATTACTTTCAAGAATCCATGTATCAAAGTCCTATTTTTAGAGATCTGGGGGGGGGGGGGGGGGGGGGGGGGGGTACTTTTGGGGAAGTATGGCAAATGCTTTTTGGGATCTGGGGGAACAAATAACCATTACTTAAAGAAATCCAGGAAATAGGGGTCCCACTGGAAGGGCCTAACTTTAGAAATGGTGGAATGTTTTCTGAGTGCTTATAAGTCACAGTCGTACTAGTACAACACAAATGTTTTTAATAGGGGTCCAATATGGTCAATTTCCAATATGATCAATATAAATATTCTAAATTGCAACTTACGCTGGTGTATCCAAGTCAGAATTACACCTTTAGGCTTTACACTCCCACCCCACCCAACCGCACTCACACACACACACTACCACCAACACCACTACCACCACCACTACCACCATCTGTAACTTTACCGCATCATTAGTTGGCTCATCACGCATTGTTTCACAGCCTTTTTGTCCATGTTGATAAAAGACCGTAGCGTGGTCTAGTGGTAGAGCGTGGGTTCGATCTCCGACCGGGTCATACCAAATACATCAAAAATGGTACTAGAAGCTTCCTCGCTTGACGCTCAGCATTTAAAGGAGAGTTCTAAGTCTGGTCGGCCCGGTGTCAGTACAATGTGACTGGGTGGGGTATCATACCATGTGTCTGCGGCATGATACCCCAACGTGATGTCCAGCGCTCAGAATACTGTCTCAAATCGACACTGTCGCGATATGACTGTAAAATGGTTGAAAGCTGACACTAAACACCATACATCAACTACCATCTTGACATCTTAAAAGTGTCACCGTTTTCCAGAAAAATACTTTATCACTACTCTTAGTTTCAAACTTATACTTCGATTGTGAAATAAGTTCTTACAACTTAGACAAGGGTCTTCCAGGTTAGAGCCAGTACTAAGCATATGCGGAAAAGGTGTATTGCTCAAGGACACTTTACATAGCCATGGCGGGGATTTCAAGCTCCTCACTTGGGTGTGCTCGAGTATTTGTACACCTTTCAGGATCCCAGGAAACAGTGGTTTATGTTATTGATCGTCTGTTAGCCCCCGATGTCATAAAAAGTACGCTAAATATCTAATCAATCAAACATTTAAGCTTTCACATTATAATCACATCTCATTTATATCAGATCAACTTTAAGCTTCCATAAGCTACGCAAAGTACTGTGCGTAGAGTATGAAAGCTTAAAGTTGATCTTATTTTAATGAGATCGATTATAAGCCTTCCTTAAAACTTTGACTATTATATACGTGAACTTAAAATTATCAATTTAATGTGGAGAATGGATAAAGCAATTATTGATTTAAACTGATCAGATGGTGTCAAATGTAACTCACGTAATGCAGATAAGCACATCTTGCTTGTATAAAAACTTTATAAACTTATAATTAAAAATAACAGGTACGCCTTTATTTATTGAAATAGTTTTTATAAGGTGATCGGCTACAAGAAAATCTGTATTTTACTATAATGATAAACCGGTAGAAATAGATGTTTTTACATATAAAGGATAAGTATTCAAACTGAACATCTTTGCGCAAACTTAAACGATTAAAAAAAAAAAACAAATAATATATATATATATATATATATATATATATATATATATATACATACTACAATTGTTATTTATTTGCGCTTATTGATGTATATGTATGTATATTTTAAGTATATGAGTGATATGTATTACATTTGAAACAATCTTAAATTACTTAACATGTATGCTATCAATTAATAAACAATGTACTGAGTTATGCTTGTCATCATATATTTGTAGAATATGTCCTCATGGGTCTAAGACCTTCAGGGAAATAAAAACTTGTATACTTGTAAATGTGTATGGCTATTTATCTGAAGATTCATTGAAATACATATATTTTAACTGAAATAAACATATACAATGTAAAGAAGTATGTGTCAGATATTATAAAAGTAAGTTTATTATTTCATAAAATGTTTATATAAAGTAGGTAATGACGTTCCACAAAATCCAGAAACATTTATGAGTGTTCGGCATCCTCTTTTTCATGCCCACATTTTTCACAAGTTGGATATAATTTTAGTTTGTTGACAAATACATCATAATTAAGATTACTGCAACCATTTCTTAAACTATTTCATGCAATGTCCTTCTTTTTTAAGCAATCGACTTCGTCTCTTTCATGTCACACGTCACATTCATCCTTTAAGTGTTAAAACCCTGTTATACGCCGGGGAAAGATGATATTTCAGACGATGAAAATATTGCTGTATTTAACAATGTCCAAACTTATATTAAAGACACTAAACGTTTTGATAAAGAATATATCTTACTAATTTTAGTATTTACCTCACTTTTTAACGTTGGATAACTTGTGGCCGAACCCTTTTGCTACTACATGTATATAAAAAAGCAATAAAATATGTTTAAAGTAATTTATTTGTCAACTATTTAAACATAGATAGTTACAGCCCCCGGAAACAGTCGTGTACACTAAGTGGAAAATACTAATTAGAAAAAAGATAATGTTGTAACAGTCTCATAACCGATTTTATGCAGAATGATTGAAAGAGGTTGAATTATGAAACAATTACAATTCAGTATCAGCAAATACGAATCTTCAAGGAAAACTGTCAACAAAGGAAATCAGTCATTCACACAGGGACTTCGTGGAACAGCTAGTACAGTTCAGTCTGCACATTGGATTGCATCTCAAGTTACACTACATCCAATAAAAATAAATAAAATAAATAAAAAAAATAAAAATTGATGATTGCACTTTAAAACACAAAAGACCGCGGCGTGGTCTAGTGGTAGAGCGTCCGCTTCGCATGCGAAAGGTCGTGGGTTCAATCCCCGGCCGGCTCATACCAAAGACTTAAAAATGGTACTAGAAGCTTCCTTGCTTCGCTTGATGCTCAGCATTAAGCGGAGAGTTCTTCGTCTGGTCAGCCCGGTGTCAGTAAAATGTGACTGGGTCGGGCACGATACTCAAGTGTGACAGCGCTTAGAATACTGTCTCAAGTAGACACCGTCGCGATATGACTGAAAAATTGTTGAAAGCGAAGCTAAACACCATACAACAACATAAAACACAAAAGCTACGTAGCCATATCCGATGTGTAAGATGATCACTCTTTCCGTAAATAAAAGTTTAAATAAAAATGCACAGCAAATTTCACAAATTCATACTACCAAAAAAAAGGGTGAAAAATTGTTTACATTAAAATGTAAATAAACCAGCTTTGCAAAATGCTATCATTGGTTAGAACATATTTGATTTATTCATTTTTACAATAAATACAAATTTGTTTAAGTATAAATATAGAATAGTAAGGAAGATACAATCTTACTATTAAAGTTCTTCTCCATGCATTGGTATTATTGACATAGATAATAATAATAATAATAATAATAATAATAATAATAATAATAATAATATAATATAATATAATATTATATAATATAATATAATATAATATAATATAATAATATAATATAATATAATATAATATAATATAATATAATATAATATAATATAATATAATATAATATAATATAATATAATATCATATCATATCATATAATATCATAAATATGTATAATTGTCATATATACTTGATATAACAAATGTATTGCTGCCTCTGAATTATACGTTTACATCGCACGTCACTACACAGTTACGTCCCTTTTTCCACACGGTAACATGATTCTTACGCATAAAAAAGCCCTATGTAATTTGGTTTCGAAATATTTTCAAAATGGTTCATAGTGGTTGTGATTTCTTGCTACAGATGAGTAGAGCAAAAGTTAGCATATACTGCAATAAGACATCGATTGTGTTAAAAAGGTGATTTTTCTAGGATCTCAACATATGCAAAAGCAGCATGTATTTATGAGCATTTGAGGACTTCTTTTTTCAAAATATCTCAGGGTGTCACTACATCGTCTTTGAAAAAAAAAACAAGCTGGTCAACCTACCAGTTATTGTGCATTTTTATGTGGGTATACATTCCTGCTATGAAAAAAAAAACTTCTATGTGGAATTCTTTTTTACCATGAAAATCCTAGACCTTATTTTATATAGAACAAAAAAACAAAATTTAACTGTGTAGTGAGACCTATATGATTATTAAGGCTAGTTATATGTTTATCCACAGTGCAGCTGATGTACGCACACTCGGTGTCACCTCTGACCGTGTCAGCATGCTCAGTTAAAGGTAAATCGGTAGCTGTTTCCTCAGAGTTCATTTATTTTAATAATTAAATATGGGAATATGGGAATGCTTTTAATGCAATATGGAATTAAATATGATATATTTTGAAGAAGCATGTAATGCAATTGTTTATAAGTTTTGTATTTTTGAAGCGATACTGTTGGAATTGTTCCTATTTTCAAATCAATACTACGTCAGTCGTGTTTTTACAGCTTTGTTTGTAAACAAATAATGCAAACAGTAGATTACATGTGGACACTTTCTGCATAATTAATGTCGTCCTAACATACATGCGGAGGTTTTCTGCAAAACTAATGTCTGCCTAACACATTATTAGTTAACGAACAGTGCTTAAAATGAGGACCAGTCCGAAAAAATGTTATATTGTGGGGTTGGGGGCGGGAAGTAAACATTTGAGTCGCTGGTCTAAATGGCGAGTTGGAAGCCAACATAAAATAAAACAAAAAAAACATAGGTTTATTATCATATTCTAATTATCCTTTAATCATCTTCTCTCGGTACATTGCCCTGTAAACAGCCACATCATCACTTAAGACATTTTCATTGGTTACAATTGAGGATTGTATAATTATGGTAATGAATATGACTTGGAACATGCAAACTTCATGCCATCGCCTGAAAGTTTGCATATCTCTGTGGCTAATATTTCTGCACCAACACTATCCTGTCTTACTAACGCTTGTCTCAATATATCGACTAGATGTGTTTGGAAAAGTAAAGTAAAATATTTGAATAAAAATAAAAGATGCGTGCCTTTAAAGCTATGGTTTCGATGACATATATGTATTGATCTCCTAGGAGTGTGAACCCATTGTCCACAAGCCTAAACTGAAGGAGTGTCACCAGTGTCACTTGTTTGCCGGTGTTATAGCAGTCGTGTTTGTGACGTCACTGTTCCGAACACACCACCTTTTTCAGCAGCACAGCTAGAACATGCTCCGGACACTGTTCCAATATATTCGATTTAGCCCGGCAGGATAGTGAAAAAATCTTTCAGTTAATGATGCAAGCATGAAACTTTTCATACCTAAAGTTTAACTACTCCTAAATTGGAAAAACACATTAGCCACGTGAAAGTTTCGTTACGGCGGCCATTTTTCAAGATGGCCGCCAAACCCTTGATTTTCATTGTATTTACCTATGGTACGTTTCGGTTTTGTGTTACTGTTGTGTTCGGAAACATTGTACTGGAATATAAATGGTTTCTGTGGACATTTAAATTATAAGCTTTCTAAACATATCCAGTAATAAGGTTTTAGAAGTGTTTTTGCTAAGAAAATAAAAGAAAAGGTTCCTCTTCCCATAATTATTTAGTAGAATTTTTATCATTTTTTTAGGAAATGTGGAAGATAACCAAATTAAAGCTCATAATACGTATCTTTTATGTCTATTTCTATTTAGGGTAATAGTAAAATTGACAACAAGTGAGATTTAAGCGTCAGAAAACTATTTCATAACTATGAAAAGAAGAAAAACGGAAACTTTAAAATTAAAAAAAAATTTCTAAAAAAAAAAAAAAATCAATGTCGTGTATCTACGGACTGTAAATGAAAATATTTTGTCAAATTAATAATTAATTTCTTAATCAAGTTGATATATCGGTCTTACTAACCCTTATAACAAAAATAATATATATAAAGAGTGGTCGTCAAAGCACAACCTGGGCATACTGGTGACGCCACTGCTGTGAAACTCAGCATGGGGTCCAGTGTCAGCTATTTTTTTTTAATTTTAGTATCCCAAATGCTATCAAGCTTGCCCCACATACATTATCGCCATGGTAAATCTTGTATGTTTGTGAGATAGCCGCACCTGAATTGACAGGGTATGCCAGCGCGGGAGAGCCGAGCCAAGGATAACGGGGCTTTAGTTATCCGGAAGGTGTACAGATCGGACGGGATTTAAATGGCACTGGATGAACGATCGGGCTAGATGTAGGGCTTTTTTGTTTTGGTTCGAATCTAGTTGTATCCCATACACCAATGTGCTTGTTATTTTTTCAAGGTGGTAAAAGGATAATCCCTCGGCCTTGGATTATCAGATATACATTTTGACAGCAATTGTTTATATTGAAAATAATCTAAATGATGACAGATTCGACGGTATTATCGCTATCTAAAGTAACTGATTGGCAGAAATGTTGTCTGTGTCAAACCGTCAAAGATGAGGATCTGAAATCTCCCCCTTCGAGGTATGAGGTGACACCAGATAGGGATGGCTATGCAATGATAGCAAGGAATATTCCCTTATTTAAAGAAATACATCAGTTACCGATTATACTGGAACCAAAACGGTTAGACGATGGAGATGGAATAGCAGAGACCTTAAGGAAGAACAAAGCTGTATACCATCAGAGCTGTAGACTCCTGTTTAGTAACAGCAAGCTTGAGAGGGCGACGAAAAGGTCAGCTGGTCCCAGTAAAACTGTCAAAATTCCCGAAAAAACTAGACGGATGAGCTTGGAAACTCAAGTATGTTTTTTGTGTGAAAATAAAGATCCGTCGCATGATCTCCGCCGTGTCATGACAATGGAGTTAGACAAGAGGCTGAACGAATGTGCAAGGACTCTAAATGATGGTAGACTTCTAGCAATTTTAAGTGCAGGAGATGCTGTCGCCCAAGAACTACAATACCATCGGTCGTGTTTAACAAAACTTTATAACAGGGAGAGGTCACATATAGTTATAAAGGAAAATATACCAAATGAAGACAGATATTTATATCCTCAAGTTTTCTCCGAGCTTCTTGTCTACCTTACAGAAACCATAACAAGTAGCAATGAGCCAGTGTTGTTTCGATTAGCAGATTTAGTCAGTCTCTATCGGCAACGATTGATACAGCTCGGTGTTGACGACCCTAGTATTAATTCAACAAGACTGAAAGAACAATTATTATCTGAAATGCCCGAATTAGAAGCGCATAAAAAGGGGAGAGATATACTTTTAGCATCTACTGAAGATGTTGGTTCAGTTTTATCAACGGCCATGGATTATACTGAAGCCATCATTATCACCAAAGCTGCAAAAATCATACGAAAACGTATGATCGATCATAAGTCCTCTTTTTCTGGAACATTTGATGACAGTTGTGTAGAAGATTCAATTCCATCTGTACTTCTTCAGTTTGTTTCTATGATAGAGCATGGGGCTGACATTAAATCTCAGCTACGATTTGGAGCGTCTAAAACAGATTTGGCATTATCTCAGTTGCTTCAATATAACTGCTACACAAAATATCAAACTGAAGGAAAACTGTTACGGCATTCAAAAGATCGTGAAACCCCTTTTCCTATATTTCTTGGACTGTCAGTATACTCGAAGACCAGAAAGAAACACCTCGTCGAATTGTTACATGATCATGGCCTAAGTATATCTTATGACAGGGTTCTGGAAGTTTCTGCTCAACTAGGTGATGCTGCAGTTGACAAATACAAGGCAGAAGGCGTTGTATGCCCAAACATCTTAAGAAAATCTGTGTTCACTATGTCAGCTATGGATAATATTGACCACAATCCATCAGCCACAACAGCCACATCGTCATTCCATGGCACGAGCATATCAATATTCCAACATCCCTCGGCAGGACATGAAGGAACTTTGCAAGAACGATGCCAGATTGATACGAAAGTAAAGACAATCTCCAAGCTTCCTGAATCGTACACAAATGTTCCGCCCGCTTTCTTCGGGAACAAAAATCCTCAACCTCCACATGTCGAAAGCCCAAACCTTCTTACGTCTGTTGATCTTAAACCGGATTTCGAATGGTTACAAAAGGTGTGTCTTTCTGACACGGTTAATTCTGATAGAGTTGACATATCATGGGCGGTCCATCACGCTTCAATGAAGAGAGGCCCTTCATTTGAGGTTACCATTACATCATTATTGCCACTTCTAAGGGAACAAGCTCATTCTGTTGCAACCATTTGTCATTGCTTGAACAAAATCAAGGAAGTTGTATCTCACCTGAATCCGGGTCAAGTTCCTGTGGTAGTTGCTGATCAACCAATATTTGCCACAGCAAAACAGGTTCAGTGGCACTGGCCAGACAAGTACGGCGAAGACAGATTTGTGATTATGTTTGGTGGTCTTCATATTGAAATGGCTGCTCTGAAATCGTTAGGTACTCTGTTGCAAGATAGTGGATGGACAACTGCTCTTGTAGAATCTGGAATAACAACTACCGGTATTGCCGATTCATTCCTTTCTGCATCAAGTGTGACAAGGACACGTCAAATGCATCAAGTGACAGCTAGTTGTCTGTATAAGCTTTTGAAGGAATCTTATGAGGCATATGTAATTGAAGTACGGACTGATGATCAACAGGAACAAAGTTTCGAAGATTGGTGTGACATGCGCAAGACCCAGAGCCCGCAATTTCAGTATTGGTATTTGATATTTGAAATGGAACTTTCAATATTAGCCCTGATAAGATCTTTCAGAGAGGCAAATTTTGACCTGTATTGCCAAGCTTTGCAAAAACTAATACCATTCTTCTTTGCAAACAACAATATCAATTACGCTCGCTGGTTACCAATTCATCTCAGAGATATGTTACGTCTTGGTAGCACTCATCCTCAAATAAAGAGTGAATTTATCAAGGGCAATTTCGTAGTTCATAAATCCAAACGTGGATTCTCTGCTTTGGCAATGGATCAGGCCCATGAACATGCAAACGCTGTCATTAAGGGAGAAGGAGGGGCAATCGGTATTACAGAAGATCCCTCTACGCTTAGAAGATGGATGGTTGCTGGTCCAGAAATAAGCCATCTTGTCAATACGTATGAGGAGATTTCTGAACAGAAAGAAGCAAACGAAGAAGAAAGGCATCTTGAACAGACTACTCATGCACAAAGAACTTTCTTGGATCGCGTCTCAAAGTTGTACAACACTATAAGAGAGATGGATAATCCCTTCATGGAAGAATCAAAAGATCTGTTGACTATTGATTCAAAACAAGTTGCCCACCCGAGTGTAGCTGAAAGGCTTGCAACTCATTATGAAAAGGGCAAGGAAAAATTTGATGAATTTATAGCCAGTCTGTCTCCTGGATCAGAGAGCAAGTTTTATGACCCGATAAAGAAGCAGAAGTTAGCTTTTTTCTCTCAAAATCCAGATGATTCATCTCAAGATATGAAGCAGAAAATACTGAAAGACGATTGTGCACTCTTCTCACAGTTGTTCATATCTTGCCAAGCCAGAGACTGTGATTTGAATGACTTTTTCAAACACGAGAATCAACCTTTCCCTGCAGCCTTGAGTGATGGTGGTAGACTCCATTCATGTCAGAAATCCCAGCTTGCAAGTATTCTTGAGGATGCAGCAATAAATTCTGATGAAAGTCCTGAAGTAGAGGCATTGATTATTGATGGTTCAGCATTAGTAAATTCAATAACACCCAGAATCTCAAAAACATTTGATCAGTATTCCGAACTTGAGGTCCTTCCTAAAATGCAAAAGTATAGCTCAACATATGCTAGAACTGATATTGTGTTTGATGTTTATAAACCACAAAGCCTAAAAGCAGAAACTCGCTCGAAAAGAGGCTTCGGGACACGCCAAAGAGTAACAGGAAGAGGAAAGGTTTCCAAGAATTGGCATAGTTTTATGAGGGACAGTTCAAATAAAACCGAGCTCTTTGAGTTCCTAGCAGATAAGATTGCTGAAAACTGCACAGGTAACGTTGTTTATGTTACTCGAGGAGAGAATGTTATTTGCAATCAGATGGTTGATGTGGATCATTTGTCTCCTTGCAATCATGAGGAGGCTGACACAAGAATATTTGTACATGTCAAACACAGTATTGAAGAAGGAAAGAAGCGAGTTATGATTAAGGCAAATGACACAGATATTTTTGTAATTGCTTTGAGCGTTTTCTCCAATCTCAAAGAACTAGGCTTACAACAACTTTGGATTGAGTTTGGTACAGGCAAAAATTTGAGATGGATACCTGTGCATGATATTACTAATGGTATCACGCAGGACAAGTCGAAAGGTTTTTTATTTTTCCATGCTTTCTCTGGGTGTGATAATGTATCAGGTTTTAAAGGGAAAGGCAAGAAATCTTTATGGCAAACCTGGGATGTGTGCCCAGATGTATCTTATGTGTTCAAGAAGTTAAGTAGATATCCCCCAGTAGTAGATGAGATGGATATTCAGATCCTTGAGATGTATGTTGTTTCCCTATACGACAGATCAAGTCCTGTGACAACCGTTAATGAAGCAAGATTTGACATGTTTGCTCGAAAACAGCGTTCGTTTGACGCCATTCCACCTACCAGATCAGCATTAGTTGAACATATAAGAAGGTCATCTTACCAGGCAGGTTGCATTTGGGCCCAATCCATGGTATGCATAATGGAAGAAACCAATCCAAGTGACTGGGGTTGGACGCTTAAAGACAACACATGGAGTGTTGTGTGGACTACACTTCCTCAGATCGCAGATTCGTGTAAACAACTAACCAAATGTGGTTGCAAGAAAGAATGTCGAGGCCGATGCAAATGTCACAAACTGAGTTTACCTTGTACTGCTCTTTGTAGTTGTATCTGTGATACATGTAGTTAGTTTAATTAGCTTGGATTGGATTGGATTGATGCCAGACACGAACTCAAAAAGGGGTTTGTTCAATATTGTATTATTTATTGTGTGTACATATTCTTTAATTTAGTTCTAAATGATGTAGAAAGGCTGTTTGCCTCTTGAAAACTGTTTAGTTGAATAATGTTCATTCTGGAGGAGATTTTGTTCATTGAATATATTGTATTGTTGTTATGTATTAGATAATTTAGATTTTTTCCCGCCAATTTTAGTTCAAAATGGCCGCCAAATGTAAGATAATGATGGCTTTTGCATATTTGTGTTGAAATGTGTATATAGTAAGGTCAGATACTAAGAATTGTAACATTTTATACGTCTGTTGGAATTTTAGGTGCGATTTAGACTGTTTCTCCTTTAAACCTGCATTCAATGTCCGCCATCTTGAAAAATGGCCGCCATATTGAACTTTTTTCGTGGCTAATGTGCTTTTTTGTCAGAGGGATAGATGAGCTTAATTCATGCAAAATTTGGTGCTTGCATCGTTAAGTGAAAGATTCTTGTGATATTTTGAGTTAAGCTGCCCAGCTAATTGTTCTTCTCGTTGTTCGGATTGTCCAAAACCGTGAATCGAACGCGCCTAAATGTCATTAAAAAATGGGAGACTACTCTGAAAGGTTTGTTTCGAATCACCGTAGTCTACCAGTTCGAAAACAATATAGATGAGAGCAGCCCAGGTACCATAAAACATCGAGTGTTACCGACATGCTGCACAATCTCGAGTGGAGATCTCTCGAGCAAAGACGAGCGGACTCCAGATTGTGCATGCTTTACAAAATTCCGAACCATCTGGTAGCCATAAATGAGGATGATTACCTCACCAGAGGCACGGGTAGACGCCAACATCAATACCATCAGCTAAGGGCGGTCATATGGGGTGCCGTTTTACTATTTAACCTTAATAAGTGATATCACTTATTAGAATAGGTGATATCACTCATTCGAATAAGTGATATCACTCATTCGAATAGGTGATATAACTCATTTGTTTCAAATGAGTGATATCACTCGTATCACTCGAATGAGTGCTATCACCTATTCGAAATGAATAAGTGATATCTCTTAATCGAATGAGTGGTATCACTTATTCGAAATGAATTTAGACAATGATTCTCCCAAGGATGTTAATTTATATTTAATAAAATATAGATGATGTTCTATAACGAGAATAAAATGGAAATATCAAATATAGTGTGTAAAAAAATATTATGTTATAAAATAAATATTATTGTGAATGTAGAATATATATTGGCTTATTCTTTAATCATTTTATAAGACCATTAATTTTGATGGCTGAGGGTCCTCTTCTATCGGCTGCAATCAAACAAGGTGGCTACCGGTTCCATGCAATGCATGATAAATATAGCCCTCGCTGCTATTGATAATGAAATTAACATCTTTCCGCGAAAATAATATTTTTTTTATTAATTCCAAAATACATTCTTTTGCTGCTTCAGCCATATTTCATCATATCACATCTATATCTGCTGAATCATTTTCATCATGTCTTCACTGCTGAATCATTTAAGCAGGGACCAGTCTGTTTTTTCTTGCTTGATAAATCGAATAAGTGGTATCACCTATTCAAATGAGTGATATCACTCATTCGTTTTGAATAAGTGATATCACTAATTTGAATAGGTGATACCACTCATTCGAATAAGTGATATCACTTATTCGTTTTGAATAGGTGATATATAGGGTAGGTGGATTCCAGAAAGGTGGAAGGATGGATGGGTGTTGGGTTGGTTATGTAGATAGGTGAGTTTTAGTTAGGTTGAAAGTGGGTTGGTTTGTAGGTAAGTAGGTACATTTTTATATCCCCCCCCCACCACCCCCAAATTTTTTGGGGTGGCATATAGTAATCGCAGTGTCCGTCCATCCGTCCGACCAGTATTTCGTGTCCGACCTGTAACTTTGTAATGCATAGATGGATTTTGTTAATACTTGCTACAAATGATCAACATAACATGAAGACGTGTCGCCAGTAAGACCCACAACCATATCTCAAATGTCGAGGTCACATTTTGAGTATGTTTGACAACACTTTGAGTCTGTGTGAGATTTCGTGTCCGAACTGTAACTTTGTCATGCATAAATGGATTTTATAAATTTTATACTTGCTACAAATGATCAACATAACATGATGATTTGTCGCAAGTAAGAACCATACCTGTACCTCAAAGGTCAAGACGACACTTTGAGTTTGTTTGACAACACTATGAGCCTGTGTGAGATTTTGTGTGCGGCCTGTAACTTTGTCATGCATAAATGGATTTTGTTAATACTTGCCTCAGATGATCAACATAACATGACGACGTGTCTTGAGTAAGACCCATACCCATACCTCAAAAGTCAACGTCACACTTTGAGTTTGTTTGACAACACTATGAGACTGTGTGAGATTTCGTGTCCGGCCTGTTACTTTTGTCACAATTTGTACTCAACTGAGCGCTCCTGGTTCAAGATAAAGTCACATTTCCAGGCTTTCTTACCGCCAAGCCCGTGTGGTTCCGGCTAAGAATAGAATCACTGCGGATCTCTGCAGAGGGGTAGGAATCTCCGAATTGGTGTCATGTTTATTTTGTCATTTTTTGTCATGTTCACTGTTGTGGTTGAATTACCAACCCCTGTGTCGTTCCAGGAAGCCATATGATTGATGGCAAGAATAGGATCACTGTGGCTTATGCATGTCGTTCGAAGCGACAAATTAAGTAATACGACAGAATTTGCTGAAACTCTGCAGTTCTGCAGGTATGAGGGTTCTAGGTTCATTCTGCATATTCAGTTGTTGATGTATTTGTTTTTAATATGTATGTTAATTTGTTGTTTTTGTACATGTAGAGTGAACCTGGAATCTTCCCTCCTGTTGGCGTCGAATAACCTGTAATGTGTTGGTACGCCGTAAAACCCTATTCATTCATTCATTCCGTTTGAGATCTTAAGACCGTCCTGGAACTTTATCAAACATGGATGGATTTCGAAAACACTTGGCTCAATTTATCAATTGATCAATATGACATGATGATGTGTCACGTTATGACCCAACTTCTGGGTCACACTTTCAATTTATTTGATATTTCATGTCTGATCTGTAACTTTGTCTATCATGGAGGGATTTTAAAATAGCTTGACACAAGTGATCAGCATGTCATGATGATATGTCACCTGCATTTACCTGTTGAAATACCCAAACCATTACATCAGATGTCAAGGTCAAAGTTACACGAAGGTCAAGGTCACGCTTTAATGTAAAAAAAACAACAACATGACATTGCATGTCTTGTCTGAAACGTCAGTCCATTACTCTTGATATTCATGGATACATCGCTACCTATTACAACATATATTGTTATTTTCACAGACCATTTCAGGGGCATGCAACGCTTACCAGTGACATTTTTTGTTTTGTCATAATATTGGCATTCAAAATATAATGTCTCAACTGATGTCCATTTAAATATTGTTTTCCATAGTATTGATGGTCTTGATGGAACCTGATGATGAATGTGACACATGACATGAACAGTGACCAGGTCGCTACTTTAACAGATTTCCTGCTGAACCAGGATTCACACGTAGGTATGGGTAATAAGTTTTCATCAATTGGCCAGCTTGTTTTTCATTCAAATATTATCACAAAATTCCTTTCCATTGATTGAGAAAATATTCATGTTGATTATATGCCTCACCCTTCGCAAAATGTTACCATTATCCATATGTCCATCCATCTTTCAGTTTGTCCTTTTGGAATTTCTAACTTTGATAAATGTTTTAAGAGTTGTGGCCTCTTTTCAGCTGCATTTTTGGTAAAATTTACTAATTTAAATCGGTAGCTGGGTAATCCGTTTCTTAAAACACATTTCTGTTGCCAAAGTAAAAAAGATTAATTCAAATCTTTTGTTCATAGAGACCCCTTGACTTTGAAGTTGTTGGAGGTTGTTACAGTATACTTATTTATTGAAAGTGTGATTTTTTAAAAAAAAAAAATTATGTGCTATCAAGTCATTGAATGTGTGGCCCTTTAAAATAATTAATCATGTGAGTCACAGTTTGCCATTTAATGTTAGTGCTTAATTGGTGGTTGTTTGTCAAATAATGCTGTTGTTGAATTAATTTTGTGAAATTGCTTCAGATCTATTCTGATAATTACTTTAATTAATATATCACAGAAATATTTGATTTAAGTTGTTTTATATAATTTGTCACTTCCACCATTTCATTTTTACAGCTTTTTCTACTCAAAATTCCAATTTCTTGAATTTTGGGTATAAAATCCTGTGGACTGTAGTGAGTTGCTAAACGAAGGATGCTACAATGGTTGAAGCCGACATTCTGATTGGCAAGCGTGGAGAGCCACCCGAGAAGAGAGTGAAGAATGCGACAAAAGCTCACCAGCAGAGGCTGAAGATTCCTTGTGAGCAATGTGCTAGTGGTCAGAAGAATATTGAGGAGTTCCTCAGTGCTATGAGACAGTTCATAAGGATTCGTTAACAGAGCAGAACAGAACAGAACATATATTTTATTAGGATTTGTACAAAGTACATCATCATACTATATACAATTTACAATCAATATAAACATAAGTGTCATTTAGTAGTTTATAAGTGAAGTGGATCGTGACAAATGTGCTTATGTTTGTTTGTTTGTTTGTTTGTTTGTTTGACAGATAAGTCTTGTGCTTTAATTGATAAATGCGATAAACGTCGTTATGATGAGAAATGAGTGTGATGCTTGTTGTATACTATGAATATTTTTTTATCATACTATTTTGATAACCAGCTATACTGTTACATGAGTAAAATTGATACTTTGTCATAGTATTTATTTGTGTTGTATTGCTTATCTTTCTTTCAATAATTATGAAAAAACTTCCCCTCCATTTTGCCTTTCTACAATTGATGGAAAAAGGAACCACACAATTTTTCAAATATAGACTTAGGCCTGTCTAATGTTTTCAGTGGAGAGGATTTCAATCAAGCGGATTTTGATAGCCCTGTTAATTTCATGAAGGGGATTGTGATAGTCCTGACATTTTCATGAAGGGGATTTTGATAGCCTTGTAAAGTTCATGAAGGGGATTATGATAGCCCTGACATTTTCATGAAGAGGATTATGATAGCCCTGACATTTTCATGAAGAGGATTATGATAGCCCTGGCATTTTCATGAAGGGGATTATGATATCCCCTGCAAAAGTGTGAAGGGGATTTTGTAACACTTTTTTTTTCAGTGAAGAGGATTTTGATCATGGGGATTTTGATATACCCTCATAAATATTTACAAAAAAAATAAATTCAGTGTTTCGTTTTTTTGTTCTACTGGCCAGAAGAGGTAATGCGTCGACCTCTAGCAGCACTTTCTCTGAAACAACTAGGCCGATAAGATTCACCTGTGCATTTGGAGATTAGGGTTGTTAAACTGACTTTTGATGTAAAAAAGGATAGAACTTATTTATTTATCAGATAATTCATTAATACATAAATTCAAATAAATTTCTTATAGTGATTGCATCATTAATTTACATCTACATATAATGTGTTCCCCAACACCCCCTTGTTGACATGAAACCACCTTCCCCATACATTGATTGCAAATAACAAGGACTGATACACTATGTACAACACATTTGTGATCACTTTTTGTCAGTCATACTAAACATCAGGGCATTGTTTTCACCCGAAAAATAGACCAATAATAAGCAGTCAGTTTGGTCATATCCCATAGGTGATATTATAATGACTCAATCCAGACTCCTATATAACAGTTAGTGGCAATTCTTGCTAGAAAGTATCAGTTACAAGTATTGTTCAGTATACACTCGGTGAATTCTTATCCATTAACTTTGGCAGAGTTATGGGCCTTAAATGGTATTAACAGTGTCTTTATAATAAACAATTGAGGTCAGCTGATGTATTGCAGACTTTTAATGAAACTTCAAGCTATGGTCAGTATCAGTGAGAGAACGGGAAATTCTTGTATTTTGTAAGAGTCGTTGTAATGACTTTTTATGATATGATTAAATAATTAATAATAAAATTGGTTATATAACAGGTGTTGGGTGGCAAGTTTCGAGAAACCAAAGATGACATCACAGTCGCTGTTTCCAAGTCAGACAACGCTTGAGTCCTTATTTGCAGTTTGGCTGTAACTCACCAAGGCTGTTCTATTGGAAGTTACAAAAGTTATATAGAAAGGTAACTTATGTTAATATTATTTGGAAATCAAAGCACTCCAGTACTTGGGGAAATACCTGTCACCATTTTAATAAAGACAGTTTCACAGCCCACATGAAGAACCGTCTCTCAATTCAGGTTGATCACATCCCATAAAAAAGGGTTCCCATAGAAGATAAAGAAAATCAGGCAATAAAATGCTTGGGGTTGCTTTGAATAAATAGGGTAGGTCAGGAAACTGCAATTACACATATTTTGTTTTGGTCTATAAAAAACACAAAAAGATTTTCATTATTTTCTACCATTTTTCAATCTAGACTGTCACTGCGTCATTGGCCTCATTAATTAAACACTAAATTGGTGCAATACAAATGCCTATCAGGTTCCAGTTATTTCATATTTTGTCAACTTCTATTTTGACTAGAATGTAAATAAAATTTTGTAAATAATTTGTTGGGAGACTGGTTGCCGATAAAATAAAAAAATGTTCAGATAAAATAGCGCAAGCTGATGTAAAATAATACATGTATACAAGATTATATCCGTATGCAAGCATTTGTATAACTGGTATTGTGATTTATAAAAACATGTCTGCATACAAAACTATGCTTCTGCTATATTCTAAGTGCCATTTTATTAGGGAGAAATGAAAAGGATATCACAATTGTTCTTTCCTATTATTAAATATTAAAATGAAATGGCGACTGTGGTGTTCTCAGGGTGATGAGCTAGGTTTGCAAAAAAAAAAAAAAAAAAAAAAAAAAAAACACACCAAAAAATGTTACAAACAAACTGCTTAGCAACAATCATTTAATGTCTGTTTTATTGTTTACTTTAACAGTCACATGGAGTGTAAACATGGAGTAAACAAGCCAATCAAATCCCATTGCTGCTTCTAGTACTAATTATAAAATGTCTTAAAATCAGTCACATAGAGTGTAAACAAGTCTATCAAATCCTGTTACCACTTCCAGTACTAATTATAGAATCAGCCAATAAACAGCTCATCATTTTTATTGTTTTTTATGATGGTCCCTTTTACTGAATGACTCCCAAGTTTCATGTGAAGTGGTCTGGACGCCTCATCCCTGCAATCCTTACTGCAATCCTAGATTGAACACTGTTCTGCTAATTCTTTTGTTTTGAATACATAACAGATCCCAAATATATACTTCTAGGAGCAATGCATTTTGCTAAAATTGGAGGGGGGTATTTTACAATTTTAAATTTTTAAATCATGATTTAAATTTTTATGACGTTTGTGGAAAAAAATTGTTTAGCTTATTACCAGCAATGACCCAAATGATGCATTGATTCAACTTTAAAATGTTTCAATCAGACCAACTGCCAGAGTGACGAGTCATTTTATTTTCCATAGAAATGGCATGTACACTTAATATATGATCAGTTCTGTAATTGTTTGACATATATGACCAGTGCTATCAGTAAGTGACTGTCCAGTGCCCACACATTTGACAATTGTCCAATTCCTCAAAACAACAAATGTTAAATCTTTTATCTGCACCGTCATTGGAGACATGTGTAAGATAACAAGGTATAATTGGTTTACAATATATATGATACATTATCTTAAATTTAAATTACATTACAGTTTTACTTAAATGCTGGTCCTCCATGGTAGAACAGACTAAAAAGCTGTCTTGATATCACTCACTTTTCACCATTGAAGTTGTACAATATTTCAGAATGTTTACCAGT
Organism: Panopea generosa; assembly: GCA_029582155.1. Taxonomy (NCBI): domain Eukaryota; kingdom Metazoa; phylum Mollusca; class Bivalvia; order Adapedonta; family Hiatellidae; genus Panopea; species Panopea generosa. The sequence goes on from CM055912.1 coordinate 16,591,964, forward strand.
TACTAGTGCAAAGATGGTTAAACTCGGCTTCATTTTGTGGTCTTCCTCAAACAGTAAAAATGGATGCCATGTAGAACTTGCAATGGGTTGAAACTCCATAAAACAAACTATAACTCCATATGATAAGTGCATTGTGAACATTATGTACCTCAGGATAATCCACCATTATCATCACATGGTCAGCTGTTTGGTCGCAGCAGCAACAAATAATTCCAATTTCGACAGAATGGAGGGCAATCCATTATATGTTCAAATGCTGTGAGACAAAAGCCTGGAAGCCCTAACCAAGTGGGCTGAGGTATGTATTCAGTCAGAGATGAACATGGTTGAGACTCTCTGGATTATTGATCATATTTCTAGAATTTTCTGACACCCGGTTTCACCAAAATGTTAAACAATATTTTTAAGCCTCCAAATCCAGTACATACTGGTACCAGTATGACTGCATATATATTTTTAAGTCACTTGAGACTTTGTCTTTAATTTTTAGATGATTATCATATTTATTTGCTACCTGTTTCATTGGTCTCTCAGAACATAATTGAACTAAATCATTTTCTGTCATTATATGATAATGAAAAAGCGCCTTGTCCCTGACTGACTGTATCTTGTTTAAAAATGACTTTAATCAAAACATAAGAAGTAATTTTTTATGATCCACAATTTGTTATTGCTAAAATTCATTCCCACTATCAACAACAGCCCAACTCTTCATCATCAGCAATAACCCCACTATCATCATCAACAACAACCTGATTATCATCATCGCTAACGATATTCCCGCTATCACCATCACCACCAACCACCCGGTTCCCACTTTCATCATCATCATCCACACCTCAACTGTCATCATCACCAATAATAACTCCACTGTCATCACCAATAACCATCCCACTTTCATCATCATCAACACCCCAGCTATCATCACCAACAATAGCACCACTATCATTATCATCAACACCCTCAAAATCATCATCACCAACACCCTCACTACCATCATCAACAGTGACCCCATTATCAGAATCGCCAACAATATCCCACTATCATAAACATCCCCATCACAATTATCTTCAGCAAAACCCCTTCTGTCGTCACCAACAACACTCTCCTCCACTCCCTCTTTATTCGTTATCAACAACATCCCCACAGTCATCATCAACAGCACCGCCATTATCATCATCAGCAACAACAACCCCACTTTAACCATCAACAACACCCCCATTATCATCATCAGCCGCCGTACTCTGATTATCTGGAAGTTACGACGCAAACTATAACAAATAATATGTGCTGAGACGCTATGCCGCCCAGCAGCGAAGGTAGCTGGCAACCGGCGCTGACGTAAGTACGTCAACGTGAAGTAACATTCGGTTCTGGTCTTTGTCTCTAGGGGTTTACCAGGTCGCCGCAGACTGTAAACAGTTCAGGTATGTCGGAAACGTGACTCAGGTCACTCAATCTTTTTGCGACAGCACCCGAACTGACATACTACCACCATGGCCGCTACCCCATCCACTCTCATTTTATTGCGACCGTTTTCAGAAATCCGTTGTATGACTATGTTGAAAACTGTGAACAACTGAAAAAAAAATCAAATTGGCCTTTATTGTATGAATCGTATGACGTGGACTGAAAACCATGTGACGAGCAATCTGAACACTTCCTGCACTGTTTTCCGCTCTGTCAGTTAATATAAGCATAATTCATCCAATAATTCAAAAGTCTTCTATGTTAAAGGTGTCAAAAGGCATCTATATCAGAGGTATCCAAAGGTGTCTATATGAAGTAAAGGGTTAAATCATTAAAATAAGTGAACGTTTGGTGCAAGTTATCTGTACAGACTTAAGATAAGCATATAAGGAGTGTTCCAAACCACGCCAGCAGACGTAAATGGTCTACATTTAAAGTAGATTTTACTTGATTTTAAAGATGAATCACCCATAACTTTCAGTTTAAAGAAATGATGGAAATTTATTGAATCACAAAGCGATATTGGTCGTTAGTTTACCTTATTAATGAGAAAATCTTTAATACACAGGTCGGCTTTTTCCGTTTTATTCGTCAATGTTTTAGCATAACCCGATACTGGCCAATGAGCGACTTTATCGCGAGTCGCGTTTTAGTATTTAGTCAATAAAATCAAAGACTTTTCCAACATAGAGACAAAAAAACAACAACAATAATATAAGATATTGAACAGAACATCCATAATTTATGATATTTGAGGTAAAATGTGCAGTTTTACTGCGAAGATAGAAAAAAATATCGGCGATATCGGGACCCAATTCATACGTCCCATTAAATTGTCCAGGCCTGCACATTTAAATTAACCAAGCTACGCCCCTGATGGTATATATATATATATATATATATGTGTGTATGCTGTAAAAGGAAAGACGGGCGAATCGAATACAAAGCCTTGACCTACGTCACAACAAATCAAAGCTCATTCTTTATTTAACCTGCTTAGAATGACAAGTCGAGCAATCTATAAAATTTACTCATTACCGCCAGTGAAGAGCAATGGAAATCGCGTGTATGCATAACAACTCGTAATCGAGACGATCCTCGGATTTGACTTCCAAAATATCACGATTCCATGCCGAGGTTCTATTTTCGATATTTAGTTTTGATTATCTTAGACGTTGTCTTTTCGCCTCGATGATTGTTTGTATGAAAAAAAGTTTTAAACTAATTCTGCTAAAGTTTCTGATTCGTTGATACAGACATTCGGATCTCCTTGTTGATATTCATAGATTCTTGTTTTGGCAGATTATCGTTTATGTGGGCTTATTACTGTATCCATTTTTACTTTGACGGTTTTTACAATACGTGACAAATATCCAACACAATATATCAGTTATTACTATAGTTGTTTTAAACATATTTATTTTACATCGATTGTGAAACAATTACTTACAACTCTGGCAAATCGCGCTCGAGATCTTCCTGGGTAGAGGAAGTCTACTACCCTCCCCCCCCCCCCCCCCCCCCCCCCCCCCCCCTCCACAAACACCGTAACCTGGGACCGATCAGTGACGTAGCTTCCTGCATTGTAGGCACGTCACTACATTTTTTTTTTGAGTAATCGAAAAAATAAAAATATCAAAAATGCAATAAATATCGGACCCTAGGCTGCTTCATTTTTCAATTATTATAATGGGGACAAACCTTAGCCTAAAACATTATGTCTACTTTATTTGGTTATAAAACAAGATTAATTAATATTAAGGTTAACAAGGCCCCTAAAAACATAAGAAATATACGCAAACAATGCACATGCGACAGTTTAGCTGATTTTTTTCCGGGGAGCATGCTGTACTACTGCCAATGCTCTGCCACTGGACCACGCACTCCAAATACAATAGTACGCAAATTACCACCCACAATATGTAATACACAAAAGTGGTGTGTATGGAATATTCAGTCTAATCTTAATTCCTCTGTCAAACTTTATCTGTTTACCGACTCAATGTTTGTCCGGTCGGAGGTGAGCAAGACTATATGATAACCTGATAGCCTGATTAGACATTGGACTACTTTACAGCCGTCGAGCACTTGTCCATTTTCCAACTTTGAATACAACCATGAAAGTCGGTGTGACCTGCCTTTTATTAGTGTGCTTGATTGCTGGTAAGTGTTTGGGTAATTTCTTTCAAAATTAAAGCAAGAAATTCACAAATGGTTCACAAACTAGTGCCACACATAACTTATTTACTTGAATGTGTTATACATGATGATTTCTATTCAATATACATATACCTTTCCGCGGCTTTGATATTTTACTAAAAATTTGGCACATATTTTCTGTATACAAGTAATCGGTCTCTCTATCCATCATTTATCAATAAAATATGTAAATTTTCTGTATGACGTGGAATCTTCAGTCTATAGATAAGAAGGGTTGGGGTTGGGGAAGCGGGAGAGAGAGTTAGTTCCATATTACTAGTAAGTAAGACAAGATACTGTACATGCGCTGCTGTGAGAATCCGGAGTTGGGGTGGGGGAAGGGGGATAGAGAGCTAGTTCCATATTATTGTAAGGCAAGATACTGCCAAGGCGCTGCTGTGATTATCCTGAGCTGTGAGATGTGTGTGTGTGGAGGGGGAGAGAGGTAGTGCCATATAACTGTAAGATAAGATACTGTAAATGCGCTGTTGCGATAATCCGGAGTTTAGGGTGGGGAGATGGAGAGAGGGGAAGTTCAATATTACTGTAAGACAAGATAATGTACATGCGCTGCTGTGATAATCCGGAGTTGGGATGGGGGGAGGGGGGGAGAGAGAGCTAGTTCCATATGACTGTAAGAAGTTGGTGGGGGGGGGGGGGGGGTCAGGGGAAGGGAGAGAGAGGTAGTTCCATAATACTGTAAGACAAGATTTTGTACATGCGCTGCTGTGATAATCCGGAGTTGTGGGGGGAGAGGTAGTTTCATATTACTGTAAGACAAGATACTGTACATGCGCTGTTGTGATAATCCGGAGTTGTGGGGAGAGAGATAGTTCCATAATACTGTAAGACAAGATATTGTACATGCGCTGTTGTGATAATCCGGAGTTGTGGTGGGAGAGGTAGTTTCATATTACTGTAAGACAAGATATTGTACATGCGCTGCTGTGATAATCCGGAGTTGTGGTGGGAGAGGTAGTTCCATAATACTGTAAGACAAGATATTGTACATGCGCTGCTGTGATAATCCGGAGTTGTGGTGGGAGAGGTAGTTCCATAATACTGTAAGACAAGATATTGTACATGCGCTGCTGTGATAATCCGGAGTTGTGGGGAGAGATGTACAGTAGTTCCATAATACTGTAAGACAAGATACTACTGTACATGCGCTGCTTTGATAATCCGGAGTTGTGGGGGTGGGGGGAAGAGAGGTAGTTCCATAATACTGTAAGACAAGATATTGTACATGCGCTGCTGTGATAATCCGGAGTTGTGGGGGTGGGGGGAGGGGGAAGAGAGGTAGTTCCATAATACTGTAAGACAAGATATTGTACATGCGCTGCTGTGATAATCCGGAGTTGTGGGGAGAGATGTACAGTAGTTCCATAATACTGTAAGACAAGATACTACTGTACATGCGCTGCTTTGATAATCCGGAGTTGTGGGGGTGGGGGGAAGAGAGGTAGTTCCATAATACTGTAAGACAAGATATTGTACATGCGCTGCTGTGATAATCCGGAGTTGTAGTTGGAGAGGTAGTTCCATATTACTTTAAGATAATATACTGCACATGCGCTGCTGTGATAATCCGGAGTTGTGGGGAGAGAGGTAGTTCCATAATACTGTAAGACAAGATATTGTACATGCGCTGCTGTGATAATTCGGAGTTGTGGGGAGATATGTACAGTAGTTCCATATTACTGTAAGACAAGATATTGTACATGCGCTGCTGTGCTAATCCGGAGTTGTGGGGAGAGAGGTTGTTCCATATAACTGTATGACAAGCGCTGCTGTGATAATCCGTTGTAAAGGCATTCCCACGTCAGGAGTTCCGCGGAGAATAGCACTTATACCATTATTTGACCTTGGACGACAAAAGGTCAATAACAGTCTTTATATATGGAGTGCTCAATGCCACACTGGTCTATCTCCACTGTACGTGAGCATGAAGATAGATAGTTCTGCACTAAGTAATCCGTATCACAGGGGCTAGTGTCAATATACAGTTCATATCCCTATATTATATAACATAATAAAGAGTGTCAATATACATTTTATATCCCTATATATAACGTAATAAAGACGTCATTATTATATACTGAACGGAACAGCTAACCCGCCACTTTTGTTTTTCAGATATCTTTGTCGATACATTGAACATGTGCCATTTAACACTACCATATTTTTCTTCCTATTTCGTAAGCGAATACAGTTTTTGTTTACTTTCGAAGACAAGCGGTGACGTTGTGTCGGCTCTTAAAATAGGACTTTGATCCCTGAAAGTAATGGCCAATGTTCCCTAGATCTCCAAAACCCCTGGGAGGACCTCATTTAGGAAGCCTTTTGGTAATGACATATTGTGCTTTCAATACCTGTCAATGTGGCTCAAAGGGTATACTTGGGGTAATTTGATTTAGAACAATTAGAAATCTTAGAAGTCATAGAGTGTTGTTAAAAATTTAAGAAAAGCTCATACCCAGAAGATTAAATTGAATAGCATGTTATCTCAGAAACCACTAGTCATACTGTGCATTGAACATTTCACACTGTTGTCCATCGTCGGATACCCACGCGTAATCCATTCCGACACTCTCCATTCATCACTCGTGGGATATAACACTAGTTTTGCGTCGTTTCTACTGAGCCACGATGCAACCATATTATTGGTTCCTTCACAATTTCATGAAGGGAACGTTATCTAATCGCAACGCTATTAGATAACGTTTTCTGTATGACGTGGAATCTTCAGTCTAGAGATAAGAAGGGTTGGGATTGGGGAAACGGGAGAGAGAGTTAGTTCCATATTACTAGTAAGTAAGACAAGATACTGTACATGCGCTGCTGTGAGAATCCGGAGTTGGGGTGGGGGAAGGGGGATAGAGAGCTAGTTCCAATTTCCAAGCATTATGTTCGTTTTATAAATATACAATTCAAACAAAACAATGATTTCAAAAACAATCAATAATGCTAGTTGAATAATGAAAAAAAAAGAGCATTAAAATAACGAAAAATGAATTTTTAAATAAGAAACAAGGATTATTTTATCACCGCCATTATGCGACCCCACGGAAGCACTCCCTGTTTCCAATGGATGTGATATGCCTTTAACGCTATAGACCAACCAGATAACTCGTCTTGATTTAATGTTGACCCCAAAAAATAAGCATGAATAAGAAGCAGATTATTTTTCACCGCCATTATTGGACTACCCGCGGAAGCACTTCCTGAGTCCAATGGGCAGTGTTATGCCTTTTACACTATACACCAAGTAGATGAAAGACGTCGTCTTAATTACATATTGCTGTACTACAAGTGGTCTTGGTGCCGTTTTAAGAGCACTTACCTATCACCGCTAAAACCGTAGGTTCGATTCCCGCTCGCTCCAAATCTTTATATGAGACTTGGTCAATTGCTTGTGGTAAGACGGTGGTTCTACTCAGATTTATTCTAAAGCTTTTCTCCTCTAATAAAACTGGACATGTCTTATATAACCTAAAGTGCGCCAATGATTATTAGTGATCGTCATTCACCATGAGAGCAAATCCTGTTTCCGATCGGCGTGTTTCGCTCGCAACGTTATCGCAATGTCTCTAACCTGTTATTCCAGGGGTGCAACTAGCAGCAGTTCAGCATGGATGTCCAGGTGGATTTGGATTAGTCAATTGTTTTATTGATCCGTGTTCAACTGCACAAGTTAATGGTTGCCATGGACATCCGGACGCTCACTGTGTGTATGTATATTTTCGTGATATATAGTAAGCCGGGGGTATTCTTATTGACACGTCTCGACGTGAAGATAGGCGACAATCTAAATCTTCAGTGATTGTTAACCTTTTTTTTTTTTTTAAATAAGTGGTTTGAAACTTATATATCATACATTGATTGTGTAACAAACTCTTACAACGAAGTCTTTCTAGGAAGAAACAGTACTAAGCGTATGTGGATACAATGCCTTGCTCAAGGACACTACACATAGCTGTTGCGGAGGATCGAACTCGTGTCCCCACCGATCCTATTTCCGATGCTCTACCACTGGAGCACGAGATCCATTAGTGTCACATGCATGTATATATGTAAAACAATATTTGAAGTATTTCAAATTTACTTGGATTTCTTATCTGTCCTACTGATGAAAACTGATGGGTGTCCTTTTTGTCATAGATGAATAGATTGATTGAATATTTAGCGTCGTTGTTATGCCATCCAGGGTTAACAGACGATCAATTAATATCACCACTGTTTCCTGGGATCCTGGAAGGTTAACCAGTATTCGAGCACACTCATCTCCTCATGTAACTGATAATTTCGAAAGATTACATGCTTCACGTTAACATTCCCAAATAAGGCAATGTGCGAGGGCGGTTGAAAAAAAAATCCCCGGACGATCCCCAACCACCCACCGTGGGAATCGACCCAGGGACCTCTGGGTCTTGGAGCAAGAATCTATGTGCTGGTATGCCAGTAAACTGCACTTCCTTTCTCCTGTTATTAATCCGGTTTACATCCACAGGTCAAACTATTGCGGGGGTTGCAATGCTGAGTGGTACGACAGTAACGACCAACAAGTATTTTGTGTTTCCGGCTAACACAGGTCAGTATGCGATCTAAGTACAATTGTACAACTCGTGGATTCAAATACCGTATTGTATAATATAATTTGTATCGGACAAAAGTTCCTTGTTTTGGGGTCATTAGTAATTTTTCTTGGATGAATAATTTAACCATTGATCACTTAAAATATAGATCTCAAATAAACAGAATAAATCAACAAGTAGGTTTACATATTTATTGAATGCCCCACAAACCTTAAAAATATGTTCAGCAATAACCTACTAATAAAGTACTTTGTCATACCGACTAACACAGGTCAGTATGTGATTTATCTAAGTAGGCATAAGCTGTACAACTCGTGGATTCAGATACCGTATTGTTTAGTATACTGTGTCTTGGGAAATCGTTTGTAGATTTAATAAATGCACCCCCCGACCCAAACCTAAAAAAATATTTTCAGTTTATCTTATCAAAGGTACAAGACAAAAGTCGTCGTAAACATTAACCAAAGATTACTAATAATATTTTGAACATTAATCAAATAGAAACCAACTGATATAATGCAGAAAATTTTATATTTTCAGGAAATACCATCATTTTTAAATAAAACGTTGATAAAAAAACAACGAAGAACTACTTACTTATCGAAGTAAATTAAATAAGTTTAAACTAAAATAAGACAAAGAAGATTTTTTTATTCGAAGTAACATTGTGAAAAGCAGCCCTGTTCTCCACTATTAATACCATTTTATATATTGCACATTGCAGAAAATAATAATTAGCGCATAATTTCTTTTATTCTGCCGTTAATGAAGTTAATATAGCCAATCTACATGTCTATAGTAAATATATATATATGTTTAGATGACCGGTCTTGTCCTCTCAAAATATTTAAAAACGGGTACCAGATGCTCTCACTCGTTTGATGCTTACCTGGTACCAGTATAATATGACGTAACGCCTGACTACACAGTTGTGTTCCTTTATTGTCACGGTAACAAGATTATTGCGCTTAAAAAGATCCTATGTAATTTGGTTTGATATATTTTCTAAATTGTTAATAGGGTATGTCTGTGGTGGTAAGAGCAAAGGCTGGCATAGCATACACTGCCATCAAACATCACTGGTGTTGAACAGTGACTTTTTATGATTTTAACAGATGGATGTTTCTTTTCTTTTTTTTTTATAAAAAAGAGCTGTCTTTTAAAAGCAAACAACCTGTTCAACCTAACAGTTATTGTGCATTTTTATGTGCCGAAAATATTCCTGCGATGGAAAAAATACTTTTTAAAAATGATCTATGTGGAATTTCTTTTTTACCATGGAAAACCTAGACCTTATTTTATATAGAACAAAAAAATAAAATCCATATATATGCAGTAAGGACTGAACTGGTATGATATTTTAAGCCATAATTAATCAATTGCTTAATTAATATCCCCACCCTCCCCCCTAATTTTTATATAGCCCCGACCCTTTTTTTTTCATAAAAAAAATCAAAAAAAAAAAAAATCTCCCCATCCCAACTTTTAAAAAAAAATTGGATGATAATATAGCAATTAATTTATAAATGTTAACAATGGCAGAGTTCAGAATACTGACAACAAGAAGCCACTGTCATAATACGACTATGATCTCGCTGCAGTAAATGATATCATAAATAGATATCATAAGATATTGCATGTAACAGCATCAATATTGTTCATATGTTCAAACCAGCTACTTATAAAACTTAATGTTAAACCATGAAATTTTAACTAGTTTCCGCGGGGGAATAACACTTATACCATTATTTGACCTTGGAGTACAAAAGGTCAATATAAGTCTTAATATATCGAGGGCTCAGTGCAACACTGATCTAACTCCACGTGGAGAATGAAGATAGATAGCTATGCACTTAGTATTCCATATCACAGGGCTAGTGTCAATATACATTTCATATCCCTATATATAACACTAATATCATTTTTTGACCTTGGAGGACCAAAGGTCAATATCAGTCTTTATATATCGAGGGCTCAGTGCAACACTGATCTAACTCCACGTGGAGAATGAAGATAGATAGTTATGCACTTAGTATTCCATATCACAGGGACTAGTGTCAATATACATTTTATATCCCTATATATAACACTAATATCATTATTTGACCTTGGAGGACCAAAGGTCAATATCAGTGTTTATATATCGAGGGCTCAGTGCAACACTGGTCTAACTGAATGAAGGTAGATAGTACTGCACTAAGTTATTTATACCACAGGGACTAGTGTCAATATATATTTCATATCCCTATATATAGCATTACAGGAGTGTCAATATACATTTGATATCACTATATATAGCATAATAGGAGTGTCAATATACATTTGATATCCCTATATATAGCATAATAGGAGTGTCAATATACATTTGATATCCCTATATATAGCATAATAGGAGTGTCAATATACATTTGATATCACTTTATGCATATATAACGTTATACAAACGTCATTATTATATACTGAACGGAACAGCTAACCTCCCACTTGTTTTTCCAATAACTGTGTCGATATATTAAGCAGTGTTACTAAAATGTGTATACGACGTCAACAGTATTTGATTGTTATATTTTATATAGCTTAAACGTTCTTTCTTAAAAAAAAGTCAAAATTTCAAGGAAATTATGTTAAAACACTTTTTGAAAATATACATAAAATGCCAGGTACATAAAATATTAGGTTAGCTGTTCAATATAGTATATATAAGTATGAATTTGGTGGCGGTCATTGTCCATCAACTGATTTAAATTCAAGTTAATTTTTTATTTTTGATATCATTTATGATATTCCATAGTTCTAACAAGTTTTTTTTAAAAAATGATTTTGTTTTTATTGCAGCCAAAAGTTCCTCTATATGAAATGACCCAGCTACTTTACTCGACCGTTGCTATAAAACTCGATGTTTGTTGTATAAATTTTAATAAAACGTACAAACCTCCAAGTTTCCACCGCTTTATTGTTCTGTTCTTGAACTATCTTGATCACGGTTTCACTAAACATCTCAAGTTGAGATTTTCTTCAATTCGAACATTTCAGTTGTTCTAAATGATTATTCGAACTCATAATATTTTAAATGACCGCACAAAAAATTGAAATCAGAACAAATTTTTACTCGTTGATAAAAGATAAAATACAAAATGATCAACGTAAATGAAATTATAGCGTTTCAAAGATTTGAAATCTCAAGTTGAGATGTTTAGAGAAGCTGTGGCGAGGCCCCTACATTCGTTTCTATTTGTTGAGGGAAATTGATATTTTACAAAAGGTAACGTATTTCGCACATTTGTGTTTACATTTTATGTATTTTATAGATTAAGTTGTTGTAAATATCGATATATGTCACTTAAATACACTATTTTGTCTATCTCAGTGGCGAATCTTCCTATAGACAATATAGGCACGTGCCAACACTGTTTTATCTAAGAAATCGAAAAATAAAAATGCCAAAAAAAATGCAATTACAACTGACCCCTAGGCTACTTTATTTTTACCTTTATTGAATTGAACAAACCTTGAAAAATACATTTATTTGGTTATAAAACAGTGAATTCAAGGTTAATATAAAGGATAACAAGGCTCCTAAACATGAATTATAATTAGTTCAAAACACACCTACACACCTACGATAGTCTAGCTAAAATATTGTTTGGAGGGGCATGCCCCCTGACCTCGTACAACTGTGCCTACACATCGTTTTCAGTCTAGCCACGCCTCTGTATCTGTCTACCATAGAACCAGTATTTGCATCTATGAATGCGTTACCGTGTGGAGATGTTGATTTCCAAGCGTAACTATTTAAAATTTCATATTTAAGTCAGTATATATATGTTTATAATAAAGCATTTAGATATAACATAGATAATAGCATGTACAACTTTATAAGTTACTCAGGGCAGGGTGTGCGAGGGTGGTTCCATTTCCACTAGTGGGAGTCAAGAGAAACTTCCACCGCGACAATCTTTAGAAACAGAAGTAGAAATAGTGACTTCTTCACTTCAAATTTTGGTTTCATATGGCTAGAACACATTACTTATTTACCTACATGGGGAAATGTCAGCCCGGGCCGCACACTCTGTTTTACATAAAGGGCAAAGTGAGCACTGTTGGTTTATGTATGGAACAGTTCATGCCGAAACATGTATATACCTACATGTATTTGTAACCACTCCTGTTACATTTCTGTTGCTTCTCTCGAATTTTTAAGAATATTGTATTAATTAGGCTATAGTTTAAAATATTACCCTGCAAAGTATCTGAGTACGTATGAATGCCACTTTTATAATAAGTTATTTCTCAAAACTTGTCATGTTACAATACAATGTATGTATTATAGAGGCTATACTAGTATTCTAGGGGAGGCAATTGACCTGAAAATGTGTACATATGTGCCCTATGAACTTCAAAACATAGGCACAAACTCTACGTTGCAGCCTTAAATTCGGTGGTCAAAACTCTACATTCAACCCAATTGCAGGGGTCGAAAGTCTACATTCAACCAAATTGCATAGAAGTCATAACTCTACATTTAATCTAAACAAAAAATTGTTAAAATAATGGCATAAACTCCTGAATTTCATTAAAAATAAAAGCCAAGTATTCTAGTATGGGGTTCGTAAGCAGGAGGGAATTGAAGCTCTGATTGAACAGGGGGTCAAAAGTCTACGTTTGCATTGTTAATCACCCCCAAAATAATCATACGCGACAGGGACTACTTTTATACATCAATTTTAATTTTTCATGTATTTAATGTAAGCAAGCAGAAACAAATTAAACAATAAAAATATATTGTGGACATTGTATTCTGCCAATTTTAAAAATGTTGCATAAAATAAACTAAAAACTGTCATACAATATGGTTTTATTATGTGAATTAAGTAACTCTAAAATTTGAACACAGAAGGTCTTTGATAGTAATACTTTTTCAAATACTGTTTTGGAAAATTGTTAAAACAGTGACATAATTATACATAAGAAAAGGGACATAATCATTTATACGAAAAGGGACATAATCATACATTAGCAAAGGGACGTAATCATACATTAGCAAAGAGACATAATCATAAATATGAACAGGGACATAATTATACATAAGAAAAGGGATATACTTTTACATAAGAAAAAGGGACATAATAATACATAAGAAAAGGGACATAATTATATATAAGTTGTTGTTGTTGTATGGTGTTAAGCATCGCTTTCAACAATTTTTCAGTCATATCGCGACGGTGTCTACTTGAAACAGTATTCTAAGCGCTGTCACTGAAGTATCATGCCGCAGACACATAGTATGATGCCCCGCCCAGTCACATTATACTGACACCGGGCCGACCAGACCTAGAACTCTCCTCTAAATGCTGAGCGTCAAGCGAGGAAGCTTCTAGTACCATTTTTAAAGACATTTGGTATGACCCGGCCGGGGATTGAACCCACGACCTTCCGCATGCGAGGCGGACGCTCTACCACTAGACCAGGCCGCGGTCTGTAATTATGTATAAGAAAATGGACATAAGTATACATATGAAAGGGGACATACACAGGCAGGAACCATAACTCTGGATTATATTTTAGCACAGTTATGGTCCTTTTTGGACTTAGACACCCAGAGCTGAGCTGTGTTGTCTTCTGACAACTCTTGTTGTTCCATACGCGAACAATGATACTGACGTAGTATCAAATACTTTTTTTACATTTAGGCCATGTAAACGTACCTAATTGTCTGCCGGGCCCGATAAGCTCAGTCGGTTGTGAATTCGAATCCCCGCCCGATAACAGTTCCCGTGGTGATTGATATACGACATTGTGTCTCATTATCATTCGACTCTCACCGCTGATTCAAGTGGGAAAGTTATCAGTTACTTACGGAGATGGGGTGTGCTCGAGTACTGGTTAACCTTCCAGGATCCCAGGAAACAGTGGTTAGGTTAACTGATCGTCTCGATGGCATAAAAATGACGCTAAATATTCAATCAATCAATGATACTTATGTAGAAGCATATATTTAATGTGCTTATTTTTAACATTTAATCAAGGATGTTACGTCCTCAATTGTAACTCGTCATAGCTTCGCAACTACCCTGAAAAAATAGAAATGAAGATACCGTGAGATTGTGTTATACAATATATATATATATATATATGATAGCTTGACACCCGGCTCAACAAACTTCTTTATTTGATTAGTAGAATGTAGACACGACATGCCAGTGGTAATGGGGATCTTTAACCGTCAGGTCGTTGTCACAGATTTCGACATTCAGGTTTATGTGGGTTTAACTTTGATATTTATCATAGACTTGGAATATCTTAGAATTACAAATTCATGATGCAATAAACGTGGTTTAAAAATATTTTATTTCTATTTAGAAATTGGACTGGGCCACAAGTTCTTCCAACATCACCCCCCCTACAGTTTAACAAATAACATATACAGTATGGTAGTTTTAAACAAATAAAATAAATATGAAGGAGAAAAAGACAGAATTGTAAAAGAATAACAGCTAAATTTAAAGAGAAAAGACTTATAATAAAACTAAAAACAATACTAAAATGGTTTGTTTAACATAGTTAATTAAACGAACTGTGTATATGTAGACGAAACTGTGACCCGGGCTGACCCCGTGATATTTAATCAGTTTAGATTGCTATACTACAAAAAAGGTAAAGTTATATAAAAAACTAAATAAGTTAATTTTCCTATTTTATGCATGTGAACTAATAAACAATAAAAATGTATCAACTTTTTGAAATGCATCCTCCGCTAAAACAATTTTCAAAATTATGTCAGTTACCGAGAAGCATGTATAGACACCATTTGCAGTGATTCGATTTCATTGAAACAAAATACAAGTATATCTGCAAGTATCTATTGGTAATGTTGTCCCAAGCCTGGCTAACGTTCTGACCTTCAACATTCTTCCACCCAACGTCCCTCAACACTAGGCCGGGGTAACTCACTGAACTTCCCGGTCCCATTCTGCAGAGTTGACATCTACCGGTGTAACGTTGTAAACTGACCGCCATAGACTAATGATCGGGGGTCATTATTTTATATAAAATATTATGACCGGGGGATCATAATATTATGACTCCCCCCACACGTAGAAAAAGACCCTCACATAAAATTGTGACCCCCTATAGAATAACGACCCCCTAACACAAACCCTAACCCATCTAAGGTACACTTACAACATAATTATCCCCCGCCGATAGGCATCTGAGGAGAATATGGTAATGGCACCCGTCAGTGCGTGCGTCCGTGCGTGCATCCGTGCAACATTTTTGTGACTGCAACTCCTCATTCATTATTGGACGGAATTGATTCAAACTTTCAGGGATTACTACTACCTATGCTTATTTGTGCAGGATGAAATAAATCTTGGATTGCTCAATCCGTTCTGGAGTTATTGCCCTTTTTTCAAATGGCATCGGCGGGCGATATGGCTGTCATTCGACTGCAGCCCTTGTTTTTTTTCTAAGAAGTGGTCTTGGTTTCCCTGGTTTCTTTAAAAACACATTACAACTTTATATATAAGTCGTGACGGGTATCGTAACAGAAACTTAGTTTATATATTGTGCAATGGCTTTGACTGTTATAAAAGGGTATAATTATTGCTCAAGACGTGTTACTTAAAAGCTCTCGAAAAGTGACAAAAATCACCCAAACCTCCAGGGGGAATGACTATATTTCAATATTATACTGAAATTCGAACAACATCTTATTGTCATGGGCGTCACAGGTCATAAAACATAAGACTTCCCAACAACCGATTTGCATATTTTATGCCTTATATTGGTATAATTGTTGATTTTTCTACTTAAAAACCCCTGAAAAGTGACAAAAATACCCAAATTCCAAAGAAGGATGTCTCTTCAACAATATACTGAAATTTAAATAATTTCTAACGACGAGGAGCGTCACAGGTAATAAAACCACTGGGCTACCCCACACCCGTTTCGCCTATTTTTGGAGATATATATGAGTGACATATAGGTGACATAACGGAGGTTAAGGGTATTTGACATCACTTTCAGGGGTGACATAAAACATTGTGCTTTTCCACGTAAATTGGCTTTTTACAAGCTTGCACTCCAGAAAATGAACTATTTTACCGTCAATAGCATTTTTTCGTAATGAGCCCGCGAGCCCATGCTATTACGAAATTAGTGCAACATGTAGAATGCAATAACAAAATGATGTTTCCTCTAAAATTTCGGAAAAAATCACCATTACTATAAGTTCAAGAATGCTTACACTACATTGTACAGAAGGTAAATTAATAATTTTATACATGTATGCGTAACATGATTATACGTTATACCTTGCATATATAGCCGCAAAATAGACCTGTCCGATTTTGCATTTATCAAGGCCAGGGTTATCGGCACGACTGTCGTGCCAATTATTTTCTTTATCGGTACCAACGGTGTGCGATTATTTTTCTTTCTTTTTAACGATACTGCACGAGCTCCAAAATGAGCATGACAGATGGTGTTTATGGGAACTTGCTAAGATCAAGCTCATAAAACAAAACAAAATAGGGCAGGCAGGTGATGTATGCAAAGCTGCTACGAAAAGTGGTTTAAACATCGATACTGTCGCCTGTGAGTGGTAATTGTTTTATGGCACCTTGTTGCCCTTGGTCCAGATGCTTTTGACGATTTCATAGTGTTATAACTATGGACCGTAGTGTTGATAAGAAATAATGACCACGACCGTGGTGTGGATAAGGGAAATAATCGGCACGATTGCGGATAAAAACAATATAATCGACACAACCGCCATGCCGATAGACACTTCATTATATTTCGTTGAATTGTCTCCCTTAGAAATATTTTGATGTTACGGAAATTACTGAAATATATGTTGATTTTCTGTAAGTAATTTAATACACAAGGTAAACAGTTCGTGGTTTTGCTCCATAAATAAGCGTGCATATTTTCTGGTAAATTCAATTCATGATTTAATGCATATGGAACGTTATGTCCTGGTGGCTGGGGTTGCAAAATATTTTCTAGTTCAAAGATTTATATAGATGGAAAGGAGGCATCGTCGCACTAGGGCTTGGCCCGGGTCTATCGAAACACCAATCCTAAAACCCCTACAGGCTAAACATCCCAAAACATCCCAAAAACATTAGTATACACCCCAAAACATAATAATTCCCATCTAAACATACAAAAACAACACAAACCAGAAAAGAAAGTTAAAAAAAAGAGAGAAAATAAGCTTGAGTATGGATTAGATATATAACCTGGAAAAAAATGCATATGATTTGAATAACTCGCAATTTATTAACAAGTGGTAGTCACATCTCAAAGAGGTATGGCGCTGTTTCCTTTTTTCTATCATTACCTGAATTAAATCACTTCCGACAATTATGAATATCGCGTATGCCTATTTCAACTTCCTGCACAGTTGGCAATAACTTACAAATAGTAACCATGTGATCATTAAATGCAATGAAAAACAGAAAGTAATGCTTCCGATACAAATAAGAAAGTCATTTTATGATACAGACCTGGAAGAATGTGTTTCTTACTATGTCCATTTTTCAGTTTACCTAAAACCTCGACAAATGCTATCAATTTCAAACACTTCCGCTGAAAAATGAAGTTATAAAAAGATTTCGTTTATGCATGTCAGAATTTATAGAGGTTCTGGACGAGTGACCTTCTTATAGATTTTTTTTAAAAAATGGGTATGAAATTAGCACAGGACCACATGTGTTACTGTAGTATAAACATAAGTTAATCCAAGGGTTGTGAGTTTGAATCTCTGTCTGGTAAGTCTCCCTGATGATTGATATACGACATTGTGTCTCATTATCATTCGTCTCTCACTGCTGATACAAGTGGGAAAGTTATCAGTTACTTGCAGAGTCACCTTGATCTAATGTGAATGGTCAAGTCAATGGGCATGTATTTGTTATCTTTTAAAGTAGAAAATAACTATATGATAGTTATTTAAATGTTATTTACAAGCATTTAGTGTCAACATCCATTTTGCATTGAAATATTAACTGGCAATTCTAAAGTAATCGAAAACTGGTAACACCATCATACCAGCTGGAAACCATGTTTGTTATTATATAAACAAATATAGACGAACATGACCAGTCAAACTAGGTAAAGATATAAACAGTATCTTATGAGAAAATTGTATATTGTCATTTTTACCTAAAGAATATGGATATATTGTCCCTGTAACTGCAATTGTGTTACTTGCATGACTGTGTGAAAAAAACAGGCAGATGTAAAGTCACTTTGGATGGAACATCTTGCAGTAACAATATAACAAAAACATATTTTCTCTGATAACTTTCTGATTATTATGTATATATATTTTTTTTTACACATTTATATACCGATATTTTCTTATATATTTTTGTGTGTGTGCGTTGTTTTTTTGACAGATGCCGCTGGGTTGGCCCCTAATGCACAGCCTGTAGTTTCCAGCATTTCCTGGTGATATCCCATCCAAATTATAAGCCGTTCCAAGATCATCTCATCCCACATTTTGGGACAACTTGTCCCATAATTTTAAAACAACCCTTGGGGAGTGCATACTTTATGATAGCTTGTCCTATAAAGATGATACAAAGAGAAATGTGATATAAAAGCAGGTTTTGAGTGACAAAACGTACATGTAAATGGGTCAAGTTTGTGTAAAATTTAGAGTTTGCGCAGGTTGGAGCATGGCAAACAAATTTTGTTTAAGAATAGCCTCAGTGGGATATCTGGTATTTTACCATTATTAAAGATTCATGATTTAATTGATATACTAAAGAGATACAAATGTGTTAAGTGGATTAAATCATCATACCTGGGATATGCTCTTTGGTTAAACAGCACTAGACACACCTCATCTCTGGAGTGACTGACTACTTCCTCACATATTTAGAGGTGGAAGATTTTCAACCCTAAAACAACGTTCATCACCAATTAACCCATTACAGAGACTGGCCAGGTGGGATTCGAACTCATCTGGATTAACAGTCAGACTCATTACCAACTGAGCTAGCCAGACATAGACCTATACATAGTGTATAATCCTATTTGTACATACATGTATCTACTATTTTATTGATATAAAAGGTTATTTATTCATAGAGACATGCTTTTTCTTTTGATGGAACAACATATTATTGTGACATGGTGAGAATATTCAAGTTAATGCTGTTCTCCAACAGTTCATATGAAATGTCTTGCTTGATCTTGCAGTTTGCTGGCAAGCAATCAGTTGTGATGAAAACTAGTATATCAAACTTTTTTTTTTCATTTCAGAAATGAAACTTGGTGTCTTACTCCACACAAGAATTTCAATTTTAATACAGACATCAAACGAAAAAAATGGTTTATGATTGATTAACCAAGTGTTCTGCAGAATCTTTCTTAGAAACTGACTTCAGAGCTTTATTAAATTTAATAATTGTAAAGGTTTAATGTTTGAATACATCCACAATGTAGATTCTTCCTTTTATTAATGTTTGCTTAAGCATATGTGTTGAAACTTTACACACACTTATTGGGAAACATGTATTTACACATTTTTTCAGCATTCATTTATACACACAAGAGATTTCATCGAAATGTTTGTGTAAACGAAATATTGCCACCTTCAAAGTGAGTACTTTTATGAACTATAAAATCAAGCAGTTGTTTTATTTCGCAATGTCCTTAAAGATTAACCTGTCATAAAACTAATTACTGGTACCCCACAAAATATTGGCACTATGTCCTTTACATGTGGTACTTGCAACAAAGGATTTTCCCGATCAGGAAATCTTAAAAGACACATTCTGACACATGCGGGGAAGACATTTTATTGCCAGGAGTGCAATCAGGGGTTTACGACAACGTGCAGCTTAAAGAGGCACCAGCTGTTGCATTCTGGGGAGCCACCATTTAAATGTCAGACATGTGGCAAAACATTCTTCCAGTCAAATGATCATAAAATTCATCAATTGATTCATACGAGAGAAATTCCATTTCAGTGTGATCTGTGTAATAAACCATTCACCATGGCAAAAAGTCTAAAAAGGCACATGGTAACACATACTGGAGAGACTCCTTATATGTGTAAAATCTGCAACAGAAAATTTGCTCAGTCGTTTAATCTGAAGTCACACATGCTTATACATTCCAATGAGACTCCTTTCAAATGTAAAGAATGTGGTAAGGATTACACACAGTCTAGTGGCTTTAAAAGGCACATGCTTAAACACAGTGGGAATAAGAAATATGGATGTAATTTTTGTGAAAAGCGTTTCATTCAGTCGAGCGATCTGAAAATGCATGAAAAGAGGATGCATTTGAAAAAAGAAAATAATTCTCCCCCGAAAGTCAGTAAAGCTACGATATTGCATGGAGCAAAAGAAAAACTTAATGATGATGCCATTCTTGAGCTGCACATGGGAAATTCAGGGAAAATCGTATTGATAGAGCATGTTAAAGATGAGCCATTGTCTAAGGAAGGTGGCGAAAATGTGACATCTGTAGAATGTGAGGTAAGTGTAGGAAACAAAGAAAGTGAAGAAATTGACATAAAAGAACGTGATAGAGGTATGTCAATATGTGAAAGAAATGATTTGGATGTAAATTTGACAATACCTGCTATGGATTCATTGCAGGCAAAAAATGAAGGTGATAATACTGTCATGGAAAACTGTGAAAATGATGAGAATTCACGTAGAGAAAATGAAAAAGGTGAATGTATCGATGTCGATGGTGAATCTTTGGATGAAAAAAATGATGGCGATGAAATGGCTTTGGAACCTTTAATCAGTGTATCATTCCATACAGAAAATATAGAAACTAATGTTGATGGTAAATCATTGGATAAAATGAATGATGAAATGGTTTCCAAACCTTTAATGAATGAATCATTGTGTGCTGAAAATGAAGAAGGTCAAGATAAATTAAATATAGAAAATCAAGTTAAAAGTGATCCCTTGCTTGAATGGAATGTTGGAGATGAAATATTGACATCTCATGTTGTCACTGTGTCCTTGAGAAGAGAAAGTGATGATGCTGGTGATTTCCATAACACAGAAAAGGATTCTGCAACTGCGCCATTGTACGAGAGAAATGACAATGATGACAGTTTGATGGCACATGCTCTAGATGTGTCAGTGAGTAAAGAAATTGAAGAAAAGAATACATTTCAGATATGCGTTGAAGATATTAAATGAACAAGAAACAGATACAGTAGAAGGTGAATCACAACTAGGATATGATTCAATTAATAAGACTTGTTTCATGTGTATGAAAATATTTTTATATACATCACCATGACTGTATGCTTATATATAATGTCATACTAAAGCTCTGCATGAATTTTGAAATAGTGGGAAATATACCAAAAATGAATGCCAAAAGTACTTACCTGTTAATATGAATTATGAGAGATCTGTTACTTAAACTATGTACTATGTTATTTTCACGTTTTGATATTTAAAGTAGCAAAATTGTCTTTATATTTCCAACCTTTTGAAAATATGGAGACTGTTCGTACCCACCCCAGTGTCGGCATTGGTGTAACGTTTTTGTTTTTAGGCATTCTCATTTCTCAGAAACTATTACCCATACATCAAAAATGAAACATTGTCAGTGTTCCGTACCATAAAAGGGGTTTCAAAGAGCCAGGTGGGATAACACCATTTTGGTATTCACTACCCAAACAGCAATAAAACTTCACTACAATAATGGGAACTGAAGGGGTCAAGTAAGATAACTCCATTTCGACTTAAGCCAGAATTATGGCCCCTTTTATACCTTTTTTTAAAGATTTTAGGCATACCCATATGTCAGTACTGACATCCCATATGGGCACTTTTATAATAAATGAAGACTTTCAATTTTTCACTTAAACTCAGGCTTCTCCACAGGCCATTTAAGCGCAGGGGCACCCCAGCTCTTGACTGTCAGAAATGGTATTCCCCTAGCACAGGGACACCCCAGCCTTGACTGTCAGAAATGGTATTCCCCAAGCACTTGAATTCTGCAAAATTTTGCAAAACCTTACTTTCTTCTAAATAATTATTTTTCTTTGCATATCTTTTTCTCATTTTAATGCCTAAAATGAAACATACTAAATATGATAACTTTATTTGATTAATACAAGTTTTACTAGTGAAATGTATTTCAATGAGTGCCTTACACTGCGCTTGAAAATGTCTTGAAGGTGTTTACGCGCTCTTACCCCAGCGCTTGCATTCCTTCCTGATTAACTAGATACTTTATTACTTAAACAGTGTAGTATGTTATTTTCTTGTTTTGACATGTAAAATAACAAAATTGCCTTTAAAGTTTGACCCAGTTTCCTAGCGTATAAAGCCTACAGGGCTAATATACAATATGTAAAAGCAAGGAATTATATAGAGAAGGGAAGACAACTGATTGATATTTTGTGAACATTTATAAATTCACACAAAATCTTGCAATATCTCATTTTCAATTATCTTAATTCGTTACAGAGCCCACATGGTTCGGTCTAAGAATAGAATCACTGTCAATCTCTGCAGAAGGGTAGGAATCCTCCAAATGGGTGTTGTGTCCATTTTCTCATTTTTTGTCATGTTGGCGTCGAACAACATATAATGGGTTGATACGCCATTAAACGCCATTCATTCATTTATTTAATCAATTCATCTCAGGAACAAAAATCAAAATTCTTACATTGCAGAATGAAATTTTCATCAAAACAATACCATTTCCACAAATTTGTGTTTAACCTTGTTGAAGTACTTCTGAAAATGTGTTGAAGGTATTTATGCGCTTTTACCCCAGCGCTTGCATTCCTTCCTGTGGAGAACCCTGAATGTGAATGGTTAATTTACCAATTAATAATACTTTGTGTGCTATTTTATCAACATTTAGACAGGAGATTCAAGTTTCCAATCCTTCTATATAAGTCCTTGGTAAAAGCTATTTTCTTTAACATTAACTTGTTTCTGAGGATCTGGTTATACTTTGAAACAGGTCATAATTACTAGTATGTAAATGTCACAAGTGTAACATTCAGGCCAGCCTTAAAAAATATATTGTTTGCCATGCTCCTACCTACTCAGTCAAAATTGCAGCTACCCAAACTGTTTTATTGACTTCCAAAGCATTTTTTTTTTCATGATTTCTGTCCATTTTTCTTTAAAATGACTGCAAAATCAAATTTTTGCAAATAAAAAAAAAATAAGCTTCCTACCTACCCACATGAAAAGTACTGGGTCAGAGCACAGCAAACAAATATTTTTTTAAGGATGGCCTCAGTCTTTATATGTATAGCTTGAGCAATAACATATTTTGTGCTATTTCCAGTTTATGCCAAAAACTTTTCAGGACTATAGTCCTAAGTTGGACTAGAGACTTTCCAAAATTACATTACAAATTTGGTTCTCATAGTTCGTAAATAACAGAATACCTAAAATTTACGTTAAGTTTTTTTTCTAACTTGTTATCATTTCATCATAATTTTATTCCAATACAGCAAAGAAACTACGTAAATTTACCCAACATCTTGCTTAGATTGTTCCATTTCGATATCATGTCACAGATATAGTCGGGCCATACATTTGGAAAAATTTTGTAGGCCGGTTAAAATGTCATAAACTGGGTCTCGAACTATATCTATTGTTCGCAGAATCTATTTCTCGTAAACTATGTGTAAATGCTGTATAACGTGTACATGTGATCATAAGCATTGTCACAAGCATAACACATTTCTACGCTCATTCTGTATACTCAATAAAGTCAAGGAATTATATATAGGAGGAAAGGCAACTGTTTGAGATTGTGTGAACGCTCGCGTATTCACACAAAATCTCGCAATATCTTCACTTCCATTCATCTCAGAAACACAAATCAAAATTTTTACACAGCAGAATGAAATTGTCATCAAAACAATACCATTCCATGATATTTGTGTTTAAAATTGTTGAAGAACTTGTGATTTCAAAATTTGTGTACCACAGCTAAAAAAACGACAAATTACGATAAATTTTCCTTCAAACCTCTTTAATTCAAGAGCATTTTGCGTGATCGAAACATGTTTAAACATCTAAGATTACATAC
The DNA here is from genome assembly GCA_029582155.1 of Panopea generosa. Lineage (NCBI taxonomy): Eukaryota > Metazoa > Mollusca > Bivalvia > Adapedonta > Hiatellidae > Panopea > Panopea generosa. The sequence continues at coordinate 16,616,290 of CM055912.1, forward strand.
AACTAACAGTTTATGTACAAGAAATAAGTTGCTTGTGAATTATGAATGAATAATTTGTAAATTATGAATCCTTCGTGTGCTGTTTCATCAACATATAGTCAGGAGATGCAAGTTTCCTATCCTTCTATACAAGTCTTTGAGTGCCACAGATCATTTTTTAGCATTCGTAAGAGTATTTTACTCTCAGTTTGTGGAGGTTTTGGGCAAAATGGCAGACTAACATATTGATGAGCAGCAGTTTTTTCTCAATTTTATGCAGAGTAATTCATTTGAAGACATTGATATTGATGAGTGATTATATTAACAATAATGAATGAAATTATTTCAATTGTTTGGCAGGTATTAACGGATATTAATAGAATATTTCAATTGTTTTTATTTTAAAACTCAATCAAATCAATAACAGCCAGATCTGCCGCCAAAATTTCAAACATAGGTATAGCTTCTTGTTATATATCATTTCAATTAATACTTCTTTGAGAGAAAAATCAATTGTTATTGTTTTTGTTTAAAAAAAACAAGGAATTATTATATAAAGAGAAGTAAAGGCAACTGATTGATATTTTGTGAACGCTCGCATATTCACGCAAAATCCCGCAGTATCTCGTTTTTAATTATCTTCACTTCCATTCATCTCAGGAATACAAATCAAAATTCTTACACTTGAGATGAAATTGTCATCAAAACAATACCATTCCCGTAAATTTGTGTTTTAACTTGAAGTACTTGTGATTACCAAATGTATATACTGCAGCTAGAATAACGACCAGTTACGATAAATTTTCCTTAAAACCTCAATATCGTTAATTCAAGAGCATTTTGTGTGATCAAAACATATTTAAACATCTAAGATTACATACAACATACAGTTTATGTTAAGAAATCAGTTGTCTGTGAGTAATGAATGATTAATTGCCAAATAATTAATCCTTCGTGTGCTGTTTATCAACATTTAGTCGGGAGATGCAAGTTTCCTATTCTTCTATACAAGTCATCGATAAAATCAATAACAGCCAGATCTGCTGCCAAAATTTCAAACAGAGGTACATGTATATATCATTTCAAGTAATACTTCTGTGGGAGAAAAATCAACTGTTATTGTTTTTTGTTTAAAAAACTAAAATATTACTAAAATAATGTTGTATAAAATGTTGTTTCTTGATTTTATACATTATCTTTTAAATACAAGTTGATTTTATATGTATTACATAATTAAAATTATGGCAATGATACAAGTTATGTATTTTATATTGATAATTTACTGAAGGAACAGCTAACTCGCCACCAGACATTTTATGTTTATTCTGAAATAGTATCAAAGCAATTTCCTTGAAATTTGGCCTTTAATAAGAAAGAACATCTAGGCTATGCAAATTTAATATATTATTGTTATATGTTGTATACAAGTAAATAGCGCTACTCAATATTTTGACGGAAATACAAATGTGGTGGGTTAGCTGTTCCATTCAGTATACATTTTATTTCTTACCACGGCATTTTCTTTAATTGAACTAATTTGTCACAAGACTTAATGTAAAATATTTTTAATGCACATTTGTTATTTATTTCATCTGATACCTTTTAGTGCGCCGGGACGAATGTCCAGGTGAGCTATTGTCATGACCTTGGGGTCGTAGTCGGGTGTAGATACCCAGGTTAAACTTTTGCATTTAGTTGCGTTGAAGTTCCAGTGTTTGCCTCCAATCTCAATCTTTACATGGGTGGTATGTTTTATCCATAGGCGAGCTTTGTTGTCTTCTGACAACTCTTGTTATATAATGACCAGATCTGATACAGTTCACAACTTACATACCCTTATTGTGGACACAAAAAGTTATCTAGGATAGTTTCACTGTGTATAAACTTCATTTCTCTTGATTTTTATAAGAGAAAAATTCACTTACAATTAGATAGTATTGTAATGAATAAATTACTCTAAAACACAAACATTAAAGATATGATCGATTACTGATGATACAAATTTTAGCAACTTGTTCTCAATGTTTTTTAAAGGGAGTATATCAGGAAAAACACTAAATGTCTTAAAAAATAAATAAAATTGTTAAAATACATCTCATTACCAGAGAAGGAAATGCATCTGATTGAGATTTTGTGAACGCTCGCGTATTCACGCAAAATCTCACAATATCTCGTTTTAAATTATCTTAACTTTCATTCATCCTAGGAATACAAATCAAAATTCTTACATTGCAGAATGAAATTCGCATCAATTTCAAAACAATACCAATCCCAGCAATTTGTGTTTGAAATTGTTGGAGTGCTTCTGATTACAAAATTTGTATACTGGAGCTAAAACAAGACTAATTATGAGAAATTTTCATTCAAACCTCAGTATCTTTAATTCATGATCATTTTCATGATCGAAACATCTAAGATTACATACAACTAAGAAACCAGTTGCCAGTGGATTATGGATGATTAATTAATGTGCTGATTTATCAACATTTAGTCAGGAGATGTAAGATTCCTATCCTTCTATACAGGTCCTTGTTACCATTAATAAATAAAATCTGAATTACTTAGTATGTCATATCCACCAAAATGTGACCAAAATTGCTATTTAAACTTGAAATGAAATCCCCATTCAAAAAATAGACAACACTTAAATACTGCTAGACGGCATTCAGACTATTTCTATGATGAAACCATTTTTACTACGTGTAAACCTTTATAACGGATCAAGTTGAAATCAAAATGAAACCATGTCAGTGATGACTCCCTTAAAACGTCACAAAATATGTTGCAATTTTAAGCGGGAATTCTATTTTAGTCTAACCTAGGCGCGTAGCCCAAATTAGGAAATCCCTTTTCAATATATTAATTTGGCATATTTAAATAGATAAAAATTTTGGCAGTACGGGCTCATAGAGACATATTGGGGGAGAAAATGTGTATAGCCAATTTTAAAATTTTGAAAAATCCTGATAAATTCCCTTTAAACCACATCTGATCAACCTTTAAACGTGTACTGTAATTGATGATGTCTTTTTAAATGTTGCCTGGTTACGTCAATTATGTTTTAATTTCATGACACACCTCTGATTCTACTTATTGGATTTGCAAAACATTTTACAGCTATGTTAACCTAAGATTAGTGTTGATCCTAGAATAAATCAGGTCGGTTTGAAGTCTACGCTATCTGCTACAGCCAAGGACTTTCATATAAGTCCTTGACCACAGCTACGAAAATGAGATAACATAAAAGTATAGATAAATAAACCTAAACAGCTAGATGCCAAGAGTAACTTTGCGCTCTTGAAATGCGAAGACTTTTATAATTAAAGGGAAAGAACTTATTTTCAGTTGTTGAGGTGAATACTTAAAAATGACTTGTTCCTCATCATCAATATCTGGAAGCGGGTTTTTAATGGTATATATCCATGAGGTCATGATAAATTAATCGCTGGATAACCATACCTGCCGCCCCCCCCCCCCCCTTTATTTTCGTGCCGCAGGTGACTCGACCCTTTTTATTTTAACTTTTTTTTTAACAAACCCCAACCAAAAAAAAAAAAAAAATAAAATAAAATATTCCCCCACTCACCCTTTTTAAGAAAAAATTGGATGATAATCTAGCAATAAATGCCCTTAACATTAATTTCGTTTCCATACTGTACAGAAATAGGGACATGTGCTTCACCAGAAAAGGAAGCTACCGATGATTTCGAGCTCACCGTCTTTTCTGAAGCTACTGACACATTTTTTTTCACGGAATCTTTGGACCAATATTTGCTTGAGCCGACGGTCTCAGTTGTGAGAGAGGTAAACCGTGGCATTGAGAATGAATCTTAGACCACTCGACCAAAGGCTACACACGAGTTCAAAACTGAGTTCTAGACTGTCTAATTGTAATAGCAACCCCTTATTTTTTGTCGCCCACTTTGCGAAAAGCGGGATTCATACAAGCTAATTAGCTTTTTTCTAAATCCCAATTCTTAGAATTGATTGTCATTTATGAATTGCAAATGTTATGTAATATACTATGTACAGTTCTTGAATAAAATATTGTTTAAACCAAAAGCGGGAGACAATAATTTGGGTGTGCCCGTCCGTACATACATGCCCAGACTACATTAAAGGGCTATTTGTGAGTACAGACTGCTATTGTGGGATTGAGTTGAGGAGTTAAAATATTGATCCCACAATGTCAAAGCTGCACAGAATGCCATTTAAGGGTTTATTCCAATCTTTTTTTTCTTTCATTTTAACGCATTTTTCGTTTATTATTTTTTACTTATTTTCATTTCTTTTTTAGTGTTATTAGCGTTGGATCCCAAGGCTAATGACATTAGGGTTAGGAAGAAAATTTTTTTTTTTTGTTTTATGAAAAAGAAGACATTTCATAAGAGATAATACCTAACATCATAACGTCCCTCTCGTAAGTACGTCCGTCCGTCACACTTTGGTTTCCGTGTAATAACTTAAGAATGTTTGATTCAATTTTTTTAATTTTTTTATTCAGAGTTTATAATGACAAAATATGTTTATAATGACAAAATATAGGCTCACTTCGATTTTCGGGCTTGTAACTTTTGACATTGTAGAGTTGTGCCCCTTTAATTTGTGAAAACTCGTAATTTCCGTCCGTCTGTCACACTTTTTTGGGTTTCCGTGCAATAACTTAAAAATGGCTTAATCAAATCTTTTAAAATTAAATACAATGTTTATAATAGTAAAAAAATGAGGGGGCGGGTAGGGATCCGTGCAATAACTTAAGAATGCCCGAATCAAATCTTTTGGAAGAAGCGGGAGACATAAATTCACTGAATTTGTTTATGGTAAGTAGTTTTACTGTTTATAGCAGCTTTCCATGTACCTACTTGTCTTATATTGTATGGAAGTTGCCACCACCGTCATCAGCTGTCGTGATGCTTAACATTGAACGTGTGTAGTAATGAAAACCTAATAGATCAATAGATTAAATGAAATGAAGACGCCGGACAACATTATTCTGTCCGTGTCTCTGTGATCGTCGCACCATCCTCATCTGCCGTGTCGGATCCTGACTCACGAATGGACCTTACGTTTGAGTCTTTTCTTACTGAAAGCACAGAGTCCTTTTTAGTGTGATTAATATCGACTTCACCTACGATCGGTGCAGTTTTGCTCTGCCTCGAACTACATGGCGTATCGACTATGGTTGTTTCCTCAACGCCCACTGTTGACCTTTTAAACGCTATTGAGTGCGAGCCACCAGCGGCGTTTGTGCGTGGGTCGGCTTTATATGCAGATGGCCACAGGCACTTCAAGATTCGACGTCTGATTCGGGCAGTGGAAAAACAATAGAGGACGAAGTTGGCGAATCCCTGCGCACTGTCGCCGATCCCCTGTCAGTAAACATATACTTATATATATACAGAGATCCAAAAGTTTAGTCGGTATTTTCATGCAAGTTTGACTATTATACAAAATAAGATTTTCAATACTTTTTTTTTCAATTTAGCTATATTTGTCGAAGTATGTAGAGCAACATCAACATATTTTTGGATTTATTCAATAGTCTGGCTGAAAGTTATTGCCCCTTTATGTAAATAACATTTTGTCAAATAACAGCACTATTTGTCTTATTAAACAACAGAAACTGTTTAAATGATGATATTAAACCACAAAATATAAAACTTGTAAAACTTGTAAAATGAATTATAACATGTCATCACTGTACATGTATTCTCTCTTGTAAAAGAAGTCGGTAAATTACCTCCCTTTACATTGACATAAGAACGATTTAGGATGACGGATATCGCCAGAATGAAAGTTGGTATTCTTTATTTAATCACCGATTCTGTTTGTTACAAACCCAAATTCATTTTCAGACTGCTTCTTCAAAATATCATTTCCATATCCAGGCACACATCCGGCTTTTAATGTACTCTATGGGATTTCCCATGTATTTTTCTGATTAAACTTTTGGTTTTCAGTATATAATCATAGAATAAAACGTGGCTGTAAAGATTTTGAAACAAGTTCTTACAATTTAGCCACTGTCTCCGAGATGATTGATATACGACGTTGCGTCTCATTACCATTCGTCTCTCACCGCTGATTCAAGTGGTGACATTATCATTTACTTGCGATGATGTTGGTGCTCGAGTACTGGTTAACCGTCCAGATTCCCAGGCATAAGTGGTTTAGTGATCGTCTGTTAGCCCCCGATGCCATAAAAACGACGCTTAATATTAACAAAAATAATAGCATGCTCGATGTCTTTAAGAGATGCACCGCTGTGGTGGTCTTGGGGTAGAGCGTCCGCTTCGCATACGGAAAGTCACGGGTTCGATTCCCAGTCGGGTCATACCAAAGACTTGGAAACTGGTGCAAAAAGCTTCCTTGCCTTTCGCTCAGCATTTAGATGATAGTTCTAGGTCTGGTAGATCCGGTGTCCGTATAATATGACGGAATATTCAGAGAGGAAATGTGTCACACAGGAGGTCCTGACCCCCGTTGATGTATTTAAACTGTACACATGTATGTATATACAATAGCGGCCCAGTTCCGCGCACACAATCAATATCAGAACGAGGGGAAATAGACGCCATTAATGGTAAATGGTATTTTAGGATTCAATTATTGTCCTGGAAGTTGCATGTGTGGGTCTCAAAATAATTAAAAAATGTCCAAAGAACTTTATGTAATATTTTGCATGATTCGACAAAGGTAACACATGCACAAATACATGGACAGATGCCTTTTTTTTATTTTATTTAAACTTCAGATAAAATTGTTTGCTTTGTTGTTGTTTTTTATTTATATTGGAAAATGATGTGGGGCTAGTTTATAACGTTAATCGAAGTGTTTTGCTCTGTCACGTAGTGACGGTCTACTAATAAAATAAAGGAATTACTTGATCTAATCACAGCACATGGAAACCTTTCAGGATCCCAGGAAACAGTGGTTAGGTTAACTGATCGTTTGTTAGCCCTCGATGGCATAAACTGACGCTAAATATTCATTCAATCAATCAATCATTAAATGCAATTTTTACCTGCAAAGGATTTATCCACGTGACGTATGATTCGTTTATGTATTCATTAGCAAAGTTGCCCAACAAAAACCTCAGCGTTCCCCATATCCTGCAAACGATAAACACCAAAGGAACGAACGTGAGTTTCCTGCTCGCGTCAGCAAGTACACCAGACCGGGAGACATTTTTTCGAACCATTGACATCTTTTTGACCGCCTGGGAAAATAAACGTAGATATTTCATTATTTAAGTCTCTCAGCATGGTTAATACATTATATAAAACATTATATTCAACAACTATGTCGTTCTATTAAGAATTGCGTATTTTAAACCAATGTATCGCACATTTGTATCACATCGCATGTTTGTGGATAAACTTGCAGAATAGAAAACATAACAATACACGTTTTAACACCGTAAAAGATGAGAGGTCGGTGTTAATCTTGTCATATATATCTACATATAACAGTTAATAATGGGTGGATTAATATACTGGATACATTCGTTTGATATTAAAGGGATTATATTTGCAAATTACTCATACACGCTGTTAATCCAGACTTTTCCTGAATGCTGTGTGCACAAAATAATGCTTATGTATTGACTTATAACCTTTATTTACTTGATAATTATTAAATTAACAGTAATTAAATATTGGTCAAAACTAAATTACGTCCCGCAATGAAGTATTTCGCAATTTTACATTGAACTCCGTAAATTTTCCGAACAAAGCCTCGGTCAACATGTTTGTGCCTTCTTTTTAGCAAAACTAGAATCGGTGCAAAATTCTTAAGTGTACAAACTCACTGTTTATGTTGATATGAATCTTTAATTATATTTTTCATACTTGACTTGCACATTATTATTTGACAGTTTAGTCCAGTACCAGTACTTTTCCTGATGACACCAGGATACAGAATAGTTTATTTTGGATTACATAGCTTACATAGAAAAACAAAACATGAACATTCAAATACTTGTTATATAAACGAGAGTCATAGTATTTAATTTTAATGTCCTTTCTTGAGAAGCTTTTTTCTCTAGCGTAAAATATACACTATAGATATAGGTTTTAAAAAGAGGATATTGAACCCAGGAGACTTTCCAACACGAAGAAATCACGTGTTGCACGTGCTTATAATGCAAAAAACGATTTTCATAAAGAAATTCAATAAACGTTCTTTAATTCTAGCTCAGCGCAATCTCATTAAAATCAGATCAACGTTAGCGTCAATACTCTACGTAGAGTTTAATGAGATTGAGCTTAACGCTGGCCGATAAAAAAACATTGAATAAATTGGTGTAGGTAGCCTTTAAAATACCTCAAGATTTGGAAGATTTAAGAAATAAACAGTTTTGACCTATGTCTGGCATGTATTCAAGCTGGCGTAGGATATACCAAATATTGAATGAATATTTGTGAACTGACAGTTTCTATGATAAAATATTGGGAAAGATCTGGACTCGAAACCACATCCCGCGGCCTCTGTATAGGAAGTAGCACCATAGACCGCTCGTCAAAGAGTGGATTCCTCAAGCTTATATATATAAACACGTCTTGCACTAAAACCTAAAAATAAATCGCATCACAGCCAAAAATACCTGTGTTTAGGTTTGCCCGACTGACCCTGAAATTGAGTTTCCGGCGATCCTAACATTATTTTCATCTTGAACACTTTGTTTGTTTGTTTTGAATGTAAAAGTACGAAAAGCAAAACTGCGGAACGAATCTATTTAGTGTGCCAAGACAGTTACACGTGTTTTGTTCATTATTGATTTACTATCAAAATTATTGTTTTACAGAACAGAATAACAAGTTAAAATCAATTTGTTGACAATAGTTAATTCATTTACTCCATTAAATAAAAAAATATATTAATTATTCTGGGCTTACCTGTTTTCGAAGAACCACCTTTATTATAGAATACAAAACCACGGTAGTGACGTATGCTAAGATCTCCCAAACTTTTCCGGTTAAGAATTGCCACATAAGTGCATTCGGTACTCTTGGGTCGATCCAACACCAGCTGGCCTGGTCAAGGGTCGTATCCGTACCCAGAATGTCCAGACCTAGGGCCACGATTACAATAATGCCTGTAGGAAATTTCAAGGCAGTATATTATTGTCATCGTGTGATAATTATTTTGTTTCATTTTCGGATTGCACACCTTATTGTGTTGGTTTAAATATCAATAGTGCATATTATGTTAAATACGTATTTTCTTGTTGCTTGTTCTTTTTTTTGGTAACTTTTATTTCAATTTATTTTCAAAATCAGACATGTTGATACATAAATATTTCATGACAATTATATATGCATTTAGACATTTCTAATAATGATAATGATAATGATAATAATAATTGATAATAATAATAATGATAATGATAATGATGATAATGATAATGATAATGATAATGATAATAATAATAATAATAATAATAATAATAATAATAATGATAATGATGATAATAATTATAATAATAATAATAATAATAATAATAATAATAATAATAATGATAATGATAATAAAGACATTTATTAACGAGAGAACTCATTTGAATAAATTCAATCTTCCATGAGGCCCTCAATATATTTACAAAAAAAGTAATAGCCATTAAGTGTCTATGAGAATCTAATTAGTAACGAATAGATAATGCATTTGTGTGGCTCAAAGCTCATAAAAATGATCAAACTGAAATCCTCATCAACCATTTTAAATACTTAAGTTTCATTTAGTGCGAACCATTAAACATACAGAAGACAATTGATATTACCAGGCGGTATCCATGCCAACAAATGGAATAATTTCATGTAAGTGGCCGTGAAGGACACGTTGTTTAAAACGACTACCATAAACAAACTGACCGCCATGGTAACTGTCCAGAAGAATGACGTAATACTGAAATAGATCGTCATGGCACTTTGAAACGCACAATATCCCTTACTTTTATGTAGCGTCACCGAGTCACTGTACAGATACCATAGTATTCCTAAAAGGTTACCTAGCGCTAATAATCCATCAGAAATTGCTAAAAATAGTAACAGTTTCCGGCTCGGTGTGCGCATGTCTTTAAACATGAAATACAGTGCGCATATGCATATTCCGCCAATCATTGAGAGACCGGAAGTCACGCCTGTCAAAGCAACATAGGTATACTCGGATTTTGAGATCCCGTTTCCACGGTTGCCGTACGTGGTGTTTTCTAACGTTGGCAAGCACGTGCTGCAAGTTGAGTTCACATGTGCTACAATCATTTTTATTATATATCAGATATATCCTTGTTGTACTGAAATATATTTTTGTTTAAACTGATTTTTTAGATACCCATAGTTGTCACATGTTTTCGCAATGATTGTCTTATTTGTTTCTAACAATATCCGCGGTAATGACTTCTGCAAGTAACTTGTTTCTACCAATGTTCGTGGTAATGTCTTCTGCAAGTAACTTGTTTCTACCAATATCCGCGGTGACTTCTGCTACAAGTAATTTGTTTCTACCAACATCCGCGATAACGACTACTCTTTTATTCAACTTGTTTCCTTTATCTGCAGTAGTGTTTTTTCAATATTTTTCTCAATAATCTGCGGGGTTAAAAACGTGTTTATATTCCATTCTCGGGCTAAGTCTCAAAGTTAAACTTATTTCTACTAATTGTCCATTGTAACGTCCTGTACAGGTTACTGGTGGAGTGTCTGCAATTTTCCGTAATTGTGTCTAAGTAGAATCGTTACGCTGATTTGATTCTGCTATTGTTTGTGACAGCTCCGTCTGGTGGTTAAATCATGGACGTACTAGCATGAAGTTGTTTCGTCTGTGATAGCGTCTTCTGGTGCTCAAACTATCTTGATTCTGCTGGAATAATACATCATTATCTGGATAGTGGCCTATGCTTAAATCAATTTGCTTCTATAGGTATCCACGGAAGAGCCTTGTGTTCAAACAAGCGTGTTTGTAAATATGCCTGTACTTTCGGTTCTTGTGGTTGAATAGCATGTTCTATTATTTCTTATGATGGAAATAGTTGTTATATATTTATAAACCAATATCCACTACCCATTTTCTGGTTAACCTGACATGTTCTACGCAGATAGTTAAACTATTTACTTTTGTCCGTGGTAGTCACCTTGGGTCAACATTATCCGTGGTAGTGCCTCAAAATCGCTCAAGTTCTGCGATAATCCGCGAAGACGTCATGTATCGTTTAACTAATTTGTTTCTTCTATCTGCCCCAGAAGTATCCTCGGGTGCGTTTAATTAAACTATTGTGTAAAATATTGCTATTATTACGCGGTAGTTACTTATGGTTAAATAAGTTGCTTCTCCAATTGTCTTCGATGATGTCATTTGGTTAAATCAACTTATAACCCTACTAATATCCGCAGTAACGTTTTGTGGTCAATCTAAGTCCTTTTCCGACAATTATTCCCGTGTATATGACAGTTATGACAAACTCCAAAGCCTCTATCAAACAAAACTATGGTTTTAATTCAAGAGTAAGCACGTATTACATGACAACAGTTTGACGCTCGAGTAAAATATAAAGATATATGTAAATACAGCACGTCTGTTCTGAGCGGTCAGATTGTTTTGTATCGGCGGGCTACACAGGGGTAACTGTAAGTAATGATAAACGTATTTTTCATATCGTTCTTTATGCTATACGTAATTTAAATTCCCCAAAATTCAGCTTGGGTGCGTTTCACAAAATAACAAAAATCGTCGTAAACGTACATGCTGTTTTTATTATTCATCCAAATTTACGCAAACATTGGTTCAAATCATTTAGGAAATTATGCATTTTCTGAAAACAAAATCAGCCTCATATCATCGCGATACTGTGCATATTTTTATGAAATTTTATTTATTTCTATTTAAATATGACAGTGTGCCAATTTTCATGATATTGTCAATATCGTTACTGTGGTTATTATTACGACACTGTGGTTGGTTATTATTACGACACTGTGGTTATTATTACGACACCGTTTTTGGTTATGGTGTAACCCCACCATTGATTTTTGTTCTTTATTCTATAGTAAATAATAAAAGTTTGAAGGCTTGTCATTCATAGAGGATCCCAAATGAAAGAAGTGAAACCTACATTTTACTGTTTGTCAACCTCTGCACTATCAAAATATGATGAGAAAAGTAGGGGTCATGTGTCATATAAGAGATTTTTTTTCTGCTCAGTGTGTACACTGGTGACAAAGTGAAAGTAGACTTCCGAAATCATGAATTCATACCCCAATTTCCAAGCATCATTTTTTTTTTCTAAATTCACAATTCAAACATGACAATGCTATCAAAATGTTCAAAATACATCAATAATGCCATTCAAATAAAAAAAAATAGCATTAAAATAAGGAAAATGCATTTTTAAAGAAGAAGAATTGAGGATTATTTATAACCGCCATTATGCGACTACCCCACGGAAGCACTTCCTTTTTGCAATGGTGGCACTATGCCTTATTATTACGACACTGTGGTTGGTTATTATTACGACACTGTGGTTATTATAACTACACCGTTGTTGGTTATCATTACGACACTGTGGTTGGTTATTATAACGACAATGTGGTTATTATTATGGCACTGTGGTTATTGTTACGACACTATGATTGGTTATTATAACAACACTGTGGTTTTTATAACGACACTATGGTTGGTTATTATAACGACACTGTGGTTATTATTACGACACTGTTGTTATTATTACGACATTGGCGTTATTATTACGACACTGTGGTTATTATAACGACACTGTGGTTATTATTACGACATTGGCGTTATTATTACGACACTGTTGTTATTATAACGACATTGTTGTTATTATTATGGCATTGAAGTTATTATCAATCTTATTTATAAATAATATAAAGTGCACACGTGTCCATGTTTTAATAAGTACGAAATCGTATTTATAAATAATATAAAGGACACACGTGTCTGTGTATTCGTTATTACGGAATCGTATTTATAAATCATTTAAAGAACACACATGTTTGTGTATCTATTAGAACGAAAGCGTATTTATAAATGATATAAAGTGCAAACGTGTCTGCGTGTCTATTAGTACGAAATCGTATTTATAAATGCTATAAATTATTTGTACGAAATCGTATTTATAAATGATATGAAGTACGCACGTGTCCGCGTGATTATTTGTACGAAATCGTGTTTATAAATGATATAAAGTGCACACGTGTCCGCGTGATTATTTGTACGAAATCGTTTTATAAATAATATAAAGTACACACGCGTCTGCGTGACAATTTGTACGAAATCGTATTTATAAATGATATAAAGTACACACGTGTCTGCGTGACAATTTGTACGAAATCGTATTTATAAATGATATAAAGGACACACGTGTCTGCGTGTCTATTAGTACGAAATCGTATTTATAAATGCTATAAAGTGCACACGTGTCTACGTGTTTATTTGTACGAAATCGTATTTATAAACGATATAAAGTACGCACGTGTCCGCGTGATTATTTGTACGAAATCGTATTTATAAATGATATAAAGTACGCACGTGTCTGCGTGATTATTTGTACGAAATTGTATTTATAAATGATATAAAGTACACACGTGTCCGCGTGATTATTTGTACAAAATCGTATTTATAAATGATATAAAGTACACACGTGTCTGCGTGATTATTTATACGAAATCGTATTTATAAATAATATAAAGTACACACGTGTCTGCGTGATTATTTGTACGAAATCGTATTTATAAATAATACAAAGTACACGTGTTGATTTTTACTTCAATTTTTGATAATACAAAGCCACGCCCCTGTGAGGATCTCGTCCGTAATTCTCGGTTAATTCCTCTCTACTCATTTAGACTGTGGTTGTTAACAGCTTTTCTGTCTTGTGTTTACAAGCGAAGCTGTCTCGGGACATAGCAAGTGTTGAAAATAAACAGTTCTCGTGGAAGATTTTAATTAAAACTATTCCGATCTCCGACATTAGTTTATGTAAATTCCGTCTGTTCATTATTAAGAATAAATATAGATTTATAATCACGATTCCGAGAAACGCGAGGAACTGGTCGATTTAACCCAAATAAACAATGCCAGGTTGTACTTGTTTGGTAATCCTGGCATGTTGTAATTACGTGTTCTTGTGGCAGCTATACCATTGTTCTTGGACAGATGAGGTAAACACAGTTTTCTATACAATACTAGCTATCTTCTTTGTCTTCCCCTTCTTCTTCCTTTTTTCTTCGCCTGCTTTTCATTATTGGACTGACGAGGTTAAACACAGCTTTCTATACAATACTTAATTGTAATATCTTCTTTTCTTCTTCTTTTTGTTCTTTTTGTTCTTCTTCATTTTCGTCTTTATTTTTTATAATTATATTATTATTATTATTATTATTATTATTGTTGTTGTTGTTGTTGTTGTTGTGGTGGTGGTGGTGGTGGTGGTGGTGGTGGTTGTTGTTGTTGTTGTTGTTATTGTTGTTGTTGTTAATATTATAATCATTATCATTATTGCTATTATTATTATTATTATCATCATCATCATCATTATTATTATTATTATTATTATTATTATTATTATTATTATTATTATTATTATTGTTGTTATTATTATTATTATTATTATTATTATTACGAAGACTGTATTTCTTCAAAACTGTTTGCTGACATTAAACGAAATGAAACGAAAGAGAAATTTTCACTCTATGAATGAATTTTCGATTGTAATGCAAATCACACTTATCTACACACATGAAAACATCACATATTACGTTAACGAAATTACACATTTACATGGGCTCTGAGGATATACAGAACTGTCCCACAAACATATACTGTACTTCACATACATGTATTACATTAACGAAATTACACATTTACATGGGCTCTGAGGATATACAGAACTGTCCTACAAACATATACTATACTTCACATACATGCATTACATTAACGAAATTACACATTTACATGGGCTCTGAGGATATACAGAACTGTCCTACAAACATATACTATACTTCACATACATGTATTACATTAACGAAATTACACATTTACATGGGCTCTGAGGATAAACAGAACTGTCCTACAAACATATACTATACTTCACATACATGAATTACATTAACGAAATTACACATTTACATGGGCTCTGAGGATATACAGAACTGTCCTACAAACATATACTGTACTTCACATACATGTATTACATTAACGGAATTACACATTTACATGGGTACTGAAGATATACAGAACTGTCCTACAAACATATACTGTACGGAAAACTAACCCGCCACTTTTGCATTTTACAATATCTTTGTCAAAATAAGGTTAAGCGCAATAACAGTTTTTAAATGACATTAACAGACAATTATATATCTTTACAGAGCCTAAACGTTCCTTCGTATTCAAGTCCAAATTACAAGGATATTGCTTTGATACTTTTTGAGAAAATGCATAAAATGTCAGATAAATAAAATGTCTGGTGACAGGTTAGCTGTTCCGTTCAGTATATAAACTACACCATTTTCAGAGCGTAATGTGTTGTATAAGCGGCTGTTTGGATCCGAGATAAGAAAAAAAAACAACTTCAAATCACCGGAGGTGATAGGAGTGATTTAAGAATGTCAATGTCATTTTACAAGTGCTTGTCTCGTTCATTATCGTGCAGTTCTAATACAGATAAACCCTCTGTAAGCTAATTAAGCAGGCTCTATGTTAAATCAAGCCTTTGACACACTGCTAACGTCCATTAATAATTTACTCTTCAAGCAATCTCTATAACGTAAACACAGCCATGTTTTGTTTAGTTTATACCAATTTATATTTATCTCGACTGCGAAGAAAGCTTAAACGTTTATTTGAACCGCTCTTAATTGCACTTCCTGTGCAGGATCGGTGCTTAGTGTTGCATCGGACCGAGCTGGGCATTTTGTTATTTTGGTTCACCATCATCAACTTGATGTATACTATCGGGGCTCTTGGTAAATGTTTTTACTGTTTTCAATTCAAAACAGGGTCCTCCTTGTCCGGATGGTCTAAGGTGCCGTATCAAGATCACTTACCTCTCACCGATAAGGTCGTAGGTTCGAGTCGCGCTCTAAAAACTTTATGTGAGAAAGTTTGTCAGTTACTTGCTGAAGGACGGTAGCTCTTCTCATATTCATTCTGAGGTCTTCCTACACAAATAAAACTGGATATGCCATGTATAACATGAAATGTGTTGAAAATGGCGTTAAAACCCCTTTTAGCTCAAAAGTCACAAAAATACACTCTTTTTGTATAAAAATAAAACTAAGAATACTATGTAATTGTGGTCACATTTTTACACTAAATATTTCTGCTTTCTCGTTGAAATGCGATTTTTTATATCGTCGCCATCAAGCTTTGCAGTGTTGATCACCGCCAAAATGACCATACGCGACAAGGACTACTTCTTATATCGTCGCCATCAAGCTTTGCAGTGTTTGATCACCGCCAAAATGATTATACGCGACAGGGACTACTTATTATATCGTCGCCATCAAGCTTTGCAGTGTTGATCACCGCCAAAATGATCATACGCGACAAGGACTACTTCTTATTCCTCGATTTTCATTTGTTTCATATATTTAATAAAAGCAAGCAGAAACAAAACTCAAACAATAAAAATACTGTGGACATTGTATTATGTCATTTTTATATAAAAAATGAAATAAACCAAATGCAATAATACTATCAATCCAATTAAGATGACGTATGAATATTTGGTTAAGGCCATATATCAGTACGGTCGTTGGTTGTTTCGTACCACTGCAGTTTCGTACCGGATGGTTTCGTACCACTTTAAAGAATGTTTTGTACCATATATATCAGTACTTTCAATTCATTTGATTGCTAATTGTTTTCAGAAACTTGTGTTGTCAGGTCTTATCACTATGTCAAGATCAACGCTTGAGTGCTGTCTTGAGATTCAGTTGAATCCCCTCTCGTCCGAGATGTCGCTTTTTTGCATCGGCTGCTTGGTAACAGTTTCAAAAGAGCCTCCCTGAACCTTCGACCAGAGATGATGTATATGAAGAAATGCACACTAGAGTTTAGGATAAACAAGGTGTTGCTCACAAGGAGCCATTTAATCGTATCATGTTTATCCATAAAATCAAATTGGGCAATAAGCCCAGAGGTCTGACACAGAGCAAACACGATTACAATACCAATCAAGATACGATTGATGCTGGATTGACTATCACTCAGCTGGTCAGACGAACTACTGCTTTGAACTCTACGTTTAATGGAAATAATACTGCTTATATTGAAACCAGCAAGTAACACTAGCGGGCAGATGAAGATGAAGAATGTATATGATGCCTTATGGTAATATATATCATATGCCTCAGATTTTCCATAGGCTGTGTCGACAACATAGTAACACGTGGTCCCATTCTTGCACGCCCATTCCTTGTAAGACCTAGCCAAACATCTCGGAGCGTTGAACAGGAACGATACTAAGACAATTATCGCGATTGCTGCAAGAGCGCGCGTATGTGTACGTATTGCCATAGCTCTTACAGGATGGCATATTGCTATATAACGATCGAATGCTATGGAAACGATCGCCCACACGTTCATCATTTGAATGGTCATCATCAAATAGTCCGTTGGCATGAAAAGTTTGGGGTATATGATGTACGTAAACCGCCACATTTCTTGGTTGTACATTTTTGATATTGAAACTGGAGACAGCGCCAGAACTCCCAACAGTATTATGCCAATATCTGTCACAGCAAGCATCCTCAGAAAATACACAGTTGGAGAACCTTTCACCTTTCGAAACAGAACGATAATTGTCAGGACGTTACCGATCAGACCGAAAAATCCAATTATGGGAAGCAGAATTCCCCAGACTATAAACTGAAGCTTACATAACCGTGCTACCTCCTCCTGAGAGGCCGTCTGTAGTTCTAGAATCATATCTAAAAGCCCATTTGGTGGAACCAAAACCAAATCGCTTAATATGTGGTAGTGATTATTTTAAATATTTCAAATCCGTTTTATTGTTTTTATCTGTGGTCTTGATTTTCACATTCACATTGTCAACTACCAAATAGGATATTGCTACTTGTTGATTACTGCGTAAGACAAGCCTAAGAAACATGTTAAGCGATCATGCTGTTTTACTGCATTTTCAAATATACTGTGAAATAAAATTCCTCCCAGTCACCTGTTTATTAATGTGTCGAATTTTCTAGATTATCTTATCGTGTTCCTGTAAATGTTTTATCGAGTTCTATAAAATATCTTATCGAGTTCCTCTAAATGTTTTATCGTATTACTCTAAATATTTTATCGTGTTCCTCTAAATATTTTATCGAGTTCTCTAAAATATCTTATTGAGTTCCTCTAAATGTTTTATCGTGTTCCTCTAAATATTTTATCGAGTTCTCTAAAATATCTTATCGAGTTCTTCTAAATGTTTTATCATGTTCCACTAAATGTTTTATCGAATTCTCTAAAATATCTTATTGAGTTCCTCTAAATGTTTTATCGAGTTCTCTAAAATATCTTATCGAGTTCCTCTAAATGTTTTATCGAGTTCTTCTAAATATTTTACAAGTTGTCTAAATCAACTGATCGAGTTGTCTAAAATATTTAATCAAGATGTCTTAAAAAATATTGAGTTGTCTAAAATATCTAATCGAGTTGTACAAGTTATCCAAGACCCCCAGTACAGACAGCTATTCTAAGTGCAATGACTGCCATATAAGAAGAACCTGATGATGGTACACTATTGTATGTCATGTCCTAAATAGTCTATCCCAGAACCTGATATCTCCCGAAACAGATCTATTAACCCCCGATGAAAAAGCAGGGAATTCCATGCCTGTCCCACTATTCATAGCAGGTGAACGCTTACTAATCTTTGACGTTATTCAAACTTTTTGTTGAAGCAACTGACCAATCAACGTGTTCAAGTGTGGCTTTCCCAACATTGCTATTTAACGGAGCCAGTCGAAAGAGCATGGTTCGTTGTACCAGCAATGATTACACGAATTTGAATGTGAATTAATATTCAATACAAGCACTGAATGGACTACGCCTGAAATAAAGAAACGTATTAATTTAGTAATATTTAATGGCAAATGTTACATGTTAAAACATCAATTTGTAGCATAAGTAATGTGCAAAATGCAAATGGGTCGGACTTCAAGTTATAAAAACATTAAATGTATTAACTCTGGAAATGTTTAAACATACACATTATCATATATATATAAATTAGTGGATCTCCTTCGCAAAACTTGAACGATTCTGTGTTCAGGTTGCCGAACCTACCTGGCTCTTTGTTATCGAACCCTTAAAGTTATTTCTAAATAAACTAAAACGTTATATGCGTATTGACTCGGCCTTTAAGTATATTACTTAAATTATATGCAGTAACTGAAATCCTTGAAAAGGATTATCTTCTACAATAGTATTCTACATTACTGAACTAAGCTTGCCTACTTGAAAAACAACAAAAGTTCGATTTTTTATCTTTTCAAATGGATCGTTTAGTAACTGGTCTTCAATTCATAATATTGTAAAAAGCGATTTGATTATAGAAGCTAAATATATAGTATGAAAATATATCAATTCGTATAACGTCTTTAAAACATGCGACATGAATTATAAACCAAGACAAAACTTTCTTACCTCCTTTTATTCAATGCTATTCCAACAATTTCTTCATGTTTCACTTTTAAACAAAAAGTAAACAAAATTTTTTTTTATAAAACATTTATGAACCGTTAAAATGCTTTGCATATCTGGGATAAAACTATATATTCAATATTCAAAAACTGACGTTTTCTAAAGGCGTTAATTGAATAATAATTGATGCATATATTCCTGTCAAATCCATTAACAACTTTGTTTATGTAATACGCTTAAAATGACATATACACACATGTCAATCACAGTAATTATTTAGTATCTTTAAAGCTACATCCGTCCATCATACTCCATCCACATAGAGAGACCGTATGACTTACAAAGGTTTTCGGAAATCAACAATTGGATAAAGGATGTGTTTTATACAAAGATATGTAATTGTATGCAGATATAATAATATCCGGACACATTTAAATATTCTCATAATATCTAAAGTGATCACTGTTTAATTGAATTTTCTTTGGCGAGCACGTTTTGCATAAATGATG
This sequence comes from Panopea generosa, assembly GCA_029582155.1. Classification (NCBI taxonomy): domain Eukaryota; kingdom Metazoa; phylum Mollusca; class Bivalvia; order Adapedonta; family Hiatellidae; genus Panopea; species Panopea generosa. Next base: position 16,636,443 of record CM055912.1, read on the forward strand.
ATTATAACTTTAACAAATCCGTCGCACTGAATAGAGCATCGGATACATGTAAAACATGTTATAAGTTGGATAACCTAAAGAAAGATTTATATAAACATAATCTATCGTTTCAGAAATTTCAAACTGGCATTTATCTTTTAAGTGATGATTTATATAATGTTCATTCTAGGGACGATAGGAGGCCCAGACATTGTTCTTAATGATTGTTTTATTCATAGAGTGAATATTTTAGCTCAACATATTACAAATATATTTAATGAAATTCTTTTTTTTTAAATTTCAGTCACCAAATATATGGTGACCCATTTAATCACCCCGTAATAGGTCTGTGGGGCCATCCCCCAACAAACCGTACAAATAATTGACATGCTTGTTTTATATATATTTTGCAAATATGTATAACAAGGAGCAAAAAAAAACAACACAAAAAAAACAACAATGCATATTATACAAGCTATATAAATAGGGAGTTTTTTTTCATGTTATTACAATTATATAGACGATCTCCACTAGAATGATTGATTTTAACATTATTTTTATCATGATATAGTTCTAAATTAATCAAAAGACAAAAGTAGCAAGAAGAAAAAGATAAGTATATTAAGAATAAATGATCAAGACAAACAAAAACTATTACAGAGATATTTTCAATTCATACATTTGGCTTTTCACCATGTAAAAGTAAAGACATTTCCCTCCGAAAAACCCAGCCTTTAATATCACATATAAAATAAATATTATACCAAATTTTATTTCTACATTGTGTTCCAAACTCTTTAACAATACGAATTATATAACGAAAAAAGTTACAGTACAAAAAAATAGCAATAAAAAGGCAAAATATTTCATTGGAGTTGTGGCTTCGCTTTTTCAAGTGAGAACAAAAAAAAAGGAAAAGAGAAACAACAGGGTACACATTTGGCAGTTTGTTTGAACATATTTCATTTAATTGGTGAATGGTCTAGGCAACAGTTATAATGAGTAACAGTTGACCCTGTTAATTTATTTTTTTTAAAAAACCAAAACACACAAGCATTTTTTTTTTCATTTCATTTTTCAATTTGGTATAAATATTTTAATTGTGGTTTGTAATTGTTGAAAACTGGTTGTCTTCGATCTTATTTGCACTTATAAATGTAATATTTTGGTGTAATCCCACCATTGATTTTTGTTCTTTATTCTATAGTAAATAATAAAAGTTTGAAGGATTGTCATTCATAGAGAATCCCAAATGAAAGAAGTGAAACCTACATTTTACTGTTTGTCAACCTCTGCACTATCAAAATATGATGAGAAAAGTAGGGGTCATGTGTCATATAAGAGATTTTTTTTGCTCAGTGTGTACACTGGTGACAAAGTGAAAGTAGACTTCAGAAATCATGTATTCATTACCCCAATTTCCAAACATCATTTTTTTTTTCTAAATTCACAATTCAAACATGACAATGCTATTAAAAATGTTCAAAATACATCAATAATGCCATTCAAATAAAAAAATAGAGCATTAAAATAATGAAAATGCATTTTTAAAGAAGAATAAATGAGGATTATTTATAACCGCCATCATGCGACTACCCCACGGAAGCACTTCCTTTTTGCAATGGTGGTACTATGCCTATAATTGTGCATGTAGTATTAATTTATTTAGTACACTGTCATGTCATATTTAATGACCCAAAGATAATATCTTTCACAGACCATTTTGATGAATGATTATATGTTTGTCAGTTCATAGAGTTTCAAAATTAGCCCAAAATGTTTTTGCATATTTACACTCAAAAAGAAGATGCGCAATACTTTATATATGCTATTTAAAAAAAAAAATGGGGAGAAAAGATTTTTCGTCTTTTATCTTCATTTTTGTCAATAGATAATTTGTAGCAGTAATTCTGTGATTTATTTTCAGCTGAAACCATTGTTACTTGGTGTCTTTAGTGCTAAATTGTATTTTAAATAATTTATTCCATTCACTATCTATATTTAGCCCGTATTGATTCCATTTAGAAATGGATGTTGGTAATACACTGGACCTATTAAGTGCATCATAAATAACACGACAACCTTTCTTTGTAATTGTTATAACGGAAACTATAAGTGGGATGACAGGATTTTCTAATTTCGTTGTTAGTGAGTAAACTTGAGAGTTTGAAGGTATGTACGTACTGCCGCAATCATGCCTTCATATTCTATTAAATTTGATTTAACAGAAAGGTTTTCTTTAAATGATCTAAAGGACAGAATATTACCGTTTTCATTTATCAGATCATTGATCATTATTATGCCTTTATCATACCATCTTTTGTAAAAAACAAAACACTTGACTTTCCTATCTTAATGTTAGTGTGGTACCATAGAGGTTGAGTTAAACTTGTTTCCGTGACAATGGTTTTGTAGCAGATATCAATAAATTAATACTTTCATAAACAGGTTGCTTATTTTATGTAAATGATTGTTCATGAAATCATTACCAAAAATTAACATCTTTGTGGTAAAGGGATACATTTGTTCATGGATTTTCATACATTTTTTTCCATCAAATAAAAGTCGTCTTATCCAAGTTACTTTCAAAGAACAAATGAACCGTTTAATATTAATCATTTTAAGTCCCCCATATTCGTAGCTTTGAATAACAACATTTCCTTTTATTTTGCCTGGGTAATTTTCCATAGAAAACTAAAACACATATTTTGTAACAGTTTAACTTGATCTTCAGGTGGATTTGGTAATGAAGGAAATTTATGATTAAGTTTTGGTAAAGCTAAACTTTTTAAAACCGTTATCTTTCCGAAAGGAGTGAGCATTCTTTTGCACCATGAACGTAACACTAATTTAATTTCATTAATTTTGTTTTCATTATTTAATTTGATCATACTGTCTAAATGAGTAGACATAGTAATTCCAAGGGCTATACAATCTCTCTGATTCCAATTTATTTCTACTGCCGTACATAATTTAACATCTGAACCAGTCCTGTCTTTTTTCCGAACCATATAATTCTAGTTTTTTCAACATTAACCTTAAGGCCTGAGATTTCAGCATAACATTTTAAAACTTTAAGAGCATGTTTAAGTGACTGTTCTGTACCATCTTATATAAGTGAGGTGTCATCTGCATATTGTGAAATAATGTATTCCGTGTCGCCTACTTGAACTCCTTTTATGTTTTTATTTGTCCTGACCAGTACAGCCAATATTTCCACACACAAGAGAAAGATATTTGGGGAGAGTGGATCACCTTGTCGGCAGCCTCGGTAAATAGAGAACCAATCTGACAGATGACCATTTACTGATTAGCATGATTTAATATCTTTATGAAATAATTAAATTCATTTTTTAAATCTATGACCAAAATTAAAAAACGTTTAAACCTCCTCAAACGACAATGAGATAGTATCAAATTCTTTTTCGAAATCAGCAGTAACCAATAACCCTGGTATATCTTTTTTTTCTGTGTCATAAAAGAGATAATAGATAGTGCGAGTGTTTTCGCCAATATATCTTCCTTCCAAATATCCTGTCTGAACATCATTTATAACACTTGATAATACCTTTTTTTAGATGCTATGTAATACAGGCAGAAACTAATTTATAAGAACATTTTAATCAAGAAATATGTCTCCAATTTTTTTTAAAAAACTGTCTGTCTTTATTAGCTTTGGGAACACATGTAATAATACCTTCTTTTTTCCTTTCAGTAAACCGTAGTTAATGGACATCAAGAGGAAAACACCTACATCAATCCAAAAGTTCTGGTAATTCAAAAGTTGTTGTTCTTGGGTAAGTTTAGGTATGTGAATATCTTTAAACAATTGATATTTGTAACTAGTTTGTTGGCATATAATGATTGATAAAAAACCTTGCTTCTTTCAAAATGAATTCTTCGGTTTTTGCCTTTATTTGATATTAGCAAAGGTATACATTTACTTACAAAGTTTTTATTTTCTAGATTACAAAAATAATTGTAACCTTTTCCCCTTCATCTAACCATTTAGCTTTTGATATTATCTTAATGCCCTCTAATTTTTGGTCTTAATTCAAACAGACTTTTTTTTCTATTTTCTAAACTATCTAAATTATTATCTTCTTTTTTTTCATGTCTTTCAATTTTTCTAGAAGTTAAGACTCAGTTTGATCTTCTTGTTTTTTAAGAAAAGATAGATATGATATTGTTTTCTCCCGGATTTCTAATAGTAACATTTCAAAAAATAGTTGATCGTTAATATCAAATCTTTACAAGGTGTGTCACAAATTTGTACATTTAAATTTTGATCTCTTGTTGCGTATTGCCGTTTTGTATTAACAATTACTCTTTTAATTTCGTCTACATAAGTTTATATTTTAAAAGCGAGTTATTAAATTTCCAATATGAACGTTCTTTTTTAAATTTCCCAAAAGTAAATGTTAAAGTAATTATTGAATGATCTGTTCGATATCCCGGTAAAAATATTACTATCCTCAATGTCAGTAAGTAAAAGCTCGGAAATCAGAAAAAAATCCAATCTGGCCATTTTATTTGTAATTAGACGTCTCCAAGTAAACTATCTCTTACCAAAGTTAAGTTCTCTCCAGCAGTCTGTCAAATTACATTAATTAATAATACTTAATACATTTTCCCTAGCTTTAGGATTATTGATATTTACATAATTATGTGTATCTATTTGGGGTTAAATTCTCCTGCTAAGCTGTAGCATTTCTATATAATTTATTATATAAATGTCTTGTTTAATCCCTGTATAAAACTCAGTTTTATCTTTGTTTGGTCCATAAATATTTATTAAAGTCATCCTTTTCTTATTAATTGTTATATCTAAAATCAGTTTATTACCATCTATATCACCTTCAGTTCATAATTATTATTAAATAGAATTGTAACACCCCTAGATTGACTGTTAAAATTATTAAAAAAACATTCGTAACCCCACTGCGAGCGTATATAATTTTCGTCTTTGCTGACAAAATGTGTATCTTGTAATAAACAAACAGAATATGATTTTTTGCTTCAGAAAATGAAAAACATCTATACGTTTATTTCTATCACCAAAGCCTTGGACGTTAACTGAATAAAGGTTACCTTATAGTAATTATTTATTAAACTTTATCTATACATTGGCTGTCTGGTCAGACGTAAACTGTATAATCTGTATAACTGTTTTTGATCCATACCGGCACAGTTTATGGTTTGAAACCTACTAGACAATGTTCCCTGCAACCTATTCCCACAGAAAAATGCATAAAGTACAATATAAAAAATACATGAAAATAATAAGGGGGGTGGAGTGGGTGGGGTGTGTGGGGGGGGGGGGGGGGGATATTTACATACAGCAAAAAAATGAGATATTCAAAAATCTTTTTTTTTGTCTCTCCATTACCAAAAAAGGTGCTGGGGTATATACAGTATATACACGAATCTAACTAAATCTAGATGTCATTATCTAAAAATAGATTAAACACAGTTACAATAATAGATTAATTATAGTTACAATAACATGTACAAAAGATCAATATCAATGTGCATGAGCTATTTTAACACTCCTTCCGAAACAAAAAAGCACACTAATGAAAATAACTGTAATTAAGGAGAAAAAAACAACAAAACAACACAATGGTTATCATCGACGTTTTATAAAAAAACAAAAAACGAAATAAAATTCTTGACCAATGTTATTTCCCGGATAGCTGGAGTGATCGTTATATTATTCCTATCCATAAAAAGTGATGTTGGAAATTTCACAAGTTTCACTTTACTGAGTTACTTTAGGAACAAGGATCCTTAATAACAGATTAACCAAGTGAGCAGAGGAATCTTACATTCATGTTTAATCACAGGGTAGGGTCCTCCGTGGCCGAGTGGTCTAATGCAACATCCCAAGATCACTTACTTCTCACCGCTAAGGTCCTAGGTTCGAGTCCCGCTCGCTCCAAAATCTTTATGTGAGAAAGTTTCCAGTAACTTGTAGAACGGTGATTCTACTCAGTCTGAGGTCTTCCTCCACCAGTAAACTGGATGTGCCATATATAACCTGAATTGTGTTGAAAATGGCGCTAAAACCCATTAAAAAAAAAGAATCACAAAATGGATTTAGGTAAAAAATGGGAAAGACAGACAATGTTTTCTTTTCGCGGTACTATTGGTTATATGTTAAATAATGGTCATAAGCTATTTTGTGTCATGGTAGATTTTTCTTAAGCTGTTGAATATGTCGTTAAAAAAAATATTTGGTATAAAATAATTATTATAAATTAGGGCCTCGAGGTTAGATTTTAAATATCATCAATTCATGTATACCAATGTAAGGTCAAGGGTAAAATTTGATACACTTTAAGTGATAGTTTTGAATGTTTTCTAGGGGTAAGTCAAGATGAAGTAAACGCAGTAAAAACCAAGGTTTAAGATCTTTGGAAAAGGGGGCATGATATAGAGAAGCGTGGCGTTTTATTTTCATGATCATAAACTAGACATAGTCAGTAAATTCTCGTACCTAGGCATAGTTTTCTCTACCGGTGGATCATTTAGCAAAGTTCAAAATTCTTTAGCTAGCCAAGCCCAGTGCATGAATGAATGAATGAATAGGGTTTTACGGCGTACCAACACATTATAAGTTATTAGACGCCAACAGGAAGGAAGATTTCAAGTTCACTCTACATGTAAAAAACAACAAATTAACATACATATTAAAAAAATACGCCAACAAATGAATATGCAGAAAGAACATAGAACTTTGATACCTGCAGAACTGCAGAGTTTCAGCAAATTATGTCGTATTACTCAATTTGTCGCTTCTTACGACATGCATAAGCCACAGTGATCCTATTCTTGCCATCACTCATGGCTCCCCGGAACCACACAGGGGTAGATAATTTAACCACAATAGTGAAAATAATAAAATGAACATGACACCCATTCGGAGGATTCCTATCCCTCTGCAGAGATCGACTGTGATTCTATTCTTAGCCGGAACCACACGGGCTAGCCAAGCCCAAAAAGCTATATTTAAGTTAAAAAATATAAATTTATTAACATATCGCAAAAACATGTTCTGGAGTTATATGACTAGTCACTACTATACTGAACTATGAAAGCAAAGTTTGGGGGTTATTGGAGCGCATCAAATAGAACGGGTACATTAACATTTTTGCAAATCGTTATTAGGTGTGAAATTATCGACACAAAACTTTATATACAGCGAATTAGGAAGAACAAATTATACAAAGAAAATTCTGGTTAAAAATATTGAACAGTAACGATCCATATGTTAGTAAATAGAAACAGGACAAGGAGGTAATAACAAAAACTCTTAGAGTGAACAGAAAATGTTGAATATGTAACATATTGGAGGAAGAATTAAATGCAGTGCATATAATAACATAAGACATAAGTACTTAAAGCTTTATTTTTTAAGAAACCGCAGCATGTATAGGACCGACGATATCAAAACTCTGATTTAAAACTTAGCAACATATACATTCAAAGCTTTTGACATCAGAATAAAATCATTTTTTAAAAATTAATAACATTCTTCTGATGTGAAAGTTACATAAGTGTATGTATGTAAGTTATTTAGCAAATCATATTAAAGCTAATGGCATAAAAGTATTATTATTATTAATAAGTATTTCAGGAATAAGTTTAAAGTTTCGAATATGTCTAGCTTATAACGGAGTTCTGGGTAATATTTCTTTACACAGGAATATATAGGTAGATAAAGATATTACATACTATTCGCGTGTCATTGAACACATGCATAAGTGTATTATTGTTATTATGTTATCATTTGCTCACGGTCAACTGTGACTAATGCATAATCTTATATGAAACTCTTTACGGTTAATTGAGGATAGACTCGACCCCAACTGACCTATGACGAGGAAATAAAATCATTTTCTTCTTCAATCATTCAAGTAAAAAGGAATGCGTATTTTAAAACAACTGCATGTCACATATTATATAACTGACGTATCCATTTCTTCATTGCCAACATGCTTGTGTAACATTATGCTCGCCTTTATGACTTCTCTAACAATGGTTAATTTAATAATATTTTATTGCAAATTTTACATGTTCAAAACATTATTTTTTAGCACCAATAACGAATAAAATGCAGAAGGGTCGGGCTACAAGTTTTAACAACATTAGTTACAGCCCTGTCCAATGCGTCAAAATGTACATGCAAATTAAAGTGACGATATTCTTTATATACAAACGAACACATATACTTTCGAACAAGCATATCACTCACTTCTACACGCACACAAGCACGCTCACTTGTACTCACATACACGCACACACACACACACACACACACACACACACACACACACATGTAAAAAAAGCAATACATATTTTGCTTGAATTTTAGTGATTATAATAATGTTTTAAAGAAAAACAAATGTTTGTCTATTGTCGGCGTTGTATATCACCAATCACTATAAACGTAAGCCTACAAAACTTCAACTTTATTTTATTTGTATCAAGGCCACCGGCCCATACACAATACAATAATAAACAAATATATACAATGCATAGTAGTGTGCACATGTGATATAATTATGTCAGTTACTAATATATTTATACACACATTTCATATATATATATATACATACATATTCAATAAACTAACTAGATACCTTGAATGTGTGAATTTCTCAATGTGAATGCATAATTTATAAACATTGCTAAATTGCGTACAGCATTTAATTTTTACTAGACATTAATATACTAAACTTGCTCAAGGACAGGGATTCAAAATATTTCTTTGGCCGATATTTTAAGCGTAGCTTTCTATAGAATGGACATACTAGAAGAAAGTGGTATTCTGTTTCAATAAGTAAATCACAGAATAACTTATTTCTCTTGGAATATTCATATGACGTCCTTTTTCAATCATTAAAGAATGAGAAGAATTCTAAATGTAACAATACTCTGTCTAAACTTTAGTATGTTTATATATTTTAAATATGGTTCGAAACTGAAATTGCACTCTATACAGTACTAACTTTATTATTCTGTGAGCAATCAGCATACCAGTTTTGAATATATTGATCTTTAAGTCTATTTATATATTGTACGACAAACAATTTATGTTTAGCTATATTCTGCCTTTCCCAAACATACTCAAATCAATTTTTTATACAAATTCATACTAACAGTAGACACCCATTTTTTGTACCCTTGTTCTTCAAAATATTTAAGCATATTATAACATTTTTTAACATATCTAGTATTTGGTAAACTCAATATTCTTAACCAAAAATTAATATACTAACATAAACTCGTCTTCTGAATTCACATTAATTTTGTTGTCTATTTTAATCCAAGGTTAAGTGTTGGTCGTTATCTTGTCTATTTAAATCCTCGGTAAAATGCTGGTTGTTGTCTAATTTAATCTACGGTAAAGTGTTTGTTGTTGTCTTGTCTAATTTGACCCATGGTAAAGTGTTGGTTGTTGTCTTGTCTAATTTGATCCATGGTAAAGTGTTGATTATTGTCTTGTCTATTTTAATCCATGGTAAATTGTTGGTTGTGTCTTATCTAATTTGATTCACGGTAAAGTGTTGGTTTTTGTCTTGTCTATTTTAATCCATGGTAAAGTGTTGGTGGTTTTCTTGTCTATTTTAATCCATGGTAACGTGTAAGTTGTCCTGTCTAATTTAATCCACAATGAGAAGACTGTGTGTTCCCATATGTTGCCATTTTAACTCCACAGTCATGTGACTTTAATTTCACATTTCCTATTGATTTGATCCGTGTTTGTGAGATATAGGACACCCTTTCTACGTTCAATTATTTAGGTTCTCAGTGTAAAGTTTGAGTAGGTGTCGAACGACTCCAAGTAGGTGCTCACACATTGGTAACAGAATGATAATTGTTCCTGAAAATACAGTTACGGTTATGCATGCATGTGCTCATTGTTCATTCAATACTGAACGGAACACCTAACCCGCCACCTGACCATTTTGTGTTTTATTTTTGTCTGACATTTTATATATTTTCTCAACATGCATCAAAGCAATATTCTTAAAATTTGGATTTAATAAGAAGAAGCCATTTAGGATAATAATGACCAAGTCTGTGTTTTTTCCCAAAAACGGCAGTGGATCTAATTGGAATAATTTCATGATTATTAAAATGGGTAGTTAAATCAGTTTTCACACTATAGTCAAATTTTGCTGGTTAGCTGTTCCGTTCAGTATAGTTATACCATTCAAATACTGTACATATGGATTAACCGGCTCGATGTACAGCTACAAAAGCGGTCATCGGGATTACAAATTATTAAGAAATAGGATTATTATAAAGTCTTATGGTGTTAGCCCACCATTGATCTTGTTCGTTATTCTATAGTAAATAATTAAAGTTTGAAGGCTTGTCATTCATAGAGAGACCCAAATGAAAGAAGTAAAACTTACACTTTACTGTTTGTCAACCTCTGCACTGCCAAAATACGAGAAGAAAAGAAGGAATCATGTGTCATATAAGATATTTTTCCTACTCAGTGTGTACACTGTTGCCAAAGTGAAAGTAGACTTCCAAAATCATGTATGCATATCCCAATTTCTAAGCATCAATTTTTTTTAAATTCACAATTCAAACTTGACAATGCTTTCAAAATGTTCGAAATTCTTCAATAAAAGAATGTAGCTGTGAAATAAGAAAAATTCACAAACGCAATTATGCGACTACCTCACGGAAGCATTTCTGTTTCCAATGGTGGTACTATGCCTTATACAAATGAATCACGAAAAGGATAATAGTAACTGTGATTTCCTGAAAACTCCAAGAATCACATTTATTTAGTAATGTAAGGCATGTAAAGCATATACTAGTATACTCAAATATCAACAGAGCATATATAGCTAATCCTATATGCACTTAAGAATTGTATCTCTGATAGGTATGTGTAAAAGTGCTTTTATGCAAATAGTATCTATGAAAGTGACCCCTTGAAATTACAGACCGCTTCAAGAAAATAAAATACCAATGTCGGTGTTATTGGATTTGATCATGAGGGTACTTGTTATATTCAATCAATATATGTAGCAAATTCACCCCCTCCCTAAACACACTAATAATTACTGCAATTTAACATTATTTCAACCAATTCTATTTAAAAATCCATAGCTGTCATTTCCTCGGCGTTGTTTGACTTACCTTATTTGGAATGGCAGATCCTCTGCTATATTTGACCATCCTGACACAGTTCATCACGCTTAGTTTGTGTTTCAGAGCTAACAGTTCTTCGGCGTTGTTTGACTTATCTTATTTGGAATGGCAGTTCCTCTCCTAGACTTGACCATCCTGATACAGTTCACCACACTTATTTAATGTTCCAGAGCTATAATTTCCTCGGCGTTATTTGACTAACTTTGTTTGGAATGACAGGTCTTGCCTAGACTTGACCATCATGACACAGTTCACCATGCATACTTAGTGTTTCAGAGCTATAATTTCCTCGGCGTTGTTTGACTAACCTTGTTTGGAATGACAGTTCATCTCCTAGACTTGACCATCATGACACAGTTCACCACGCTACCTTCGTGTTCCTTCGCTACCACATCCTCGGCGCTGTTTGACTTACCTTATGTGGAATGGCAGCTCCTCTCCCAGATTATAATACCCTGGCATACTTCACCACGCATATTTAGTGTTCCAGAGCTATCATTTCCTCGGCGTTGTTTGACTTACCTTATTTGGAATGACAGTTCATCTCCTAGATTTGACCATCCTGGCACAGTTTACCACGCTTACTTCGTGTTCAACAGCTACCATATCGTCGGCGTTGTTTGACTTACCTTATTTGGAATGACAGATCCTCTGCTAGATTTGACCATCCTAACACAGTTCACCACGCTAAGTTCGTGTTTCAGAGCTAACAGGTCTTTGGCGTTGTTTGACTTACCTAATTTGGAATGGTAGTTCCTCTCCTAGACTTCACCATCCTGGCACAGTTCACCTTGCTTACTTCGTGTTCCATAGCTACCATTTCTTCCGCGTTGTTTGACTTACCTTATTTGGAATGGTAGTTTCTCTCCTAGACTTGACCATCCTGGCACAGTTCATCATGTTTACTTTGTGTTCCATAGCTATCATTTCGCCGGCGTTGTTTGACTTACCTTATTTGGAATGGTAGTTCCTCTCCTAGACTTCACCATCCTGGCACAGTTCACCATTCTTACTTCGTGTTCCGTAGCTACCATTTCTTCGGCGTTGTTTGACTTACCTTGTTTGGAATGGTAGTTCCTCTCTTATACTTCACCATCTTGGCACAGTTCACCATGCTTACTTCGTGTTCCATAGCTACCATTTCTTCGGCGTGGTTTGACTTACCTTATTTGGAATGGCAGCTCTTCTCCTAGATTTGACCATCCTAATACAGTTCACTACGCTTACTTCGTGTTCAATTTCCATCTTTTCAATAAGCATGGTCACGACACAGAACAGGCCGCTCTTCTCCCCACCGTTCCTACCGAGAGGCAAAGCATCATCAATCATTTATTAAATTTGTTTGTTTGTTTTGTTTAGAATATCAATCGTCATAATATGCCATGGAGGGCTAACAGACGCTCATTTAACCCAACAACTCTTTCCTGGGGTCCTGGAATTTTAACCAGTACTCGAGCACAGTTATATCTCCATCAAACTGATATTTAATTTTTCTTCAACTTGAATCAATGGTGAGATGCGAATGACAATGAGACAATATGTCATATATCGATCACGTTAATCTGTATTAAAGCATACTCATCTCCGCAATTGTTAATTTTCAGCGGTGAGTGACAAATGATGATGAGAAGTAATGTCGTTTAGCAATCATCACGGAGACTTTGTCCGGGCAAGAATTCGAGCTCACGGCCCCTAAATTGCTCCTCATACGCGTTACCGACTGAGCTAATTGGTCCTGATATCTAAGTTTGTAATGACACTGTATTTGCCGTAATTATGCATTATGACAATGACACACGGTGTTGTATATCAAGCATGTGGCCTTGCTGGGATTCGACCTCACGACCCCTGATAATTTACATGATGTAAACATGCTAACGTATTTAGGGATAAAATGTCTCTACAGTATTATCTCAAACGCTTTTAACCTAAACCTACAGTATAAAGATGTACAGGTACGATTGTGAGCTTACAGTGCAACTGATACATTGCAAAACAATCATTCAAGTTTAAATATAAACTTGGCATCAAGTACAATATTTTGTGAACGCTCGCGTATTCACGCAAAATCCCGCAGTATCTCATTTTTAATTATCTTCACTGCCATTCATCTCAGGAATACACACTGGAGAATGAAGTTGTCATCAAAACAATAACATTCCCGGAAATTTGCGTTTAAACTTGTTGAAGAACTTTTGATTACAAAATGTATATACTGCAGCTAGAATAACGACAAGTTACGATAAATTGTCCTTCAAACCTCAATATATTTAATTCAAGAGATTTTGCGTGATCTAAACATGTTTAAATATAAACTTGGCATCAAGTAATTTATTCTGTGTTTCTATTTTTGAAATAAAGAATTATAGGTGGAGTGGTAAAATGACATTTTAGAGATACAGAACGCCCCGAGAAATTAAACATCACCCCAATAAATCATTTAGAATGTACACAAATATCAGCAAATATACAATACCAGAATTCACCAGGACCCATTTGTTTAAAGCAATGTTACCTTAGCGCAAAGTTAAGCACCTTAAGCATTTTCATAGTATTTTGAGATTTTATATATTCGAGGTAACACTTTCTTGGTAGTCATAACAAAATATTATTCAATTCTATTATATAACCCATTGTACGGAACGTTAAGCTAACAAAGATTTGAGAAACTCTGATCAAATGAATACCATACTAAACGTACATGCAATGTATTATAATTGGACCTTCGGCAGCGGTTGCGTGTGCCTTCTTGTTGACGTCCAGTACCATTTCTAACAATGCGGTGGGGCTGTCTGGTATTAGGTGTCCGGGTTGCCACTGTGTGTACTGATAATGATGAATTGTCCTCTCATCACTCCCTCGCTGTATAATATTAAAGACGATTTCTAAAGTTTTTGTCATTATTTTTCCTATAGATAGAATTTTATGAAACTTCCCAGTATTTAAGTATAGTGTATGTCATTGCAATATCTGCAATAAAAGCACATCACATGTTACCGTACATATTGTTTTGGTATTATCTTTTTTAAAAACATACCCGTCTTTGTAATTTGGAAAAAAATGTAGATTTTACAAGCAATGCAAAAAAATATCTGAAATTGTTTACATCTAGTATTTAATCAAAACTAATACATAGCTGCACGCATGTAATAACAATTGTCATGGAAATGGTAATTATAAATTTAACTGTTTAGGGTTTTTGAAAACAAAATCATTTCGGCAGAATGTCAATTGTTTTTGGTTTAAACATATTTATTCATTCAAATATACATACATACATATCATTAAGGATAAATATGGATTAAATCAAAGATAAATCTTATAGAGTTCTTCTCCCTTACATATATTAATTGTGAACAGATTTGACAGATTGTTAACAATTTTATTTTGTTATTTTTAATACAAATATAACCTAATTCAAATAAACTTAATGAAATATAACATATTGTTAGGAATATTGGTTCAAATATGTTTAAGAAACTTCAAAAATGAAGCAAGTAATTAAAAAGAGAAACGTAATTATAGTTATTTATATATGACACGAATTCACATAATAATAGTTATAAATATTTATGGACATGATCTGAACCGAAACACGAGTTGACCTCACTGCGTAAATAATATAGTTTTCTCATAATAATTATTCTAGCCCAAGCTGTATTCTTAATGTAATCAACATATGTGTGCCAGTTGCAATATGGGTGTGCCAGCTGCAATATGAGTGTGCCAACTGCAATATGAGTGTGCCAGCTGCAGTATGAGTGTGCCAGCTGCAATATGAGTGTGTCAGCTGCAATATGAGTGTGCCAGCTGCAGTTATTTGGTAAGTATATTCCTAGATGTTTGTGTGATGACACTTCTGTAATCTGTTGATTCTGCATAAAAAAATATGGGATGAAGATGTTGAGTACGTTTTCGAGTTACATGCAATGATTATAATTTGGATGTATTAAAAGTAACCAGCAATTTATTTGACCATTCAGATATTTTACTTCTGTCAGAATTTAATTTCTGAGCGGCATTAACAATATCAATATTATGGTTAATTATAAAGTAAAGACGTGTATCATCAGCAAAAAGTCGTATGTTGGAGTCAATATCGGATACTATGTCTTTTATATAAACTAAAAACAGGAGGGACCTAATATAAATCACAAGGTATTATCCTGTAAACGGTATTTATTTTCAAAGTAATTATGTATAATCAAATCGATAATAAAACTAAGCAAACTACTAATACTTACATAATATTACATACAGTTTGTATGTCATCAATCGTAAGCATATTTAGTATAAGGATGAGGTATAATCGTATCATTTTCTCAGGAGTAAACTCAGTCTCATAACAGGTAAGGAACTTCGGACACACATTCTTTACAAATGCAACTTACCATCAACTTTATGTTGCATATTGTAGTATAAAGTATATTATAATCAAATATAGTTCCCTTGAGTACATGTGAAAGTTTTTTCCCCAATCATGCATAAGGTCAAAAGATAAAATGACATTGAGCATATCACCTGGTTTAATTTTGGCATTCAACTTTCATCGCTTGTGAAAATAAAAAAAACACAATTTTATCACAGTATTTTATATTTACGTTTTATCATTATGTTATTATATATTTCATTAACATTTGCATTAAAATAATATAGTTTAGTTCTATAGGCGCATTATCTTACCGGCCCAGGCTGACCAATGGTCACTTTACGCAAGATATACTGTGGTGCCGATTCACCTTTCGTTGATGTGATTTTAAATGGCCCTACATTCAACTCATGCTGGTCAGCTGGGAAGTATGTCCCAACAGTCTGTAATAATTATAGATATTTTTATAACATAAATAAAGATACTATTCTATGGTTGAATCAGACGTAGGTAAGGTGGCTATTTGTTATAATAATATAGATAAAGATATTTTTCTGTTGAATAAGACGTGAGCATAGCGGCAGTTTGTATGAACATGCAGCGAGCGCCATTGTTATGCCATCCGATGGCTCACAGGTAGCTGCACTTTTCTACGGATCCTGAATACTCGTGAATATTCACCTCTGCAAGTAACGGATTACATTTCCACATGAATCAGCAGTGAGAGATCAATGACAATGATACTCAATGTCGTATATCAATAAACACAGAGACTGTGGTCGGGTGGGGATTCGATCTCATGACCCCTGAATCGCTAATCAGAGGTGCTACTGACTGATCCAACCGGACACGGCTAGCAGTTTTAGAAATTACATATTCGTCAAAGAGATTATTTATATGAGCATTGTATTTATCGAGAATATTAAAGAATTGTAGCCATGACATTTGATTTTGAATTTTATACAAGAATAATCTATGTTTAGTAATTCTATTTTACAACAAACAGCTGCGACAAAGGAACTGCATTGAAAACATAAAACGTGGATGCTGGTCTCATTTCGGTTGTTTTATAATTACATTTAACCAGTAACGTAATAAATATTTATATGTGTCATAAACAAAACATAAATACACTGAGACATAAGCAGCTTAAGGGTTATAACTTTAACATCGTCTCCCACGTATGTCTAAAACCATATACTTTGCAGTTAATGTTATAATATTTACGGAAATCAAGTCAACAAACACCACTTTATTCACTTCCGTGGTACATGTACATGAAGTATGATATAGAATAACATACTTGAGAAGAAAATTCTATCAAGTAATTGACACTACATTGTATATCAAAGTACAAATGTACTGATAGCCGAGTTTTAATTGATATTCATACGCCGACCTAATGTGGTTGATGTTCTTGAAGTGTTTGGTTGATTTTATGCAACATTTTTTAAAAAAAAAATGACATAATACTATGCCCGCAATACAGTTCTATCGTTTGACTTGTTTCTGCTTTCTTATATCAAATAGACGACAAAATTAAAATCGAGGAATAAAAAGTAGTTCCTGTCGCGTATGGTCATTTTGGCGGTGATCAACACTGCAACGCTTTATCACGATGACATAAGCAGGGTTGTGCATTTGACATAAAACCCGGCTAAAATGAACTTACTCTGTCTTTCAAATGCTCCAAGGGCTCCATGGAGACAATACAAGAGCAGTTGGTTTGGTATATAAGGCTAACAAAGTCCAGGACTGTTCCGGGTAATGGCGTCTGGGCTACAAGAAAGCAGTTCTTGGTTTTGAAACTCTGAAATAGCATCAATGGCATTAATTATGTTAGTGTTATTAATTTAGCATGTTGTCTTTAATACATGAAGGCAATACTTATTATAACAGTTGCAGTACCATTGATTTGTTTGTCACAACATAATTACTTGATTGTAATGTACGGTGTGTTATGGTAACACATAAACACCCATTCTGTTAATTGCTAATTATACAGTCAGTGACGTAGCTTACTTAAAGGGTACCGCACGTCAGAATATAAATGGCTATTTATCGTTAAATAGACATGTAAATAACACAAAAATCAACAAATTTTAATTGTACGAAATTTATCAAATGAGAAAAATGACATTAAATATCATGATTTCAAGCGTTTCCTAAATGCTATGGGCGCCGCCATTTTGTAGCTCTTTTGTGATGGAGGTATTCGGTGACGTCATAACTGCACTTCCGTTCTAGTTATCGCGCAAATTGTATTGTGTCGTTAGTGACTGCTCTCTACTGAAACTCTTATGTATATACACTAATATACGTAATCAGTTTATATACAGATATACAGTGCATTAGTGAACATCGAAGGTAGACAATTAAACGCGAAAACGATTCTGAATTGAAGGACTTAACCCATTAAACATTGTTTTCTCCAGCGGAATAAGTGGGTGGAGTAATGCGATATGTTTTGTGGGCAGTGTTGTTTTTAGTTTTCCTAATATGTGATTTCACATTGCCTCAGTGTCAAGCTTCTGGTGACATCACGCGCAAAACGCCTTTATACTTTGGGGTAGGACTTAAGATTGTAGAATGAAGCGTACCAATGCCTTGGCGTACTACTATCCAAGGATACAATTTCTGATGATTTCAGTACGAAGATGACCATATGCGACATACATATAAACTTAGTGTATATTATCCAGTGGGAAGCTCTTAAAAATGTGCTTATAACATATAGCTCAGCTGATTTCTGAAATTTAATTTGTAATTTTATATACTCTTCCAAAATATTGTGAAATTGATATATCAAACTTTCACAATATTATAATTGCAGGCTGTTTGAACAGGTGTGATAATCCAATTAACAATAAAAACAAGAATGCCAAAACATAAGGTGTGAAAACGACATGGTATCTAAAAGTTGTTATTAAAATACAAATTAAGGCCAATTAATTGTGACAGGCCCGATTAGCTCAGTCAGTTACGTGTCTAACTATCAATCCTGGTGTCTCGAGTTCGAATCCCAACCCGGCGACAGTCTCTGTGATGACTGACATACAACATTGTGTCTCAATATCATTTGTCTCTCACTGCTGATTCGAGTGGAAAAATTATCAGTTACTTGCGGTTGTTGGGTGTGCTCAAGTACTGGTTAACTTTTGCAGGAAACAGTGGTTAGGTTAACTGAACATCTGAACAGTAAACCCTCGATGACAAAAATTGATGCTAAATATTCAGTCAACCATTAATTATTCATAAACTCATTTTATTAATTTTATAATCAATAGGCAATTTAGTTTATTGATATATGGCTTTTTCACAGTCAACTAAGTCATTATTCTTGAATAGACATTTGAACTACCTCTACTTCGCAATGAAAAAAGATAAAGTAAAACCTTTGTTCCTTTATTTATTCATTAATACATGAAAAGTTTTTTTTACTGTTAAAATAGTGTTCTGGTATACAATTTATGAAAAATATTCATAAAATCATATAACATAATTTTTTTACTTGTAAGTTTGCATTGATATTGAAACCCTAATTAACTGAAAATGTTTAAATTAGTAATAAGACATAATACTATGTGATATAACATCCTGTCATAAACCCTGGGGTCATTAAACCTGGGGTGATCACGCTTATTAGGGTACAATATGCACAATGTGGCAGGGTATTTCTCATTACCACATGGTGTGAATGTGGTGTTGGTGAATTATGAAAGCTCAGCAGGGTGCCAGTAGCTGGACAGTAACATACACTTTGTGCAATATGCCTGTAGACATTATATTTCATATGACACTCCCTATAAGGAGACACATTCATATATGTTCAGAGAACTGGTAGAATAGATAATCATCATATATCAAGTTGGGTAGTAACACCATTTGAATAACCAAAAGACAGTGCCAGTTATGTAAAACAACACAAAAAAAAAAACCCAACTCATTCATGCTTCATCTAAATTTACTAAAAAGGATATGAAATCAAAATTTTATCAGCCATTTCTCAGTACGCAACAATGGCCGCACCAGCTAAACACGATAAGAAAAGAGATATAATATTATTTCTTATTCTCTCTTAGACAGGTAAATATATGTAACAAAACATTTTCCCTTAAATTCCATTCTTGGTCTAATTAGTGTTTTTTTTTTGATAATGTATTGACTGAGTAGCAAACAGTATATACCCTGATAGTACAGCATGAATGTGCAGGCTCGCCTGGATCTACATCAACACTGACGGCAATAATTACTTTTTTATCAAGCTAAGGGTAATTTTACTATTTTGAAAAATTCAATCATCAATGTCAGGCTACATGATAAGATGTCAGAGTTGTGATTGATGGGTTTCGGGTTTGATCTCTGGTTCATGATCGGTGTGACTGTTTAACAGTTATCATCTTTTTGGGTGAAAACTTCATAAGACATTGCTGTGACATCTCTGTATTATTTCTGTGATACATTCTACATCTTCTAAATTTCCAATAGTGTGAAATTGCATCTGCAGCACGTATTTTCGTCAGACGAAAGCATCATTACAGTTTTCGCAGCTGCAAAAATCTTTCACGTGTGTGAACAACTGTGCCGTCTCACTATTTCTCTCGTCTTCTAATTCATTTAACTCTGGTTCTGAAAATTCTGGTTCAAAGTTGTAGGCCACAAGTCCTTCTCCGTTACTAAAATCCATTTTATTATTCTTGCGAGTACTTTTGCCGGTGACTATAATTGCACGTTTCTACATCTGCTGTAGCGTATAAATCAATTATGTTTTAAACCGGAAGTGCAGTTATGACGTCACACAGGTATCCAATATGGCGACTTCCACCATAAAGTCGATGTGCGAAAATGACCGTTACAAAACGAGCTGATATATCTTTATGGACTCGAATTTATGCATAATAATACTATTAATAGAAAGCTGAACTCATAGCTATTCATATTATCCTGTTTTATACACAGGGTTGCGTTCCCCTTTAAGCCACTGTAGGCACGTGCCTACACTTTTTTTCTTGAGAAATCGAAACAATGAAAATGTAAAAAAGATACAATAAATCTGACCCCTATGCTACTTCATTTTCCCTGTTTTGAAGTAAACAAATCTATAGTTAATTCGAGGTTGATATTAAGGATAACCAGGCTCCTAACAAAATAAGAAATATGTGTCAGAACACACTTACGACAGTCTAGCTGAATTTATTTTCGGAGGAGCATGCTCTCGGACACCCACAACTGTGCCAACACGTCGTTCTCAGCCAAGCTACACCCCTGACTGTACAGATATATTTAACAAGTAATACACGGTGTTGAGGTCCATATGCCAGTTTACACACTGGCTGGTTAGACCCGGAACTACATTCATCAATATTTTGAGTCTGAGATTTAGATTCAGACTCAAAATGTGAAAAAGCCGAGATTCAAATGTCATCTCCTTTACAGGGAAATCGCTGTATTTGTATGCAGAAACAATCGGTTGTTATGGTTATTTAACAGCATGTTTACAGCGTTTTACAAAAAAATAGAATTTGAGCCCGATTATCAGACTTAAATTGTTGATGAATTTATGCCCTGGAGTGGTATCGCTTCGGTCTATATTACTTTCTAGGTCTGACAGTCCAATCCGTACACTTGCATCTTGACCGAAACACCATGCATTATTCGTTATTAGTATTATACCGAATATAGTCTATCACTAAAAACAAATGTGTCGTTTCATTTAGGCACAATACACCATTTGGACGTGCTTGCATATTGAAACGCTTACACACATTTTGTATATTGGATAAGATGACGATATTCTTGATAGTATACTGGGTCGGGTTGGGTGTATATGAGAACTTATATATACTCTTATATATAACTGGACCATTAATAAATCTAAAAATGTTTGCTCAATGACAAATTATCTTATTTGGCAAAACAAAGAAAAAGATGAAAATCATATAAATGACTGCTCACGTTGACATATACTGCGTTGATGTAGTCCGATAAACCTGGTTGTCTAGGAGACAATTTCGGTCGATGTCGATCTCCTACACGACAAAAAATAAATATGAGCACATGTGTAGCATTTTTTGGAAGATATTAACCCAACTAAAATTAAGACCATAACCCGTTTTTATTGAATCTTTCATGGGGAGATAATTTAGTCCAAGCACTTGAACTAACTAATTGCCGGTCTATATTGTATATTCATACGCCTTTCTAGTTTGATTGTTATTATTGTAGCGGTTCGTTTATTTTATGCAACATTGTTGTTTTAAAAAATACGACATTGTACAATGTCCACAATGTACTGTTATTGTTTGCTTTGATTCTGCTTGCTTAAATTAAATACATGAACAGACGAAATTCAAGAAATAAACAGTAGTCCCTGTCGTTTATGGACAGTTTGGCGGTGACCTACACGGCAAAGCACGATCACGGCGATTTACACAGGGCTATGCTTTTTATTTGGGATAAAGCTCGGCTAGAAATGTAACAGCACCTAGGTATTCGCATAGCACCGAGTTTATCAATGTCATATGTTCTGGTTACATTGAATGTGCTATACGATCATAACGAACCGCATATTTGACATGTTTTAACTACTGACAAAAGAAGAAGAAATTGTAATACAAACAAAAAAGTATATGTTTGTAAAGGTCACATAGTAATCTTATAATATAATAATAGTGATCACAACAATTTTCACATTAACAAATTAATGTATAGCCATATATAATCTGTAGAATGTATAGCCATATATAGTCTGTAGAATGGACCCAGTTCTCCCAATTGGAGACCCTCAAATAACAAGGCCACATTTAAGCACGTTGATTGGTCTGTTTCTTCAACTGAAAGTTTGAAAGACGTCACAGTTTAGTAAGCGTTCAGTTGCTAGGTATTGCTGGACAGACATAGATTTCCCTGCTTTTTCATTGAGGGTTGATAGCCCTGATTAGGGAGATAGCAGGTTTTGGGATAGACAAATAACCATACCACGATATGTTACCTGCAACCGTATTGCTATCTACAATGTAATATATAAATATCCACATTTGTTATGTAATTTGTGGCGCTGTAAATATTTCCAAGAGTTATCACTCTTTTAAAACGCAATTAAGAGTCTGAATAGTATATGTAGTATTCTGGTCCAGTTTTATCATTATGTAGATAAATATACAGTCAACCCTGTATAAGCGGTCATCTCTATTAAACAGTCATTTATCTTAAGTAGACACAATTGTGAATTTTTTCATTTCTATGCTTTCACAGCAAATTATACTGCATGTAACACCAACCTGTCTTAAAAGGTCATTCCTTCCCATGACTGGCTTCTTACATAGGTTTATATTGGAAACAGTGCTAACTGAAAGGTGTCATGACTATAATGTATCCCTTTAAAGAATACCCGTACCTGGAATGTCCGCATTCCGTCGATTACATTTTGTCTGTGTCTTGTTTCTATTGATAGCTTTGCATTCTTGCTCTGTTGTCTCTTTCGTTGTACTCTGAAGTTGCTTCAAAATGAAGATATTATAACAGTTATATAAGCTTTACCATCAGAAATGAAGCGACGAACACGTGTGGCAATACAATCAACAACAATATAACACAGATAACCAAATATTACAAAATGTAAATAGCAATCTGTTAATTCATGGCTCATATATCACATTTGATAATGGTTTCTTCATTGTTTCTGTAACGTACAAGTATCGTAGCTTGGTTGCAGAGCGGGTAAAGAATAAAGTCACGTTATACGTTGTATACATTAAGAGAATAAGAGGTCTCGAATGGCAACCGATTTTTGGTATTATTTTCGATTTACAAAAACTATCACTTTTTAAATTTCTTTCTAAAGAGTATATGTATTTGCAAATACAGTTAAACCAGTGTTTAGCAGCCAGTCAATGGAAGGAGCAAAAGTGACTTTTAAGACATTTTTTCGCCAATGTGGCTGCTGAAGGCAAGGGGCTGCTTAATAGATGTTGCCGATTACACAGGTGGGATTGCATATATATACACCTACCATGTTTAGTTAAAACTATATAACTAATGTTCTAGTTATATGTTTAAGAAGTTCGAAAATAGTTAATTAAACATACTAGTAGCTCTTCCTTTTATGTAAATTATATATCAATATGAAGTCATCTTTACGACATTTCCTTATTTAGTAAATTTAAAAAATGTTCGGTTTTGGGGTTACCTCAAATTTCTTTGCCATTTGTGAGTCATTCAGTGACATGTAGTACTCTTGAAAAGTTTCGCTAGGAATAGCGTGTGAGTCGAACGTCAGTGTGTGGACCAATGCAAAGTGGAGGTATTTATACTGTTCCTGAAAAATAGGTGCTATGTTTCATGAAACACGTTCTTATTAATATTTGAAAGTACAATTTGTTTCATATTAAGATGTAGTCAATGTAATACCAAAGCGTGGTATAATATTAAGTTAAATTAGATTAAATAAATCCACATTGTTCTACTATTTTATTGAGATTTCGTCTCACCGTTCTATAGTTCTTAATTAGGATGCAGTGTCATTTAGACTGCGTCACTTTTCCGTATTAATTTTTGATTGTGCCTCGTCGATTAAATTATAGAGAATCCGTCTAGAAATGTGTTATTGCGCATGCTCAAGCGAAAGTTTCTTATTTTTCTTCATTTTGCTTTTAGAATCATAACAAACTATTACTAAAACATATTTTTTTATCAGATTTAGACTGGGTTAATGATGTTGATATCGTTGCAACCAGTCTTTGAACACGTCATTGTGGTGATATCACTGTTCGGCAAAAGAGACAGTAGTAATCCATTCTACCGATACCAAGATTTGTAAAGAATAACTACTTGTTTAAACTTTATGATAATGTATACTATAGTTTACCAATGTGTATAATGCAGGCTATATAATACATGTACAATTGTGTTTAGTGTGTTATACCATCGGATCCGGTACCGGGTGATCGGGATTTGATGCCCTGCAACCTCCATAATGTGGTACACCTGAGTACGAAACTGTATTCGCATGTACTAGTTTTACCCGGACGATTTCAAGCGTGATTTGTCGAGGTTGTAATTACTCACAATAGGTATAATATAAACAAGTTTAAACCATTTCATAATCCACTAAACCACAACTTATGGGGATGTTTCATAATGTATTCAACATCAACGTTGCTTTCTGTTCCAGCTGTTATTTAGCCTACATGTACATGTATCTGATAACTTCTGAAGTCATGCAAACTTACTGCCGTCTGGACCATGTCGACTCGGTGCTCCCTCATATGCTCAACACATCCAAATATGTCAACAGTCTTCTGTTGCTCGCCTTCCATAGTCAGAACGTCAAGTGCTATATATGTACCTGTCCTACCAACTCCGGCACTGATATACATATCATATATAATGAAAGAAGAACGAGTACTCCATATTTACAAATGCACTAATATACATTATATAAAATTATACTAAATTGTCTAATATATATGTTGTTAGATTAGTGCATGAAACGTGTATAATGTAATTTTATTAATTGATTTCATGTTTGTATGTTTTATATAGTCCTATTTACAAAACAAATTCAATAATAACAGCTGTATATACAAATATATTTGTCAATAAGCGATTCAATTCAATATTATTCCATGCATATACACGTTAAGTGCATAAAACAAGGCAGGTTACTCAAAAAGAAACAGAAAAGAAACATAATACAAACTTTACTGATGAGGCCGTTCAAGGTTTTTTTGAGATCTGGGAAACATGGCCAATTATATTTAGATTCAAGATTCAAGATTCAAGATTCAAGATTCAAATTCTTTATTCAGTAATTTAAACATATAATGTTTCTCATTACACACAAATTCAGATAATAAATGTAACACATGACACATATATAATAGATCAATATTATGTTAGATTCTTTTAAATTAGAAAATTTCGTTATTTAAATACATATATTTTAATAGATTTTGAGGTTGGACAAATATAAATTAAACATTTAAATACTTTGTCAAATAAATACTTGAGTAGATCAACACAAAAAGATAGATGTATTTATTATGCATTTTGATTGTACAAGGAATAGCGAGTACTAAAAGCTTGATGAATAAACTTACACAAATTTAACAAGACTGAATACTTCTTACTTTGCATTAACTCAATGAATTTTATCATACTTGGCCGTTTATAATAATATGATTTAATAAAGCTTTTACGGATATCCTGATAACTAGGACATAGTAACACAAAATGGTATTCATCTTCTATGTCGTTAAAGTTACATAGAGTACAATAACGCAAGTTACGTTCAATTCTGTTCTGTGCATAACGACCGGTTTCAACTTTCAACTGATGTGAAGATAATCTTAATCTTGCCATAGGAATTCTTAATTTTCTTGGAAGCATATCTAAATAATTTTCGAATTCTAAAGTAGTTTTTAACATTTTATAAGTACATAGTGAACGACTGTTTTCGATTTCATTTAACCATTTTTGTTTAAAATTATCTAGTACTCTCTCTTTAAAAACAATATGGAAGTTTAACAAATTTGCATCATCAGTACTTGACCATATATACGAAAATCCATAATCATCCAGTAGATTTTTGATGTTTTTTACCCAATTCTTACCACCTTTATTACAATCAATAAGTAATGAATTATATAAATATTTAACTATAATGTTATCAGATTTAACAATTATAGTCCAGTATTTAATAATACGAACATATCTATTTATATACAATGGGTATCTACCTAAATCTCCATATACACCCATATTACTTGTAGAGGTTTTAACATTTAATAAATATTTACAAAATTTCAGATGAATTCTTTCGATTTCTTTTGATTTGGAAAATCCGAATATTTCGCAGGCATAATTAAGAGTTGAGCCAACAAAGGTATCAAATAATTGACAGACAGTTTTAGGTTTCAATGTATATTTACGAGTATTTGCCAGTAAAATGTTTAATGCTTTAAGACCCTTTCCAGCCAATGCTTCCTGATTAAGAGAATAGTTACCGGTATAATTGAAAACAGTGCCCAGATAATTAAAATCATTCACTACTTCTAAAGGTTGATTATTAAAAGTCCAATTTTCATCACTTTTTAAAGGACCCCTTTTTCGAAATACAACAATCTTGGTTTTAGCAGTATTCACCTCTAACCCTCAAGTGTCACAATATTTATGTAAAAGATTAATACTTTTTTGCAGATCAGTCGGGTTTTTACCTTATATCACCATATCATCAGCAAAAAGCATTAAGTTAAATGTAATGTCATCCAAGTTCAGGCCACAGTTTGGATCTTCGCACAAGTTGGCTCTAGATCTTCCAAAAATAATGAAAACAACAGAGGAGAAATTACTTCCCCTTGCTTTAAACCGATAGCACATTAAAAAAACTCGGAATAGGAGTTACAT
Source organism: Panopea generosa (assembly GCA_029582155.1). Classification (NCBI taxonomy): domain Eukaryota; kingdom Metazoa; phylum Mollusca; class Bivalvia; order Adapedonta; family Hiatellidae; genus Panopea; species Panopea generosa. The sequence goes on from CM055912.1 coordinate 16,663,378, forward strand.
CCCTTAACACATGCTTTTAGAGATCTGGCCATTACTTTCAGGGATCCAGGGACCAAATGCCTTATTTTAGAGATCTGTGGGAAATACTTTTTGGGGAACTATGGCAAATACTTTTGGAGATTTTGGGAACAATGGTCATCACTTTAAGAGATCCAGGGAACAGGTCCCTCCCCCTGAGAGGGCCTCACTGATTGGATACAATGTATAAGCAGATTATAATGGTACTTTAAGTAATATAACCTATAAAGTGTATACCTAATTTCAAGGACTTCTATAGAAAGATAGGAAATTTGCACCTTTCTACTAAATGTTGATGAAATAGAATTCGAAGAATAAATAATTTGGCAAATTGATAATTCAAATTGCACAGGTAACTGATTTCTTTTCCTTAAAATGTTACGCGTATGTAACTAATGTTTTAAACACGCAAAATTTGAATCTGTTATTTGAAGTATAATTTTAAGTACTTTCCTTGATTTTTTAGTTTCAGTATACACAATTTGTAATCATAAGTACTTCAACAATTGTAAACAACATTTGTTAGAAATGATTTTTCGTTGTGTAGAGAATTCCATTGTGCAAAGAAAGAATTTTGATTTGTATTTCTGAGATGAATTGAGGGTAGGATATTATTTGAAAACGAGATTTCGCGAGATTTCGCATGAATACACGCGTGTTCATAACATCCCAAATCAGTTGCTTCTCTATGTAAGTCCTTGCTATTAGGTACGACCAGTTCCGAATATGACTACTGTTGAATTGCTTTGTAGGTCATCTCATAAAACAAATACCGCAATTAAGACATAGCCTCGGGTACACATACTGAAGAATACAGACCTGCAATGTACAATAGTTGGACCTCCAAGAGATTTCGGTGTACGTATAACTTTCTGTCGAAATTCGATTAGACTTGTGACGTCATAAGGAACTCCTTTATCAGGCCAGGCCGTGTAGTGTATGTGGTTTAGAGATCTGGTGTCCTCAGAAATCTGTACAGTAATATTATATAGCATTGTTTTTCAGGAAACAGTTGTTTTGTGTTATCCGTTCAACAGGACGTATTAAAATATACCAATGGTATTTGGCTTCTTCTACTTCTTCATAATACAATACTCCTTTAATAATTACGATTTTTGTTCGTTACGATGAGTGCAGTTTATACAGTTTGAGGTGCTCAGAACTGACTTTAAAGTGTCACTTTTGAAACTACGTGCATGTACATATCAATATAGTCTACAGATGGAGATGGGGATGAGGACAGCTACAGGGATAAGGGTTTTAAAAGCATCTGCTGTGGCCGCCTCGTGTGCATAGGTTGGGAGTATGTCCCATTGTATTAGTGGTCTGGGATAGAATGAGTATTTTTAAGTGTCTTTGGATGACTGAATATGTTTGTAACAGTGGATATTGCTCATATTGTATAATATATAGACACTCGCGTTAAAGGACGACTATGTTTGACGACACAGGAAAATATGTCAATTGTTGAGTCAAACAAATACGATACTTCATCGTTATCAGGGCTTGTGGTCGTACTGATGTATGGATCACTTGACAATGTGAGAAAATAATAAGCCGATGTCATTTTATCACTTCAACAACTGAACGCATAATCATTATTTTAAACATTAATTGGGTCTAAGCCATGTTTTGTAGGCTGTGTCTCTCGTTGGACTTTCCTTTCCTGGTCGGAATTAATTTCCCTACTACTTTTGTATATTTGCTGTTGGGCGCATACTTCCCCTTTACAGACAGTTTCACAAACCAATCTGAAGGTAATCCGGAATTCTATGAAAATTTCATTTACTTTAGACTACATGTGGTATTTATAGCTACTTTTACCAATTAAAATTGTTAAACAGCAAAATGATATTTCTGTAATAAGTATAATGTAAATGTTATGGAAATTTACCGAAGACACTGAGAAACATCTGACGGTGTAATCTGCATAAATATCCTCGCCGTGACACGTGACAGTGACGTCACCGTAAGACAGCCTGGTTCCTGCATTTGGCCAGTACTGGTCGCATTTATTACTCTGAAACCAAGGACAACTATTATAAAAGGTAAATGCTCATGTACGTGTAAACGTCAGAGTACCGTAAACTATTTCAGTGATATTGACATATTACGCCCAAATACAATTACCTCATGTGAGTTGAATTCTTTTTTTTTTGAAAACTATTTAAAAAAAACATTTTACTACCAAAATGGTAGAGTCGTTTTGTTCAGTACGAAAATAGTTAATTTTTGTAAAATAGTTCACAATACTGTATAGATATCAAAATGTTTTATATTTATAAAGACAAGCGTTCATAACTGATTTGTTTTTGTTTTTAATGAATAAAAGATACTTTTATTGACTTTAACTGTATACAGATTCTTTTCCGATACAAATACAAATTGCATACATATACACATACATGTGATAGGGGTTTCAAATAATATAATCTTTACATCGTTGTATTATGTTATGTGAAAAAAAGGCTTCTTATCTAAAAAGTCACATAAACGAATTAAAGCAAAAACATACCTAATTAGATATTTACTCTTAGTTTGAGGATTAAATAAAAAAAAACATTTTAAGCGGTATTGCATTTTAAGCGGTATTGCATTTTAAGCGGTATTGCGGTATTGCATTTTAAGCGGTATTGCATTTTAAGCGATACTGCATTTCTTATTTTAGATGCCTCTGCGATGAATTGACAAAGATTTGTCATTCTTGTTTTTGAGGATTTCAATAGCTTTACAAATTTAAACATGCAACATCTGTTTGTATAGTATTTGTAATACATTATCTCTAAGAGTGCTATACGCTTTATATTCAATGAGAAAATGGAATTAACCTTTCACAACATTTTCATCGCGATGTACACAATGTCCATCTTTTCTCTCTAGTCTCTGTCTAGTATATATTTTTGTTTCTGTTTTCAAATTATGAGCGAAAATACGAATCGAAGTTAAACGTTATAACTTTTTGTAGTAATAACATTTCAATAATTTTCATAACCAAAATGTATTTTTGATATTTTTGTACGACATTTTTTAAATGACGTATACTTGGTGGAAATTTCATTGCATTCTTCAGTACCTAATAAGTTTATGCTCTATATGGATACTCTAGTATTTACTAATACTGACTTACCCCATTGACAAACAGATTTGTGACCATAACTATTATTTCGGCTCTTGTTTGCCAAACCATTCTCCAAAAGGTTACAAAATTCTCGGTTGTTTCCTCCGTGGGACCTGTGCAAATACTTTCATGTTTAGTATTGCTAATTGTATATATCTTAGTTTTACGGACGCGAATATATTTAATTTTGGTGACCCTTAGTCACTTTCTTTATAATCATACACCTATATTACAATAGTAGTTTTGAAACATATATAGGGCAAGAGGGTTGGGCAACAAGTACTGACAACATTAGTTAAGAACCGTCCCTCGTGCAAATGAAGTACAATAATAATGGCAGTCATATTAATCATAGGTTAACTCATTCTAAACTAAAAAATAGTAAACATTATTATTTCAATAAATATGTTCTGAGAACAGGATATGGTTTGATTGAATATTTAGCGTCATTTTTATGCCATCGAGGGCTTACAGACGATCAGTTAACCTAACCACTGTTTCCTGGGATTAACCAGTACTCGATCAGGATATGGAATAAATGTATGAAAAATAGATTGTAAAGTAAGAGTATGTTTTTGGGAATTAAATATTCATTATTTTAAAATACCATAAGTAAAATGATTTTAGGGCTAAGGAAAAAAATGGGTAATAATAATAAACTAGTACAAATGAAGAATGCCGACTGTGAGCCCTGATATGGGTTGAAGTAGAACACCTGGTATTATGCTCCTTTATAATTCAATTCGATTCTTTTATTCAGCACACACATCATACAGTGTTTATCGCCTTAATAATTTAGGCAGTTACATAATTAGAGGAGCATGTCAATATAGGCGCATAGTTTAGTGGTTCAGTATAAGCGCATACCAATAATAAGCGCATAAAAGTGTCACTAAAATTAATATAAGCGCACACGCTCTACAATATAATACAAGAACATACAAACACAAGTCATATCAATTTTCTGAGGCTTATTTCTTCATATATTTTCACTTGTAATAAATATTAATAGATACTCTGAAGAATTTTAAACATGTTGGTATGTTCGCAATATCTCGCATTCATCATGGTAAAACATTAAATACTAGTATGCATATCAATATTGAAATATTGGCTCAGGCAAAATGTATTTTATAAAGGCGATTTGCGTGTATTTACGGTAGACGGTTTTGCTAACTGTGTCAACCTTAGTTAGCTACATTGCTAATAACTGAGATAAGAATAAGGAATAACCACACTGTGTTTTAACGAGATTGTAACAAATTACATGGAATAAACATTAAAAGACGAACTGAAGAACAAACGTATTATACAAATATAGCACTTTACCGAGACATGCAATGTACGCCTTCTGCTCGCAGTAACCCTGCAATGTAAAATAGAAAAATGCGTACTATGATTTTTATTATACGACATACGCCAAAGAATGCGTGTTCGATCCCCAACTCGATCCGATGCCTCTCAGAAAACCAGCATTCAGTACTGGTTACACGCATGAAGCGGACTCGAGAGACGTTCATATAAGCTCTAATCTGTCATCGCAATCGAGCTCAAATAAAATACATTTGTAGTATAAACTAAATTGAGTATTCATAACTGAATTTAAGTTAAAATTTTACTGGATTCAGCTTTATACTGATACATTTGTTTTTTATAATTTAGTGCATGAATGATATTATAATACTAATGCATATGTGCATTTCGCTCGCTCGCTCGCGCGCACACACACACACACACACACACACACACACACGCACGCACGCACGCACGCACACACACACACACACACACACACGTGAGTGTTATAAACATTTAAACTTTCAAAAATGAAGAAATAAACTTCCTTTATACATAAAATCTCGGGCTGTAAGAATTTAAATATTCAAAAAAGAATCGAAAAAGTGGATTATATAATTATAAAGAATGACTTAAGATACTCACGTCCAGGTAACTTGCATTAATGTAGTCCGTACCTTTCCCGGTTAGTCTCACTCTATGCGTGTCATCTTAGATAAAATGCATACTAGTAATATAAGTAGCATGAATAAAACATGCATGTACGAGGGGCGTCCCAAAAAAGCGAGACAAAACTCTGGTGAACCTCATTTTCTCGTACATGTATCGTATACAAGATAAAAACCACAAGGAATACATAATATTATACCATAAACTAAACCTATGCACAACACAGTGTACTTATTCATACATTAATAACAAAATACTATAACTTAAACAATACTTAAGTGACAATTTTCACATAAATGCGTTTACATTGTTTTAATTTCAAAGTGTCACACTATATGAAAAATAGTTTATACATTAAGACCTTTATCATAATATATATATATTGTACATACATGGATATATAGACCTGTAGCAGTTTCGTGACACATTCTCTCGTTTTTGTGAATCAGCGTATGATATTCCCTCCGCGAGGCCATGATGGAAATCCTAAAAAAATCAGTAGTATTGTAAGTAAAAAAAAATCATTTGCCTTTTTCCAAACAAGTTTTTGTATGGTGTTAGCGTCGCTTTCAACACTAGTTCAGACATATCGCGGCGATATTTAGTTCAGACAGTATTCTGAGCATTGCCAAACTGTCCAGAGTATCATGATGTAGTCAAAATATATTGACAACGGGCCGACCTATCCTCTAAATGCTGAGCGCCAAGCGAGGAAGTTTCTAGTACCATTTTTCAAATCTTTGGTATGACCCGGCCGAGTATAGAACATACGAAATTACGCATGCGAGGCCGACGCACTACCATTAGATCACGCTTTCAAAACTAAACACAAAATAAGGTCATATCCAGTAACTGGGGTCATTTTATTCTATAGTTGTATCGTGTAGATGTGCAGTAACCTGAAACAAGAAGCATATATTCATAAAAATGTCCATATGTAAACCAATGGTACGTGTGTGCAATAACCTGAAACAATAAGCATATATTCATAAGAATGTCCATGTGTAAACCAATGGTACGTGTGTGCAATAACCTGAAACAATAAGCATATATTCATAAGAATGTCCATGTGTAAACCAATGGTACGTGTGTGCAATAACCTGAAACAATAAGCATATATTCATAAGAATGTCCATGTGTAAACCAATGGTACGTGTGTGCAATAACCTGAAACAATAAGCATATATTCATAAGAATGTCCATGTGTAAACCAATGGTACGTGTGCGCAATTGATAAGATTTACACTTACCTTGAATTCTACTTTAAAGTCGTCTGTTTGTTTCTTTGCGACGTATTCTGCTAGTTTGTCAACATGGACTCGTCTTGTAACATTGCAATATATTTTATCTGCAGCCAAATTGGGCCTTGTTGGAACGATATCTGCCTCGTCTTCCTCGTCAATCTCTTCGGTAGAAATTACAGATTGTGTGGACATACGCAGTTGTTCGCGTGGCCTTCCGGTAGAAATTACAGATTGTGTGGACATACGCAGTTGTTCGCGTGGCCTTCCGACTTTTTCGTCAACCTCTTCGGTAGAAATTACAGATTGTGTGGACAAACGCAGTTGTTCTCGTGGCCTTCCGAAGTTAGGGATCGAATATACTGGCGCAGTCGATTCACCAGGTCTTTCCACCGAGGAATACAGAGTGACTGAAATGGATGTATATTAGCCCCTTTAAAACATAAAATAACAGGTCATTTTATATTCTAAATGACACTAATATTTTCACCCACTATGTCGCTCACTAGATAAACTTTTTTTTCTCCTTCATTTTTAATTTTTTATTTGTTTACAACTGCCGTACTCTATATGTTATTTGTTAAACTGTAAGGGTGGGCCGAATCTAATGTTTGAAGAACTTGTGGCCTAACAGCCCAATCTCTGTATATATAAATAAAAATAAAATATGTTTAATCCTAAACTTGCTAAAACAGGATAATACTACAGGGAGAAATGTGATTCAAGTATATTTTGTTCGCTTATATTATTTATATTTTCGAACTTCTTATGGTGTTTATTATTCAGTCCAAATATTGGTTCAGATTTTATTACAACATAAGGTAAATATGCAGGTACCTGATTCTAAGTTGTTATTGTATATCGGACCTGGGTCGCCTACTCGCGGATTGTTCTGGGTGACGTCATTCGCATTGTTGTACTGCGCGCTATATTCCACCGCTGCTTTGCCATTGCGTCTTAACAAAAAGTAGAACTTATTAAAAAAGAGAAAATATATGTCTAACAAAAACACCTAGCGTTCGAAGAGTCATCACATCAGCACAAAAACAAACCAAACCTAGAATAATCAAAAATACAATACAAACACAGACATGTTGAGTTCGATTCTCTGCCACGACTATGTGTGGTGTCCTTAAGCAAGACACCTTTTCCGCATATATGCTTTGTACTAGTTCTGCCGAGGAAGACTACGAGTGTAATTTGTCGTAATAACTTTTTCTTCACAATCTAAGTAAAATAAATAAGTTTAAACTAATTGTTAACGACAAAGATCTGAGCTAAGGAGCGGTGAGTAGAAAAACAGCCGCTTGGTACATTAAACGGGAACACCAAACCTCGCTCTTTTCTCGTCACATTAGAATACGTGTACAAGACGCTGATTAAAACACAAAACATAATCATCGTGATTGCTGAGTCAATATTTCAGACCTCATTTATTTAAATAAGTGTTTATTTAGTGCTGTTACTATATCTGGTCCTTTGTCAGCATGGGGCTTATTCCAATAACGCAATCGCAGCGGTTGTCTATGGAATGAGCACCCGCCTCGCTTGCGGAAGGTCGTGGGTTCGATCTTCAACCAGGCCATAACAAAGACTTAAAACTTGAACTAGAAGCTTATATTAAGAGGACAGTTCTAGGTCTAGTCGACACGGTGTCAGTATAATTTGACAGGGTGTGGTATCATACCGCCTGTCTGCAGCATTAAATTCTAGTGTGGCAGCGTTTAGAATACTGTCTCAAGTAGACACCGCCGATAAAACTGGAAAAAAAGCGACGCTAAATAGTATGCAACAACATCATCAAATGACGCGGCTCGAAAATAGAGCACACTGCGTATTGTATAAACCGGCTACGTGGGCGTGAGGGATGTTGCATTTGGTATAACTCCTCGCAAACAGACTTTAAAGCCGAATCTTATTTTGTGTTTGATACGTTCTTAGCTTTCCAATCATCCTACTATTAGATAATATAAATTAAGAGATTTGCTATAGAACTATATAACATAGTCCGTAATGATAAGTAATGTTTAGTGTTTAATCTCGTTTGACAACCAATGGAATCGCTTCAATTTTCAAAATATTGTCGCTCTTATTTGTAAAATAAGTCTACAAAATAACTTAATTATTAAATTCGTTCTTAATTATTGAGGAAGTCCTCATTACTGTGCACGCGTGAATGACATTGCACGGACTTCGACCTTGATTCAATTCTGAACGAGTCATCTACAAACTATAAAGCCGCGCGAGCTATGCTAAGAAACGGCCTTAGCAAACGTCATTTTTCAAACGTCAATCATCTTAGCTTTCATCGTAGCTCCCGCCCAAAGTGACGTCAAACTATCAGTCAAATGACGTAACACTAAGCCAGTTAGTGTTCATTAAATATAAATTGAACAATAAATAATTGAGAAACTCCCTTTGGTCGCTCCCTATGGGTTTCTTAATTGATACATTTTTACTTAACGAACACTAATTATTACATAGTAAGATGTTAACCAACTGAGAACTAACGTAGTATTAATTTGTTTTATTATACACTTTAATTTAGAACATCTTTATAACGTTATTAACTACCGTTTCCACAGAACAACTATAACGACGACCGCCACGAGCACAAGGGACATAACTCCACCTACAGAACCTCCTACAACTGCGCCATCACCAAGGTCATCGTCGTGTCCTTCAAGTGCTGAAAACATGTAGGGCGTTGTTTTAAAATAGTATTATAATGTTTAATTTTCGAAGGTTTGTATGTCAGTGTATATCGAATATTCAATTATATTATTGTCTAATAGAAGTAATTATATTATTTATAAATATTAATAATAAAATATGCGTCTCCATTTTAGGTAATAAATATGATATTTGAAACGTTCCAGATTAGTTTATAACTAAAACCGACAGTGCACCGTACCTCTCGTTTATAGCCGATATTGATGATTCAAGCTAGAACACATTTCTCCTTCATATGAACAAGCCCTAAACATACACTGAAATACTTAAGAAACGTAACACTCAGATAAACAGTAATGAAACATTGACTGAGTTCTTTATCGATTTGTTAATTTTTTATTTTTAGTTGATAATATAATATTTTTCTATAATTTCTGTAAATTACCATCAAAACCATTTGCGATTATCACTTCTTTTTATTGATTTGAAACGTACAATCCCCGTTAACTAAATTCACAAAATCAGTATTAATTTTTTTTGTATAGCCTCCTTGTGCATTGATGAACGCATGACAGCGAAATGACAGAAATGGTTGGAGTATGTTATATAATGAAATAAAATAAATTAAAAAAAATCGATAAAGAACTCAATGCTTTATTGCTATGTTGCTTTTGTAAAGTGTTTCGGTGTATAATACATCAGGCGAAATAAGAGAAGAAACAAGTTTTCGTTTATCTAAAGAACGTACCTTCTTGTGTACACATCAAACCTTTATATCCATCTTTGCAGCCAAGTATGCATTCTCCAGTCAAACGTTTGCATGTGTCATTTTTACAGTTTGAGCCACAAACCCTATTGCACATATCTCCATAGTAACCAGATAAACAATCGAAAATACATGTACCATTCTCGGGAAAACATCGTTTTGCATTTGGATGATCCGATTCACATTGCCGTCTGCATTCGTTTTCACAAAAGTGTCCGTACTTGTTGCCCAAACATCCTTTGGAGCAATGACCATTCTGTCGATCACACACGGAATCTAAACATTGCGTATTACATCTTCTCTCACACTTCTCACCCCATAATCTATTGTTGCAACCATCTATGCAATTGCCATTTGAAGAATTACAGTTCCCGTTTAAGCAAGATCTACTGCAAGCGTCACACTTACTCACGTTGGTGGTACTAACAGTAGGAAAATATCCAGTCTCACAGTCAGAACATCTACCATATCCCGTATCCATGGTTTCACATTTCACACAATGTCGATCAATACTGGAGCACAGCTTGTCACATCCATGTCCAAAATAACCATCACCACAGCCTTTGGTGCATTGGTTATCTGAACTGCACTCGCTGTATTTACAGTTCTGACTGCACCTACAGCACGTGCCACTCAGGCTATCCGGATACCAGGTTTTATCTTTACACGACGCGCAGGTACCGTCACCGATGTGGCACATATCACGTCTACACTCACAGTTTTTATTTGCATTACCAAAGCCTTCCATACATGTTTGACATTTGTCTGGGTTATTAAGATTATTGCATATGCAGTTAATAGGACACATGCACGTGTCACCTTTATAACCAGTAACACATCCGTGTGTACAGCGACCTGAATCGCCATTGCATGTCTTGTTCAGGCAATATTTAGAACATGCTTTGTCACAACGATACCAGATATTGCTACCGTAGCGTCCATACCGACCTTGTGAACACTCTGAACACTGGTTTATATAATGTCTGTAGCACGATTTACAGTATAACATACAATCTTTATCACAATTCCATCCTGATTTACCATTGGCACAGCCTTCATAGCAATATCCAGAGTTTTGTTGACAAGATGTTCCATACTTGCAGTTTACACATTCCTGTTCACATTTCTCACCTTTATGCCACTTGATGCACGTCTGACAGGATACTGGCGAGGTGCACTTAGTACAGTTGATGGGACACGTTTCATTACAATACCTTCCATAAAATCCATCTAAGCAACCTTTTCTACACATACCAGATTCACAAGCGCACATTTTATCTCTACAATTATTTGGACATTTGTTTTCACATGTTTTACCGTAGTAGCCATGAACGCAGCTGGAACACAAATCTAACGATGAGCATTCTAAACACCCATCAGGGCATCTAAGACATGTTCCATTTATGCTGCATTTTCTACCAACGCATTTGGAAGAGCAATTGTATTGACACTGAAGTCCGTAGTGACCAGTATTGCATATTAAACATTCCGTGTTCCGTCCACTAGGCGTAACACATGTTGTACAGGTTGCGGGACACCTATTTTGACATTTCGTGCCATGGTATCCAGGCTTACATTCAGTACATTTGTTATATGACGTGCACACTTTACATCTAGTTCTACACTTAAATCGACAGTTTCTGTAATATCTTCTCCAGGTCTGGTCACGATACTGTCCACTGTAATAACCAATTTCACAGCCTGTACATCTTGACCGGCTTGTACATGATCTACACTCTATAGGGCATGACTGACTTTGTACTAGAAATAAACAGTGATGCAAAATATACACTAGTTATTTACAAATAAGCCAACAATTGAATCTAATAAATGCAAGTTAGCTAATTAAACAATTCGATAAATGTTATTAAAGAAAAAAAAGTAAGTCCTATCGGCTGCATATGACCCAAATTGCAATTGTGTTGCTTGCGGAATTAATACATGTCTGAGAAAACTTGCATATTCAACTATTATATTTACATATTATATGATATATGACATGAACCATTCTATATGCGTGTTTATGGACTTAATCAATGTATTTTATTTTTAGAAAATACGTATATCAAACACTTCATTAGTTTACATGATGCCTTACCTTGTGATACTAAAATGGAAGCCAGAATACAAAATGTGCACAAAATCAGGACATTCTGGAAATAGAATATAGATTTGCCAAGTGTGATACATAAAAAGTAAGAGAGTGTATGTGTGACTTTTAGACAGTGGTTATAATTTAAGTCTTTAACAATATCATTTTAAACTGTTATGCAATATGCACGTTATGCACGTTTAGAGTAAAAACAGACATTTATATCAATAAATTATCTGATCTTCTAAAAGGCCATACGAAATATCAAAAATTGGTATTAAAGGGAGTATATCAGGAAAACGCTATAAATGTCTTAAAATGACATAATTATTAAAATGGATAAAATGCATCTCATTATCATTAATTAATAAAATCCGAATGATTTAGTATGTCAAATCCACCGAATCGTGACAAATTGGAGTGGTAAACTTCGGAAACGAATTCCCTATTGTAAAACTTGACATATTGCCTGACAACCTTCGTAACGTCATTCGGACTCTTTCTGTAGTAAGATGAAACACGTGTTACTACGTGTAAACCTGTATAACGGATCAAATTGAAATCAAAATGAAATCACGTCACTCAATAAATACGTTACAAAATAACCTTAAGCCGAATATCTATCTTAGTATTGGCACGTAGCGAAAGTTAGGAAATCTCTTTTTTAATTATGATGGTCGGTTAATAGACTATTATTGTAGGTATTATATAAAACCTGTAAACTGTATGTTTATTTGTTAAAACATTTCCGAATGGCTGGATATAATACATATACATTCAATAAATAGATACAATAACCGCAGCGGTGTCGTGGTTAAGTGTCCACTTCGTATGTGACTGTGACTGACTGTGATATCTATCTCTGACAATGTCATACATGTATCAAATACATAAAAAATGATACCGGTAACTTCCTCACTTTTTGATCAGTATAAAGAGGATAGTTCTAGGTTCAGTCGGCCCGGTGACAGTATAGTGTGACTGGGTGGGGTATCATACCATGCATCACCAGCATGATACTCGAGTTTTGCGGTACTTAGTATACTTAAGAATAATAGCGATACGACTGTAACAAATGTTGGGATGGACGCTGAAAACAACATGCGGTACAATATCATTTGAATTAAAGTTTCTTACCTTTTTCGCCATGGTTAAGATATCAATATTGTACCATACAATAACGTATTTATTTCCACTGTTCTCACATCGATTGTACTTGATAATTATTTTCACAAATCATATCGTGTCATTAACTCCAGGATGTAGATATCATTCATAATAATTATTTACAAACAACAATATATAGCTAAAAATTCACGGAATTCCAATTTAACCCCGTTCACTGAATAAGTAAGGAGGACACCGTTTCCTTAAATATAAAACACGCATATAGGTATATGTGTATTATATAGTGTATGTGTATCTAAGAAGATTGAAAAAAATATCCGGAAAAAACATTGTTGTATGTGTGATTTCAATTATCTTCCTTTATGGAACAAGATTTATTCTGATGACCCATGCATGTCCTTTATTTATATATAGCCTGCTGCTTGTATGAATCCTCAACTGGATCTTACTCATATAAAGCTATCCGCACGTGTATGTAAACTGCCCCTACAGTCCGGATGTGTTTCCATTATGTATGTGGCATGGTTGAAACCATTTCTATTGTGACGGTTTGGATTCTGTAGTAATGCGTCCGTGGTTTGTATTGTAGCTGGGCGAGCTCGCCGTAGTCTGGTCTAGAGATTTATGTCTGGTTGTTCACAAATAATTATCCCCACTTATATACACACAAGACACAAGACGCAAGACACGAATCCAGTGTGTGTTATTATCTAACAGTTTTATGTATTAATTATCCCACAATGTCATGTTAAACTGTGTATAAAAAAATAAAACTCATTAATAACAATTACTACATACGATGCAGCAGTTTCAGTGGTATTTTATTGCTATTGGAATATTAGTCTGGTTCTCGAACCCAAAATGCTTGCGGTGTTGCCTTCGCATCTTATTAATATGAGACCGAGGACCAGTCTATTCGAATATCCGTATTTTAACGTTGAAATTACACAAATGAACTGCAATCAGCAGCAAGTTATATACACTGAACTATAAACACTTGATACTCGCAACAATTATCCATATAGTATCATATGTTCAATAAATGTTATCCTGAACTTGTTAGACGATTTTTACCTCAATATGAGTACATACATCATGATAGGTCACAATCAGTGACAATAGTTCGTAAAGAAAACTAAGTGTACAACGGTACAAGCTACAACTCATGATGAGGAAGGTAAACCATACCGCCACACCATACTTAGTCTATTGAAAATTATGTTTTGCTCAAGTTGGTTAATGGGTTGTTGACCTTTGTCACACCAGGAAAGTATATTAGTACTACAACACATGTATTTACCGTGGCAAAGAGTCAGTGACGACTACATATTGTATTACCAGTTAGTTTCCTTATACTGACTGTGCGTGCTTTTTTTACTTCCTTATTAAGGCTGCGAATGTTCAATGTATAACTACGAGAATATCTAAAACGCTCCCATGTCTTACACAAGAGGCCACTACGTTATGTCAGCAGCAGCGATGTTCTAGTGGCATCACACGCGGATAATCGTGTGATCAGTCCCTGGAGAGGTCACACGAAATACTCGTAAGTTTCCTCATTTGGCGTTCAGTCTATAGGCGATATCGCTTTGTTCTTTTTATTAAATGCTTAATGGTAAATTACAATTGAATATTTTGAATGTATAATTTTATTCCAATTTCATAAATCTGAATGATTTATTCAAAATTCTTAATGCCAAATGCCTGAATCCTAAAGAGTTAACTGCACTTTTATATCAAACATTATATACTCTGTTCAGCAACTTATTTGTTTCTGCAGTGTAAAATTCTGTTAATAGATCTTAATACTCTCTTGCGATCGCGGTAAAGTGGCCAGTATCGGTTGTTGTTAATTCAAATGCTTATGTTAATTACGAATATGTATGTGATACGGACTCAGCTCTACCGATTGGGTCCGTTAAATAGCAATATTGGGAAAGCCCTATTTTAGCACGTTGATTGGTCAGTTGCTTCAAATGAAAGTTTGAATGGCGTCAAAGTTAATTGCTAAGAATTGTGGGACTAGCAAAGAATTCCCTGCTTTTTCATTGGAGGTTAATAGCCTTGATTCAGGAGATATCAGGTTTTTTGGGGCGACTAAATAAAACGAAAAATGCCGACTTGCGTTTAAACAAATATCATATAAATAAGATAAACTACAAGGACGGAATCAACCATAATCTTCGAATGGGACCTTCCTCTTTGTGATTCAATACACTTTCTTTCATTTACGAACCAGGAAGTTGTAGGTGATGCGTCTGTAATGCTTGATTATCATATATCACAAAAGCGGAAAATGCGTATATATGTATATAAAGATAAAAAAAATCCAGAAAAATAGTTCACACACTGACAATACCATTGAAGAATGAAAAAGAAAAAACATGTCAACAAGCGTTTATTTCATGTAGCACCAAAATACAAACACCTACAAAAAGTACGCGAAGTTTTCCTAAGTATTTCTCGGGGTGTGGGAAGAGGGGAAAGCTGAAATAATTGGGATACTTATTTCATATTTCTTCGACCCGTTTCTTAGTTTTAGTTTATACTAATTTATTTTTTAGCTCGATTACAATGAAAGCTCAGAGCTTATATGAACCACTCTCGAGTCCGCTTCCTTGGTAGAACCAGTACTGAGTGTTGTTTAATGAGAGGCATCGGGTCGACCGGGGGATCGAACCCGCAACCTCTGGCGTGAGCGGCCAACACTCTATCCATTAGACTATCACCCCGCTACCGACCCATTTCTTCGACTATTCTGTCAGAAAACGCATCTCATTTGTTACACCAGACAGCAGATACAGTTGTGAAGTCTGTGTTAAAGTTACTTTGTTACAATCTATATATTAATCAAACATTCGTCCATCACAATCTATATTAATCAAACATTCGTCCATCATAATCTATGTTAACAAACACTCGTCTGTTACTACATCCATTAATGAAACACTCGTCCATCACAATCTATGTTAATCAAACAATCATCTGTAATCTAAATTAATCAAACACTCGTCAGTTAAAATCTACATTAATCAAACATTCGTCCATCACAGTCTATGTTAATCAAAGCATTCGTCCATCACAATCTATATATTAATCAAACATTCGTCCATCACAATCTATGTTAACAAACACTCGTCTGTTACAACCTCCATTAATGAAACATTCGTCCATCACAATCTATGTTAATCAAACATTCGTCCATCACAATCTATGTTAATCAAACATTCGTCATCACAATCTATGTTATTCAAACATTCGTCCATCACAATCTATGTTATCAAACATTCGTCCATCACAATCTATATTAATCAAACACTCGTCTGTTACAACCTTCATTAATAAAACATTCGTCCATTACCATCTATATTAATCAAACACTCGTCTGTAACCATCTACATTAATCAAACAATCATCCATTACAAGCTATACTAATCAAACATTCGTCTGTTACCATCTATATTAATCAAACATTCGTCTTTAACCATCTATATTAATCAAACATTCGTTTGTAGTCTATATTAATCAAATATTCGTCTGTTACCATCTACATTAATTAAAAATTCGTCCGTTACCATCTATATTAATCAAACACTCGTCTGTTACCATCTACATTAATCAAACATTTGTCCTTTACCATTACAATCTATATTAATAAAACATTCGTCCTTTACCATTACACTCTACATTAATCAAACACTCGTCCATTACAATCAATATTAATCAAACATTCGTCTGTTGCAATCTACATTGAACATATATTGGTTATGCCGCAGATTGGTTGTTGTAGGGGGTGTATCACCATCCTGCTCCTTTAAAAAATTCAGTTATATCGCGACGGTGTCTACTTAAGACAGTTTTCTGAGGATTGCCAAACTAGAGTATCATGCCGCAGTCATATAATATGATACCCCGCCCAGTCACATTATACTGACATCAAGGCGACCAGACCTAGAACTGCCCTTAAAATGCTTAGCACCAAGCGAGGAAGCTTCTACTACCACGTTCAAGTCTTTTTTATGACCCGGCCGGGGATCGAACTCACGACCGTACGCATGAGGGTCGGACGCTCTACGCCTAGACTACCGCTACGGTTTAACAGATTGGATCAATTTATTTTCTTTGACCATTTAGTCAAATACAATTACTGTATTTTTTATATGTATTACATTTCTGGAAGTTAAAATTTAAGCATATAAGGGAGCACATGGTCCAGTGGTAGAGTTTTGGACCCAAGATCGGGGAGTCGCGTGTTTGATCCCGAATCACGGCTTTGTGTTCAATCAATTAAGCTTTTTTAACTGATGTCTACATTTTACATACACATTTGAACTTTAACAAATACGCCATCGATGTACTGTATCAGTCCTGTCCTGTTAGTGGGCGGCAGTGTAACGAATATAGTATTGGTCGTTCACGCCAAAGGTTGCGGGTTCAGTCGACCCCCAGCTCGATCCAAAGCCGCTCATAAAATAAAACTCAGTACTATTTCCACCCGGGGAGCGGACTCGAGTGTGGTTTATACATTATACGCTCTGAGCGTTCATCGCAATCGAGCTAAAATAAATAAGTAAAAACTACACTAGCCCCGTGTAATACTTTTGTGTAATCTATTTACCCACGTGCATTTAATGCCCGGGGACACCATGTTACTTGAGAATTTACCTACTTCACGGTCAAGTTTTAGTCAATCCTGGTTCCTTGTTTGTTATATAGCTACGATAACATAGACAGGAAAGGGAACCAAGATAATGTGTAATAAAATGTTCACCTGTAATTTTAACCGCGTGTCACCATGTGCGTTTAGTCCAGGTGGATAATTCACAAAGGATAAACATAGTGAGGTAATTATGTGGACCCTTGTATTATTGTTACGTTTAAAAAAAACACTGTATTTACTGACATTAATTTGTTAAAAAGACAATAATCTATAACTGCCTTTATATTCATTACTTCATAGGTAATACTGCGTGAATAACAACGTGGGGCTGTAGTGCAGTGGGTGGGGTATTGGGGGTATTGGTTGGTCACTCCTTAGGTTACTTTGTTTATTTATTTTAGCACAATTGCAAGAAAGCTCAGAGTTTATGCGAACCACAATCAAGTCCGCTTCCTGGGTAAAACGTGACTGAGTATTTGTTTATGACATAGACGTAGGAGTCGGGGGGGGGGGGGGGGGCAAATGGGGCCGCCCCCTCCCCCACCCGCCCTAATATTCACATCCAGCATATACTTTGGGACCTGGAAGTACATCCTAATACACTCTCCTCAGGTTGCCCCCCTCCCCCTCCCCAAATAACTGAAACGCTCCTACACCTATGCACGCACTATAATTTGTTGTAGCTGGCGGTTCTTTACATGTACACTCTGCCCATCTTCTCTCTCTCTGTCACAGAAAATATGGAACCTCCTATGTTAAAAAAAATGCTTTATATATTTTTACATAATTATATTTTGGCATGTAGACTTCTAGGGCAAACCGTAAAACATGCACAGCATTTAATTTTGATTTGTTTATTTGTATTATCTCTCCATGTCACCGACTACTTCCCCACATATTCAGAGGTGGGAGATTCATGGTTGTAGAATAAACTGGATTGCAAGTCATCACAGAGATTGTGACCGGGTTGTGTGTGTGTATGTGGGTGTGTGTGTGTGGGGGGGGGGGGGGGGGGGGGGGAGAGTGGTGAGAGAGAGGTGAGGGGGGGGGGGGTAATTCGAACTTACGACCTCTGGATTATTGACAGTAAGACTCCTAGTTGATTGTAATCACTATCATAGTAGTAAAATAGGAAAATACCATAAATAAAAACAATTAAGAAATTACATTTTCTTAATTCTTAATTTTCCATATAAAAGTTACTATCATATAGATGCATTACAACACTTCTCCTCACACTATTGATGATATCAACTGCAGCAGTTACAAACACCAACAGAATCAGTTAACCTAACCAATCGTGGGGTTCTGGGAGGAGTTATCAACGGTCAGTGACGTTGCAAACGAAGGGTTTTTCAATGAAATTAATATAATGTAAAAATATTTTCATCTCCAAAGTAAAGTAGATGAGACTGAGTTGAAATCATGCCCTGAATCACATCTCAAACTGTTTAATTTTCACAGGGGTCATTGTTGCTCGATCGTTCATGCCACTCCGGGAGCCTGTCATGCCTGCAGTTTTACAGAACAAGCTACAACACACATAGAGTCAATCGCACATACTCGACCAATTCCATCATCCTTCGGTATCAGATGGCGAGGTGGTCCGAATGACATGGAGTGTGGGCTATTCTTGTTCCATTCAGAACAACTTAACAAGCTGCGACAAGATGAGACATCTTTAGCTGCATGATGACAGAGATTGATGACGGCTGTATGTTTGTTTTTGTTTATTTGAGCATTTAGCGTATTTTATGCGACTGCTAACACACAATCAGTAACTACTCTTTCTTACGACCATGAAAGGTTAACCAATACTCAGCACACTCATCTCCGCAAATAACTGATAACTTTTTCACTTGAATTAGCGGTGAGGGACAAATGACAATGAGAAGGCAATGTTGAATATCAGTCATCACGAAGATTGTGACCGGCCAGAGATTCGAACCCGTGATAGTCAGACGTGCTACAAACTGAGATAACCAGGCCTGGCTCCTGTGATATGTGAACACAAATACAAATAATGTCGGACCCTCTCTTGGGCATACAGTAAACAGTGGGTCGGGGGATATCATGTCTTATTGATGTTTAAACAATTGGCCTGAATAGAGAATGACTGTCGCTCCACCCACTGGTCACGTGGCGTTGTTTGTCTAAGTAAATACAATATAATACAGTGAATTGTTTACTTAGAAAACTGTCTAAGGAAAATGGCGACATTGCAACCGATATCGATTGCTGCTTGGTTTATCGACTTGTTTAATTTACAGGTCACTGTAAAGTTCAGTCAGTTACAGTTTCTAGCCTATGAATTTTTTTCATTTGAAAATAACAATAAAAAGTTATGTGCATTCAGTAGCTTAATTTCTTACTTTTCATCTTCGTTTTGTATCTTGGTCTTCATATGTAGTTTGCTGTTTAACCTCCAGCATTGTAGGGGATTATAAAATTGAGAAATCCTGCAAATCTTCTGACATAAGGTGGAAATCGGATAAAGTAAAAGATGACTTCTTGGTAATCAACAAATTGATACATAGGAAATGGATATTTTATGTAGAACTTCGATTTTGTAGGTCTCATTAAAATAATTATGGCCCGAATAGCTCAGTCGGTAACGCGTCTGACTATCAACCCAGGGGTCTTGAGTTGGAATCCCTGCCCGGCAACAGCGTCCGTGATGATTGATATACGACATTGTGTCTCATTATCATTCGTCTCTCACCGCTGATTCAAGTGGGAAAGTTATCAGTTACCTGCGGATAAAGGAATCCCAGGAAACAGTGGTTAGGTTAATTGATCGTCTGTTAGCCCTCGATGGCATAAAATGACGCTAAATATTCAATAAAACAATGATTCAATTAATTTTTTAAAGAGTTTTCGTTGGTACTGTATTATTTCTACAATAATTGATTTTACATTTTTTTCAGATTTTGCTACCAATGTGAGCTCTACAAGTTATTACTGTTGATTGTGACTACACTCAGAACTTGCGAACCATTGGAGACGAGGTTACTCACCAGAAGAATCCCACACAAAGACTAACTACGACACGGTCGATTCGAGGTAAGGCATGATTAACAGTTTTAATTAAGTAAACGGGTCCTCAGTGGCTGACAGATCATAGTCACTGCTGTGTAAAGATTACTTACATCCCATCCTTTAAGTCGTGGGTTTAAGCCCAACTTGGCTTAAAAACTTTACGTAATAAAGCATTGCCAGTTTCTTGGAAGTTGCAAAAGATAATGTTTCTTCCTAAGAATCATTCTGAGTATTTGTCGTGCACGGATTACAAGAATGTAGAGGGTCCTCCGTGGCCGAATGATCTAAGGTGCTGCCTCATGATCACTTACATCTCACTGCTAAGGTTGTAGGTTCGAGTCTCAAATTGTTACCTACATATTATTAACATTTACAGACTATGAGTATTGTCAACTATATTTTATAGAACATTTAAAGACTGTGAGTGTTGTCATTTATATTTTATCGAGTATTTAAAGACTGTGAGTATTGTCATCAATATTTTATAGAGTATTTACAGACTGTGAGTATTGTCATCTATATTTTATAGAGTAATACAGACTGTGAGTATTGCCATATATATTTTATAGAGTATTTACAGATTGTGAGTATTGTCATCAATATTTAATAGAGTATTTACAGACTGTGAGTATTGTCATTTATATTTTAAAGAACATTTACAGACTGTGAGTATTGTCATCTATATTTTATAAAACATTTATAGACTGTGAGTATTATCATCGGTATTTTATAGAACATTTACATACTGTTATTATTGTCATTTATATTTTGTAGAACATTTACAGACTGAGAATATTGTTATCTATATTTTATAGAACATTTACAGACTGTGAATATTATCATCAATATTGAATAGAGTATTTACAGACTGTGAGTATTGTTCTCTATATTTTATAGAACATTTACAGACTGTGAGTATTATAATCTATACTTTATAGAGTATTTACAGACTGTGGGTATTGTCATCCATATTTAATAGAGTATTTACAGGTCATTGATATTTTATAGAACATTTACATACTGTGGGTATTGTCTTTTATATTTTTCCAATAACTGTGTGGATATACTGAGCAGTGTTATTTAAATGTGTATACGACATCAACAGTATTTGATTGTTATATTTTATATAGCTTAAATGTTCTTTCTTTAAAAAAAAGTCAAAATTTCAAGGGAATTATGTTAAAACACTTTTTGAAAAGATACATAAAATGCCAGGTACATAGAATATTAGGTTAGCTGTTCAATATAGTATATATAAGTATGAATTTGGTGGCGGTCATTGTCCATCAACTGATTTAAATTCAAGTTATTCTTTTATTTTTGATATCATTTATGATATTCCATAGTTCTAACAAGCTTTTTTTAAAAAATGATTTTGTTTTTATTGCAGCCAAAAGTTCCTCTATATGAAATGACCCAGCTACTTTACTCGACCGTTGCTATAAAACTCGATGTTTGTTGTATAAATTTTAATAAAACGTACAAACCTCCAAGTTTCCACCGCTTTATTGTTCTGTTCTTGAACTATCTTGATCTCGGCTTCACGAAACATCTCAAGTTGAGATTTTCTTCAATTCGAACATTTCAGTTGTTCTAAATGATTATTCGAACTCATAATATTTTAAATGATCGCACAAAAAAAATCAAAATCAGAACAAATTTTTACTCGTTGATAAAAGATAAAATGCAAAATGATCAACGTAAATGAAATTATAGCGTTTCAAAGATTTGAAATCTCAGCCTGAGATGTTTAGTGAAGCCGTGGCGAGACCTTTACATTCGTTTCTATTTATTGAGGGAAATTGATATTTTACAAAAGGTAACGTATTTCGCACATTTGTGTTTACATTTTATGTAGTTTATAGATAAAGTTGTTGTAAATATCGATATATGTCACTTAAATACACTATTTTGTCTATCTCAGTGGCGTAGCTTTCTATAGACAATATAGGCACGTTCCTACACTGTTTTATCTAAAAAATCGAAAAATAAAAATGCAAAAAAATGCAATTAAAACTGACCCCTATGCTACTTTATTTTTTACCTTTATTGAAGTGAACAGACCTTAAAACATTACATTTATTTGGTTATTAAACAGTGAATTAAAGGTTAATATAAAGGATAACCAGGCTTCTAAAAATGAATTATAATTATGTCAAAACACCTACACCCCAATGATAATCTAGTGAAATAATTTTTTTAGAGGAGCATGCCCCTTGACCCCCTACAACTGTGCCTACACATCGTTTTCAGCCTAGCCACGCCTCTGTATCTGTCTATCATAGAACCAGTATTTGCATCTACGAATGCGTTACCGTGTGGAGATATTGATTTTCAAGCGTAACTATTTGAAATTTCATATTTAAGTCAATATATATGTTTATAATAAAGCATATAGATAGAACATAGATAATAGCATGTACAACTTTATAAGTTACTCAGGGCAGGATGTGCGAGGGTGGTTCCATTTCCAATAGTGGGAGTCAAGAGAAACTTCCACCGCGACAATCTTTACAAACAGAAGTAGAAATAGTGACTTTTTCACTTCATATTTTGGTTTCATATGGCTAGAACACATTACTTATTTACCTACATGGGGAAATGTCAGCCGGGGCCGCACACTCTGCTTTACATAAAGGGCAAAGTGAGCACTGTTGCTTTATGCATGGAAAGTTCAATCCGAAACTTTTATGTACCTATATGTATTTGTAACCGCTCCTGTTACATTTCTATTGCTTCTCTCGATTTTTATACCCCACCTCCCCACAACCCAAATTTTTTTGAGTGGCATATAGTCCGTCAGTCTGTCCGTCCGTCCTTCCGTTCGGTATTTCGTTTCCGGCCTGTAACTTTGTCATGCATAGATTGATTTTGCTGATACTTGCTACAAATGATCAACATAACACAATGACGTGTAGCGAGTAAGAACCACACCCATACCTCAAAGGTCAAGGTCACAATTTGAGTTTGTTTGGCAACACTGAGTTTGTGTGAGATTTCGTTTCCGGCCTGTAACTTTTTCATGCATAGCTGGATTTTGTTGATAGTTGCTACAAATGATCAACATAACATGACGACGTGTCGCGAGTAAGACCCACACCCGTACCTCAAAGGTCAAGGTCACAATTTGAGTTTGTTTGACAACACTAAGTTTGTGTGAGATTTCGTATCCGGCCTGTAACTTTGTCATGCAAATATTGATTTTGGTGATACTTGTTACAAATGATCAACATAACATGGTGACATGTCGCGAGTAAACATACACCCGTACCTCAAAGGTCAAGGTCACAATTTGAGTTTGACAACACTTTGAGTTTGTGTGAGATTTCGTTTCCGGCCTGTAACTTTGTCATGCATAGATGGATTTTGTTAATACTAGCTACAAATGAACGACATAACATGACGATGTGTCGACCGTTACACCCAGAATCCAACTTCAAAGGTCACAATTTAACTTTGATTGATGACACTTTCAGTCTGATTGAGATTTCGTGTCCGGTCTGAAACTTTGTCACCTATGGATAAATTTCAAAAACACGGCTCAATTCATCAGCATGACATTACAAAGTGTCACGTGTAAGACCCACATGCGTACCTCAAAGGTCAAGGTCACACTTTGAGTTTGTTTGACAACACTTTCAGTCTGTGTGAGAGTTCTTGTCATCTATGGATATATTTTTGAAAACACTAGGCTCAGTTGATAAACATGACATAATTAAGTGTCGCATGTAAGACCCAGAACCTTTCCTCAAAGGTCAAGGTCACACTTTCAATTTGTTTGATATTGCGTGTCTTGTCTGTGACTTTGTCTTTAACTTGGCTCAATTTATCAAGATGACATGACGACGTGTCATAAGAAAAACCTAGACACTGTCACTCTTTGAGTATATATGACAACACTTTGAATCTGTTTGAAATTTTACGTCTGTCCTATAACTTTATCATACATGGATGGATTTCAAAAACACTCGGTTCAATTTATCAATTGATCAACAATTGATCTGTAACTAACATTTAGGGATTTTAAAATAGCTTGACATAAGTTATCAGCATGTCATGATAATGTTTCACCTGCATTTAACTGTTGAAATACCCAGACCATTACATCGGATGTCAAGGTCAAGGTTACACAAAGGTCAAGGTCATGTTTTAATGTAAAAAACATGGAATTACATGTCTAGTCAAAAACATTAGTCCATTACTCTCGATATTCATGGATACATCGCTACCTATTATATAATATATTGTTATTTTTCAGAGACCATTTGGGGGGCATGTGACACTTAACAGTGACATTTTTTGTTTAGTATTTTCATTAATTAGACTATGGTTTATAATATTACCCCGCAGAGTATATGAGTAGGCCTGATACGTATGAATGCAACTTTTATAATAAGTTGTTTCTCTAAACTTGTCATGATACAATACAATGTATATATACTCCACCGTGTTATAGAGAGTATACTTGTATTCCAGGGGAGGCAATTGACCTGAAAATGGGTACATATGTGTCCTTTGAACTTCAAAACATAGGCACAAACTCTACATTGCAGCCTTAAATTCGGTGGTCAAAACTCTACATTCAAACCAATTGCAGGAGTCGAAAGTCTACATTCAACCAAATTGCATAGAAGTCATAACTCTACATTTAATCTAAATAAAACTTTGTTAAAACAATGGCATAAACTCCTGAATTTCATTAAAAATAAAAGCCAAGAGGATTCTAGTATGGGGTCCCTAAACAGGAGGGAATTGAAGCCCGGATTAAACAAGGGGTCAAAAGTCTACGTTTGCATTGTTAATCACCCCCAAAATAATCATACGCGACAGGGACTACTTTTATACATCAATTTTAATTTTTCATGTATTTAATGTAAGCAAGCAGAAACAAATAAAACAATAAAAATATATTGTGGACATTGTATTCTGCCAACTTTAAAAATGTTGCATAAAATAAACTAAAAACTGTCATACAATATAGTTTTATTATGTGAATTAAGTAACTCTAAAATTTGAACACAGAAGGTCTTTGATAGTAATACTTTTTCAAATACTGTTTTGGAAAATTGTTAAAACAGGGACATATTTATACATAAGAAAAGGGACATAATCATTTATACGAAAAGGGACATAATCATACATTAGCAAAGGGACGTAATCATACATTAGCAAAGAGACATAATCATACATATGAACAGGGACATAATTATACATAAGAAAACGGATATAATTTTACATAAGAAAAGGGACATAATAATACATAAGAAAAGGGACATAATTCTATATAAGTTGTTGTTGTTGTATGGTGTTAAGCATCGCTTTCAACAATTTTTCAGTCATATCGCGACGGTGTCTACTTGAAACAGTATTCTAAGCGCTGTCACTGAAGTATCATGCCGCAGACACATGGTATGATACCCCACCCAGTCACATTATACTGACACCGGGCCGACCAGACCTAGAACTCTCCTCTAAATGCTGAGCGTCAAGCGAGGAAGCTTCTAGTACCATTTTTAAAGACATTTGGTATGACCCGGCCGGGGATTGAACCCACGACCTTCCGCATGCGAGGCGGACGCTCTACCACTAGACCAGGCCGCGATCTGTAATTATGTATAAGAAAATGGACAAAAGTATACATATGAAAGGGGACATACACAGGCAGGAACCATAACTCTGGATTATATTTTAGCACAGTTATGGTCCTTTTTGGACTTAGACACCCAGAGCTGAGCTTTGTTGTCTTCTGACAACTCTTGTTGTTCCATACGCGAACAATGATACTGACGTAGTATCAAATACTTTATGTGCTTATTTTTTTACATTTAGGCCATGTAAACGTACCTAATTGTCTGCCGGGCCCTATAAGCTCAGTCGGTTGTGAATTCGAATCCCCGCCCGATAACAGTTCCCGTGATGATTGATATACGACATTGTGTCTCATTATCATTCGACTCTCACCGCTGATTCAAGCGGGAAAGTTATCAGTTACTTACGGAGATGGGGTGTGCTCGAGTACTGGTTAACCTTCCAGGATCCCAGGAAACAGTGGTTAGGTTAACTGATCGTCTCGATGGCATAAAAATGACGCTAAATATTCAATCAATCAATGATACTTATGTAGAAGCATGTATTTAATGTGCTTATTTTTAACATTTAATCAAGGATGTAACGTCCTCAATTGTAACTCGTCATAGCTTCGCAACTACCCTGAAAAAATAGAAATGAAGATACCGTGAGATTGTGTTATACAATATATATATATATATATGATAGCTTGACACCCGGCTCAACAAACATCTTTATTTGATTAGTAGAATGTAGACACGACATGCCGGTGGTAATGGGGATCTTTAACCGTCAGGTCGTTGTCACAGATTTCGACATTCAGGTTTATGTGGGTTTAACTTTGATATTTATCATAGACTTGGAATATCTTAGAATTACAAATTCATGATGCAATAAACGTGGTTTAAAAATATTTTATTTCTATTTAGAAATTGGACTGGGCCACAAGTTCTTCCAACATTACATTTGCCCCCCTACAGTTTAACAAATAACATATACAGTATGGTAGTTTTAAACAAATAAAATAAATATGAAGGTGAAAATGACAGAATTGTAAAAGAATAACAGCTAAATTTAAAGAGAAAAGACTTATAATAAAACTAAAAACAATACTAAAATGGTTTGTTTAACATAGTTAATTAAACGAACTGTGTATATGTAGACGAAACTGTGACCCGGGCTGACCCCGTGATATTTATATCTAATCAGTTTAGATTGCTATACTACAAAAAAGGTAAAGTTATATACAAAACTAAATAAGTTAATTTTCCTATTTTATGCATGTGAACTAATAAACAATAAAAATGTATCAACTTTTTGAAATGCATCCTCCGCTAAAACAATTTTCAAAATTATGTCAGTTACTGAGAAGCATGTATTGACACCATTTGCAGTGATTCGATTTCATTGAAATAATATACAAGTATATCTGCAAGTATCTTTTGATAATGTTGTCCCAAGCCTGGCTAACGTTCTGACCTTCAACATTCTTCCGCCCAACGTCCCTTAACACTAGGTCTAGGGGTAACTCACTGAACTTCCCGGTCCCATTCTGCAGACATGACATCTACCGGTATAACGTTGTAAACTGACCGCCATAGAATAATGACCGGGGGTCATTATTTTATATAAAATATTATAACCGGGGGATCATAATATTATGACTCCCCCCACACGTAGAAAAAAGACCCTCACATAAAATTGTGACCCCCTATAGAATAACGACCCCCTAACCCAAACCCTAACCCATCTAAGGTACACTTACAACATAATTATCCCCCGCCGATAGGCATCTGAGGAGAATATGGTAATGGCACCCGTCCGTGCGTGCGTCCGTGCGTGCATCCGTGCAACATTTTTGTGACTGCAACTCCTCATTCATTATTGGACGGAATTGATTCAAACTTTCAGGGATTACTACTACCTATGCTTAGTTGTGCAGAGGAAATAAATCTTGGATTTGCTCAATCCGTTTTGGAGTTATTGCCTTTTTTTTCAAATGGCATCGGCGGGAGATATGGCTGTCATTCGACTGCAGCCCTTGTTTTTTTTCTAAGAAGTGATATTGGTTTCCCTGGTTTCTTTAAAAACACATTACAACTTTATATATAAGTCGTGACGGGTATCGTTATAGAAACTTAGTTAACATATTGTGCAATGGCTTTGACTGTTAAAAAAAGGTATAATTATTGCTTAAGACGTGTTACTTAAAAGCTCTTGAAAAGTGACAAAAATCACCCAAACCTCCAGGGGAGATGACTATATTTCATTATTATACTGAAATTCGAACAACATCTTATTGTCATGGGCGTCACAGGTCATAAAACATGAGACTTCCCAACAACCGATTTGCATATTTTATGACTTATATTGGTATAATTGTTGACTTTTTCTACTTAAAAACCCCTGAAAAGTGACAAAAATACCCAAATTCCAAAGAAGGATGTCTCTTCAACAATATACTGAAATTTAAATAATTTCTAACGACGAGGAGCGTCACAGGTAATAAAACTACTGGGCTACCCCACACCCGTTTCGCCTATTTTTAGAGGTATATATATATGAGTGACATATAGGTGACATAATGAAGGTTAAGGGTATTTGACATCACTTTCAGGGGTGACATAAAACATTGTGCTTTTCCACGTAAATTGGCTTTTTACAAGCTTGCACTCCAGAAAATGAACTATTTTACCGTCAATAGCATTTTTTCGTAATGAGCCCGCGAGCCCATGCTATTACGAAATTAGAGCAACATGTAGAATGCAATAACAAATTGATATTTCCTCTAAAATTTCGGACAAAATCACCATTACTCTAAGTTCAAGAATGCTTACACTACATTGTACAGAAGGTAAATTAATAATTATATACATGTATGCGTAACATAATTATACGTTATACCTTGCATATATTGCGATGTCACAAAGTTACGAGGCTGTTAAAGGTACTATCTCACCGAATCTTGGAAAAATCTTGGAAAAATAAAACTTAATTAAGACTGATGAAATACTTGAAGCATGAAACTTTTATAGGTTACAAATATATTTAGATCTAAAACATGTTCTAAACAAAAAGTCATGCACCTTTAA
Organism: Panopea generosa; assembly: GCA_029582155.1. Taxonomy (NCBI): domain Eukaryota; kingdom Metazoa; phylum Mollusca; class Bivalvia; order Adapedonta; family Hiatellidae; genus Panopea; species Panopea generosa. The sequence continues at coordinate 16,692,738 of CM055912.1, forward strand.
AGCAGGAGTTTCGTGGTCTATGTTCTAAGTATGTTCTACCATGTACCTTGAAAGTTGCAGGGGTTCCAAGTTGCAAAATGATTCCTTTATGTATTACCCTTCCATTACGCTTTATTTCTAAAGGATGATCTCAATATCTATCAAGAAAACATGACCAGAATCATGTCAGATGACTAATAAAAGATGATAATACACTGTTTGTAAACAAAACCAAATTATCCTCCAGCCTAAATATCGGTTCTCTCTATTTCTGTAGTAACCTTAAAACGACTTAGGTATATCTTCTATTACTGTAATACTTCTCTTTAAGTACAATAATGTTAATTCAAATGAAAACCCTTTTAAATTTCATTTTCAATAGATGTACGTTTATTTCTTAGCGGGGCCTCTAAGGTATACTGCTGTTGTGTCAGCTGTAGACGCAGTAGCAGCAGCAACAGCAGCAGCAGCAGCAGCAGCAGCAGCAGAAACAACAACAACATCAACAAATATAAGCAATATAAACACGACAGTGACTTGAATTAATATAAAGTATGTTAGTAATAGGTTAAGTGGGGGTCAATATTTTATAGATAAAATCGGGGAGGGGGGTGGGGTCATTATTTTATAAGGGGTGTCAGTATTTAATAAAAGGGGTCATTTTTCTATGGGGGTCAGTTACAACGTTACACCGGCACTCCTTCTACCGCCACTCTTTCTTTTTCCCGGGTACCAAACCATGGAACAGCCTACCAGAGCGCATCGCCACGGCCGACACCCTAGAGGCATTCAGAAAGGGGCTGGTCTCTGCACCATAGAGCGGAGGCATCGTCTTCTGTAGCCCTTTACTTCATATAGACGCCTTTGGACACCTCTAATACAGAGGGCTTTGGACACCTCAAATATAGAAGGCTTTTGAATTATTGGGTGAATTATGTTTATATTAACTGACAGAGTGGAAAACAGTGCTCGTGACGAGCAATCTGAACTTATTATGACTCCCCCAACACGTAGAAAAAGACCCTCACATTAAATTGTGACCTCCTATAGAATAACAACCCCCTAACCCAAACCCTAACCCATCTAAGGTACACTTACAACATAATTATCCCCGCCGATAGGCATCTGAGGAGAAAATGGTAATGGCACCCGTCCGTGCGTGCGTCCGTGCGTACATCCGTGCAACATTTTTGTGACTGCCACTCCTCATTCATTATTGGACGGAATTGATTCAAACTTTTAGTGATTACTACTACCTATGCTTATGTGTGAAGGATGAAATAAATCTTGTATTTGCTCAATCCGTTCTGGAGTTATTGCCCTTTTTTTCAAATGGCATCGGCGGGAGATATGGCTGTCATTCGACTGCAGCCCTTGTTTTTTTCTAAGAAGTGGTCCTGGTTTTCCTGGTTTCTTTAAAAACACATTACAACTTTATATATAAGTCGTGACGGGTATCGTAACAGAAACTTAGTTAATATATTGTGCAATGGCTTTGACTGTTATAAAAGGGTATAATTATTGCTCAAGACGTGTTACTTAAAAGCTCTTGAAAAGTGACAAAAATCACCCAAACCTCCAGGGGGAATGACTATATTTCAATATTATACTGAAATTCGAACAACATTTTATTGTCATGGGCGTCACAGGTCATAAAACATAAGACTTCCCAACAACCGATTTGCATATTTTATGCCTTATATTGGTATAATTGTTGAGTTTTTCTACTTAAAAACCCCTGAAAAGTGACAAAAATACCCAAATTCCAAAGAAGGATGTCTCTTCAACAATATACTGAAATTTAAATAATTTCTAACGACGAGGAGCGTCACAGGTAATAAAACCACTGGGCTACCCCACACCCGTTTCGCCTATTTTTGGAGGTATATATGAGTGACATATAGGTGACATAATGGAGGTTAAGGGTATTTGACATCACTTTCAGGGGTGACATAAAACATTGTGTTTTTCCACGTAAATTGGCTTTTTACAAGCTTGCACTCCAGAAAATGAACTATTTTACCGTCAATAGCATTTTTTCGTAATGAGCCCGCGAGCCCATGCTATTACGAAATTAGTGCAACATGTAGAATGCAATAACAAAATGATGTTTCCTCTAAAATTTCGGACAAAATCACCATTACTATATGTTCAAGAATGCTTACACTACATTGTACAGAAGGTAAATTAATAATTATATACATGTATGCGTAACATGATTATACGTTATACCTTGCATATATAGCCGCAAAATAGACCTGTCCGATTTTGCTTTTATCAATGCCAGGGTTATCGGCACGACCGTCGTGCCAATTATTTTCTTTATCGGTACCAACGGTGTGCGATTATTTTTCTTTCTTTTTAACGATACTGCACGAGCTCCAAAATGAGCATGACAGGTGGTGTTTATGGCAAATTGCTAAGATCAAACTCATAAAACAAAACAAAATAGGGCAGGCAGGTGATGTATGCAAAGCTGCTACGAAAAGTGGTTTAAACATCGATACTGTCGCCTGTGAGTGGTAATTGTTTTATGGCACCTTGTTGCCCTTGGTCCAGATGCTTTTGACGATTTCATAGTGTTATAACTATGGACCGTAGTGTTGATAAGAAATAATGACCACGACCGTGGTGTGGATAAGGGAAATAATCGGCACGATTGCGGATAAAAACAATATAATCGACACAACCGCCATGCCGATAGACACTTCATTATATTTCGTTGAATTGTCTCCCTTAGAAATATTTTGATGTTACGGAAATTACTGAAATATATGTTGATTTTCTGTAAGTAATTTAATACACAAGGTAAACAGTTCGTGGTTTTGCTCCATAAGTAAGCGTGCATATTTTCTGGTAAATTCAATTCATGATTTAATGCATATGGAACGTTATGTCCTGGTGGCTGGGGTTGCAAAATATTTTCTAGTTCAAAGATTTATATAGATGGAAAGGAGGCATCGTCGCACTAGGGCTTGGCCCGGGTCTATCGAAACACCAATCCTAAAACCCCTACAGAATTAACACCCCAAAACATACCAAAAACATTAGTATACACCCCAAAACATAATAATCCCCATCTAAACATACCAAAAACAACACAAACCAGAAAAGAAAGTTAAAAAAAAGAAGAGAAAATAAGCTTGATTATGGATTAGATATATAACCTGGAAGAAAATGCATATGATTTGAATCACTTGCAACTTATTAACAAGTGCTAGTCACATCTCATAGAGGTATGGTGCTGTTACCTGTTATCGATCTTTACCTGAATTCAGTCACTTCCGACAATTATGAATATTGCATATGCCTATTTCAACTTCCTGCACAGTTGGCAATAACTTACAAATAGTATCCATGTGATCATCAAATGCAATGAAAAACAGAAAATAATGCTTCCGATACAAATAAGAAAGTCATTTTATGATACAGACCTGGAAGAATGTGTTTCGACAAATGATATCAGTTTCAAACACTTCCGCTGAAAACTGATGCAATGCAGGTTAGGGTCAAAAGTTATAAAAAAGATTTTGCTTTTGCATGTCAGAATTTATAGAGGTTCTGGACGAGTGACCTTCTTATAGATTTTTTTAAAAAAATGGGTATGAAATTAGCACAGGACCACATGTGTAGGATAAACATAAGTTAATCCAAGGGTCGTGAGTTTGAATCTCTGTCTGGTAAGTCTCCCTGATGATTGATATACGACATTGTGTCTCATTATCATTCTTCTCTCACCGCTGATACAAGTGGGAAAGTTATCAGTTACTTGCAGAGTCACCGTGATCTAATGTGAATGGTCAAGTGAATGGGCATGTATTTGTTATCTTTTAAAGTAGAAAATAACTATATGATAGTTATTTCAATGTTATTTACAAGCATTTAGTGTCAACATCCATTTTGTATTGAAATATTTACTGGCAATTCTAAAGTAATCGAAAACTGGTAACACCATCATACCAGCTGGAAACCATGTTTGTTATTATATAAACAAATATAGACGAACATGACCAGTCAAACTAGGTAAAGATATAAACAGTATCTTATGAGAAAATTGCTATATTGTCATTTTTACCTAAAGAATATGGATATATTGTCCCTGTAACTGCAATTGTGTTACTTGCATGACTGTGTGAAAAAAAAAAGGCAGATGTAACAATATAACAAAAACATATTTTCTCTGATAACTTTCTGATTATTACGTATATATATTTTTTTTTACACATTTATATACCGATATTTTCTTATATATTTTTGTGTGTGTGCGTTGTTTTTTTTGACAGATGCCGCTGGGTTGGCCCCTAATGCACAGCCTGTAGTTTCCAGCATTTCCTGGTGATATCCCATCCAAATTATAAGCCGTTCCAAGATCATCTCATCCCACATTTTGAGACAACTTGTCCCATAATTTTAAAACAACCCTGGGGGAGTGCATACTTTATGATAGCTTGTCCTATAAAGATGATACAAAGAGAAATGTGATATAAAAGCAGGTTTTGAGTGACAAAACGTACATGTAAATGGGTCAAGTTTGTGTAAAATTTAGAGTTTGCGTAGGTTGGAGCATGGCAAACAAATTTTGTTTAAGAATAGCCTCAGTGGGATATCTGGTATTTTACCATTATTAAAGATTCGTGATTTAATTGATATACTAAAGAGATACAAATGTGTTAAGTGGATTAAATCATCATACCTGGGATATGCTCTTTGGTTAAACAGCACTAGACACACCTCATCTCTGGAGTGACTGACTACTTCCTCACATATTTAGAGGTGGAAGATTTTCAACCCTAAAACAACGTTCATCACCAATTAACCCATTACAGAGACTGGCCAGGTGGGATTCGAACTCATCTGGATTAACAGTCAGACTCATTACCAACTGAGCTAGCCAGACATAGACCTATACATAGTGTATAATCCTATTTGTACATACATGTATCTACTATTTTATTGATATAAAAGGTTATTTATTCATAGAGACATGCTTTTTCTTTTGATGGAACAACATATTATTGTGACATGGTGAGAATATTCAAGTTAATGCTGTTCTCCAACAGTTCTTATGAAATGTCTTGCTTGATCTTGCAGTTTGCTGGCAAGCAATCAGTTGTGATGAAAACTAGTATATCAAACTTTTTTTTTTCATTTCAGAAATGAAGCTTGGTGTCTTACTCCACACAAGAATTTCAATTTTAATACAGACATCAAACGAAAAAAATGGTTTATGATTGATTAACCAAGTGTTCTGCAGAATCTTTCCTAGAAACTGACTTCAGAGCTTTATTAAATTTAATAATTGTAAAGGTTTAATGTTTGAATACATCCACAATGTAGATTCTTCCTTTTATTAATGTTTGCTTAAGCATATGTGTTGAAACTTTACACACACTTATTGGGAAACATGTATTTACACATTTTTTCAGCATTCATTTATACACACAAGAGATTTCATCGAAATGTTTGTGTAAACGAAATATTGCCACCTTCAAAGTTAGTACTTTTATGAACTATAAAATCAAGCAGTTGTTTTATTTTGCAATGTCCTTAAAGATTAACCTGTCATAAAACTAATTACTGGTACCCCACAAAATATTGGCACTATGTCCTTTACATGTGGTACTTGCAACAAAGGATTTTCCCGATCAGGAAATCTTAAAAGACACATTCTGACACATGCGGGGAAGACATTTTATTGCCAGGAGTGCAATCAGGGGTTTACGACAACGTGCAGCTTAAAGAGGCACCAGCTGTTGCATTCTGGGGAGCCACCGTTTAAATGTCAGACATGTGGCAAAACATTCTTCCAGTCAAATGATCATAAAATTCATCAATTGATTCATACGAGAGAAATTCCATTTCAGTGTGATCTGTGTAATAAACCATTCACCATGGCAAAAAGTCTAAAAAGGCACATGGTAACACATACTGGAGAGACTCCTTATATGTGTAAAATCTGCAACAGAAAATTTGCTCAGTCGTTTAATCTGAAGTCACACATGCTTATACATTCCAATGAGACTCCTTTCAAATGTAAGGAATGTGGTAAGGATTACACACAGTCTAGTGGCTTTAAAAGGCACATGCTTAAACACAGTGGGAATAAGAAATATGGATGTAATTTTTGTGAAAAGCGTTTCATTCAGTCGAGCGATCTGAAAATGCATGAAAAGAGGATGCATTTGAAAAAAGAAAATAATTCTCCCCCGAAAGTCAGTAAAGCTACGATATTGCATGGAGCAAAAGAAAAACTTAATGATGATGCCATTCTTGAGCTGCACATGGGAAATTCAGGGAAAATCGTATTGATAGAGCATGTTAAAGATGAGCCATTGTCTAAGGAAGGTGGGGAAAATGTGACATCTGTAGAATGTGAGGTAAGTGTAGGAAACAAAGAAAGTGAAGAAATTGACATGAAAGAATGTGATAGAGGTATGTCAATATGTGAAAGAAATGATTTGGATGTTAATTTGACAATACCTGCTATGAATTCATTGCAGGCAAAAAATGAAGGTGATAATACTGTCATGGAAAACTGTGAAAATGATGAGAATTCACGTAGAGAAAATGAAAAAGGTGAATGTATCGATGTCGATGGTGAATCTTTGGATGAAAAAAATGATGGCGATGAAATGGCTTTGGAACCTTTAATCAGTGTATCATTCCATACAGAAAATATAGAAACTAATGTTGATGGTAAATCATTGGATAAAAAGAATGATGAAATTGTTTCCAAACCTTTAATGAATGAATCATTGTGTGCTGAAAATGAAGAAGGTCAAGATAAATTAAATATAGAAAATCAAGTTAAAAGTGATACCTTGCTTGAATGGAATGTTGGAGATGAAATATTGACATCTCATGTTGTCACTGTGTCCTTGAGAAGAGAAAGTGATGATGCTGGTGATTTCCATAACACAGAAAAGGATTCTGCAACTGCGCCATTGTACGAGAGAAATGACAATGATGACAGTTTGATGGCACATGCTCTAGATGTGTCAGTGAGTAAAGAAATTGAAGAAAAGAATACATTTCAGATATGCGTTGAAGATATTAAATGAACAAGAAACAGATACAGTAGAAGGTGAATCACAACTAGGATATGATTCAATTAATGAGACTTGTTTCATGTGTATGAAAATATTTTTATATACATCACCATGACTGTATGCTTATATATAATGTCATACTAAAGCTCTGCATGAATTTTGAAATAGTGGGAAATATACCAAAAATGAATGCCAAAAGTACTTACCTGTTAATATGAATTATGAGAGATCTGTTACTTAAACTATGTACTATGTTATTTTCACGTTTTGATATTTAAAGTAGCAAAATTGTCTTTATATTTCCAACCTTTTGAAAATATGGAGACTGTTTGTACCCACCCCAGTGTCGGCATTGGTGTAACGTTTTTGTTTTTAGGCATTCTCATTTCTCAGAAACTATTACCCATACATCAAAAATGAAACATTATCAGTGTTCCGTACCATAAAAGGGGTTTCAAAGAGCCAGGTGGGATAACACCATTTTGAGTCTGAGTTATTGCCCCTTTTATGTATAGAAAATTTGGTTTAAGTTTTTAGGTATGTTAATACATTTTAGTATTCACTACCCAAACAGCAATAAAACTTCACTACAATAATGGGAACTGAAGGGGTCAAGTAAGATAACTCCATTTCGACTTAAGCCAGAATTATGGCCCCTTTCATACCTTTTTTTAAAGATTTTAGGCATACCCATATGTCAGTACTGACATCCCATATGGGCACTTTTATAATAAATGAAGACTTTCAATTTTTCACTTAAACTCGGGCTTCTCCACAGGCCATTTAAGCGCAGGGGCACCCCAGCTCTTGACTGTCAGAAATGGTATTCCCCTAGCACAGGGACACCCCAGCCTTGACTGTCAGAAATGGTATTCCCCAAGCACTTGAATTCTGCAAAATTTTGCAAAACCTTACTTTCTTCTAAATCATTATTTTTCTTTGCATATCTTTTCTCATTTTAATGCCTAAAATGAAACATACTTAATATGATAACTTTATTTGATTAATACAAGTTTTACTAGTGAAATGTATTTCAATGAGTGCCTTACACTGTGCTTGAAAATGTCTTGAAGGTGTTTACGCGCTCTTACCCCAGCGCTTGCATTCCTTCCTGATTAACTAGATACTTTATTACTTAAACAGTGTAGTATGTTATTTTCTTGTTTTGACATTTAAAATAACAAAATTGCCTTTAAAGTTTGACCCAGTTTCCTAGCGTATAAAGCCTACAGGGCTAATATATATACAATATGTAAAAGCAAGGAATTATATAGAAAAGGAAAGACAACTGATTGATATTTTGTGAACATTTATAAATTCACACAAAATCTCACAATATCTCATTTTCAAATATCTTAATTCGTTACAGAGCCCACATGGTTCGGTCTAAGAATAGAATCACTGTCAATCTCTGCAGAAGGGTTGGAATCCCCCGAATGGGTGTTGTGTCCATTTTCTCATTTTTTGTCATGTTGGCGTCGAATAACATATAATGGGTTGATACGCCGTTAAACGCCATTCATTCATTTATTTATTCAATTCATCTCAGGAAAAAAAATCAAAATTCTTACATTGCAGAATGAAATTTTCATCAAAACAATACCATTTCCACAAATTTGTATTTAAACTTGTTGAATTACTTCTGAAAATGTGTTGAAGGTATTTATGCGCTTTTACCCCAGCGCTTGCATTCCTTCCTGTGGAGAACCCTAAATGTGAATGGTTAATTTACCAATTAATAATACTTCGTGTGCTATTTTATCAACATTTAGACAGGAGATTCAAGTTTCCAATCCTTCTATATAAGTCCTTGGTAAAAGCCTTTTTCTAGAACATTAACTTGTTTCTGAGGATCTGGTTATACTTAACAGGTCATAATTACTAGTATGTAAATGTCACAAGTGTAACATTCAGGCCAGCCTTAAAAAATATATTTTTTGCCATGCTCCTACCTACTCACTCAAAATTGCAGCTTTTTCATTGACTTTTAAAGCATTTAATTTTTTTTTCATGATTTCTGTCCATTTTTCTTTAAAACGTCTATGCAAAATCAAATTTTTGCAAAAAAAAAAAAAAAAAAGCTACCTACCTACCCACATGAAAAATGCTAGGTCAGAGCACATCAAACAAATATTTTTTTAGGGATGGCCTCAGTGTCTCAGTGTTTAGATGTATAGCATTATATTTTATGTTTGAGCAATAACATATTTTGTGCTATTTCCAGTTTATGCCAAAAGCTTTTCAGGACTGTAGTCCTAAGTTGGACTAGAGACTTTCCAAAATTACATTACATATTTGGTTCTCATAGTTCGTAAATAACAGAAGACCTAAAATTTACGTTAATTTTTTTTCTAATTTTTTATCATTTCATTATAATTTTATTCCATTACAGTAAAGAAACTACGTAAATTCACCCAACATCTTGCTTAGATTGTTCCATTTCGATATCATGTCACAGATATAGTCGGGCCATACATTTGCAAATTTTTTGTAGGCCGGTTAAAATGTCATAAACTGGGTCTCAAACTATATCTATTGTTCGCAGAATCTATTTCTCGTAAACTATGTGTAAATGCTGTATAACGTGTACATGTAATCATAAGCATTGTCACAAGCATAACACATTTCTACGGTCATTCAGTATACTCAATAAAATCAAGGAATTATATATTGGAGGAAAGGCAACTGTTTGAGATTGTGTGAACGCTCGCGTATTCACACAAAATATTGCAATATCTCGTTTTTAATTATCTTCACTACCATTCATCTCAGGAACACAAATCAAAATTCTTACACTGCAGAATGAAATTGACATCAAAACAATACCATTCCCAGAAATTTGTGTTTAAAATTGTTGAAGAACTTGTGATTTCAAAATTTGTGTACCACAGCTAAAAAACGACAAATTACGATAAATTTTCCTTCAAACCTCTTTAATTCAAGAGCATTTTGCGTGATCGAAACATGTTTAAACATCTAAGATTACATACAACTAACAGTTTATGTACAAGAAATAAGTTGCTTGTGAATTATGAATGAATAATTTGTAAATTATGAATCCTTCGTGTGCTGTTTCATCAACATATAGTCAGGAGATGCAAGTTTCCTATCCTTCTATACAAGTCCTTGAGTGCTACAGATAATTTTTTGGCATTCGTAAGAGTATTTTACTCTCAGTTTATGGAGGTTTGGGGCAAAATGGCAGACTAACATATTGATGAGCAGCAGTTTTTTCTCAATTTTATGCAGAGTAATTAATTTGAAGACATTGACATTGATGAGTGATTATATTAACAATTATGAATGAAATTATTTCAATTGTTTGGCAGGTATTAATGGATATTAATAGAATATTTCATTTGTTTTTATTTTTAAACTCAATCAAATCAATAACAGCTAGATCTGCCGCCAAAATTTCAAACATAGGTATAGCTTCTTGTTTTGTATCATTTCAATTAATACTTCTTTGAGAGAAAAATCAATTGTTATTGTTTTTGTTTAAAAAAAACAAGGAATTATTATATAAAGAGAAGTAAAGGCAACTGATTGATATTTTGTGAACGCTCGCATATTCACGCAAAATCCCGCAGTACCTCGTTTTTAATTATCTTCACTTCCATTCATCTCAGGAATACAAATCAAAATTCTTACACTTGAGAATGAAATTGTCATCAAAACAATACCATTTCCAGAAATTTGTGTTTTAACTTGAAGTACTTTTGATTACAAAATGTATATACTGCAGCTAGAATAACGACAAGTCACGATAAATTTTCCTTAAAACCTCAATATCGTTAATTCAAGAGCATTTTGCGTGATCAAAACATGTTTAAACATCTAAGATTACATACAACATACAGTTTATGTTAAGAAATCAGTTGTCTGTGAGAAATGAATGATTAATTTGCCAAATAATTAATCCTTCGTGTGCTGTTTATCAACATTTAGTCGGGAGATGCAAGTTTCCTATTCTTCTATACAAGTCATTGATAAAATCAATAACAGCCAGATCTGCTGCCAAAATTTCAAACAGAGGTACATGTATATATCATTTCAAGTAATACTTCTGCGGGAGAAAAATCAACTGTTATTGTTTTTTGTTTAAAAAACTAAAATATTACTAAAATAATGTTGTATAAAATGTTGTTTCTTGATTTTATACATTATCTTTTAAATACAAGTTGATTTTCTATGTATTACATAATTAAAATTATGGCAATGATACAAGTTATGTATTTTATATTGATAATTTACTGAAGGAACAACTAACTCGCCACCAGACATTTTATGTTTTTTTCTGAAATAGTATCAAAGCAATTTCCTTGACTATGCAAAGTTGTATACAAGTTTGAATAGAGCTACTCATTTTGACGATATATATTGGAAATACAAATGTGGTGGGTTAGCTGTTCCATTCAGTATACATTTTATTTCTTACCATGGCATTTTCTTTAATTGAACTAATTTGTCACAAGACTTAATGTAAAATATTTTTAATGCACATTTGTTATTTATTTCATCTGATACTTTTTAGTGTGCCGGGACGAATGTCCAGGTGAGCTATTGTCATGACCTTGGGGTCGTAGTCGGGTGTAGATACCCAGGTTAAACTTTTGCATTTAGTTGCGTTGAAGTTCCAGTGTTTGCCTCCAATCTCAATCTTTACATGGGTGGTATGTTTTATCCATAGGCGAGCTTTGTTGTCTTCTGACAACTCTTGTTATATAATGACCAGATCTGATACAGTTCACAACTTACATACCCTTATTGTGGACACAAAAAGTTATCTAGGATAGTTTCACTGTGTATAAACTTCATTTCTCTTGATTTTTATAAGAGAAAAATTCACTTACAATTAGATAGTATTGTAATGAATAAATTACTCTAAAACACAAACATTAAAGATATGATCAATTACTGATGATAAAAATTTTAGCAACTTGTTCTCAATGTTTTTTAAAGGGAGTATATCAGGAAAAACACTAAATGTCTTAAAAAATAAATAAAATTGTTAAAATACATCTCATTACCAGAGAAGGAAATGCATCTGATTGAGATTTTGTGAACGCTCGCGTATTCACGCAAAATCTCACAATATCTCGTTTTAAATTATCTTAACTTTCATTCATCCCAGGAATACAAATCAAAATTCTTACATTGCAGAATGAAATTTGCATCAATTTCAAAACAATACCAATCCCAGCAATTTGTGTTTAAAATTGTTGGAGTGTTTCTGATTACAAAATGTGTATACTGGAGCTAAAACAAGATAAATTATGAGAAATTTTCATTCAAACCTCAGTATCTTTAATTCATGATCATTTTCATGATCGAAACATCTAAGATTACATACAACTAAGAAACCAGTTGATTAATTAATGTGCTGTATTATCAAGATTTATTAAGGAGATGCAATATTGCTATCCTTCTATACAGGTCCTTGATACCATTAATAAATAAAATCTGAATGGCTTAGTATGTCATATCTACCAAAATGTGACCAAAATTGCTATTAAAATCGGAGTTATAAACTTGAAATGAAATCCCCATTCTAAAAATAGACAACATTTAAATACTGCTAGATGGCATTCGGACTATTTCTATAATGAAACCATTTTTACTACGTGTTAACCTGTATAACGGATCAAGTTGAAATCAAAATGAAACCATGTCAGTGATGTGACTCACTTAAAACGTCACAAAATATGTTGCAATTTTAAGCGGGAATTCTATTTTAGTCTAACCTATGCGCGTAGCCCAAATTAGGAAACCCCTTTTCAATATATTAATTTGGCATATTTAAATAGATATATATTTTGGCAGTACGGGCTCAATGAGACATATTGGGGGTTAAAATGTGTATAGCCAATTTTAAAATTTTGAAAAATCCTGATAAATTCCCTTTAAACCACATCTGATCAACCTTTAAACGTGTACTGTAATTGATGATGTCTTTTTAAATGTTGACTGGTTACGTCAATTATGTTTCAATTTCATGACACACCTTTGATTCTACTTATTGGATTTGCAAAACATTTTACAGCTATGTTAACCTTAGATTAGTGTTGATCCTAGAATAAGTCAGGTCGGTTTGAACTCTACGCTATCTGCTACAGCCAAGGACTTTCATATAAGTCCTTGACCACAGCTACGAAAATGAGATCACAACATAAGATTATAGGTAAATAAAACTAAACCGTTAGATGCCGAGAGTAACTTTGCGCTCTTGAAATGCGAAGAATTTTATAATTAAAGGGAAAGAACTTATTTTCAGTTGTTTAGGTGAATACTTCAAAATGACTTGTTCCTCATCATCAATATCTGGAAGCGGATTTTTAATGGTATATATCCATGAGGTCATGATAAATAAATCGCTGGATAACCATACCTGCCGCCCCCACACCCCCTTTATTTTCGTGCCGCAGGTGACTCGACCCTTTTTATTTTCATAAATTTTTTTTTTAACAAACCCCAACCAAAAAAAAAAATAAATAAATAAAAATAAAAAATAAAATACTCCCCCGCTCACCCTTTTTTAGAAAAATTGGATGATAATCTAGCAATTAGTGCCCTTAACATTAATTTCGTTTCCATACTGTACAGAAATTGAGCCATGTGCTTCACCAGAAAAGGAAGCTACCGATGATTTCGAGCTCACCGTCTTTTCGGAAGCTAATGACACTTTTTTTTTTCACCGAATCTTTGGACCAATATTTGCTTGAGCCAACGGTCTCAATTGTGAGAGAGGTAAACCGGGGCATTGAGAATGAATCATAGACCACTCGACCAAAGGCCACACATGAGTTCACATCTGAGTTCTGGACTGTCTAATTGTAACAGCAACCCCTTAATTTTTGTCGCCCACTTTGCGAAAAGCGGGATTCATACAAGCTAATAAGCTTTTTTTCTAAATCCCAATTCTTAGAATTGTTTGTCATTTATGAATTGCAAATGATATGTAATATACTATGTACAGTTCTTGAATAAAATATCGTTTAAACTAAAAGCGGGAGACAATAATTTGGGTGTGCCCGTCCGTACATACATGCCCAGACTACTTTAAAGGGTATTTGTGAGTACAGACTGCTATTGTGGGATTGAATTGAGTTTGTGGAGTTAAAATATTGATCCCACAATGTCAAATCTGCACAGAATGCCATTCAAGGGTTTATTCCAATCTTTTTTTTCATTTTAACGCATTTTTCGTTTATTATTTTTTACTTAATTTCATTTCTTTTTTAGTGTTATTAACGTTAGATCCCAAAGCTTGTGACATAAGGGTTAGGAAGAAAATTAGTTTTTCTTTGTTTTATGAAAAAGAAGACATTTCGTAAGAGATAATAACCTAACATCATAACGTCCCTCTCGTAAGTACGTCCGCCCGTCACACTTTGGTTTCCGTGCAATAACTTAAGAATGTTTGATTCAGTTTTTTTAATTTTTTTTATTCAGAGTTTATAATGACAAAATATGTTTATAATGACAAAATATAGACTTGTAACTTTTGACATTGTAGAGTTGTACCCCTTTAATTTGTGAAATCTCGTAATTTCCGTCCGTCTGTCACACTTTTTTGGGTTTCCGTGCAATAACTTAAAAATGGCTTAATCAAATCTTTTAAAATTAAATACAATGTTTATAATAGTAAAACAAATGAGGGGGACGGGTAGGGGTCCGTGCAATAACTTTGGAAGAAACAGGGGACATAAATTCACTGAATTTGCTTGTGGTAAGTAGTTTTACTATTTATAGCGGCTTTCCATTTATCTACTTGTTTTATATTGTATGGAAGTTGCCACCACCGTCATCAGCAGTCGTGATGCTTAGCATTGAACGTGTGTAGTAATGAAAACCTAATAGGTCAATAGATTAAACGAAAATAAGACGCCGGACAACATTATTCTGTCCGTGTCTCTGTAATCGTCGCACCATCCTCGTCTGCCGTGTCAAATCCTGACTCACGGATGGACCTTTACGTTTGAATCTTTTCTTACTGAAAGCACAGCGTCCTTTTTAGTACGATTAATATCGACTTCACCTAGGATCGGTGCACCTTTTCTCTGCCTCGAACTACACGGCGTATCGACTATGGTTGTTTCTTCAACGCCCACTGTTGACCTTTTAAACGCTATTGAGTGCGAGTCGCCAGCAGCGTTTGTACGTGGGTCGGCTTTATATGCAGATGGCCACAGGCACTTCAAGATTCGGCGTCTGATTCGGGCAGTGGAAAAACAATAGAGGACAAAG
The DNA here is from genome assembly GCA_029582155.1 of Panopea generosa. Lineage (NCBI taxonomy): Eukaryota > Metazoa > Mollusca > Bivalvia > Adapedonta > Hiatellidae > Panopea > Panopea generosa. The sequence goes on from CM055912.1 coordinate 16,708,013, forward strand.
TTGGCGAATCCCTGCGCACTGTCGCCGATCCCCTGTCAGTAAACATATACTTATATATATATATACAGAGATCCAAAAGTTTAGTCGGTATTTTCATGCAAGTTCGACTATAATACAAAATAAGATTTTCTATACTTTTTTTCAAATTAACTATATTTGTCGAAGTATGTAGAGCAACATCAACAGATTTTTGGATTTATTCAATAAATGAAAGTTGGTATTCTTTATTTAATCACCGATTCTGTTTGTTACAAACCAAAATTCATTTTCAGACTGCTTCTTCAAAATATTATTTCCATATCCAGGCACACATCCGGCTTTAAATGTACTCTATAGGATTTCCCATGTATGTTTCTGATTAAACTTTTGGTTTTCAGTATATAATCATAGAATAAAACGTGGCTGTAAAGATTTTGAAACAACTTGAGTTCTTACAATTTAGCCACTGTCTCCGAGATGATTGATATACGACATTGCGTCTCATTACCATTCGTCTCTCACCGCTGATTCAAGTGGTGACATTATCATTTACTTGCGAGGACGGTGGTGCTCGAGTACTGGTTAACCGTCTAGATTCCCAGGCATAAGTGGTTTAGTGATCGTCTGTTAGCCCCCGATGCCATAAAAACGACGCTTAATATTAACAAAAATAATAGCATGCTCGATGTCTTTAAGAGATGCACCGCTGTGGTGGTCTTGGGGTAGAGCGTCCGCTTCGCATACGGAAAGTCGCGGGTTCGATTCCCAGTCGGGTCATACCAAAGACTTGGAAACTGGTGCTAAAAGCTTCCTTGCCTTACGCTCAGCATTTAGATGATAGTTCTAGGTCTGGTAGATCCGGTGTCCGTATAATGTGACGGAATATTCAGAGAAGAAATGTGTCACACAGGAGGTCCTGACCCCCGATGATGTATTTAAACTGTACACATGTATGTATAAACAATAGCGGCCCAGTTCCGCGCACACAATCAATATCAGAACGAGGGGAAATAGACGCCATAAATGATAAATGGTATTTTAGGATTCAATTATTGTCCTGGAAGTTGCATGTGTGGGTCTCAAAATAATTAGAAAATGTCCAAAGAACTTTATGTAATATTTTGCATGATTCGACAAAGGTAACACATCCACAAATACATGGACAGATGCCTTTTTTTTAATCCTTATACATTTTATTTAAACTTCAGATAAAATTGTTTGCTTTGTTGTTTTTTATTTATATTGGAAAATGATGTGGGGCTAGTTAATAACGTTAATCGAATGGTTTTGCTCTGTCACGTAGTGACGGTCTACTAATAAAATAAAGGAATTACTTGATCTAATCACAGCACATGGAAACCTTTCAGGATCCCAGGAAACAGTGGTTAGGTTAACTGATCGTTTGTTAGCCCTCGATGGCATAAAATGACGCTAAATATCCAATCAATCAATCAATCATTAAATGCAATTCTTACCTGCAAAGGATTTATCCACGTGACGTATGATTCGTTTATGTATTCATTAGCAAAGTTGCCCAACAAAAACCTCAGCGTTCCCCATATCCTGCAAACAATAAACACCAAAGGAACGAACGTGAGTTTCCTGCTCGCGTCAGCAAGTACACCAGACCGGGAGACATTTTTTCGAACCATTGACATCTTTTTGACCGCCTGGGAAAATAAACGTAGATATTTCATTATTTAAGTCTCTCAGCATGGTTAATACATCATATAAAACATTATATTCAACAACTATGTCGTTCTATTAAGAATTGCGTATTTTAAACCAATGTATCGCACATTTGTATCACATCGCATGTTTGTGGATAAACTTGCAGAATAGAAAACATAACAATACACGTTTTAACACCGTAAAAGATGAGAGGCCGGTGTTAATCTTGTCATATATATCTACATATAACAGTTAATAATGGGTGGATTAATATACTGGATACATTCGTTTGATATTAAAGGGATTATATTTGCAAATTACTCATACACGCTGTTAATCCAGACTTTTCCTGAATGCTGTGTGCACAAACTTATTCTTATGTATTGACTTATAACCTTTATTTACTTGATAATTATTAAATTAACAGTAATTAAATATTGGTCAAAACTAAATAACGTCCCGCAATGAAGTATTTCGCAATTTTACATTGAACTCCGTAAATTTTCCGAACAAAGCCTCGGTCAACATGTTTGTGCCTTCTTTTTAGCAAAACTAGAATCGGTGCAAAATTCTTAAGTGTACACACTCACTGTTTATGTTGATATGAATCTTTAATTATATTTTTCATACTTGACTTGCACATTATTATTTGACAGTTTAGTCCAGTACCAGTACTTTTCCTGATGACACCAGGATACAGAATAGTTTATTTTGGATTACATAGCTTACATAGAAAAACAAAACATGAACATTCAAATACTTGTTATATAAACGAGAGTCATAGTATTTAATTTTAATGTCCTTTCTTGAGAAGCTTTTTTCTCTAGCGTAAAATATACACTATAGATATAGGTTTTAAAAAGAGGATATTGAACCCAGGAGACTTTCCAACACGAAGAAATCACCTGTTGCACGTGCTTATAATGCAAAAAACGATTTTCATAAAGAAATTCAATAAACGTTCTTTAATTCTAGCTCAGCGCAATCTCATTAAAATCAGATCAACGTTAGCGTCAACACTCTACGTAGAGTTTAATGAGATTGAGCTTAACGCTGGCCGATAAAAAAACATTGAATAAATTGGTGTAGGTAGCCTTTAAAATACCTCAAGATTTGGAAGATTTAAGAAATAAACAGTTTTGACCTATGTCTGGCATGTATTCAAGCTGGCGTAGGATATACCAAATATTGAATGAATATTTGTGAACTGACACAGTTTCTATGATAAAATATTGGGAAAGGTCTGGACTCGAAACCACATCCCGCGGCCTCTGTATAGGAAGTAGCACCATAGACCGCTCGTCAAAGTGTGGATTCCTCAAGCTTATATATAAAAACACGTCTTGCACTAAAACCTAAAAATAAATCGCATCACAGCCAAAAATACCTGTGTTTAGGTTTGCCCGACTGACCCTGAAATTGAGTTTCCGGCGATCCTAACATTATTTTCATCTTGAACACTTTGTTTGTTTGTTTTGAATGTAAAAGTACGAAAAGCAAAACTGCGGAACGAATCTATTTAGTGTGCCAAGACAGTTACACGTGTTTTGTTCATTATTGATTTACTATCAAAATTATTGTTTTACATAACAGAATAACAAGTTAAAATCAATTTGTTGACAATAGTTAATTCATTTACTCCATTAAATAAAAAAATATATTAATTATTCTGGGCTTACCTGTTTTCGAAGAACCACCTTTATTATAGAATACAAAACCACGGTAGTGACGTATGCTAAGATCTCCCAAACTTTTCCGGTTAAGAATTGCCACATAAGTGCATTTGGTACTCTTGGGTCGATCCAACACCAGCTGGCCTGGTCAAGGGTCGTATCCGTACCCAGAATGTCCAGACCTAGGGCCACGATTACGATAATGCCTGTAGGAGATTTCAATGCAGTATATTATTGTCATCGTGTGATAATTATTTTGTTTCATTTTCGGATTGCACACCTTATTGTGTTGGTTTAAATATCAATAGTGCATATTATGTTAAATACTTATTTTCTTGTTGCTTGTTGTTTTTTTTGGTAACTTTTATTTCAATTTATTTTCAAAATCAGACATGTTGATACATAAATATTTCATGACAATTATGTATGCATTTAGACTTTCTAATAATGATAATGATAATGATACTGATACTGATAATGATAATGATAATGATAATGATAAATGATAATGATAATGATAATAATAATAATAATAATTGATAATAATAATAATTGATAATAATAATGATAATGATAATGATAATGATGATGATGATAATGATAATGATAATAATAATAATAATAATAATAATAATAATGATAATGATGATAATAATTATAATAATAATAATAATAATGATAATGATAATGATGATAAAGACATTTATTAACGAGAGAACTCATTTGAATAAATTCAATCTTCCATGAGGCCCTCAATATATTTACAAAAAAATAATAGCCATTAAGTGTCTATGAGAATCTAATTAGTAACGAACAGATAATGCATTTGTGTGGCTCAAAGCTCATAAAAATGATCAAACTGAAATCCTCATCAACCATTTTAAATACTTAAGTTTCATTTAGTGCGAACCATTAAACATACAGAAGACAATTGATATTACCAGGCGGTATCCATGCCAACAAATGGAATAATTTCATGTAAGTGGCCGTGAAGGACACGTTGTTTAAAACGACTACCATAAACAAACTGACCGCCATGGTAACTGTCCAGAAGAATGACGTAATACTGAAATAGATCGTCATGGCACTTTGAAACGCACAATATCCCTTACTTTTATGAAGCGTCACGGAGTCACTGTACAGATACCATAGTATTCCTAAAAGGTTACCTAGTGCTAATAATCCATCAGAAATTGCTAAAAATAGTAACAGTTTCCGGCTCGGTGTGCGCAAGTCTTTAAACATGAAATACAGTGCGCATATGCATATTCCGCCAATCATTGAGAGACCGGAAGTCACGCCTGTCAAAGCAACATAGGTATACTCGGATTTTGAGATCCCGTTTCCACGGTTGCCGTACGTGGTGTTTTCTAACGTTGGCAAGCACGTGCTGCAAGTTGAGTTCACATGCGCTACAATCATTTTTATTATATATCAGATATATCCTTGTTGTACTGAAATATATTTTTGTTTAAACTGATTTTTTAGATACCCATAGTTGTCACATGTTTTCGCAATGATTGTCTTATTTGTTTCTAACAATATCCGCGGTAATGACTTCTGCAAGTAACTTGTTTCTACCAATGTCCGTGGTAATGTCTTCTGCAAGTAACTTGTTTCTACCAATATCCGCGGTGACTTCTGCTACAAGTAATTTGTTTCTACCAACATCCGCGATAACGACTACTCTTTTATTCAACTTGTTTCCTTTATCTGCAGTAGTGTTTTTTCAATATTTTTCTCAATAATCTGCGGGGTTAAAAACGTGTTTATATTCCATTCTCGGGCTAAGTCTCAAAGTTAAACTTATTTCTACTAATTGTCCATTGTAACGTCCTGTACAGGTTACTGGTGGAGTGTCTGCAATTTTCCGTAATTGTGTCTAAGTAGAATCGTTACGCTGATTTGATTCTGCTATTGATTGTGACAGCTCCGTCTGGTGGTTAAATCATGGACGTACTAGCATGAAGTTGTTTCGTCTGTGATAGCGTTTTCTGGTGCTCAAACTATCTTGATTCTGCTGGAATAATACATCATTATCTGGATAGTGGCCTATGCTTAAATCAATTTGCTTCTACAGATATATTCGGAGGAGCCTTGTGTTCAAACAAGCGTGTTTGTAAATATGCCTGTACTTCCGGTTCTTGTGGTTGAATAGCATGTTCTATTATTTCTTATGATGGAAATAGTTGTTATATATTTATAAACCAATATCCACGTACCCATTTTTTGGGTTCTACGCAGATAGTTAAATTATTTACTTTTATCCGTGGTAGTCACCTTGGGTCAACATTATCCGTGGTAGTGCCTCAAAATCGCTCAAGTTCTGCGATAATCTGCGAAGACGTCATGTATCGTTTAACTAATTTGTTTCTTCTATCTGCCCCAGAAGTATCCTCGGGTGCGTTTAATTAAACTATTGTGTTAAATATTGCTATAATTACGCGGTAGTTACTTATGGTTAAAGTAAGTTGCTTCTCCAGTTATCTTCGATGATGTCATTTGGTTAAATCAACTTGTAACTCTACGAATATCCGCAGTAACGTTTTGTGGTCAATCTAAGTCCTTTTCCGACAATTATTCCCGTGTATATGACAGTTATGACAAACTCCAAAGCCTTCTATCAAACAAAACTATGGTTTTAATTCAAGAGTAAGCACGTATTACATGACAACAGTTTGTGAATGACGCTCGAGTAAAATATAAAGATATATGTAAATACAGCACGTCTGTTCTGAGCGGTCAGATTGTTTTGTATCGGCGGGCTACACAGGGGTAACTGTAAGTAATGATAAACGTATTTTTCATATCGTTCTTTATGCTATACGTAATTTGAATTCCCCAAAATTCAGCTTGAGTGCGTTTCACAAAATAACAAAAATCGTCGTAAACGTACATGCTGTTTTTATTATTCATCCAAATTAACGCAAACATTGGTTCAAATCATTTAGGAAATTATACATTTTCTGAAAAAAAAATCAGCCTCATATCATCGCGATACTGTGCATATTTTTATGAAATTTTATTTATTTCTATTTAAATATGACAGTGTGCCAATTTTCATGATATTGTGAATATCATTACTGTGGTTATTATTACGACACTGTGGTTGGTTATTATTACGACACTGTGGTTATTATTACGACACCGTTTTTGGTTATGGTGTAACCCCACCATTGATTTTTGTTCTTTATTCTATAGTAAATAATAAAAGTTTGAAGGCTTGTCATTCATAGAGGGTCCCAAATGAAAGAAGTGAAACCTACGTTTTACTGTTTGTCAACCTCTGCACTATCAAAATATGATGAGAAAAGTAGGGGTCATGTGTCATATAAGAGATTTTTTTTCTGCTCAGTGTGTACACTGGTGACAAAGTGAAAGTAGACTTCAGAAATCATGAATTCATACCCTAATTTCCAAGCATCATTTTTTTTCTTCTAAATTCACAATTCAAACATGACAATGCTATCAAAATGTTCAAAATACATCAATAATGCCATTCAAATAAAAAAAATTAGCATTAAAATAATGAAAATGCATTTTTAAAGAAGAAGAATTGAGGATTATTTATAACCGCCATTATGCGAGTACCCCACGGAAGCACTTCCTTTTTGCAATGGTGGCACTATGCCTTATTATTACGACACTGTGGTTGGTTATTATTACGACACTGTGGTTATTATAACTACACCGTTGTTGGTTATCATTACGACACTGCGGTTGGTTATTATAACGACAATGTGGTTATTATTATGGCACTGTGGTTATTATTACGACACTATGATTGGTTATAGTAACAACACTGTGGTTTTTATAACGACACTATGGTTGGTTATTATAACGACACTGTGGTTATTATTACGACACTGTTGTTATTATTACGACATTGGCGTTATTATTACGACACTGTGGTTATTATAACGACACTGTGGTTATTATTACGACATTGGCGTTATTACAACGACACTGTGGTTATTATAACGACATTGTTGTTATTATTATGGCATTGAAGTTATTATCAATCTTATTTATAAATAATATAAAGTGCACACGTGTCCATGTTTTAATAAGTACGAAATCGTATTTATAAATAATATAAAGAACACACGTGTCTGTGTATTCGTTATTACGGAATCGTATTTATAAATCATTTAAAGAACACACATGTCTGTGTATCTATTAGAACGAAATCGTATTTATAAATGATATAAAGTGCAAACGTGTCTGCGTGTCTATTAGTACGAAATCATATTTATAAATGCTATAAAGTGCACACATGTCTACGTGTTTATTTGTACGAAATCGTATTTATAAATGATATGAAGTACGCACATGTACGCGTGATTATTTGTACGAAATCGTGTTTATAAATGATATAAAGTGCACATGTGTCCGCGTGATTATTTGTACGAAATCGTTTTATAAATAATATAAAGTACACACGCGTCTGCGTGACAATTTGTACGAAATCGTATTTATTAATGTTATAAAGTACACACGTGTCTGCGTGACAATTTGTACGAAATCGTATTTATAAATGATATAAAGGACACACGTGTCTGCGTGTCTATTAGTACGAAATCGTATTTATAAATGCTATAAAGTGCACACGTGTCTACGTGTTTATTTGTACGAAATCGTATTTATAAACGATATAAAGTACGCACGTGTCCGCGTGATTATTTGTACGAAATCGTATTTATAAATGATATAAAGTACACACGTGTCCGCGTGATTATTTGTACGAAATCGTATTTATAAATGATATAAAGTACACACGTGTCCGCGTGATTATTTGTACGAAATCGTATTTATAAATGATATAAAGTACACACGTGTCTGCGTGATTATTTATACGAAATTGTATTTATAAATAATTTAAAGTACACACGTGTCTGCGTGATTATTTGTACGAAATCGTATTTATAAATAATACAAAGTACACGTGTTGATTTTGACTTCAATTTTTGATAATACAAAGCCACGCCCCTGTGAGGATCTCGTCCGTAATTCTCGGTTAATTCCTCTCTACTCATTTAGACTGTGGTTGTTAACAGCTTTTCTGTCTTGTGTTTACAACCGAAGCTGTCTCGGGACATAGCAAGTGTTGAAAATAAACAGTTCTCGTGGAAGATTTTAATTAAAACTATTCCGATCTCCGACATTAGTTTATGTAAATTCCGTCTGTTCATTATTAAGAATAAATATAGATTTATAATCACGATTCTGAGAAACGCGAGGAACTGGTCGATTTAACCCAAATAAACAACGCCAGGTTGTACTTGTTTGGTAATCCTGGCATGTTGTAATTACGTGTACTTGTGGCAGCTATACCATTGTTCTTGGACAGATGAGGTAAACACAGTTTTCTATACAATACTAGCTATCTTCTTTGTCTTCCCCTTCTTCTTCCTTTTTTCTTCGTCTGCTTTTCATTATTGGACTGACGAGGTTAAACACAGCTTTCTATACAATACTAAATTGTAATATCTTCTTTTCTTCTTCTTTTTCTTCTTTTTCTTCTTCTTCATTTTCGTCTTTATTTTTTATAATTATATTATTATTATTATTATTATTGTTGTTGTTGTTGTTGTTGTTGTTGTTGTTGTTGTTGTTGTTGTTGTTGGTGTGGTGGTGGTGGTGGTGGTGGTGGTGGTGGTGTGGTGGT